>CM055121.1:623104508-623704508 GCA_029206835.1 Rana muscosa
TTCTATGTACAATCCTTGTTTTATTGATTGCATGTAATATTCTAATTTTAGTCTTTTCCTTTCTACACTGAGTTTATGAGCATGGAGGGCTCGAATTTACTTTTGGTACCCAAAGCTCAAGTGACAGAGGGAAGGAGTGAACACCTATTAGGCTGATAAAAAATTGCCTTTAAATGGGTTACTACAAAATAGGTATTTATTTTAACCTCCCTGCCATGAAATACAGATATTTATTGGCAAAAAAATGAAAAAATAAAACTATTTTTTTAAATACTGAAGCATGCATATCATACCCTGTCCACCTGCAGACTTTCACTTTTCTTTTGACATTAACTGTAACTAAAAAGTCAGCTCAACCTATTTGAAAGTAGATAAGTGATAGAAGTGACTTATACCCTGGACCTTAATACACAGAAAAATAACATTGACCTGTCAGTTAGATCAGGCTTACTATAAAGCCCTGTAAACACGATCGGATTTCCTATGGATTCTAATCCGATGGATTTTTCCATCGGAAATCCGATGAAGCTGACTTCCATCAGTCTTGCCTACAAAAATCCAACCATTCCAAACGCTGTGATGTAAAACCCTCCGATAAGCTGAGAAAAATTAAGTTCAATGCTTCTGAGCATGCGTCGACTTGATTCTGAGCATGCGTGGGTTTTTTATCCGATGGAGTTCCACACAGACGATCGGATTTTGCTATCAGTTTTTTTCCCATCGGAAAAATTTAAAACACTGATGGAAAAAAAGACCGATGGGGCCTATACATGATCGGTTCGTCCGATGAAAACAGTCCATCGGACTGTATTCATTGGTGAAACCGATCGTGTGTACAGGGCTTAACTGGTTAATTGCATCTGCCTGATTCATGGATACAATTTGGTGTCATCAGAAGCTATCAGACATCTTAATCATTCAAATGTTTGTCCTTCATTTGTGCCAAGACATTTTAATTGGGTCGCCAGTGACTAAAGATCTCAGGTGATTACAGCTAAGAAAAACTTCTTGCATTTTGCTAAGCCTCCATCTGGTACTTTGTAATTGATCCATTCACAGCACAAGGGAAGGCTGCTGGCTTTAATTAGTCAGCCTTAAACTTGGAGCAACTGATGCAACTCATGCACCTCAAATGATCCTTCTATGCTTGTGCTTTTTTAAGCACAATCATTTACAAAGTAAACACTGTAAGAAGAAATGCTGTAAAGTAAGAATGCTTTCAAAAATATATATTTTAATTGTTTATTTTTACCAATATACAAAATGCAAAGTGAGCGAAGGGAAGAAAAATCGAAATCAAATCAATTTTAGGTGTGACTTCCCTTTGGCTTCAAAACCAGCATCAATTCTTACACTTGCACACTTTGTAATTCTACAAAACCCAAGTGTACAGTCAGGTGTATGATTAATCAATTATACCGGGCAGGTGCTAATGATCATCAGTTTTATATGTAGCTTGAAAATCAGTCATTAACTGAAACAGAAACTGCTGTGTAGGAGGCTTAAATCTGGATGGGGAACAGCCAAACTCTGCTACTAAGGTGAGGTTGTGAAAGACAGTTTTCATGTCACAAGCCATACACTATGGCAAGACTGAGCACAGCAACAAGACACAAGGTAGTTATACTGCATTAACAAGGTCTCTTCCAGGCAAAGATCACAAAGCAGACTGGGTTTCAAGATGTGCCGTATAAGCTCTATTGAAGAAGTACAAACAAACGGGCAACGTTCAAGACAGACACATCATGCTTACTTCCTTTTGACAATGGAAATTGTCCAGCAGTGCCATCAGCACAAAACTGGTAGAAACCAGTGGGACCCAGGTACATCCATCTGCTGTCTGGAAAAGTCTTCATAGAAGAATTGTGGCCAAAAAGCCATACCTTAGATGTGGAAACAAGGCTGAGAGACTCAACTATCCACAAAAACATAGGAACTGAGGTGCAGAGGTGGATCAACTGTGGGTGGAGGATTGTGTATATGGGATTGTATTTTTTTTATGGTTGAACTAGATGGACTTGTGTCTTTTTTCAACCTGACTAACTATGTAACTAACTATGAAAAATGGTAGCAGGTGCTCTGTACTGACTAGTCAAAATTTAAAATATTTGGCTGTAGCAAAAGGCAGTTTGTTTGCAAAGGGCTGGAGAGCAATACAATGAGTGTATGCAGACAACAGTGAAGCATGGTGGAGGTTCCGCATGATTAAGCTCCAAGGGACAGAGCGAAATGCGTTGGGAGATTGGCCTGCTTGGAGTCCGGACTGAGGCTGCCATTCATCTCATCTTTGCTTCATGATGTGTGGCTTATGGATCTGTTCCTTTTACCTTGCAATTTTGGAGCTGCATTTTTGCAAATGAGGTTGGAGATTTGGTTAGGATCAATGCTGAGAAATACAGACCGATACTTATCCATCATTCCATATCATCAGGGAGGCCTGTAATTGGCCCCCAATTTATTCTGCAGCAGGACAATGACCCCAAATATGAGGCCAGTGTCATTAAGAACTATCTTTAGTGTAAAGAACAACAAGTAGTGCTGAAAGTGATGGTTTGGCCCCCACAGAGCCCTGATCTCAACATCATCAAGTCTGTCAGGGATGACATGAAGAGAAAGAAGGATTTGAGGCAGCCTACATACACAAAAAATCTTTGGTTAGTTCTCCAAAATGTTTGAAACAGCCTTCAAAAAACGCGTATAATGCCGCGTACACACGATCGGAAATTCCGACAAGAAAAGTCTGATGTGAGCTTTTTGTCGGAGATTCTGACCGTGTGTAGGCTCCATCTGACTTTTTCTGTCGGAATTTCCGCCAACAAAAGTTTGAGAGCTGGTTCTCTATTTTTCCGACGGAAAAAGTTTCTATCGGAAGATCCGCTTGTCTTTATGCAATTCCAACGCACAAATAAACACGTATGCTCAGAATCAAGCAGAAGAGCCGAACTGCCTATTGATCTGGGCTCGTCGTACGTCTTGTACGTCACCGTGTTCTTGACGGTTGGAATTTCTGACAAGATTTGTGTGACCGTGTGTATGCAACACAAGTTTGAGCAAACATTCCGTCAGAAAGAATCCACGGTTTTCTTGTCGGAATTTCTGATCGTGTGTACGGGGCATAAGTGTACCTCGAAGAGTTGATCTTTTTTTTTTAAGGCAAAGGGTGGTCACACCAAATATTAACTTGATTTGTATTTATCTTCTGTTCATTTACTTTCCATTTTGTTAATTGATAAAAATTAATTAACATTTTTATTTTTGAAAGCATTCTTAAATTACAGCATTTTTTCACACCTGCACAGTAACTATGTTTGTATACATAATGTGTGTGTGCGTGTGTATATATGTATATATATATATATATATATATATATATATATATATACACAGTATCTCACAAAAGGGAGTACACCCCTCACATTTTTGTAAATATTTTATTATATATCTTTTCATGTGACAACACTGAAGAAATGTCACTTTGCTACAATGTAAAGTAGTGAGTGTACAGCTTGTATAACAGAGTAAATTTGCTGTCCCCTCAAAATAACTTGGCACACAGCCATTAATGTCGAAACCACTGGCAACAAAAGTGAGTACACCCCTAAGTGAAAATGTCCAAATTGGGCCCAATTATCCATTTTCCCTACCTGATGTCATGTGACTCGCTAGTGTTACAAGGTCTCAGGTGTGAATGGAGAGCAGGTGTGGTAAATTTGGTTTTATCTCTCTAACTCTCTCATACTTGTCACTGGAAGTTCAACATGTCACCTCATGGTAAAGAACTCTCTGAGGATCTGAAAAAAAGAATTGTTGCCCTACAAAATGTGAGAGGTGCGCACTGCCAACTCTGGGAAACACTGTGTTTTTTGGGTACCATTGTGTACCCTTGGATGCAGTAACAAAGCTTTCTCTGGATAACTCTGTGATTATTACTCATCTTTTTGAGGCATTTCTTATAGAAGTTAATGGGTCCTCTATATGGGCTCCATTGCTGCCCATCCCCCATTGTTATCTTTGGACTATAATCTCCAGAGTGTCTACCCTGGGCTTTGATTATGATGCAACATTGTCTTTAATGCAATCAGTGATATGTTTCCAGGAGTTTTGAAGGTCCCCTGATGAAGTGAAACATAGTGAAATGTTTTGAGGCCATAAGAAATCTCTCTTCCAGTTTGTGGCAAAAATAGTGCTTTCCATCAATATTAACTATTGTACTATTTCTGTATATCTGTTTTGAGACCCAACATAGAGAAGCAGCAAATATATTGTATATAATTTTATCTCAGTTTAATGCTCTGTACCTAATAAAAAGCAATATTATTTTAACAAGATTGGTGTGAAAATTATTCCTGAGAGTTTATTGCACAGTGAAAATCCCAGTTCTTTTTTCCTTTGTTTGTACTGATATTTATACTGGAGATCTGGTGTGCATTACACGAAATGCCATCTTTTTGAGTTCATATAAATATATAATTGAAGTTTCTTTTGATGTTAAAGTTCAATAAACGTCATTATATTTTTACAGCAAAAGTCAGTGATTTAGGCTGACCTACTGGTCAGTCCATTTTAGTATAGAATTGTAGTGGTTAGGGGGTTTATTGGCAAACAGAAAGGGGCTGACCTGGAACACACGGCAGTGACTAAGGAAATGAATGATGTGATATGTATCAGCTGCGTAGAGATTAGAACACAGATAATAATATGAATTTTACACAGATGTAACTTGATCTATATCCTTTTATTAAAAATAAATAAAAAATTGACAAATTCTACAAACCCCGTTCCTGACTAGGCCATTTTTTTGCGATGCGGCACTGCGTTGCTTTAACTGACAATTGCGCGATCGTGTGACACTGTACCCAAATAAAATTGATGTCCTTTTTTCCTCACAAATAGAGCTTTCTTTTGGTGTTGATTGATCACCTCTGCGATTTTTATTTTTTGCGCTATAAACAAAAAAAGACTGTCAATTTTGAAAAAAAACAACAATATTTTTTACTTTCTGCTATAAAACATTCCCAATAAAAAAAAATTAAATCTAATTTCTTTATTAATTTAGGGCAATTATATATTTTTTGCTCCATATTTTTGGTATAAAAAAAAAATCCCAATAAGCGTATATTGATTGGTTTGCACAAAAGTTATAGCGTCTACAAACTATGGGATGTTTTTATGGACTTGTTATTTTATTTATTGTTTTTACTAGTAATGGTGGCGATGAGCGGTTTTTAGCGGGACTGCGACCAAATCTGACACTTAATGACACATTTTTCAGGGACCAGTGACACCAATACAGTGATCAGTGCTAAAAAAAAAATCACTGTCAGTGTATAAATGACACTGGCAGGGAAGGGGTTAACACCAGGGGCGATCAAGGGTTTAAGTGTGCTCCTAGGGAATGATTTCTAACTGTTTGGGGTACGGATGCACTTGAGGAAAAAAGAGATCTGTGTTTCAGCTATCTCTCTTTTACTCTCAGACAGAACAGCAGTCTTCCTTGTTTACATAGGCAGACCGCTGTTCTCCATTTCTTCCAAATGATCGGCAGGTTTCGGCGGTCGCAGTGGGAATTGTCCAATAACAGCAGGAGCGGAACTGGGCCGGCCTGCCATAGTGTATAAGCGGTGGGTGGTCCGGAATTGGTTAAAGTGTGAATAACAATAATCAGAATCCATGGAATAGAGAACAAGAAATTCTAGCCTTCTGGAAACTGTATAGCAGACTGCAGTCTATTTTTTCATGGGTATTGTGTAGGTTCTGCAGTAGGCAGTAAACCTGCCAAAACTAGGAGTTTCTGCAGATAATCACATGCTCTTGGGTATCGCTAGTGCCAGGGTCAGCGATGCCCTAAATGTTCCTGCTTTGCAGGAGTCCCTACACAGAAACAAATTGTGTAACCGTATCTTAGATCAGAACAGCAGTGCAAAGCTGAGGTAATACCTAGGCTCCTCCTCAGCTCTGACATATCATATGATAGGTAGAATCCTCCTTTACTCCACGTGGGTTCCACTCTCTATAAATTTGATGCGTACGTGGCTGGGGGATCTTGGAAAAGCGGGCATCTTTGTGCTGGGGAGTAAAGATTTTGGTGCTAAGGAGTGGGGATTTTGGTTTGGTCGGGGGGGGGGGGGTTATTTGGGAGAGGAGAATTTTTTTCTGGGCAAAGATTTCTGCACTGAGGGGATCTTTCTGCTGCAGGGGATATTTTTGCTTCATAGGTGGGAATTTTTTGCAGACCAGTAGGAGTTTTCTTAGGGGGTAGAGTATATTTTCTGATAGGGGTAAGGAGGGATTTTCTTGAGGGGTAGGTAATTTTTTCTGATATTGTGAGATGCTGTTCTATTGGGGGGGGGGGGTGTTGCTAATGGTGATAAGTAGGTGTGTTCTTGAGGAGGGGGTGTTTAAAAGCAAAAAGTGTTGTTCTAGGAGTAAGTTTGTTGTTTGGAGAGGTAAGGAGTATGTTCTGTTAGGTGGTAGGGAATCAATGTTTGGGGGGATTACATACTCCTTACCCCTGTACTTTGTAAATCACATACTGTTGACACTGTACATTACATTCTCCTGACCCCTGCATTATGGACATTACATACTACTGACCCCTGAATGTTGTGCAATACATGCTTCTGACCCCTACACGCTGTACTTTACTCCCTGCACTCTGTGCCTTACATATGACTGACCTCTGCATTCTGTATGCTACACACTCCTGACGCCTACTCTCTGCATATTACATACGGCTGACACCTGCACTGTGTGGTTTACATACTACTGACTCTTGCATTTTGTGCATTACATACTACTGAGTTCTGCACTCTGCGTGCTACATACTAGTGAGCCCTGCCGTTCGTAAATTACATATGCTTGACTCCTGCAAGCTATGTGTTTCATACCCCCAATTTCTGCACTTTGAGCATTACATTGTCCTGATCCCTTCACCCTGTACATTAAATACTTCTAACCATGCATGCTGCTCATTACACACTCCTGATCCTTGGACTCTGTGCATTATGTACTCCTGACCTTTACCCTCTACACACAGGTCTGTGCATTACATACTCCTGACCCATGCACTCTATATTCTCTACTATACATTATATATTGTATATTTTGTGAGTACAAGGCCTGTGATATGTGTGCAAGTAGACTTAGATTCTACTTGGGTGCCCAAGGGTGTCTCAGATCTTTCAGATCTTTCACTATCCTAGCAATGCCCCAGCTTGATTAATTCTATTTTCCATGATTCTTTAAAATATTGATTTAATTTTATACAGTATGGTAATTATTTTTATTTACTATGAAGTTATATAAAGTACTACAACTCTAATATTTCTTTAGAACATACCTTTCATATAGCATAGAACGTATACTGTAGATCTTTATTAAGGTTACAGTAAAACTTTATAATCCAGTGGTCTTTTGCCAAATAGCAGATTGGTTTGATATTTAAACCCTAACAACGAACTTCTGATATGTGCCACCCTTTGGTCCGGTAAATATACCATTGAAAGTGCTACAGTGGGGCAAAAAAGTATTTAGTCAGCCACCAATTGTGCAAGTTCTCCCACTTAAAAAGATGAGAGAGGCCTGTAATTGTCATCATAGGCATACCTCAACTATTAAAGACAAAATGTGGAAACAAGTCCAGACAATCACATTGTCTGATTTGGAAAGATTTTTGTTTGCAAATTATGGTGGAAAATAAGTATTTGGTCAATATCAAAAGTTCATCTCAATACTTTGTTATATATCCTTTGTTGGCAATGACAGAGGTCAAACGTTTTCTGTAAGTCTTCACAAGGCACAAACTGTTGCTGGTATGTTGTCCCATTCCTCCATGCAGATCTCCTCTAGAGCAGTGATGTTTATCCTGACAAAAATCCAGTGAGCTCCTAACTTCCTGTAGTGAGCTGACAATACAGTGCCCTTGCTCCATTGAAATCCTTAGCAGTATAGCTAGCTACAGTAGAAGCGTTGTGCTTTTTCTTAAAATCATTTTCACCTTCCTTTAAATTTGAAAGAACACATCAATTCATAATCCTGGCATTTAATTTATTTTTATTTTTAGAATCTTTATTTCTTAATGTCACAGATATGAAGAGCTTATGTTTTAATTTTTCAGGAAACATCTGGTCTGATAATAAAGCTATTAATTGCAATCATAAAATTTTCCCTGTGATTTTGTATGTGTGGAACGTTTCAGGTGGATGGAGAAAAAATGCATACAAATCTTCAGAAAGACATCAACCAACTTGCCCTGGATTCAGACATTTAATTTCCTTTAAGATCATAAACCTGCAAAGTGCTCAGAGGACTTCTGTATACTGAACGCTTTATCCCTTTCAAGCATGAAAAAAAAATCGAATGGATTTACAGTACGTTTATTTCGGCAGATCTCCATGTACTAAAGTAAATGGATGCACTGGATACAGAAATAAAGCATAACTCTTTGAAGCCCAACCAAGATGATAAGCTCATGTGCTGTACTAAATACATTTCATGTTTATCTCCTTGTAACAATATGATGTATATAATATTCCAGATTGTGGTATAACTTGATTGTTTTGGTTAGCAGGCATGGCTAACTGGCTTGTAGAACTTGTGATCTAATAGAAGTCTGCACGTAGTCAGTGGTAAAGCATATTACACCCTTGGGCTTAAATGCAGGTATTATCATCTTTTTCTGCAGCTGCAGATTCCACACTATTTCCAACACATACTTATTTGTTGCCCAGCAATGCTCCACTGAGCTGCAGGCAAGAAGAGGAGCCACAACATCAGCAGATAAATATTTTAAAACAAGGCAACATGGTTTGCAGTGGTGTAGGAAAAATTAGGAACTCTGGGGGAACCTAAAAACAAACCTTCCTCCCCCCACACCACCAACACTTAACCACATAAATGCTTTAAGGGTTAAATGCTCTTTTTGTCTTGGGAGATTGGAATAGGGAACAGTATGTACTGTACCTTATTTCCTGCTACCACATTAACTGGTGCTCTCCTCTGCTTTCTAACGCAGTGTTTCTCAACTCCAGTCCTCAAGGCGCCCCAACAGGTCATGTTTTCAGGATTTCCATTATTTTTCACAGGTGATTTGATAAATTTCACTGCCTGGGTAATTACCACAGCCGTTTCATCTGAGGGAAATCCTGAAAACATGACCTGTTGGGGCGCCTTGAGGACTGGAGTTGAGAAACACTGTTCTAACTCACCTGGGATGTGGCCAGTTTTCACTGTGTTTACATACAATGCAGGATGAACTGGGCAAAATCATATCACTGTTATGCCTTATTTATTGATGTGATAGCACCGCTGACCATCTACAGGTCTAATATAGATGCTGCTTGACCGCTAAGATAATAACAGGTCTAAACTTGCTCCTTGGTGCTCTGTGTGCTATGAGCAATTTCAGGTATTGCCCTGTTGAGTCCTTCAGTCGCCTTAGCTATATTGCAAACTAGCATCCATTAACCAGCTCAAAAAACCAGAGAGCCAACAGAAATGGTTATACCCAAAGCTTCCACAATGTGGTTAAGCTGCCTACAAGCGTTTGACTCCAAACAGTGCAATGATAATGTGGGCTAAGCCCACATCGAGAGCCACCCGACTGTATCAACTTCAAGGCTGGACTAAGATAATCTGTCAGGCACAAGGTCCATCTGTACTCGAAATGAAGCAAAGGGCTGCATGATCCTGTCTGCTCCATAACAATCGGTAGTATATATATATACAGTATATATATATACAGTATCTCACAAAAGTGAGTACACCCCTCACATTTTTGTAAATATTTTATTATATCTTTTCATGTGACAACACTGAAGAAATGACACTTTGCTACAATGTAAAGTAGTGAGTGTACAGCTTGTATAACAGTGTAAATTTGCTGTCCCCTCAAAATAACTCAACACACAGCCATTAATGTTGAAACCGCTGGCAACAAAAGTGAGTACACCCCTAAGTGAAAATGTCCAAATTGGGGCCAATTAGCCATTTTCCCTACCCAGTGTCATGTGACTCATTAGTGTTACAAGGTCTCAGATGTGAATGGAGAGCAGGTGTGTTAAATTTGGTGTTATCGCTCTCACTCTCTCATACTGATCACTGGAAGTTCAACACGGCACCTCATGGCAAAGAACTCTCTGAGGATCTGAAAAAAAGAATTGTTGCTCTACATCAAGATGGCCTAGGCTATAAGATTGCCAGGACCTTGAAACTGAGCTGCAGCACGGTGCCTAAGACCATACAGTGGTTTAACAGGACAGGTTCCACTCAGAACAGGCCTCGCGATGATCGACCACAGAAGTTGAGTGCTCACCGTCATATCCAGAGGTTGTCCTTGGGAAATAGACATATGAGCGCTGCCACCATTGCTGCAGAGGTTGAAGGGGTGGGGGGTCAGCCTGTCAGTGCTGAGACCATACACCGCACGCTGCATCAAATTGGTCTGCATGCCTATCGTCTCAAAAGGAAGCCTAAAGATGATGCACAAGAAAGCCCGCAAACAGTTTTCTAAAGACAAGCAGACTAAAGACATGGATAACTGGAACCATGTCCTGTGGTCTGATGAGACCAAGATAAACTTGTTTGGTTCAGATGGTGTCAAGAGTGTGGGGCGGCAACCAGGTGAGGAGTACAAAGATAAGTGTGTCCTGCCTATAGTCAAGCATGGTGGTGGGAGTGTCATGGTCTGGGGCTGCATGAGTGTTGCCACCACTGGGGAGCTACAGTTCATTGAGAAAACCATGAATGCCAACATGTACTGTGACATACTGAAGCAGAGCATATGCCCTCCCTTCGGAGACTGGGCCGCAGGGCAGTATTCCAACATGATAATGACCCGAAACACACCTCCAGCCTGACCACTCTCTTGCTAAAGAAGCTGAGGGTAAAGATTATGGACTGGCCAAGCATGTTTCCAGACCTAAACCCTATTGAGCATCTGTGGGGCATCCTCAAACGGAAGGTGGAGGAGCGCAAGGTCTCTAACATCCACCAGCTTCGTGATGTCGTCATGGAGGGGTGGAAGAGGACTCCAGTGGCAACCCGTGAATCTCTGGTGAACTCCATGCCCAAGAGGGTTAAGGCAGTGCTGGAAAATAATGGTGGCCACACAAAATATTGACACTTTGGGCCTAATTTGGACATTTTCACTGAGTGTCGGTTCACACTACAGCGACTTGGGATCCGACTTGTAAGTCCTCAATTCGCCCAAAGTCGCTGGACATAAGAAATTCCATAGACATTAATGAGAGCCATCTTAATGTACACTACTGAAGTCGCTCTGACTTCAGAAAAGGTTCCTGTACTACTTCAAGGTGACTTCTAGGCGACTTGTACCCATAGATTTCAATGGAAGTCTCCTCCAAGTCGGATCTCCATCTATATTGAAGCGACTTTACAGGTAAAAGAAAATAATTTACCCAGGTTATCCCCAGGTTATGCCCACCCAGGCAACCCCCTCCCTCCCACAGAGCTGAGTATTCTGTGATTGGGCACAGCCAAACTCGCCTGTCCTGAAGGCAACTTTAAGTCACATTGTAGGTTGCTCAAAATTGTGCTGAAGTAATCTCCAAATCGCCTTCCAAAGTCCTGCTGTAAGTCGGGTTGCCCCTGTGTGAACCGCCACTGAGGGGTGTACTCAGTTTTGTTGCCAGCGGTTTAGACCTTAATGGCTATGTGTTGAGTTATTTTGAGTGGACAGCACATTTACACTGTTATACAAGCTGTACACTCACTACTTTACATTGTAGCAAAGTGTTATTTCTTCAGTGTTGTCACATGAAAAGATACAATTTTTTTTTTACAAAAATGTGAGGGGTGTGCTCACTTTTGTGAGATACTGTATATATCTGTGTATCGAACAGTGCCCACATTTGAACGTGAAACACAGTGGTTTCTGGTTGGCTGAAATAAATTTAGACTTTGGGATTCATTCATTATCAGCCAGCATATCTCGTATCATTGGGGCCCTCTTCGCAGTGAGACATGGTTTTGATCTATAATCAGTTCAAGTCACTTATCCAACATTAGGTTATGCCAATATTTTTCCAAAAGTGATCCCATCATAGTCTAATGAGTTCCATAAGGTGTAACTACCCCTAGTTTCTAATTCTTACTTGTATTATCCTTGACACTGTTCCTGTTGCGCACCTGATCCTTGTTTTTAGCTAAAATGTCAGATCTATATTTGGGTAAAGCTAAGGCTTTACTTTTTCTCCAAACTGAGTTGGGGTACCCCCATGCTCTAAACCATTGTCTTAAATCTCTGCTTTTATGATGAAAGTAATTATTATTCAACCAGTTTGTGCAAACCGGCAGGAGCTGTCCTGTCAGTATGCCCCTTATTAGGGTAGGGGCCAAGAGTGATGGATGGTGGCATGGAGAAGTGTGTTCCCTGCTGTTGGATTTTAGAAGGTCTGTGTTTCCACAGTGTTGCCTACCTTCAGGATTCTCAAATCCAGAAACTCAATTTCCTCCATGCCATGTCAATTTTATATGTGAGGAAGATGTTACTATTATTAACCACTTCCCTACCGCCCATAGTCATATGACGTCCACAGATATGGGATTTCCCATCCTGGGTGGACGTCATATGACGTCCTCGGCTTTGTGGGAGGATATCTGAATGATGCCTGCAGCTAGAGGCATCATTCAGATATCCTTTTCTTGTGCCGGCGATTCTGCGCACCATAAGAACGATCATAGCGGCGCATCCCCCCCCCTCCCGCCGCCATCCGGTGCTTCTCTGGGCTCTCCCGTGCCATCGAGGACCCGGAGAGAATCGTCCGGCGCCGGTGGTGGGTCACGTGACGAGCATAGATATGACTGGTGACCAGATGGTCACCAGTCATCTCTATGATCGTCGGAGGCCCGGGCGCGATGTGATGACGTCACTCCCGGGTCCTCAGATGTAAACAAAGCCGCCATTGCGGCTAGAAAGTATGAGATGAGTGAAAAAAAATTCACGATCTCATGCTTTCCAGCCTGGAGGACAGATGTGGGGTTTTACTGACCCCGCATCTCTCAATAAAGAGGACCTGTCACACACATTCCTATTACAAGGGATGTTTACATTCCTTGTAATAGGAATAAAAGTGATAAAAAAAAGTAAAATAAGTGTTTAAAAAAAAAAAAAGAAAGAAAAAAAAATTAAAACGCCCCTGTCCCCGGTAGCTCACGATCAGAAGCGAACGCACACGTAAGTCCCGCCCACATATGTAAACGCCGTTCAAACCACATATGTGAGGTATCGCCGCGTGCGTTAGAGCGCATGCCACACTTCTAGCACTAGACCTTCTCTGTAACTCTAACCTGGTAACCTGTAAAAAAAATTAAAGCGTCGCCTATGGAGTTTCTTAAGTACCGAAGTTTGGCGCCATTCATGAGTGTGCGCAATTTTAAAGCGTGACATGTTAGGTATCTATTTACTCGGCGTAACATCATCTTTCATATTTTCCCCAAAAATTGGGCTAACTTTACTGTTTTGTTATTTTTTAATTCATGAAACCATTTTTTTCCCAAAAAAAGGCGTTTGAAAAATTATTGCTCAAATACCGTGCAAGAAAAAAAGTTGCAATGACCGTCATTTTATTCCCTAGGGTGTCTGCTAAGAAAACATATATAATGTTTGGGGGTTCTGAGTAATTTTCTAGCAAAAGAATGATGATTTGTACATGTAGGAGAGAAGTGCCAGAATAGGCCCGGTATTGATGTGGTAAAAAAAAAGCCCGGTGTTTAAGTGGTTAGCATTAGGTTAGTGTATAAAAGAATCAAAATGGTCCACTATACCTCTTCACACCACCAACACATCATCAGTCTATCATACCCAAAGCACCACATTTTTTACAAAAAATGGGTTGGTGTATACAGAATTTTTCTCACACCATCCCTGGTGTAGGCATATAGGGCCGCTTTTAGAAATCATGGGGCCCCGTACAGCCTACCTAACAGGGCCCCCTTTAACCAAGCCCTTGCCTCCACCCCTGACCCCGACTTGAAGCGAAATGCAGGTTTGTTGCCGTTTACATATGCGTGCGGAGCCAATGCATGTGTTTGCAATTAGTAAGCATGAAGGAGCTGGGGGCAGTTTAAGTTTATTTTAAATTGTATTTTATTTATTACAAATAATAAAAAAATAAAAAAATCTTACACTGTACCTTTACTTTTTTTTTTTCATTTTTGCTTTCACAAGGGATGGACAACATCCCTTGTGATAGCATGGGCCATGACAGGTCCTCTTTATGGAGAGATCTGGGGTCTTTTAGACCCCATATCTGTCCTCTGGCCTCCAAAGCATCTGATCAAACCAATATCGGTTTGATCAGATGCTTGTTCAAGTCGGTAATGGCTTCTTTACATGAGCCCGAAACCGGAAGTGATAAAATCCTCGTCGCTTCTGGTTTCTTATGTCACACGGTGGGAGGAATGACATCCATCCCTCTCACTGTGTCCCAGTAACTGGATGCTACTGGTCACATCTTAAAAGCAGTAAAGGCTGTGGTGAAACCCCCTTTCACTGCTTGAAAAAGTAATCCAGGGACTTCTTAGCCACTAGGATTACTTTTACTTTGTGCAGAGTTGTTGGGGCTAAAAAATTATATCTCGATCATTGCTGTATTGATGACCGAGATATCAACCTTCCAATCCAGCAACGTACTGGTACGTCGCTGGATGGGAAGCAGTTAAAGGGTATTGGTTTGGGGTACAGTAAAAATGCAGCTCCGCTGCACGTTTACTGGTCCCCCAAATGAAGTTTAAAGTAGCATGTTTCTTATTATCATCAGGTTACAATTATCACACAGGCAGCACAGTAAGCAGGGGCTCTATCATGGCTCTGTCATGGCTCTTAGTCACATGGCTGTTGGATGCTGACTTTGTAAACTTATGGCTGTATTGTATATAACAGACTGTAACAGTACAACCATAATAAAGTCAGCACCTAAAAGCAATGTGACACAGAGCCATGACAGAGACCCTGCTGTGCTGCCTGTGTGATGATTGTAACCTGCTGTGCTGTGAGATACAAAATAGGACACAGTGAGTATTCTTTCCTCTATTCCCCACTCACTGTGTCCAGTGCAGCCACAATCTCCTCCTGCTCTTCCCTGTTAGCCTCTCAACTTCTTCATGTCTCATGAGAAAAGCAGCCAGGAGCCGAAAGGAGAATCACAGTATCCCTCCGCCAGCCGGGACTAATAGAATAGTGGGGCGGCATGATGTACATGCGCCCCGAAAATAAAGAAAAAGTCCCTCCACTGTGCTTCCCTCCTGGGCCCCTGTGTTGACCCGATTGTGCCCAGGAAAATTATATACCCACTCTGTAAGCAAGTGTAAGCAGGGAAGAGTTTAGAAAAAAAAAGTTTTAAATGCAGTAACGAATTGTAATGATGCCCGAGCCCCACTGTGTAGCTGATGGGGGCAGCCCCGATACAACAGGGCTGGTTTTACTGCCCTATCAGCAGCCCTGTAGGAAGGTGCACACGTGGCACCCATGGCTACACCCCTGGTCTGGTTGTTACCAGTGTAACCAGAACTTATGTCCCCATTGAATGATTTTCCCTCTATTCCTGTTCTGGTGACAACTCATAATTTGGGATTTTCTTTCACTTTCACACCCAGTGATAATGATAAACAGGCAAATAGGGTAAATCTGCCTAAAGGGGTCACAGACAGCAGTACAAACTTGACAGATGTTCTAATCCTCCTCCATTCTATCCAAAATGAAAACATAATTTTTGCCTTTAATTATACTTTAATTTTTTTCTTTTTGGATTGATTGTTAGTTAATGGCACATTCGACTTGTGAAATACAACAAATAGAAACTGACATTTTCCACATATTACAGACATTATGGATATTGTTCATGATTTTCGTACAAACGTTGGGACATACAGGGGGAGAATTACTAAGACTGGTGCACACAGAATTTGGTGCACCTGTGGAAAGTAACCAATCAGCTTCTAGGTTTTATTGTCAAAGCTTAAAGGGTTGTAAAGGTTCCTTTTTTTTTTTTTGTAAATAACAAACATATCATACTTACCCCCACTGTGCAACCTGTTTGCACAGAGTGGCTCCGATCCTCGTCTTCTGGGGTCGCTCGGCGGCTGTCTCGGCTCCTCCCTGCATCAGCTAACCCCCGTTCTGGGAAGCGCTCTCCCAAGGGGGTTAGCTTGCGGGCGCGCTCCCATGATACAGTGATACAGTCGGCCGCTGACTGTATTACTCGGCCCTGCCCCCTGCCACGCCGCGTCATTGATTTGATTGACAGCAGTGGGAGCCAATGGCTGCGCCGCTATCAATCATCCAATGAATGGGCCGAGAAGAGCCGAGAAGCCCAGCCGAGAAGCCCAGTTGAGAAGCCAGCACGTTCACGATGTAGGACTTTCGAGGGCTCAGGTAAGTAAACAGGGGGGCTTGGGGGCCGATAATCGTCGGATGTTTTTTCACCTTAATGCATAGAATGCATTAAGGTGAAAAAACATGTACCTTTAAAACCCCTTTAATTGAACAAGCTGAATGTAGAATCTGTTGTGTTACAATACACACCTGCACCAGATTCTGTGTGCACCAGTTTTAGTAAATCTACACCACAGAGTCATTTCTGATTGTGATTGACTCTGATTCAGACTTATCCTGAAGTTAATTGGACTGTGCACAGGAACCAAAGACCAGGCAAACATTGATACATACCGTATATACTCGAGTATAAGCCGACCCGAATATAAGCCGAGGCACCTAATTTTACCACAAAAAAATGGGAAAACATATTGACTCAAGTATAAGCCTAGGGTGTCCATCTGCATGCCTTACAGTGCCTCACTTTGCCTCACTGTGTCCATGTGCGTGCCTCACTGTGCCTCACTGTGTCCATGACTAGACTGACATTGCACACTTATAGAGGAGGAATGGGGCTACATGTGTGACAAGTTTCGGGTCCAGGGGACCTACGAACGGCCAGTACCGGGTCCCCAAATTCACCAGAGAAATGACCGTTTAACATGGGAGTCTATGGAAGGGGTGCCCGGCTTTGAAAAATCATTGCTCCCTAGCCATAGGTTCCCCGGACAAACAAATGTTGCACACTTGTAGAGGAAGAGTGGGGCTACATGTGTGCCAAGTTTGGGGTCCAGGGGACCTATGGCTGGCCTGTACCGGGTCCCCAAAATTAGGGAGATCAGGCGCAAAAAGGTGACTCGAGGATAAGCCGAGGGGGGCATTTTCAGCACAAAAAAAATGTGCTGAAAAACTTGGCTTATACTCGAGTATATACGGTACTTTTTTTTTAGCTGTCCCCATTTTTCTGTTGCTGTGACATGTAGTGCCTGTTTTCATTTCACTTTGTGAATAAAGCCACGTAGGATTGGAGTGCGGCTGTCCAGATTATCATTATTTTCTCTATTGCCTAGTGCATTGCCAGCACCCTCGGTTCCTGGAAAGGTGAATTTTATTTTGGGTAAGCCTGTTTGGAGCGGCAATCCTTGTTTGTATATATACGGTACTTTTTCCTGTTTAATCCTGTTTATTCTGCTGTTGCTTATTGTGTAGTTAGTAATATCTTTTTGTGTAAATATTTTTTTTCCATTCATTTCATAAAAAATATTTAAAAATCGTTACCGTAAGTGGAATCTCTAAATGGTCTAAACAGAACTTAAATAATCTATGCCTCTGTGAGAATTACCATATTTCCATATTTTAAACTCTGTTATATTCCTGTCCGTTGGGGCATTTAGTGTCACAGACAATTCTTAAGGCTCAGAAGGGCTGTAACAGATGTACTACATAGTTGAAGGTAAATCAAAAGAAAATTGTATGGTGTATGGCCAGCTTTAGTCATGCAATTGTGTGACTAAAATTGCTAGTTATCAGTCACTTTATTTGGAACACATGCAAGCTTATGGCACTGTTACACATTCATCAATTGATTGCAAGACAGTAGCACAATGCTTCAAATCAGTCATATTGCAATCATTTGCTGCTATATTTTTAGATTTCAGTGAGAGGATGCAATTAATTGCAAGTTGTAGTATAATCAAGTGTTTTTTTTAGAATTTTTTATTTTGTTTTATGTTGATACTCTTTTTTTTTCAAAGACCTTGAAGAACAATTAAAAAGTTTGCCTGCTCTATTTCTTTTTTGGCAATGAAGCCACGGGTTAATGGCTGAAATGTCCTGTTAGAAAATATAGAAAATAATGTTCAATGGCCGTAAAACCTTTATCAAGATACTGGAACCAATAAAAAACAAACAAACAGCAAGATAACAATAATGCCCTGTCACGCTATAAACCATACTATGTTTCCTACAGCTGGAGACAGGAATTGTGACCCTAGATCTTTTGCTTATTTTCTAAAACATAAATACTTTACAAAAATAGCATTCAATCACTTAACCACGTAAGGACCGAGCCTCTTTTTCAGATGTGTTGTTTACAAGTTAAAAACAAGTTTTTTTGCTAGAAAATTACTTATAACCCCCAAACATTATAATTTTTTTTTCTAACACCCTAGAGAATAAAATGGCGGTCATTGCAATACTTTATGTCACACCGTATTTGTGCAGCGGTCTTACAAGTGCACTTTTTTTGGAAAAAATACACTTTTTTGAATTAAAAAATAAGACAACAGTAAAGTTAGCCCAATTTTTTTTATATTGTGAAAGATAATGTTACGCCAAGTAAATTGATACCCAACATGTCACGCTTCAAAATTGTGCCTGCTCGTGGAATGGCAACAAACATTTACCCTTAAAAATCTCCATGGGCGACATTTAAAAAATTCTACAGGTTGCATGTTTTGAGTTACAGAGGAGGTCTAGGGCTAGAATTAGGCTCTAACGATCGTGGTGATACCTCACATGTGTGGTTTGAACACCGTTTTCATATGTGGGCGCTGCTCACGTATGCGTTCGCTTCTGCACGCGAGCTCGTTGCAACGGGGGCGCTTTAAAAAAAATCAGATTTATTTTACTTTATTTTATTTATTTTTGCACTGTTTTTTTTTTTTTTTTAAAAAAGGTGTCACTTTTATTCCTATTACAAGAAATGTAAACATTCCTTGTAAGAGAAAAAAGCATGACAGGTCCTCTTAAATATGACATCTGGGGTCAAAAAGACCTCAGATCTCATATTTACACTTAAATGCAATAAAAAAATAAATAATTGTCATTTGAAAAAATGACAAAAAAAATGCCCCTTTAGGAGCTATGGACGGAAGAGACGTTTTGACGTCGCTTCCGCCCTGCTATGGTATGGAGACGGGTGGGGGCCATCTTCCCCTCACTCGTCTCCATACCCAGCCACGTCGAGGACCGTCTCCCGCCGCCGATAACGGTGATCTCGTGACCACCATTATCGTAAACCGGACCGCCGCCTGAAGACAAGCCAGCTGCTGCCATAACAGAGATATCCCGCTTCAAAGTGCCGTCATATATAGACGTGCGGTGGTCCGGAAGTGGTTAATGGCGATCTATAGTCACACCATAACATTTTTATTTTATAACATCAACATTGTAATAGCAATACAAACAATAGTTATTTTTGAAAATCCAATATAGATTTACTTGAAAAATCTCCCTTCATGTTGTGAATGCTGCCCGTCTGCTGGCCATCTCTTTCCACAGCTCCCTGGGATCTATGCATGCTTTGCAGCTTCTCCTCTGCTTATTATTTTAGTTTAATTTTGATTTTGAATGATTATATGAGCTATGGTACCTTTCTGCCTGCAGTCCTACTGACTAAAAGATCAGGTCCAGCCTGGGTGAAAAACATTAAAAGTCAGCACAAATACTGTAGCTGCTGACTTTTAATATTAGAGCACTTACCTGTCCAGGGAGCCCGCAATGTCGGCACCCCAGATCTTTGGATTAAATCCCGAGTGCTTCCGCCACCGATCCTGGTAAGGGAACCAGGCAGTGAAGCCTTTCGTCTTCACTGCTGGTTCCCTACTGCGCATGCACGAAGCGCGCTGCGCTTTCTAATTGGCCCAGGGGCGGGGGAAGGAGTAAAGGGGCCGAACTTCTGGGAGATCGGTTGCGGCCCGTCTCCTGGAAGTGGGGAAGGGGACCTGTCAAAAAAGGGTCCCAGTTCCCCCCCCCCCCTGAAAGGTGCCAAATGTGACACCGGAGGGGAGGGGAGGAAGAATATACAGTCAGGTCCATAAATATTCGACACAATTCTAATTTTTTTGGCTCTATACACCACCACAATGGATTTGAAATGAAACAAGATGTGCTTTAACTGCAGACTTTCAGTTTTAATTTGAGGGTATTTACTTCCAAATCAGGTGAACAGTGTAGGAATTACAACAGTTTGTATATGTGCCTCCTACTTTTTAAGGGACCAAAAGTAATGGGACAATTGGCTGCTCAGCTGTTCCATGGCCAGGTGTGTGTTATTCCATCATTATCCCATTTACAAGGAGCAGATAAAAGGTCCAGAGTTAATTTCAAGTGTGCTATTTGCATTTGGAATCTGTTGCTGTCAACTCTCAATATGAGATCCAAAGAGCTGTCACTATCAGTGAAGCAAGCCATCATTAGGCTGAAAAAAACAAAACAAACCCATCAGAGATAGCAAAAACAGTAGGTGTGGCCAAATCAACTGTTTGGAACATCCTTAAAAAGAAAGAACGCACCAGTGAGCTCAGCAACACCAAAAGACCCGGAAGACCACGGAAAACAACTGTGGTGGATGGCCGAAGAATTCTTTCCCTGGTGAAGAAAACACCCTTTACAACAGTTGGCCAGATCAAGAACACTCTTCAGGAGGTAGGTGTATATGTGTCAAAGTCAACAATCAAGAGAAGACTTCATCAGAGTGAATACAGAGGGTTCACCACAAGATGTAAACCATTGGTGAGCCTCAAAAACAGGAAGGCCAGATTAGAGTTTGCCAAACAACATCTAAAAAAGCCTTCACAGTTCTGGAACAACATCCTATGGACAGATGAGACCAAGATCACCTTGTACCAGAGTAATGGGAAGAGAAGAGTATAGAGAAGGAAAGGAACTACTCATGATCCAAAGCATACCACCTAATCAGTGAAGCATGGTGGTGGTAGTGTCATGGCGTGGGCATGTATGGCTGCCAATGGAACTGGTTTTCTTGTATTTATTGATGATGTGACTGCTGACAAAAGCAGCAGGATGAATTCTGAAGTGTTTGGGGCAATATTATCTGCTCATATTCAGCCAAATGCTTTAAAAACTCATTGGACAGCGCTTCACAGTGCAGATGGACAATGACCCGAAGCATACTGTGAAAGCAACCAAAGAGTTTTTTAAGGGAAAGAAGTGGAATGTTAGGGAATGGCCAAGTCAATTACCTGACCTGAATCCGATTGAGCATGCATTTCACTTGCTGAAGACAAAACTGAAGGCAAAATGCCCCAAGAACAAGCAGGAACTGAAGACAGTTGCAGTAGAGGCCTAGCAGAGCATCACCAGGGATGAAACCGAGCGTCTGGTGATGTCTATGCATTCCAGACTTCAGGCTGTAATTGACTGCAAAGGATTTGCAACCAAGTATTAAAAAGTGAAAGTTTGATTTATGATTGTTAATCTGTCCCATTACTTTTGGTCCCTTAAAAAGTGGGAGGCACATATACAAACTGTTGTATTGTTCCTACACCGTTCACCTAATTTGGATGTAAATACCCTCAAATTAAAACTGAAAGTCTGTAGTTAAAGCACATCTTGTTTATTTTATTTCAAATCCATTTTGGTGGTGTATAGAGCCAAAAAGATTTGAATTTTGTCAATGTCCCAATATTTATGGACCTGACTGTATACACAAAAATCATAAAAATGCAGGCTTTGCCCCATCATAAAGTTTGTCTTACCCTGTCTGATTATTACACTTAAACTTTAGTGTCCGGAGTCAGAGAAATAAAGTCTGACAATTACCGACTTGTCAACTCCTGACCTCACACACACGTGAAGATTTACTGTATTCTTGCTTGCCATAATTGCCATTTTAGTGCTTTATTAAGATTCTTACAATCCTTTGCACATTTGTCTGTGGCTAGTCAAAACCTCCATTCTTTTATCTATGTCTAAGATCTGAGACTACTTTTAACTTTAGTGGCATACAATTAAAGCTCCGGTATAAAGCATACTTTTAAATAGTATATAAAATTAGTTAGCCCATACTTTACAGTGGCAATGAAAAACAAATAAATGTTCTCAAACTACTTAGTACTTATATAAAACGTACTGCTAAAATACTATTTTAACTTAGACTTAACACCAGAGATATTTTTCCCTTACAAAAGTGTTCCATCTTGTACAATGAGTAGTAAATACTAGTAAACCAGTCAAAAAAATAGGATTGCACGATCTAATCATTTGCTTTATGTTGTCATGAAGTACCACTTGCTTTATTGTACTTTGCCGCTATATTTTTATAAAAAATTTTCTATAAAGGTGAAAATATAATTGTCAATGTAGCCACTCATAAATCACTAAGTGAAATGTCCATGTAACCTGAAACAAAGAAAATGAACATATCTTGCTCTCAGACTCCCCATGTGCATCCACCTTTTATTTTCTAGCACAGGTTGTGACATTTCACTACATTGCACTACAACAAAATGATAGAGTTTTATTTATTTAGGAGGATGCAGAGAACTGCTCACATTTTTATGTTTTTATCCTTAGATTAACATGTTTTTTGACCTCTAAGGGATGGAATTCTTTAGTGCTCAAAGAAAAAAAATAAAAAAAAAGCTATCTTGCAGCCTGTGAAAATGGGGAAAGTAACAACATTCTTCTCAATATTCATCTATATCAATAAATAAACTTAAAGATGAATGTGTTTGTAATGGCACCCCAAATCTCAAAGGGAGTAACGCCGTTTAGATCCCTTCCCTCTCCTGGACACAAATTCCCTGTCGAGCCTCCACAGCCAGACGACCTGTCAGACTTATACGTACCAGACTGGTGAGCCCAATGGAGCAGAGGAAGGTCTCCCTTACGTATCCGATTCACGGCCCCTGATAGTATGAACAGGAGGCACGGGAGTGCGGAGTGGTATGAGAGCCTGGCGGGTAGTTGCAGGGGATGCGGTTCTGGATCCAGGTGCAGAGGAGTAGGTGTCCGGCCGGACAGGCAACAGAAAACAGGAACACAGGCAGAGGATGCTGAGTAGGAGCAGAGCAGGATGGTCGGGTCACAGGCAGGATCGGCAACAGGCAGGAAGCGAAGTACAGAGGAATCGGTAGGTTCAAGGTCAAGACTAGCCGAGGTCAGGTGCAGGCAGGAGACAAGGGTAATCCGATGGGCAGGCCGGGTAATCAAGAGACAAGTGTTCAGACAGGTATCAGGAGCAAAAGGTCACAGATAACTGCAGATCAGACAGCACTGGTCTGAAGTATTCCAGGGGTTTAAATGGACTGTTTGGCGTGCAATGGTGCACGCAATGGCGCGCATCGGCACACGCAATGGCGCACGCGCATCGGCGCACGCGCGTGCGCACATGCACCAGCACGCACAGGCACACCATCGCGCACAAGAGTATGCACAACACGACCAGCAAGGTGAGTTCTCTGACACGACCCCTTCCCATAGGAATTAATCCTTCTGGAAGAACGAGACGCACTCTGTATCTTCCTAGCATCGAATGACTTTATTGAGAAAAACATTGTAACTTTTATATACATCCAATACACCTTAGTTTAACATGAACAATGGCCCAGCTCCACCCACACATTACAAGACTCAACACATTATTTTGACGTCTGTTAGGCTTCAAAAGACTTTACACAATAGAACATAACGATCTCCAATACACATCTTATCATGAAAGGGTTGGTAGATGGTCCGTCTGCCGAGTACAATGCACACAGGCATAGAGTTAACTATCCCTTTCACACCAAAAGGGTCTCCACCCTCCTAGACTCATTTACAACACAAGCAGGCAGGTGATTAACCTGTCTGCTGCTAGTTCCACAACCTATAATTATAGGCTTAATTCCCACAAGCCACAATAGACAATAGAATGCAAATCACCTTAACTCCTCACAGCAATGATTACACAACCCCCCCCCCCCTCACAGTACACATCCAATCTAGATACAATGTATGTGCAGCATTGAATATGGCTATCATAGACCATATTGGGGTTTTCATTCACCCTGTGCCCCTAATAGAGACACAGGGTGGTTGACACATAAGAGGCATTGGGGGAGCTGAAGCAAGGGTATCTCATACTTTCTAAGCGATTCTGAGTTCCCCGGGCCTTCCCGTTACAGTGTTAATTCCTGTAAACATAATATAACAACTGCCAGGACCAAGCATTTTCATCATGGTTGGGTAAATTATTAGTGTAATATTAATGTATATACCAACCCTAACCCTGTAAAATAATTCATTTAGCTTTAAACAGAAAGGCAAAACATTTGTGTGTGTGTGTATATATATATATATATATTCACTTTTTTCTTTAAAGTGGAGTTCCACCCACTTTTACATATTTGTCTAAAAAGAATGACAGCCCCTCCACCACTCGGTTTTGGACAATTATTGGTACCGTGTTTCCCTGAAAATAAGCCCGGGTCTTATATAAATTTTTGCCACCAAAAACCCACTAGGGCTTATTTTCGGGGTAGGGCTTGCAATTTAACCCCCAGTGTGCACAGCGTAAAAGTGCTTGCAAACTGCCAGAAACCATGTCACATACCTTCCCACAGCACCGCTCTGCTTTTCCGTCACCCGCCAGATTGTTCTTCCATGGCCGCAGCACTGCAGAGGGAGGGGGCCCAAGATCCCCCGATGACAGCTGGCAAAAGAGGAGAGCAGCGGGGATTATCTGAATGCTGCTCGGGTCTTCCGTGACCTGCCTGAGTTCTTCTACACGCTCTGAGCCTTGCAGAGGGGGGGCTGAATTCCCCCGCTGACAGCTGGGGGAAGGGGAGGACTCCAGCAGCAATAGAGCGGACTCCAGCAGCCCACAACCAGCCTAAACTAGGGCTTATTTTCGGGGTAGGGCTTATATTGCAGCCCTCCTTGAAAATCGGGGGAAGGTCTTATTTTCGGGGTAGGTCTTACTTTCGGGGAAACACGGTATTATTATTTTTTCCTTACTTACCTTTTATAAAGTACCTTGTGTACTTCTGTCCCAGCCTCGCCGCGGCCCAGTGTGTCACATCCTCTTCTCCCCCCGCTGCCTTCTGGGACCTTTGTGTGTCCCAGACGTGGCTATTCATGAAGCGCTGTGTGACTCGCGCATGCGCAGTAGGAAGCCGGCAGTGAAGCTTGAAGGCTCCACTGCTGGTTTCCCTTAGTTGGAATAGATGGATCAGCCTCAGGGGGGCCACATCGCGGGCTCCCCGGACAGGTAAAGGTACTTATTAAAAGTCAGCCGTTACAGTGTTTGTAGCTGCTGACTTTAAAAAAACTATTTTTTGCAACTGGAACTCTGCTTTAAGTAATCACATAACCTCTACTACACTAAGAACGATGAGTTGCCTGGCATGGTCAGTTTGAAATAGGAACACAAAGCAAGTAATACAAAGAGAGCATGATATTTTTTAACACAAGTACAACATATGCATATCAGGAATATGAAATGTTGGGGTAACATACACTTTAAAGTGGTTGTAAACCCACTTTTGCAACTTGCACCTACAGGTAAGTCTAGACTAAGGCTTACCTGTAGGTGCAAGAAATATCTCCTAAACCTACACGTTTAGGAGATATTTACTAGACAACGGCGCATTCATGGGGTTAATCCCATTCACAAATTGGGCTTAGCCGAATTTGACGGCTCCCGCGCGCATGCACGGAGTCACGTCTTTGCCGCTCCTGCCAATCACAGCGCCGGAGCGGCGCTGTGATTGGCTGGAGCGGCGATGCCCGGAAGTAACTTTCCGGCTATCGCCGCAGCGATGGTTGCGGCTGGAGAGAGGGACACGGATGGCTTCGGGGGCCCCGATCTAAGGTAAGTGGTACATAATGAGCTAGTATGCTAGTCATACTAGCTCATTATAGCTTTGTCTTGCAGGTGGGCTACAAAAAAAATAAATTATATGGGTTTACAACCACTTTAAGATAAGGTCAAGTCATGTTTGTGTGGCCTACATTTGCAATATTTGTGCTGGAAATTACACTTGCATGTGCCCGTTTTTGACGTTTACTTGGATAGTGCTAATGTCGACCCAGCACATGATTCAATAGATGAGTATAGTTTTTTTTTTTTATAATTGTATTTATTTTGTATTCTTTCTACTTGGTGGCAGCCTGCCCCATCCTCCCTTTCATGAAAATATTTAATTTGTAAATACCTTTGCAATGTTTTGTATGAGAATATTTAATTTTAGTGTAATGTTAAACAGAACAAGATATACGATATAATGCAAAGTTTAATCAACAATAAAAAAAAAATAAACGAACACAGATCAAAACTGAAAAAAGTGTGTTTTTTTTAAGTTTTACTTTTTATGATTTTATTTGTGTTAGATTAGTTTGTTTATGGTTTGCATAGAAAATAACATATTTTCTGCAACACAGTCTCAACAAAAAAAACTTTGATTGAGAAGGGAAAAAAATGATTATATATATATATATATATATATATATATATATATACATCTTTGCAAGACAGTCTAATCAAAACAAAGCTTTGGTAATAAAAACAAACAAAAAAATGAAAAGAAAATACATTACTGTGTATGTATATATATATATATATATATATATATACTGTATATACAGTAAATTATGCATATACACACTGATCAGCCAAAACTTTATGACCACCCACCAGATACTGAGTATGTCCCCCTTTTGCCACCAAAACAGCATGGACTCCACTAGACCTCTGAAAGTATTCTGTGGTATCTGGCACCAAGTCGTCAGTAGCAGATCCTTTAAGTCCTGTAAAATGCGAGGTGGGGCCCCCATGGATCAAATTTCCCATTGTGACACCGGGTGCTGTCTCTTCAACATGTAAGCAATGCACATGAACCCAGCCATTCACACAATGAAAAAGAAAATGTGATTATTTCAGACCAGCCTACCTTCTTCCATTGCTCCGCGGTCCAGTTCTGATGCTCATGTGGCCATTGTGGGTGCTTTTTAGACATGTGCATTCGTTTTCGTCCGAATGCATTTTCGTCCGAATTTCAGCTATTTTCGTTATCGTTTTAACAAACGAAAACGAAAGCACAGAATCCGAAAACCGAAAGATCCGACATAAACAAATGCTTTATTATCGTTTTCGTTGCTACAACAGTTCGATATAGATAGGAGATTCGACGTGACGCTGACAATAACAATCTGTGTCTATCGAACCTGTGGTCGAATGTGCCTAACCTTAACTCTATTAGTCCAAGATTATTCTACATAGAGAGAAAAGATTCGACATTATAGAGAGAAAAGATTCGACATAGGAGAGAAAGATTCGACATAGGAGAGGAAAGATTCGACATAGGAGAGGAAAGATTCGACATAGGAGAGAAAAGATTCGACATAGGAGAGAAAAGATTCGACATAGGAGAGAAAAGATTCGACATAGGAGAGGAAAGATTCGACATAGGAGAGGAAAGATTCGACATAGGAGAGAAAAGATTCGACATAGGAGAGGAAAGATTCGACATAGGAGAGGAAAGATTCGACATAGGAGAGAAAAGATTCGACATAGGAGAGAAAAGATTCGACATAGGAGAGAAAAGATTCGACATAGGAGAGGAAAGATTCGACATAGGAGAGGAAAGATTCGACATAGGAGAGGAAAGATTCGACATAGGAGAGGAAAGATTCGACATAGGAGAGAAAGATTCGACATAGGAGAGGAAAGATTCGACATAGGAGAGGAAAGATTCGACATAGGAGAGGAAAGATTCGACATAGGAGAGAAAAGATTTGACATTATAGAGAGAAAAGATTCGACATTATAGAGAGAAAAGATTCGACATAGGAGAGAAAAGATTTGACATTATAGCGAGAAAAGATTTGACATTATAGAGAGAAAAGATTTGACATTATAGAGAGAAAAGATTCGACATAGGAGAGAAAAGATTCGACATTATAGAGAGAAAAGATTCGACATTATAGAGAGAAAAGTTTCGACATTATAGAGAGAGAAGATTCGACATAGAGAGAAAAGATCACTGCTTGTGGGCGGAACATTCGACCGGAAATGTATGATTGCAGCGTCGTACAGTTTCGCTGCTCCGTCGAATCTTCTTTGAACATTCGACAGACACCATAAGCCTTCAATGACAGATTCGACCTTAATTAATTCAGATTTTCGGACGAATGCAATTTTTAACGAAAAACGAAATAAATAAAAACGAATTTCGGGAGTAACTAAATAAATTTATTTTTTGGACGAAAACGAAATTCCGAAACGAAATATTTCAGTGTGCACATGTCTAGTGCTTTTGGCTTTGGACACAAGTCAGTATAGCTACCCTAACCAGTCTGTGGCTAAGCAGCCCCATACACAACAAACTGCAATGCACTGTGTGTTCTGACATCTTTCGTTTGGAACCAGCATGAACTTTTCCAGGAGTCTATGCTTCTGTATTTTAGTATTTTCCTTTTATTCTTATTTTTATTTAATTTTTTCCCCTCTCCAACTTCTGTTCCCCTATTGAAATTTCAATAAAAACATTTGACAAATAACTTTTCCAGTAGTTTGAGCTACAGTAGCTCTTTGATTGAATCGGACTACATGAGCCAGCCTTTGTTCCCCATGTGCAACAATGTGCCTTGGTCACCCATGACCCTGTCACTGGTTCATCTGTTTTCCTTTCTTGGACCACTTTTGGTAGGTCCTGACCACTGCAGATTGGGAACATCTCACAGGAGCTGCAGTTTTGGAATTGCTTTGACCCATTCATCTGGTCATTACAATTTGCCCTTGTCAAAATCACTCAAATCTTTATGCTTACCCATTTTTTCAACACATCAACTTTAGGGACACAATGTTCACTTGCTGCTTAATATATCCCACCCACTTTCAGATGCCATTGCAACAAGACTATCACACTTTACTGTCAATGATCATAATGTTATGGTTGTTCGGTGTATATATTACTTGGTTATTATAATTAATGGCAAAGTTATTGCCCATTGCAGAAATGTAAAAAGTTGCTCTGGTCTATAGGGGTATACAGGTGTGAACGCTGAACTAGTTAACCACTTGACAACTGGGCACATAACCCCCTTCCTGCCCAGGCGAAATTTCAGGTTTCAGGACTGTCACGCTTTGAATGACAATTGCGCGCTCCCAAACAAAATTGACGTCCTTTTTTTCCCCACAAATATAGCTTTCTTTTGGTTGTATTTGATCATTTCTGCGGTTTTTATTTTTTGCGCTATAAACAAAAATAGAGCGACAATTTAAAAAACAAAACACAATATTTTTTACTTTTCACTATAATAAATATCCCATTTTTTTTTTTTAAAACTATATTTTTTTCTCAGTTTAGGCCGATACGTATTCTTCTACATATTTTAGGTAAAAAAAAATCGCAATAAGCATATAGTGATTGGTTTGCGCAAAAGTTATAGCGCCTACAAAATAGGGAATAGAATTATGAATTTTGTTTTTATTTTTTTATTTTTTACTAGTAATGGCGGCGATCTGCGATTTTTATTGTGGCTGTGACATTATGGCGGACACATCGGACACTTTTGACACATTTTTGGGACCATTCACATTTATACAGCGAACAGTGCTATAAATATGCACTGATTACTGTATAAATGTGACTGGCAGGGTAGGGGTTAACACTAGGGGGCAGGAAGGGGTTAAATGTGTTCCCTGCTAGGTGATTGTTACTGTGGGGGGAGGGGATTGACTGGGGGAGGAGACTATGTACAAGGGACACAGCATCGGTCTCCTCTCTCCCTGACAGGACATGGATCTCTGTGTTTACACACAGAGATCCATGTCCCTGCTCTGTGACAGCCGATCGTGGGTACCTGGCGGACATCGCGGCCACCAGGCACGCGCATCGGCACCCGCCTGACACAGCGGGCACAGCTTTTCCCCGATGCGCACCTGTGGCGGCACACATCGCGGAAGTAAACAGGAGGACGTCCATGGACGTCCTCCCGGCAATTGAGCGCCGCAATGCGGGCGTCTTTTGCCAATGGCCCGGGCGCAAAGTGGTTAAATAGATTTATTCGGAATGTGTGATATTTGTAGCCAGCATTATAAAATCTCAGATTTATTGTCAGACTAATACAAATACATGTAACTCCAGCAGTTTCAGATATTTATGATAACCTTGCTGTCCTGTAAATGGAGATTATGTTTTGGCATAATAATACATCAAGTTGGCATTGGATTCTTTAAAACTGTTAAGATAGAAAGATTTGACTACCGTCTACTATGGAAATTTGAAATCTATAACAGGGATATTGACGATGTATACAAATGCTACTGTTCTGGGCCAATTTAAGTTTAAAGTGAATGTTTGTCTTAAAAAAAAATGTGTACCGTTGGAATGATAAATGATCATTATCTGTAGGATCCACTATATTAATAAATGAATAGCTACAAACGGTTCTGTATAAAGGAAACTCAATCAAGAGTTTAAGATATATTACTTTTTAAGGAAGCTTGTTTTTATGTTTAGACAAATGTGACTACTTTTCACCAAAACAGTTTTAGTATTATTATTTGCTGTGATTTATAAAGCGGTGACATTTTATGCAGAAATGTACAAGATAGTGTTAGGTTGTAAATAAAAATAAAAAAAATGCATACAAAGACAAACACGAGAAGAGGAAAGCCCTGCTCATGTTGAGACACAGTGTAAAGGTGGCCATAGATGGATTGAAATTTGCCTGGTTCAGCAGGGACCAGCTGAATTTCACTCCATGTATGGCCACTGCATTTGAACAGAAGTTGATCTTCCAACCACCCTGTTGGATAAAAGATAATGGCTGTAGCTCTAATCTGTGTATTCTGACAGCGGGGGAGACTCCCTGCCATCAGAATACAATATTGCAACAGGGAGGATTTCCTCGTCCACCTTAAATTTGTGGATGGGGGGATTGGTTCAGTTTTGTTTGTTCGTTCAGCCAGCTTTAGAGATAGGAAAATATTAATAACCATAGGTAAGGGTGATGGAAGTGATGGCACAGGAGGGCAGTTAAATTGGAACAAAATCAAAAAATACATATATGATGCACAGATTATACTGGGTGGTTGAACACCAGTTTAACAGTATGGACTTGTGCCTTTATTCAACCTTACCAATTATGTAACTATATATGTTGCAGTCTGTTACTAGCTGTACACACCACAACATGGAAGTGAATACACCCATAAACCCAAAGCCCCACCCACCAACAACACCCCTTACTGATGACATCACATAACACAAGGGTAAAAAGACACATACAGGGTAGAGGTCAAGGAAATATCACAAAAGGAGCTAATCCCAATAATCAACCAAAAAAGCAAAATATACAACATCCTAGCTTAAACAAAGCTATCCAGAAATAGCCCATATATAAAAATGACAAATACAGAAAAAGTGGGGAAAAAAAGCATATTATAAACACACAGAATGCACATGGGAAACACCGGGCAGGAATGGACCACCCATAATTAGTAATATGACATAATAATAAAACAACAAATGATGTGCTAGAACAATATAGCAACATCAAAACTGTCGGGTTTTCTGTGGATCTATTGTCTTTGTCTTGTGTGGGGGTGCTATTCACACTATTACACTTGTTCACTTTTGGCACATGTGGGGTGTTTAGTGCGTAGAGTTTTCTGTGGCTATTTTGTAATTTTTCATTTGTTGCTATGTTGTCCTAGCACATTTGTTGCTACATTGTCCTACTAAACTTAAAATGATTATAAACGTAAACATAAACTTGCTATGGGGGCACTCGTGCGGGCTCGTTACCAAGCCTTGCTGTCTGCATCTATTGACATAGACAGTGGGACTCGGCCCCACCTCCCGCTCTCATCAATGGGTGTGATTGACAACAGCAGGAGCCAATGGTTCCTGCTGCTGTTTCTGAACCAATGAGAAAGGAGAGAGCAGAGAGAGAGAGAGCCTCTCACATTGCTGGATTATGATCAGGCTCAGGTAAGTATAAGGGGGAGGGAAGTACATGCAGAAGGTTTTTTACATTAATGAATAGTATGATTCAAGATAAAAGCCTTCTTCCTTTAGAACCACTCTAAGCTTTAAGTGGCAAACCAATTAGCTCAAATAAAGCTAACACTTTTTAGGCAGGTACAGCAACTGAATTCATATATTGATGGTATTAGTAACATACAACTACCAGTATGCATTTTTGTTTGAAATAGTGAGCTTTTAATGTGATGAATGGTAACAACTGGGAAGAAAATGAAATTAAGTCTTGAGGAGATTAGTTTTTTGGACTGTTTAAAGATTTTAAAGGTACAGGACAGCTCAGTAGGATGAAAATTGCAAAGAATCTGTCCTGCTCTTGAGAAATCTCATAATCATTTATTGAATAAAGTTGAAAGGACATAAACAGTCTGAAAAATAGAGAAGATGTTAGTTTGGGTTGGAATATAGAGGTGGGGGTGAGTTGTGACGGGTTCTGAAGAGCAGTAGTATCTTGGACTTTATTTTTAGGGTGATTGTCTTGGGGAAAGCAGATCAGAAGTGGTGTGAGGGATGAATACATCTTGCATTGGCATTCATAACAGGGTTTAGAGGTGAGAATCCTGATAGTGGAGTACAAAAAAAAAAGGATATTACGGCAGTCAAAGTGACTGATTACAAGGGCAAGACTTTCATGGCTTTTTGAGCTTAGAGATGTTGCGCAAGTGGAAGCAGCAGAGCTGGGACATGTTCTGAATTTGAAAAAGGAAAGAGATGAGTGAGGTTGGCACCAAGCAGACTTGTGGGTTAGGTAGGATAACATTTCCGTTTATAGTTGGACAGATGCTGGTGGTTTGTAAGGTCAAAGAGGGAAGAGTTTTGTACAGATTAAACTTCAGGGACATCTTAGTCATCCATGAAAATACAGTGTGGCCAACATTAAATGTAAAATAATCTTTGGACAGATGGGAACATGATTGGTGAGGCAGGTATGAATATCATTTATATACAGATTATATTGGAAATTCCATTGAAGTCTATGGGGGTGAATTCTTTTGTCAAATCCTGTCCATTTTTGTAACACATATTGTCAAAAAAGAGCATGAAAGACGAGGCACTGCCATGGAGGACATTTACCCCCCCCAAATTTTTTTGTACAATACTTTAGTGGAAAGAAAGTCCTTTTAATGCCATTGTGACATAGAAAAATACCCCACACTTTAAAATGACATGCTTGGAAACAGTTTTTAAGCCGTATGTGGTGTTATGGTACCATCTTCATGGATAGTGTCAGCACCACCATTTTCGAGCATTACATATAATGAATGTGTAATTGATCCTTTAGCTTTTACTTTTAGATTAGGCTTAAATACAGCAGCAGAACCCAGTGCTGATTAAACTAAAACTATCCAGTAGTTCCGTTCGTAATCTGTGCCGAGGGCTCACCTTCCAACGTGACAATTATTCTAAACACACAACCAAGAAAACACAAGAGTAGCTTAGGGAAAACTCTTTGAATGTCCTAGCGTGGCCCAGCCTGGACTTGAACCCTATTGAACATTTCTAGAGAGACCTAAAAATGGCTAACCACAAACGGTCCCTATACAACCTGACTGAACTTGAGAGGATTTGCAAAGAAGAATGGCAGAAAACCCTCCAATCCAGGTGTGCAATACCCAAAAAGATTCAAGGCTGTAGTTGCTGCCAAACGTGCTTCAACAAAGTACTGTGTAAAGGGTCTGAATACTTAACTGCTTCCCGCCGGGCCATTAAAAAATGGCATCTGAGCAGGAGCCCTGTTGCTCTGGGTGGATGCCATATAATTTCCACCCAAGAACGTGTCTCCCGTGGGCCCCACCGGCCACGCTCAGCAAAAATGACAGATCAGTGTACCGGTCCGTTGTCAGTACCATATGATTGCTGTGACCAATCACAGCAGAACACATGAATATTTTAAACAATTAATGGCTTCGATTCTAGCCATTCGTTGTGTACTATTGTGTTGATCTCTGTGTTTGGTCACAGTGATCATATGATACAGACAGGGCCAATCAGAGCTTATCGATACCATGGGATTAGCTGTGGAATGTCACAGCCAATCACAACAATACACACTGAATGAATCTATTTCATTCAGTAAAAATGCTTGCTTAAAACAGCGTGTAAAAAAAAAACCTTAACGCCTCCCAAGAGTAGTTGTGTTACCATGGTAAAGCCTAGTACACACACCCGAGAATCCCATCAGGAAAAAAACGTTGTTTTTCCTGACGAGATTCCTGGCAAGCTTTTCTTGCCAAGCCGTGCATACAGATGGCCATTCAAAAGAACCGCCATTCTTTTGAATGCCAAGAACGCAGTGAGGTCATGCGCTCGTCACATTCGAGGCCGTCGCCGCAATCTTGCTTCACCCTACACTACCCTTGTAAGCTACCGCGCATGCGTCAAAGTCTCATCGAGCATGCGCGGGCTTACCGGAGGACAGGTAAGCTTGTAGCCGCATACACACACAGTTTTCTCATCGGGAAACAGGCCGACGAGAATCCCGACGAGAAAAAAGAGAGCAGGTTCTCTATTTTTCTCGTCGAGATTCCCGGCAGTTTTCTCGACGAGAAAACATACACATGACCGGATTTCTCGGCAAAAAGCTCTGCCAGCAGTTTTCTTGCTGGTTTCTTGCTGAGAAAACCGGTTGTGTGTACGAGGCCTAACATTGCAATGCTCTGGTCACAGTATGTTGAAAAATATAAAAGAAAAACAATAAAAGAAAAAAAATATATAATTTTTTTTTTCATTTTTCAAACAATTGTGACAAAAAAAGTATAACTTCAAAACACATGCCATGCCTCTTACTAAGTACCTTGGACTGTCTACCTTCTAAAAATGGGTCATTTGGGGGCATTTTTTGGGCCTCAAGAAACCATCGGTACAGTACATTAGGATTGATCAATTTTCAGATACTGTATGCATAGTTTGTGGACTCTATAACTTTCCTACAGACTAAATAATATACTCTGATTTGCATTATTTTCACCAAAGAAATGTAGCAGAATAGATTTTGGCCTAAATCTATTGTAGCGGGGTCCTCAAATTGATGGGATACACCTGGGGAATAGTGTGACCCAGGTGTATAATTGTGTTAGGGTTCAGACCCCTTTTTGTTTCGTGGAGGATTGGAGGATGTAGTATTCTCCTTTGCCTGTGGGTGGCGGGGTACCCACAGGGTTCAGGTAGAATCATCTCCTGCAGTGCTCCCTGTTTTGTCCCTTCCCGGAGATGGTATGGCTGGGGCGGGGAACCCGCCGGGCCGTTGATGGGAGGAGATAAAAGGGGGAGACGCCCTTACCACGAGGTCTTGCGGAGAAGGAGGTCCTCGGAGGAGGAGGGTTGCGGTCCGCACCCAGGCCCCTCAGGCCTGGGTGCTGGAGATCCAGGAGTCTGGTCCAGGTGCCCATGGCCTGGTCCGGAGTCATGTTGGCGTCCATCCCAGGCACCTTTAGCCTGGGGTGAGGTACTATCGAGGAGGCCTGGGGCCCAGTACCTTCGTCTGGGTCCCGCTAGGGTGGACTGTCCGAGGGTCCCTGACCGGAGGGACTCGTATCTGAGGTGAGGAGGCCAGAGAGGTTACCCACTGGAGACCCGGAGCAGCACCAACCCGGTGACAGTGGGCCTCTGGGAACTCTCTTGGGAGGACACATCCCCCTGATAGGGGCCACAGCGTATTGAAGAGGGCTCCATTGCTGTTCATAGGGGTTGCTGGAAGAGACCCCATCTTTCCTGTTCTGTAACAGCCGGATTGGCTTAGGCGCCGCTGGTCATAGTACAGTGGCATAGAACTTAAACTTTAGGAAGTGCCTCGATCTGCTCGCCCCACCGTTGGCAAGGTTATAGGTCCCAACCAGTTTGCTGCAAAAGAACTGTTTATTGTGCTTTGCTTATTGGAGTGTCAAATAAACAAGTGTTGGACCTTTCTCCGGTGTGTGAACTCCAGTTACTGGAAGCAAAGGGGAGGCTGGTGAGTTTGCAATTACAGACTCAGTGCATTCACAGAACACACCGGCCCGAGGAAACATCAGTAAGTGGCCTTCACCTCCCTACTACAATGGGGAGGACATGGGCCGTGGCGCATCTCACTCTCACAACCCAGGAACCCCTAGACATGAGTTGGTGTGTAACCGATAAAGATGGGGAGAGAGTGAGGCCGCTACACGTGGGGGCTCGTGAGTCCGGGATAGAGTGTGTTCTAGAGATGGACTTAAGAATGTCTACATTTGAACTTTGCTGCCCAGAGGAGTTCCGAGCAGATCGGCCATATTACTGGCCAAAGTGCGTCCCTGCTCGGAGTTGTGGAAATGACCCTAACACAGGAAAGGCCCATGCGGAGGAGCGGAAAAAGGGAGAGGTCCAGCCGTGTGACGTACTGCACGTGGGGACTGTTAACGCACTGCGCCACGAGGCACCCCATGGCGACATCGTTCGTGGGCGGAGTCAAGAGGAAGCCCGCGAAAATGTACAGCTCATGGGAGGAGTCTGGCCAAGTGTGGGGATACACGTGGAGACTCCGGCGCGGGGTCAGTGCATGATGGAGCAGCAGATAGTCGGGATGACCTCAAGTGCCCCGTGGATTATGGTTCCTCACCCCACGAGAATGACTTCCTTTGCTGCCCCCATCACAGACACGGGGATAAGACTTAGGCCCCGAGGGCGGTTGGCTCTGTACACTTGCAGAGACACGGAGGCCCTCGGTGTGATCTGTCCCGGCTGCTCGGGACTGGTGGTCACCCTGAAGCCATTTGGGCGATGTGAGGAGTGCAGAGAATTCCTTTTTGAGGTCGAGTCGTCCACAGCAAGGCCCCGGGCCCTTCGCCTCAACTACCTCACGGGTACCGCTACTCCGGAAGGGGAGATCAAGGCCTTTGTCGAGGTTCCCGTGCGCGCTGACCAGGGCGATGGACTGCCCAACAGAGAAAAATCCGAGGATGCTGCCTCGGTCGCCACAAGTTCTCTGCTCCCACCCCCGAAGAGGAAAGTTGGCCTAGTACAGGCATCCTATGGACATGGTTGAGCTTCACCCCGCTGCTTGCCTGGCCTGGATGGCGCCGGTCGAGAAGGAAGTCCCGGACATCCCAGTCCTCTACAAGGGTCAGGTGAGCCAGGGGCTGGGACTGTGGTGGTGGTTGGAGGTGTCGGGGGCCCATTGGAGGTGGAGCCCCCCAGGGAGGATGATTCTGTGTCCACCGGAAGATATCTGCCTGCGGAGATGTATGACACCTCCGACCTAGAGTCGCTGTCTGACTGCGGAGATGATGGCGAGATAGACGAACTGTTCAGCCGCAAGGGCTGGGATAGAATGCCACTTCTTGCTTCCCGTGCGGTACGGGATTCACCTATGTACACAGGAGACAGCACATCTCGGGTGGAAGACCCGCAGCTTACGAGGGAACCTACCCCTCCACCGGTGTCCTCACCTGCTGTTACCTCACCTGCTTTGGTTGTGGGGACACCCTGCGCTTCTCTGAGAGCGCCGAAAGTCAGTTTCAGGGAGCTGGTAAAGGCACCTCGGCATCTGGAAGCTATTGTGCTGCCTGGAACTGGAGAGAAAGCCACTATGCCACCTTTGGCCCGCTTGCAGAGACTGTTTTGCCACAAAGTAGCTCGGGAATATGGGTGGGAGTACCCGTATCTGCCCCGGGACTTGCCGTTTGAGGTGGAAGTCTGGAGAGCAAGATGGTATGACGAGTTTGTGTGGGACAAGTTGAAGGTGCCTCATGCTCGCAGGTACCTGGAATGTGTGCCGACAGTGTCTAAGAGGTTTGAGGACTGCAGAGCTGAATGGAAATTGGGGCGCCATATCCATGCTGACAAGATAGTCATTTGCAGAAGAGAAGGAGAAGATGTCGATTATTCGATAGAGGCATTTGACAAACACCTGAAACCCCTGTATCTGCCGGATCCAAAGTTTTACTTATAGGAGAAAAGAACTCCTGTTTATTTCCTTTGTGCACTTGAACTTTCTGGAAGAGCCATTCCCAGACACCCAGGACTGTGCCCTGCTTTTGTTTTTATTTGGGCTTTTCTTTTTCTCATTGGAGACTTGGGGCTGTTGTGTTTTTTTGTGTTTCCCCTTTTCTTCATGTGCCAAAGGCAAGGACATTTGGGAATAGTGGCAGAGTAGGGAAAAGCTGGAAGAACGAAGACTCGTTGAGTGTCATGACCGCGGCGTTGTCACCAGGTGGCAGTGTTGCGCAACAAATGTTTGAAAATGTTTCACACACACATCATCTTGCTTGTTGGAGTGAGTGGGTCTCTCGGCTGACGGGCCCACTCATGCCAATGACACGAAATTATGTTAGGATGTTGTTTTTTTCTTTCCCCTGCAGGAGGATCGTCAATCAAGATCATTGAGAGTGGGTGGCTCTTAGACAGTGTGGGAGAGGGGTTGTGATTATGCAGATGTTTAAAGTGTTTTTATGACATAAGTTGTTTTATATGTTCCCCATTCCCTGAGCAGGTCTTGGCACTTGGGAAAAATTTAGAGGAACTGCCTCAGGGGTTTCACTCCATGTCACCACTTTATGGGAGGCATGGGTGTGCACCTGACGCTGGGGACCAGCGTCCAATCACAGGGGGGAATGTGTAGCGGGGTCCTCAAATTGATGGGATACACCTGGGGAATAGTGTGACCCAGGTGTATAATTGTGTTAGGGTTCAGACCCCTTTTTGTTTCGTGGAGGATTGGAGGATGTAGTATTCTCCTTTGCCTGTGGGTGACGGGGTACCCACAGGCTTCAGGTAGAATCATCTCCTGCAGTGCTCCCTGTTTTGTCCCTTCCCGGAGATGGTATGGCTGGGGCGGGGAACCCGCCGGGCCGTTGATGGGAGGAGATAAAAGGGGGAGACGCCCTTACCACGAGGTCTTGCGGAGAAGGAGGTCCTCGGAGGAGGAGGGTTGCGGTCCGCACCCAGACCCCTCAGGCCTGGGTGCTGGAGATCCAGGAGTCTGGTCCAGGTGCCCATGGCCTGGTCCGGAGTCATGTTGGCGTCCATCCCAGGCACCTTTAGCCTGGGGTGAGGTACTATCGAGGAGGCCTGGGGCCCAGTACCTTCGACTGGGTCCCGCTAGGGTGGACTGTCCGAGGGTCCCTGAGCGGAGGGACTCGTATCTGAGGTGAGGAGGCCAGAGAGGTTACCCACTGGAGACCCGGAGCAGCACCAACCCGGTGACAGTGGGCCTCTGGGAACTCTCTTGGGAGGACACATCCCCCTGATAGGGGCCACAGCGTATCGAAGAGGGCTCCATTGCTGTTCATAGGGGTTGCTGGAAGAGACCCCATCTTTCCTGTTCTGTAACAGCCGGATTGGCTTAGGCGCCGCTGGTCATAGTACAGTGGCATAGAACTTAAACTTTAGGAAGTGCCTCGATCTGCTCGCCCCACCGTTGGCAAGGTTATAGGTCCCAACCAGTTTGCTGCAAAAGAACTGTTTATTGTGCTTTGCTTATTGGAGTGTCAAATAAACAAGTGTTGGACCTTTCTCCGGTGTGTGAACTCCAGTTACTGGAAGCAAAGGGGAGGCTGGTGAGCTTGCAATTACAGACTCAGTGCATTCACAGAACACACCGGCCCGAGGAAACATCAGTAAGTGGCCTTCACCTCCCTACTACAATGGGGAGGACATGGGCCGTGGCGCATCTCACTCTCACAACCCAGGAACCCCTAGACATGAGTTGGTGTGTAACCGATAAAGATGGGGAGAGAGTGAGGCCGCTACACTATGAAGAAAGATTATTTGTTTGCAAAATTTAATAACAGAAATTAAGAAAAATGCTTTTCTTTTAAATGTTTGTACTTTTTTTGTTTATTTAGCAAAAAATTTAAATTCCAGTGGTGATTATATGCCACCAAAAGAAAGCTTGTGTGAAAAAAAATGATAAAAATTTTATATGGGTAAAGTGTTGCATGAATTCGCAATCGTCATTCAAAGTGTGACAGCTCCGAAAGCTGAAAATTGGCCTGGGCAGGAAGGGGGTAAAAGTGTCTGGTATTGAAGTGGTTAAGTACATTTTTATATTTCTTTTTTTTTGTTTTTAATAAGTTCAGACATTTCTAAAGTTCTGTTTTCACTTTGTCATTATGAGGTACTGAGTGTACGAGAGAAAAAATACATTTAAACAACTGAAGCATAACAAAATTAAAAAAGTGAAAGAGCTCTGAATACTTTATGAATACACTGTATCTGACAGGTATTTTTATTAAGCAAGTTTACATTTAAAACATTTGAGGTATATTTACTTGCATTTTGTTCTACCTTTTTGTGTTTCATTAGTTAGTTTTTTTTATTCCTACTTATACAGATTTTTCTGATGGCCATGGTTGAAACTGAGCCTTTAGACGCATATCGAGGGCAGAGAGGCTGAAGTCACAGTAGCAGAAGTGAGTCAGCTATGTCTGTGAGGGATGAAGGAGCCCTGGGGAAGCCCAGTCTGGAACTAAAGTGACAATGGATAGGTTATATGAAAGGTTGTTAAGATGAGGCTCTGTTGCTGCCCTTCACAAAATGCCTTTCACAGTACAAAGCATGCTCAGAGCTGTAGTGAAACGCGTTAGCAGTTTGCATTTTATCCTGTTTGTATGGACTGAATATTCAATAAAATAATTTTCTTAGAGTGCGGCTATCCGGATCCTAATTTGCTCAGAGCTGTAGTGTGCTGGGCTAATAGGATGAGCAGCATGTGGAAACTACAAGTCTCAGCATGTTCTGCAGCATGTGGAAACTACAAGTCTCAGCATGCATTTGTATTAGAGGGAAGCTTAGGTAGAGCAGGGTATCATGTACAGCAATGCTTCTCAACTCTAGTCCTCAAGTACCCCAACAGGTCATGTTTTCAGGATTTCCCTCAGATGAAACGGCTGTGGTAATTACTAAGGCAGTGAAACGGATCAAATCCCCTGTGCAAAATAATGGAGAGTCTGAAAACATGACCCGTTGGGGCTACTTGAGGACTGAAGTTGAGAAACATTGATGTATAGCCTGCCATCATCCTTATGCCACATTTATTGAAAGCTCGGTCTTAAAATGATGTACGAGAAGTGTGCTGTGAGAGAAAAATCTTGTTCCTAGCAAACAGTCAGCTTCCAGCTTTGCACCTTTGTCTGAAAAATAAAACAAGAATTTTAATTATTTGCTATGGGCAACAAAACATGTTCCTTCTACCATACTTGTCATACAGGGGGAGATTTACTAAAAGTGGTGATGAGTGCAAAATCTGGTGCAGCTGTTCATGGTAGCCAATCAACTTCAGCTTGTTCAATTAAAGTGTTACTAAACCCAGGACCGAGCATTCACTATATCTGGTCTCCCACAGTACACAGAACATGGAAATGCAATTATTTTAGTAAACATATACTGCTAAATACCTTTTCTCATCAGCAGTATATAGCAGTCTTATGTTTTTTATCAGTTCCTGGTGAAGCTTATAGGAGAATTTTCATACTGCACTGAGCTGTCCCATGAGACTGCAGGACCCTCTGTCTGGACATGTCTAGACAGTCCTGTGCTGATCACATGTACTCTGTCAAGAAAAAAAAAAACCTCTCTAGCAATACACACCAAACTGAGCATGTGCAGCCTGACTCCAAAGGCTCTGTCTTTTATCTGGACATGTTCAGGGGGACAGTGCAGGGAGGGGAGGATCTGTGCATACACATCAAGCAGCCTTTATACACAATGCATAGGATTAACTCCTTAGCTTTCGAAGGGAGTATAACAAGCATGCTCTACTGCATATACACACTGATTTTACTGTTGTGGGTTTAGTAACACTTTAAGCTTTAACAATAAAACCTGGAAGCTAATTGGTTTCTATGCAGAGCTGCACCAGATTTTCCATTCTCCAGCCCCACAATGTCATCTACCGGTATATCCATCTATTTATGTAGGATTTTGCTGATCCAGTATTTTGCTGATCCAGTATTATTTTAGAATTCGGGGCACAGAATTTCTATTGACAACAGCTTTAAAATTAATTAATAAAAGAAGATGGGGAGCATAGGGAAGGGTGGCCCGGAGGGGAAGGAGGATTAGTACCTGCACCTATTCTTTAACACAGAAACACAAAAAAGCCCTGCTGTCATCTTTTCATCACAGACTTGTTTTTAAAATGTAAAAACAAAAAGACCCTAAATAATAAAATGTAAAGTATGCTAATTTTTCCTCCTTTTTCTTTTTCAATAATAGGATATTTTTACACCAGAATGCAAATTTAAGGAGTCTGTGTTTGAAAACTACTATGTCATCTATTCCTCGACACTCTATCGACAACAGGAATCTGGCCGTCAATGGTTCTTGGGACTTAGTAAAGAGGGTCAGATCATGAAAGGAAACCGAGTGAAAAAGACCAAACCATCATCACATTTTGTACCAAAACCTATAGAAGGTAAGAATTTATTATTTTACATTATTATTGATATTATTTTATATATATGTAGCACACAGACCCTTTTCTCCTGCCTACCTTCACTTTGCAGGGATAAAGGCACACCGTGCCACATGCCCGTATCCTCCTGGTTTAAGAGGTTGAGCAGTGTTCTTACAGTTTTGGGTCCTGCAGCGAGTTACCTCCCCTCCATTGGTTCTCGTCCCCAGAATATAGGGAAAAGTCTGTTCTTTTCCCCGAAAGAAGGCCAATGTCCAGACAATGTTTAAACTATAAACAGACAAGTTTATTTTATCTTGCTTGAAACAGATTTGGGAATAGGTTGAAGATAGTAACAAAAGCAGGTAGGGAGACAGGTTCAGGCACGCGGCACCCATTTACCCTATTCTTCACTCAAGCCTGAGTGTGAATTGCTCACCCGGATAGATCCCTCTCACAGTTCTAGCAGCCGGAGTGAAGCACGAACAGTTTCTTTAAGTTAATCCCCTTCACGGACAAATCCAAGAGATCCTCTGCCACAGAATCCTTTGGTTACTGAGTTAGAACTTTGAAACTCCCATAGATTAATAGAGACCATAGGTGTCAATGGGACACACTACAGGAGCTATACTGCAACTCACGAATCCTTCCCTCTGATAGGTAAACAGGCCTCTCCTTCACCGTGAATTACTTCACCGATCCCTCGGACAGGTCCTCCCCTGGTTTCCTCTCCTTCAGAGCGGCCACCCTCACACGGGTTCCCTGGGACTCCAGTGTGTTGATTGTAGACCCAGTTGAAGGTACTGGGCCTACCTGGAACTCCGTAGCCTCGGGCTAAAGGTGCCAGAGACTCCTCGACCAGTTCACGCACCCCAGGCCAGCAAGGCCAACTGGTGCGACTTCGCCACCAGGGGTCCTCTTGGGGATCCCCCTGGCACACCACCCCAATGGGGCACACTCCACTCCACTCCTCACTTCTCTCTCCACTCCTCTCTCTCTACATGGCATCTGCCCTTTATGTACCCTCTCCCAGCATGCACAGCAGGCCTAACACCGCCCACAGCATGGTAGCCGAGAGAGGACACCAAATAACACCACAATGTCACCAGTGGTTCAACCCGAGACCTGAGCAACAGTGCCACCACAAGCCCAGGGGACCTGTACACCAGACGACAACAACATGGCAGAACAGAGTCCATATTAAACAGAATGGTAGAATCTGAGCCGTGCTATTGCTCAGACTGCCCCTAAATTTACAACATAGTGACCCCATTTTTGGGGGTCCCGCTACATATATTTTATATATACGGTAATAAAAATGTGTAATTGATAAAACAAAGACAATCTGTATAGCTATGTATGGGTAGCAGTATTTAAATGCCCATGGCCTAATTCAGAGTGAGGAATACTTATACTAGTTTCCCTATTTTCATGATATGTTAATTATTTTGTCTGTATTGAAAAAGTATTTAAAGGTTAGAAGAAAAAGGAGCCATGGAGCACATTTTGCATAAGGGCCCTGTGTAATAGAGCCATGTTCCTGGCCTCCATCAAACTTATTTTTTATGAGAAATGTTATTTTGCAAAGTTGTCTTCTTCATAGTGTTTGAAGGACAATAATAAGAGGCTAAGAGCTATGGCATTGAGTTGCATATTGAAGCCAAGCAGGGCATTAACATTTCAAGAATAGTGAGACAGCAATTTCGTTGCCATTGTCAAGGCTGTCTACACCCCATTGAACATAGGCATGCACACAAGGTGTGCCAGGTGTGCCTGGGCACACCCTAATCATCCCTGTTTAGACCCATGATATTTCACCAAAGCCCCCTAACAGGGCTCCAAAAAAAAATCTGTACAATAAATTAAGTTGTAAAAAATAATAAAAAATTAAATACAGTAATACAAATAAAAACTACGAATACTGTCCACTGCCCTACTGACACCAATCTCTGTCCTATTGATATAAAAAATTAAATACAGTAATACAAATAAAAACTACTAATACTGTCCACTGCCCTACTGACACCAATCTCTGTCCTATTGATACCATCCTGACACTGTCAGTATACAGTATATACACATGCACACACATGCATATGTATTTGAGCTTTGGGGTGCACACCCCAATGCCATGGGCTATGCACACCGATGCCATTGAATATGTGTATTTGAGAAGATAATAGACTCTTAATGCAAACAAATAAAAAATGGGATACAAAAGGAACTATGCAGATGCTATATGGAGCCCATGAAGAACATACTGAGTGTCTGCTCAGGTATGTTTAATGTGCTGATTTATGCAGACAGTGAAATTGCTTTAATACATCTAACACGGCCTAAGTATAAGCACACGTGACACCTCAAATCTTTACCAAATGGTTGCAGTTCACAGAAGTGCTTTGCCATAAATTGTTCTCCTTATAGCTGTTATTAAATGGATAGATTTAGCTTTTCAGTCCAGGGTGCTTTATGTATGTCTACAGGGGGGTAATGGGTTGGTAATAAACACTGACATAGGAATTAAATCTTTGTGAACCTTTAAAGCCTTCATTGCCTGCAGAAAGTCATGTTGTTTGACATAAGTCATAGTGATATCCGGCACTTAGTTATTCATACAGTTTATGACAGATTGCCTTTTATTCTGCCTGTTCCAGTGTTGCTGTTTGTAATTCCCAGAACAGCCACCTTCTTTTGAGATTATAAAGCTGGTGAATAACTTGTCACGTGCTGTTTATCAGGCAAACACTGTTTTATTCATTTCTATCATATATTTCATTGTACAGATGATGTTATGTCTCTACTGCTATAGAGAAGAAGATTTTAATAACTTATATATGTATGTCATTTAAAATATATATTATAGCCCTTTTTAATTTACATGGGAACGAATGTGTGTGTTTTAAAAACCATAGCAAACAATCAGAAATTATCTTTCAAAAATCTGATTTAAACTGGTTCTAAATGCGAAAGTGTTTTTTTTTACCTTAATGCTTTCTCTGCATTAAAATAAAAAAAAAACTTTTATGTGCAGATCTCCCCCAGCCCCCCTAAATACTTACCTGAGCTGATCTCGGTCCAGCGCTGTGCACAAGAGCAATGGCGCTGCTCTCTCCCTTCTCACTGGACTTTGTGAGAGCAACTCCCGCTGCTGTCAATCAAATCCAGTGAAAGAGCAGGGGGCAGGGCTGAGCCACACTATCTGCATCAATAGATGTACACAGCGTGACTCAGGATCAAGCCTGTATGAGTACCACCCTTAGAAATTGACTTGCTTGGGGTGTACTTGAAGGGGGAAGGAGCCAGGAGAGCCAGTGGGGGACCCAAGAAGAGGAGGATCAGGGCTGCTCTGTGCAAAACCATTGCACAGAGCAGGTAAGTAAGAAATGTTTCTTATTTTTGAAAAAAAATGTGCACCTTTAATATCACTTTAAATAAACTGAAATCTGTTTGGTTGCTGTGGGTTATGTATTCTTTATATGCTCCTTATTTCAATGAGCTGTTACTGCATGTTGTATGGTAGCCTTTCCCAACTCCATTATTTAAGAGTCCCAAGAAACTATTATAGAATGCTTAAATCTAAATGTGATCTTTTTACTTTGCTCATGTAAAGAGTCACTTTCTTCACTCCTGCGCCACCTGTTCAGTGATTGTAAAGCTTATTTTTTTGTAATAAATAACAAACATGTTATATGTACCTGCTCCGTGCAATGGTACTGCACAGAGCAGCCCCAAACCTCCCCTGGGGGTTCCCTGCTGACGCTCAGCTTTTCCTCTTGTCGGTGCGCTACCATAGGAAGCCACTGCCTATGGGGGCATGCCTGCGGGCTAACTCCTAAGCCAAGCTGTGTGCATCTATTGACACATGCAGCATGGCTAAGCCCTGCCCCCCATTCTCTGCTCACAGGATTTGATTGACAACAGCACAAGCCAGTGGGTCCTGCTGCTGTCTCTGTGAGCAGAGAGAGAGAGAGAGGACAGAGCCTTTTGCAGATGGCCACAGCGCTGGATCGATCTGGCTCAGGTACTGTAAGTATACAGAGGGGTGAGGGGGCAATACAAATACAGGGACATTTTTTATCTTAATGCAGAGAATACACTAAGGTAAAAAATGTCTAGCCTTTAGAACCACTTTAAGGCCTCATGCACGCTGGGTGTTGAAAGACTTTTTAGGAGCGTGTAGGCAGGTGCAGTCTGTACTCCCCACTGTAGGTAGTGCTCGACTGAAGCGGCATTACAGAAGGGGGAATGAATCTCGTGAGGAGCTTGGTTCCTCTATGACTTCCTGCGGTCACCCCATGCTGACACCGCACGTGATCTTGGTGGCCATCTTGAGTCAGGCCAGTGTCTATTTAAGATTCTGGCTCCTGGGTTTGTCGCGCTTTGTGCTAGTGGCTAGTGTAGAGATAGGTTCTCCGCCTGGCAAGGGCAGTGCATAGTGGCAGGGAAAGGTTCCTGGGGGTAGGGAAAGCACAGGGACTAAGCTATCTCTACTTGGGAAGCCTCCTATTTGGGTGTGGACTGGCCAGACTGCATTTCGCCTCCTAGATGCAAAAGCTGTCAGCTTCACTTTAAGAGTATAAGTGACTCTGGTCGGCTGTACCAACCCACTGGGGCTGATTGTACATTGTTGGGACTTTCTTAATATACCAATTTAATCCACCTCTGCCTCGAAGTGTTTTTTTTTTTTGCCACTGGGGCACCACGCTGCACCCTACCCACAGGCATTTGACTTTTTTCTGCCTCTAAACATGCATAGGCTAACATTTAACAAGGAGGGATGATGCAAACCTAAAATGCATTACCAAGAAACTGTATTCACTGTTATCTCTGGAGCAGTTAAGCTCTCTTGGTTGAAGGACCTTACTGTCATTCTATGACAACTAGCATTCCTACTCTTACTGCAAAACACTGGTGTGTACAGTCTGTAAATTCCTTTCTTATTACAGATTTACATGATTAGTGATGCCATTTCATACATATCAATTTGCTTTCTTCACCACACATGGCATACCATTATTACCTTTAAAGTTAAAAGAATAGTGCACAGAAAGCAGTTTTGAGACCTGGGTCTACTGTCCTAGACAGCTACAATCCCCAGTTTTAACAGGATAAATATTGTATCAAACATAGCCTGTCCCTTTACTTCATGTGTTGGAGTCAGTATGCCATTTCTTTTTATGTACGTACATACAGTTCATAAGTATCCACTGACAGGAGCCACTTACACCCATTATCTCTTCAGAATTGAGCCAATGGTGGCCTGACAAGACATTTAAACAAAAGTGTAAAAAGGCTGTTAAGTTTGCTTTGTGCTCCCTTGTTTTCTCCACTACGTATACCACTGTGCACAAAAACCTTCCGAACTTGCTTTATATTAAACATTATGAACTTTGTCCAGGAAGATACTGGACACATTATGTAACATATTAGGTTATTTTATGTTGAACACACATATTACATATAAAATAAGGTCATTTTTAAATTGTTGGTAGCAACACGTCTCAAAAAAGTTGGAACAGGGCAACAAAAAGTTGGCAAAGTAGGTGGTACTAACAAGGAAGAGCTGGAAGAACGTATTGCAACTAATTAGGTTAGTTGGCAACAGGTCAGTAGCATGACTGGTTATCTAAAGAGCATCTTGGAGAGTCAGAAGTAAAGATGGGTAGAGGCCCACCAATCTGTGAAACGCTGTGTTTAAAAATTGTCATACAGTTTCAGAATAATGTTCCTCAATGTAAAATTGCAAAGACCTTAAATATATCATCATCTACAGTACATAACATCAAAGAATTTCGAGAATCTGGAGAAATCTCTGTGTGGAAGGGATAAGGTGGAAAGCAATATTGTATGCCCGTGATCTTTGGGCCCCCAAATGGCATTGCATTAAAAGCAAGTATGGTTCTGTGATAGACATCACTACACAGGCTTAGAAATACATCCACAAATCACTGTCTGTGAACACAGCGCCATCCAAAAATGCAAAGTAAAGTTTTATCATACAAAGAAGAAGCCATATCTAAATGTGATCCAGAAAGGCCACCTTATTCTCTAGGCCAAAGCTCAATTAAAATGGTCTGTTGCAAAGTGGAAAACTGTTCTGAAATTTGTCATTCTTTTTATCAAGCATGTAAGGAAAAGGCGGCTAGTACATCTGGAAAATCACCATCAGTGCTGAAAGATATATTCAGGTTTTAGAGCAGCATATGTTCCCATCCAGACAACATCTTTTTTAGGGAAGGCTTTGCATATATCAGTAGCATAAATGTATCTATGACAACAGCAGGGCTTCTTAGTAGAAGAGTCTGGGTGCTTAACTGTCTTACTTGCAGTCCAGACCTTTCACCAATTGAAAATACCAGGACTGTTGAATCCCATATCAGGCAAGAATGGGACAACATTCCTCTCCCAAAACTCCAGCAACTGTTAAAAAAAGAGGTGATGTCACACTGTGGGAAATATGGCCCTGTCCCAACTTTTTTGAGACGTTGCTGCCATCAATTTCAAAATTGCCTTATTTTTTTCTTAAAATGGTACGCTTTCTCATTAACTTATTTGACATGTTATGTTATGAATAAAATATGGGTTTATGAGATTTACAAATCATTGCATTCTGTTTTATGTAGATTTTACACAGCGTCCCAACTTTCTTGAAATTGGGCTTGTGAATTCTTGCTATGTTGTATTTCTGAATGTATTTTAGCTTTCCTATGCCATTCCATACATAATCCATTTATATGAAATGATGCAGTATATGCAAAAGCATATGCAATTTCTATTAACTATTATATTTTTACACATGCTTGGATGAGGAGAGGTGATTTTAACAGGCTGGTATGAAGCATGCTGCATATGATACTGGTTGTAAAAGCAAAGGCAAAAAGGTGCGTGACTTATGTACAGCATCATGCATGGTAACACTTGTCACATTCTCATAGACAGCACAGAAATATCAGAACGCCTGCTCAGTATTCAGTGTAATTGCTTTTCTTAAAGCTCCCTGGTATCAAACAGCATGTAATGTAAAGAAGCAAATGTATTCATTGAATTTACTCATACAACAGCACGTGCCCTGCACTGCCATCCTGTTTATGTGAAAGCAAGATAGTGAGGAAACCCTATCTCCTTTGTTACCTTGTAATTATTAATCCTGGGTGTAATAAAATTTCTTGTATAAACCACTACACTTTCTCATGTCTGCCCTATCTTTCCTGTACAGTAAGTCCTTACTTGTTACTTATTAACTTTCCTGTGATGTATGGCTATGTGAGCAAGTCTCCTGGGGCTCGGTATGAGACTCTGATCTCTTGTTGCATGTGTCTTTTGGGGTAAATTGCATTTAACTTAACATTTGAACAGTCTATTTTAATTCTCAGTCGTGCAGGAAAACATACTTTTGTACACAATATATGCTGTACGTTACACTGAGCACTGGTGTCAGCCATGGCCCTCCTCAAATGCGTACTGGCTTCACAATACAGGCAGTCCCCTAGTTACAAACATCCGACTTACAAAAACCTCCTACTTACAAACTGAGAGAGACAACAGGAAGTGACAGGAAATGTACCCCTAGGAAGGGAAATTCTCTCCTGTAAGAGTTATTATGGGGAAAAAGGTGTCTCCACTGATGCTTTATCACCAGTACATATTTTCACAACAACCCAAATTTTTCAAAATCCAATTGTCATTGGAACAAAAAATATGAGGTTAAATCTTCTGAATGGGGCACAGACAGCAAAACAAATGTTACAGGGGTGTCAACCCTTCCCTATGGTATCCAAAAAGCTTAAAAAAATTTTTTTTGGGCTGGAGCTACACTTAAAAAATTTACCTGTTCTGACTTACAAACAGATTCAACATAAGAACAAACCTACAGACCCTATCTTGTTTGTAACCCGGGGACCGCCTGTAGTAATAAGTGCAGAATGGGCAAAGAGACAGTGATGGATTGTGTGGATGGATATTTTTCTATTCTGCTGAGCTGTTTCTGAAACCATGTGAATGAGATCTGGTATTCATTTTTCTTTGCAAGTGAATTTTTCCAAAAACATTTTTTATAGCGTGGATAGAACTGAATTTAGTGGGATTTTTACCACTTGAATTATACAATATACTTTATATTTTAAAAGTGCAAAATATTTTAAAATACAAAATTTGAAGTATGGTGTTAAACTATATATACACCCGCGGTGTATATCTTGTATCTCACTCACACTGACTCTTTACGACTTATTCATGGGATTCATGAATAAGTCGTGACGACGAAACGCATTGGGGCGTGGCTGTACGGCAACCAGCTGTGACGTCTGACGTTAAACCGAAAGTGACGATCCGAGTCTGTTGAGTCAGTGTGGGTGAGATACAAGATATACTGTGACCACTATTTACCACCACTTGCTATTAGGAGAATTTTGATATGCTTGATCTACTTGAAACTATGTGAGTGCAATATTTGGAGATTGGTTTTTATTCATTAAATTGTTTTAAACGATATCACACTATTGGAGCACTTATTTTATTTTCATGTGGAGAGGATTTTTTAGCCTATGTACGGTTGGATATTGTTGGGATGTTTTAACCCTTTGAGGGTTAAAGTTTATGTGCCAAGCATGAGAGTGTGAGGCATCTGTAGTCGGTGACTGCGTTTCTTAAGGGGAGCGGAAGCACCTTCACATGCGGTGTGGTGGAAGATTTCGATTAACACAATCGCTATAGGAGCATATGTTTGAAGTCAAGGAGATAAAATTGAGACTGTTTAAATCAGTGTTTCTCAACTCCAGTCCTCAAGGCGCCCCAACTGGTCATGTTTTCAGGATTTCCCTCTGAGGAAACGGCTGTGGTAATTACTAAATGACGGACTTTATATTTTGTGTCACTGGTGATACAGTCACTTTCACTTGTCACTGGGTGTTATTTTATAGTATTGATTGTTATTATTCACAGTACTTTGATATCAGCGCCACTATTTACTTTTAGGTAGAGGGTAAATCCAGTTTTCGGCACATAAACACTGTCCACAAGCCTGTGCCTCCTATTTGAAAAAGTATTCATACCCCTTGAAATTTTCCACATTTTGTCATGTTACAACCAAAAAGGTAAATTGATTTTATTGGGATTTTATGTGATAGACCAACACAAAGTGGCACATAATTGTGAAGTGGAAGGAAAATTAAAAATGGTTTTCATTTTTTTTTACAAATAAATATCTGAAAAGTGTGGCGTGCATTTGTATTCAGCCCCCTTTACTCTGATACCCCTAGCTAAAATCTAGTGGAACCAATTGACACCTAATTAGTGAATAGAGTCCACCTGTGTGTAATTTAATCTAAGTATAAATACAGCTGTTCAGTGAAGCCCTCAGAAGTTTTGTTAGAGAACCTTAGTGAACAAACAGTATCATGAAGGCCAAGGAACACACCAGACAGGTCACGGATAAAGATGTGGAGAAGTTTAAAGCAGGGTTAGGTTATAAAAAAAATATCCCAAGCTTTGAACATCTCACAGAGCACTGTTCAATCCATCATCCGAAAATGGAAAGATTATGGCACAACTGCAAACCTACAAAGACATGGCCATCCACCTACACTGACAGGCCGGGCGAGAAGAGCATTATTGAGAGAAGCAGCCCAGAGGCCCATGGTAACTCTGGATGAGCTGCACAGATCCACAGCTCAGGTGGGAGAAAATGTCCACAAGACAACTATTAGTCGTGTACTCCACAAATCTGGTCTTTATGGAAGAGTGGCAAGAAGAAAGCCATTGTTGCAAGAAAGCCATAAAAAGTCCCATTTGCAGTTTGTGGGAAGCTATGTGGAGGACACAGCAAACATGTGGAAGAAGGTGCTCTGGTCAGATGATACCAAAATTGAACTTTTTGTCCTAATGCCAAAATGCTGTGTGGTGGAAAACTAACACAGCACATCACAATGAACTCACCATCCCCACCATGAAACATGGTGGTGGCAGCATCATGTTGTAGGGATGCTTTTCTTCAGCAGGGACAGGGAAGCTGGTCAGAGTTGATGGGAAGATGGATGGAGCCAAATACAGGGGAATCTTAGAAGAAAACCTGTTTGAGTCGGCAAAAGACTTGAGACTGGGGTGGAGGTTCGCCTTCTAGCAGGATAATGACCCTTAACATACAGCTATAGCTACAATGAAATGGTTTAGATCAAAGCATATTCATGTGTTAGAAAGGCCCAGTCAAAGTCAAGACCTAAATTAATTTGAGAGTCTGAGACAAGACTTGAAAATTGCTGTTTACAGACACGCTCCATCCAATCTGACAGAGTTTGAGCTATTTTGCAAAGAAGAATGGGCAGAAATGTCACTCTCTAGATGTGTAAAGCTGGTAGAGACATCCCCAAAAAGACTTGCAGTTGTAATTGCACAGAAAGGTGGTTCTACAAAGTATTGACTGATACTTATTTGTAAAAAAAATTGAAAACCATTTATAATTTTCCTTCCATTTCACAATTTTGTGCCACGTTGTGTTGGTCTATCACATAAAATCCCCAAAAAATAAATTTATGTTTTTGGTTGTAACATAACAAAATGTGGAAAATTTCAAGGGGTATGAATACTTTTGAAAGGCACCGTATCTGACCCTGTAATTTTCACATGAATGAAAGCCAGAAAAGCCATTTCTAAAATCAACTACTATATATTGAAATACCTTTCTGGTATAAACACAGGTATTCCAATTCCAGAGGCTACTCTGTACCTCACATTCTCGCTTTACTGCATTTGCAACTTGACTAAAACGTGTACCCCTAAAGAAAAGGTTCCTGCCTGTTCCATCCTATTTCAAAAACATTTGGCCCCACTTTGACTTGTTAAAAACCTTTATTCGAGGTGTCTCAAAGATCAGAACCCAATTACAGTTAACATCTCTTTCTTGTATAGAGCCCATCCTAATTCTTTATGAGAATAAGATGGTCTTGTATCCACAACCCTCCTTTCAACTTAAGGTACTATCAGCCTTCCACCCTAATATAGCACTTACAAAAACAATTATATATATATATATATATATATATATATATATATATATATATATATTATTCAAGCCTATATTCTTAACTCAAAAATGTATCCTCAATTGCTCTCATCCACCTGCAAATCTCTAAAAAATTAAAAAAAACATTTTGATGCTGTGATCTGACTTCCTGTTAGAGGGTGGTTATTCTCCATGGTCCCACTGTAAGTAAAAGCCACCCTCTCATTCTCCCTCTCGAGATGGAATAGGGACTATGAACTATGGGATATGTAGTGTGCATAGATCAGTATACAGTGCACAGTTCCCGTGGTTGCAGGGAAGAAAATCGCACCATTTGTGGCCAACTTTATAGGGTGCTTCCTAATATATTGCCCAAAACAGGCATTGAGCATCAGTCAGCTTACATAAAATAGGTCTGTGGACAGCTCAGACTAATTAATGGGAACTGGCTAACAGGTAAGATGTGAGCCTAGGAATGGAGCCTTTATCCCACCCGAAGCTCCAGGACCAAAACCAGAATTTATTAAGATATGAGAAAACAAGTTTGACACATATGCATTGTTCACAGTATTGCTAGCCAGTGCCTCACCACAACTGTGCATTGATCTGATAGTTAAAGTATCTGTTTTTAAATTATGAATTGGTAAAGTACAAAATCTACTGTTTTCATTAAGAGTTGGAAAAAATATCTAAGCAAACATGCAAGTATGTTGGCTTGACATCTTTACGTACAAGGTTTTTAAAAACACAAAAGAATTTCATAGGAAACCTTAAGCAGAGCGATCTGCTGCTTTCAGTGGGATGCTGAGCTCAGTTTGATACAGCAACCACATAATTTGGAGCACTTAAAACTATGTGTTTGAAAAAACAAAATCTATAAATAGGACAATTAAGGCAGCATGGCTTCCTCTTTCTTAAAGAAGTGAGGTAATTGCTGAAAGAGAGAGTGAAACAAATGGTCTATTTGAATATGCTAGAAAATAAATTATTATTAATTATGAAAAAGTTCTGGTAGGAAGGTGGGCTGTTGCATATCATATTTTTTGCTGGGTACATATTACTAGATGGTACTGATGTCATGTGTAGTACTGACCGTGTTGTCTGACTTAACGTGCAAATAATTCCTTCTCATTAATTTAAAGTTATTGATCAGAGGTCGGTGTAGTATTTCTATGACTTCCTTTGTCTTTTTTTATCAATGTAAAACATGAAGTGGCCAGACTTTAAAGTTCATAGATACCGAAATTTAAAAAAAAACTATGGAAAGCACTGGCCTATATTCTGTTTTGTTTCATGTCCTTGCATGTTAAGCACCCATAGCATATTTTTTTCTAAGGAATGTCTGTAGGATTTGACAGAATCTTTGTAGCATGTGTATCCTGTGAGCCAGGTCAAGAGAAGACCCTGGACTAGTGATTTGAAGACAACTCCATATACTAGAACAGGGCCACCATCAGGGGAGTACAGCCAAGACACATGTAAGGGGCCCGGGCCCCTGAGGGGCACGGACCATGGGTCACAACCCGGGCCATCTTTAACCCGAGGCAGCTGCCGCCAGAGTGGATGGGCTACCAGGATGCAGGGGAGGGTAGAGAGGTGGGCGCATTCCATGTGTGTGCAGGTCAGGACCTGCTTTCAGGCGCTGTGTGGGGTGGGGTGAGGTCAGGTGCCAGGTCAGAGGGCCCCATGGAGGATAATATCTGGGGGGAGGAGCCCCCCTCTTTTGTGTGTGCAGGCCACGTCCCTCTGCCACAGTCAGGCAGGCTCCGCTCAGGTACCAGTGTCTGCCGTGCTGTGCGGGGTGGGTGAGACCAGTTGGTGCCAGCGGAGGGCCTCCTGGAGATGGAGGTCAGGGTGGAGAAATCCCCCCGCTCTTTTTTGCAGCTTCCGGCAGTAATCCTGGTGGAGCTGGGACACAGGCTCAGCTACCCCTCCTGACACTGCTGGACATGTGAGAGCTCGGAAGACTGGTGCTTCCCTAGGTTCGTGTGACACTGCCCCCCACCTGTCCCACTGCCTCTACCTTTCCCGCTGCCCCCCACCTGTGACAGGGCCTCCCACCTATCCCGCTGCCCCCCAAGAGGGACAGTGCCTCCCACCTGTCCTGCTGCCCCCCACCTGTGACACTGCCTCCCACCTGTCCCGCTGCCCCCCGCCTGTGACACTGCCTCCAACCTGTCCTGCTGCCCCCCACATGTTACACTGCCTCCCACCTGTCCCACTGCCCCCCCACCTGTGACACTGCCTCTCACCTGTCCTGCTGCACCCCACCTGTGACACTGCCTTCCACCTGTCCCGCTGCCCCCCACCTGTGACACTGCTTCCCACCTGTCCCGCTGCCCCCCACTTTTGACACTGCCTCCTACCTGTCCTGCTGCCCATTACCTGTGACACTGTCTCACACCTGTCTCACTCCCTCCCACCTGTAACACTGCCTCCCACCTGTCCTGCTGCCCCTCCACCTGTGACACTGCCTCCCACCTGTCTCACTCCCTCCCACCTGTGACACTGCCTCCCACCTGTCCTGCTGCCCCTCCACCTGTGACACTGCCTCCCACCTGTCTCACTCCCTCCCACCTGTGACACTGCCTCCCACCTGTCCTGCTGTCCCTCCACCTGTGACACTGCCTCCCACCTGTCCTGCTGCCCCTCCACCTGTGACACTCCCTCCCACCTGTCTCACTCCCTCCCACCTGTGACACTGCCTCCCACCTGTCCCGCTGCCCCCCACCTGTGACACTGCCTCCCACCTGTCCCGCTGCCCCCCACCTGTGACACTGCCTCCCATCTGTCCCGCTGTCCCCCGCTGCCCCCCACCTGAGACACTGCCTCCCACCTGTCCTGCTGCCCCCCACCTGTGACACTGCCCCCACCTGTCCCGCTGCCCCCCACCTGTGTCACTGCCTCCCACCTGTCCTGCTGCCCCCACCTGTGACACTGCCTCCCACCTGTCCCACTGCCCCCCCACCTGTGACACTGCCTCTCACTTGTCCTGCTGCACCCCACCTGTGACACTGCCTCCCACCTGTCCCGCTGCCCCCCACCTGTGACACTGCTTCCCACCTGTCCCGCTGCCCCCCACCTTTGACACTGCCTCCTACCTGTCCTGCTGCCCATTACCTGTGACACTGCCTCCCACCTGTCTCACTCCCTCCCACCTGTAACACTGCCCCCCACCTGTGACACTGCCTCTCACTTGTCCTGCTGCACCCCACCTGTGACACTGCCTCCCACCTGTCCCGCTGCCCCCCACCTGTGACACTGCTTCCCACCTGTCCCGCTGCCCCCCACCTTTGACACTGCCTCCTACCTGTCCTGCTGCCCATTACCTGTGACACTGCCTCCCACCTGTCTCACTCCCTCTCACCTGTAACACTGCCTCCCACCTGTCCTGCTGCCCCCCCACCTGTCTCACTCCCTCCCACCTGTGACACTGCCTCCCACCTGTCCTGCTGCCCCTCCACCTGTGACACTGCCTCCCACCTGTCTCACTCCCTCCCACCTGTGACACTGCCTCCCACCTGTCCTGCTGCCCCTCCACCTGTGACACTGCCTCCCACCTGTCCTGCTGCCCCTCCACCTGTGACACTCCCTCCCACCTGTTTCACTCCCTCCCACCTGTGACACTGCCTCCCACCTGTCCCGCTGCCCCCCACCTGTGACACTGCCTCCCACCTGTCCCACTGCCCCCCACCTGTGACACTGCCTCCCATCTGTCCCGCTGTCCCCCGCTGCCCCCCACCTGAGACACTGCCTCCAATCTGTGATGTTGACCCCACCTTTCCTGCTGCCCCCACCTTTCCCACTGCCTCCCACCTGTCCCGCTGTCCCCTTCAATGACACTTTCCCCTCCTGTTTTGCTGCCCCTCTTCATCCGGCTGCCCCATCCTGTCATGCTGCTCTTCTCCTGTGACACTCCACCCTCCTGTCCCACTTCCCCCTCCTAACCCACTGCCCCCCACCTGTCCCCCTGCTCACTTTCCTTTCCCACTTTCCCCCTTCTATGGTAGGAAATGGGATGGAGGAGATGGGACTGTAGGAGGAATGGGATGGAGGAGATGGGACTGGAGGAGGAGGAGGATATGGGATGGAGGACATTTGACTGGAGGAGGAGGACATGGGATGGAGGAGATGGGATTACAGGAGGACGAAGAGGACATGGGATAGAGAACATGGGATGGAGAAGGAGGAGGACGTGGGATGACCAGTGGGCGGAGTCAGTGGGACAGCCAGTGGGCGTGCCCTGGGGAATGTTGGCAGTCAGGCCTGGGGTGGCCCGGGCCTAAAGCTGTGTATTAGGCCCCACAATTTTCTGATGGCTGCCCTAGAAGCTTAACGGAGATATCAGCAGCACACCAGCAACACAGTGTACAGTATTGTTAAAATACATATCATGTGAAGTAGCATTGCAACTTAGTACCATCTGAAAGTAAATACCGTATTTATCGGCGCATAACACGCGCCGGCGTATAACACGCACCCCAAGTTTAGGAGGGAATTCTAAGGAAAAAAACTTTTAGGAGGGAAATTCAAGGAAAAAAAACGTACATTTAAATGCAGCATGCAGCCTTGCCCAGTGTCCATCTGTCCATCTGCAGCCTTGCCCAGTGTCCATCTGTCCATCTGCAGCCTTGCCCAGTGTCCATCTGCCCATCTGCAGCCTTGCCCAGTGTCCATCTGTCCATCTGCAGCCTTGCCCAGTGCCTTTGCAATCTTGTCAGTCTCGGCGTTTTTTAAAATTTGGCGCTGATTTCTGTGGAGAGGAGCGAGCGGGGCCGAGTGTACTTCGGCTAGACTCGGCTCCTCTCGCAGTCCCGCCCATCTCCACTGACTGCGCCGCTGACAGAGAAAGCCGAGTGTACTTCGGCTAGAATCGGCTCTGCTCACAGTCAGGGGCAGGACTGCGAGAGGAGCCGAGACTAGCCGAAGTACACTCGGCTTTCTCTATGTCAGCGGCGCAGTCAGAGATGGGCGGGACTGCGAGAGGAGCCGAGTAAAGCCGAGTGTACTTCGGCTCCGCTCGCTCCTCTCGCTCGTTTCAGCAGGGGAATTCGACGGAGTATCGGCGTATCGGAGTATCGGCGTATAACATGCACCCACGATTTTCCCCTGATTTTAAGTATAAAAATACGGTAATCATATTTTTTTGCAAAAAATAAAATTACTATGGCAGTTTAAAATCATGTAGTATTAAAAAAAGTCTTAACCTTTCAATATATAGAGGACCTAGTACACAGCAAAGAAAAAATACTCCTTTTGTAACAAATTAGTAACAAATTAGTTCATTAAGACTCCTAAAAACTTCAGCTACATCCTAAACTGGAGGGGGCAAGCAATTTGTACATTTGTCAGAGCCTTCTGTGTGGCTGTTTTTTTTTTTTAGTTTGCATTTTTACCTTTGTGTTATATCGTATGTATTATATTAGGTATGATATGTGTTAAAACGTATTCAAACCAAATATATTTATTTACATTTTAGATAAAATTGAGAATAGTAGATAGCCCTTCACTTCATGGCCATGAGATACCCATAGAAATAACTGGAAAGCAGTTTAAAAACATTGTCAGAAGTTCTAACTCCTCCCCATTCCGCTGAAAAAAATTCACTCCATTAGCCCACATGGAAAAATGTTCCATTCACTGTGCGGCTAGTGTCTATGTGACGTCCAGAAGGGGGCAGTGCAATGCATGTTTCAAATAACTTTATTCATGTCTTCACAGAGCAGCACAGCAAGTTCTGCTGCGTTGTGATGACATGCAATGTCATTCAGTGTGCTATGGAAAGTGCCCTAGCAGTGATCTGCATTTATCTTGTGCACAACACGCAGGTTATTGCATATAGCGTGAACATACTATGAAAATCACACATATGTGTATACTTTGTGAAAAAATATAAATCAGCAATTCCTACAAGCATGATTTTACTCTGGATAAAAAATCTATTTAGTTAAATTACAGCCTTTCACTAATTAGGCAAGGACCCGCAGGGATGCCATTATATGTTTAGATTGTTGACACCAGCATGTCTCCAAACAACCAGATATTGCACAGTAATAACTGGATTGGGTGGCTAAGCAACCAAAATCACTCCTGCTATGGGTTCTGTGGATTTGCCTCCTTTTAATGTTGTGATGCCACCTATTGGCTTATTGTGTCCATGCTCATTCACAACAGGAGTCATGAGTTAGAGTGCATTGTTACTACACATTGGTGTGAACTGAAGCAATAGGCAATACGGCAGTGCTGCCCAACGCAGCCTGTTTGGGCTGGTGTGAACGAGCCCTAAACATTTTCAATAGCTGTTACCACTTGCATTTGTTTTGCTCTTATTTGTTAAACTATTGAAAGTAAAAGTGGTGGAAAGCAGCTAAATTCACAGGTGACCTATACAGTTATGAACTTTCCAAATTACCAAAAACTCTTAAAGAAGAAGTCCAGCCTTCGCTCGGTTGGCTGGGCTTCTCCTAACGGTCACAGGAGTGCTACTAGTTTTGCACTCCTGTGACCCGTTTTAAACAGAGAGCAGTCTGAAGTCCACAGATCAGTTCAGGCACATCGCGACTCTGGGATTCTGGATCCGCCAGGTGCCTGGACTGATAGCCGTCTCAGCCTTTCAGCGAACCTCTGAGAGACTGAGACGGCCCCTTTACAGCTCAGCGCTCCAATGAGCGCGGAGGAGCAGAGCAGGAGAGATGCTGACTGACAGGCAGCAGCTCTCTGCTTGGGGAGCTGAGAGAACCAAACCATCGGCGGTGTTCGATCGCTCGGTTCTCAGTCCAGAGGCGGCAGGGGACAGATGCAGCATTGGACAGAAGCTGCATCCACCTAGGTAAGTATGATTATGAGAACCATTTTCCCCATACTTCTCTTTTAATTCTGTTCAGCATGTTTTTTTTTTTTTTTTATCCAAACATCTCTTTCAGACATATTTATAAGTAAAGTTGATCCAATGAGAATCCAAGTGCCCCTTGGGGGATCAGGAAGGATTTTTTCCCCCACTGGAACAAATTGGACTGTAATTGCTTTAGTGGGGGGGGGGGTTGCCTTCCTCTGGATTAATTGTGGGTATTGGATAGTGTATATGGAGGTGTATATATTTTCTATTTGCGTGTTGATTTTTTTTATTTTCTCTGTTGAACTGGATGGACTTTTTATGGTGTCTTTTTTCAACCAGACTAACTCTGACTCTGTAACAAAGCACAATATGCCTCTCTTTTCTGCAGTTAAAGTGGTGGTAAACCCACATCGCAAAAAACAAACAAAAACCTGCAAGACAAAGACATAATGAGCTAGTATGCATAGCATACTAGCTCATTATGTAATACTCACCTGAAATCAAAGCCCCCGCTGCGGTACCCGACACAGCACCGGCCGACGACATCTCTCCCGGAGTTACTTCCGGGTATCGCGGCTCCGGCGCTGTGATTGGCCGCAGCCGCGATAACGTCACTCCCGCACATGCGCATGGGAGCCGCCGGTAACAGCACACTCACTGAAGCAACGGCATGTACGTGCCATTGCTTCAGTGCGCATGTGCCGATTACGTCGGCACATGCAGATACAGGGGATAGCTCCTAAACCGGGTTACGCAGGTTTAGGATATATCCATGTTAGCTACAGGTAAGCCTTAGTAAAAGCTTACCTGTAGCAAAAAGTGGATTGTAAGAGTTTACAACCACTTTAAGTCTTGATCAGAGACCCCCTAATTCCGTGAATGAATAGTGAAGGAGAAGCAACAGACTCATGTGGGTATCCCTGTGTGCTCCCATCTTGTCAGTTTACTATGCAATGTAGGAAATCCTGGTTGACTTCCTCTCCCAGTCTGAATTCTGCTGACAGTTATGAATAGACACAATTCAAAACATATATATATTTTTTAATTACCACATAACTGAGATAAATTTAGAATTATATTCTATCTGTCCACACTTTTTTACTGCCGCCCGCTGTATAGGCAAATGATGGTGGAGCGGAGCAGCTCTTGTTTTGGGACAATGTCATATGACACCCTGTGACACGGCATGACCCCGATCTCGGCAAAGAGCCGTGGATTTTTACCCATGTGATCAGCTGTGTCCAATTACAGCCGGTCACATGTAAACAAGAAAATGCCATTTATCGGCTCTGCTCGCCCCACACTGTAGCCGTTTATCAACTTACTTCAAAGAGACAGAACATAGGGAATGTGCATATATTGTAGAGTTGTACCAAGATGATACATTTTAAAACATCTTAAATTAATCTCTAGTATCAATGAACTATCCAAACCCAACTCTAAGGGCTACTTACAGGGTTACCTGAAGAAACAAAAAAAAAAAAAAGGATTCTAACCCTCAAACACTAGCTTTAGTATTGTTAAAATGCTTCCCTATCTAACCTAGAAGTGCTAAATCAAGCTGCTGTTCTTATTATCAGTGATGATAATAAATGAATGCTGTAAGTGTATTGCCCAACGCTCCTAGCAGTAGTGTATTGAGGTTTTGTGCTTCCCTAGGCCTGACTAAACTCGTGCACCCTCTAATTTAAATATGACCCACCCCTTCCTGTCGAGGCCACACCCCTTTCTGTTTAAGACCCGCCCTGACATTTTCGAGTGGGGACACTAGTTCTGAGGGCCTGGGGGGGCAATGGATTCACTTAATTTGCATAGATTTACGCTCACTTGGGGCAGGAAGTGAAGGGAAATCTCTGCAATGGGACAGGGATGGTAAAAAATTAACTGACAGGGGCTATAACCCTCCCTTACTCTATCCAAAATGAAAAAAAGTGTTGCCTATAGTTCTACTTTAAGCACACATTTCTGATTATTTGTTGGAGAGGACTAAGAACATATAACCATGCCAATGGTGCAGCAGAAAACACATAGCACAGTGAGGAAGGTTTGTGGTCCAGGATGATAGGCCAGTCAAAATTTGAAGCAGCGCCGGCCGGCCGCATACCGGAAGCAGTGCTGCCGCTTTATGGGGGCGCTACACTAATTTGCCTCTCAGCCCAGTCTGCCCCCATAAGACTGGTGCTACACTAAAGCCCTGTACACACGATCGGTTTAACCTATGAAAACCGTCCGATGGATTGTTTTCATCAGACAAACCGATCGTGTATGGGCCCCATCGGTCTTTTTTCCATCGTTTTTAAAAAATAGAACATGTTTTAGATTTTTCCGATGGATAAAAAACCGATCGAAAACTCAGATCGTCTATGGGCAAGTCCATCGGATAAAAAACCCACGCATGCTCAGAATCAAGTCGACGCAAGCTCAGAAGCATTGAACTTCATTTTTCTCGGCTCATCGGAGTGTTTTACGTCACCGCGTTTGGAACCGTCGGTTTTTTGACTGATGGTGTGTAGGCAAGACTGATGGAAGTCAGCTTTATCGGATTTCCGATGGACAAAACCATCGGATTAGAATCCATAGGATATCCGATCGTGTGTACGAGGCTTTACAGTGTAGTGCAAGCCGACGGGGACTCTTTCCGTTCTGCCCCCCTACAAAGTGCTGCCCTAGGCCTGGGCCTTATTGGCCTAGGCCAGGATACAGCGTTGGCTCCTAGTGTTCTCAAATTTAGTAAATACTAACTATATATACTGTATATATACAGTGTTTAAACCATCAATTATACATGAACAATTTAAATTATATAAGTGCAATATAAGTGCAAATGAAACTGTGCTTACCATAAAAAAGAGCCCATTCTAAAACAATGCCTCATCTTCCAGGACCATGCCCTTGGAAAAAATATGCTCGGTGCAAAGCAGTTTTCAGTGACTCCTCTGTGTCTTCCACCCGTTTCGTGAATTGCTCACCAAATGCACACCCTAAGGAACAAGCACTTACCAGATGGTGTTGATCTCTATGTTGGTCAAAATTGGGTTTTAGCTGGATCCACTCTGTTTTCTCACTTTTCGTCCTCCAATGTGCAGACTCTCCTTTCCATAGCGTAAAACCTTTTAAAACTTCATCACAAACCAATATAAAAAGAAAACTTATATTTCCATGTGCTACACAGCACTGCTAAACAAACCATTATGATTGTTATCATTATATTTGTAGATGTATAATTTAAATAATTGTTTGATAGTTGAGCCACTATGGGGGAGATTTTAACTAAAACCGTAGCTTACAAAAGCTGGTGCAGCTCTGCATAGAAACCAATAGGCTTGTGCAATTCGTTTCGTAACGAATCGAAATTCGTCCGAATTTAGCAACTTTCGGACATTCGGAAGCATTCGAATTTCCGAACAAAGCAATTACGAATAAAACCGAATCCGAAATAAATTGTACCGCAAAATAGCGAATGCCCGAATGTCTTCGGCATAATTCGTTATGAAAAAAGTCACGAATGTACGAATCCATAAGAAGCACAATAACACTCTGCTCTGCTCTCTGCTTCTCCCTCACCGTGCTGAACTCCCTCTCAAAATGGTGTACAGGGGCGGAGGCTATAGCCCCATGTAAAAAACGAAAGTAAAATACGAGATTTCTAATCCATTCGAAGCACAATAACACTCTGCTCTGCTCTCTGCTTCTCCCTCACCGTGCTGAACCCTCTCAAAATGGTGTACAGGGGCGGAGGCTATAGCCGCATGTAAAAAACAAAAGTAAAATACGAGATTTCGAATCGTTACAAATAACCGCTATGTATTTAGAAAAGTACAAATCCATTCGAAGCACATTAGGCATAATAGGCAGCGTCGTTGTGAGAGAGACACAGAAAATTACGAATCAACGAACCCAAAAAAAGTTACGAAAGTAGGAGATGTGTCTAGAATCAACGAAAAACAACGTACCCTACCGAAAGTACGAATTATAAATCAACTAAAAATTCAACGAAAAATGACGCTTGCGAAAATACGAATTAGTCCGAACACGAAAAATCCCGTCTAGCAAAATTACAAATGATTACGAATCAACAGGACCGAAAAGAAACGAACCGAAACTAAACAAATTTTTCCGTTGTGCACAAGAAACGAACCGAAACTAAACAAATGTTTCCGTTGTGCAAAAGTCTAGAAACCAATCAGCTTCCAGGTTTTATTGTTAAAGTATAATTGAACAAGCTGAAGTTAGAAGCTGATTGGCTACCAGGCACAGCTGCACCAGATTCTAAGTTCTCCAGTTTTAGTAACTGTCCCCCTATACAGTATACAATAAGTATTTATTAAGTTTGATAACACTAGGAGCGCTAGATTATACACTTACAGCATAGCTTCAAAATTGGTTTAATGTCATTCGAGTTTTATTTGATTGGTATACAGTTCTTACACTCCAGCTTAGTTGAGAACAAAAAATCCCAAGGTGAACTAGCAAACTTTTTTTTTATAGATTCTTACTGTCTGCTTTTCTTATGATATTGATTTAGACCTTGTCATGCATTTCTCAAGCTGACTGCTAAGTGGGAAGATCTGCCTTTATTATCGCCATATGACCAGTATAAAAGTTGTCTTTGGAAAAATAATAATTTCACAGGCATTTGAAGGACAACTTTTGTTTTTTCTGAGATTTTCCTTTAAAGCTTTCCCGCAAGGCACATGCAAGGCACATAGTAAAATTCTTATCTTCGGCTCTGGAGACCTTGACTGAGTGGCCCTAGAAAGGCTTTACATGAAAGTAGTCCTGGGTGAGCCCTGCAACTGCTGAGCATACTGTATGTACCATGGTCTCATTTGTTCCTATGGCTGGTTTGTACACATGGGGAACACAGCCATCCAGAAAAGTATGGACAATCCCTAAGAATGAATTATGCTGTGTATAGTAGGCACAGGGCTGAGACAGGACCTTTTTAGGTAAAGGCTACGGCATGGCTGTGGCAGGGACTAACAGTGAGGAATCTCCATAACAGGCCTGCATTTTGTACTGTGAACAACTTTATTAAAAGTTATTTAACTGTCCCAAAAGTTCAAGTATGTATGGGATCTCAAGCTTTGTACAAACTTCTAGGAAATAATGCTTCCAGTTTGTCACAGTTGAAAGGTAGCAACATTTGACTTTTCTGCCTATATTGTCATAGCTGCTCTAAAATTAAAATAGAAAGGTAATGTTATTAATAGGGATGAGCTTCGAGTTCGAGTCGAACTCATGTTCGACTCGAACATTGCCTGTTCGCCCGTTCGCCGAACAACGAACAATTTGGGGTGTTCGCGGCAAATTCGAAAAGTCTATGGGAGAAATCTAAAGTGCTAATTATAAAGGCTTATATGCAAGTTATTAAAAAGTGTTTGGGGACCTGGGTCCTGCCCCAGGGGACATGTATCAATGCAAAAAAAAGTTTTAAAAACTACCGTTTTTTTAGGAGCAGTGATTTTAATAATGCTTAAAATGTAACAATAAAAGTGAAATATTCCTTTAAATTTCGTACCTAGGGGGTGTGTATGATATGCATGTAAAGTGGCGCATGTTTCCCGTGCTTAGAACTGTCCCTGCACAAAATGTCATTTCTGAAGGAAAAAAAGTCATTTAAAACTCACTCGCGGCTATAATGAATTGTCGACTTTTATCAATACATAGAAAAGTCATTGATAAAAAAAAAAAAAAAAGCGTGGGGGTTCCCCCAAATTCAATTACCAGGCCCTTTAGGTCTGGAATAGATATTAAGGGAAAACCCGCCGCAAATTAAAAAAAAAAATGGCGTGGGGTTCCCCCTAAATATCCATACCAGGCCCTTGAGATCTGGCATGGATTTTAAGGGGAACTCCACCCCAAATTTAAAAAAAAAATGGCGTGGAGTCCCCCCAAAAATCCATACCAGACCCTTATCCGAGCACGCAACCTGGCCGGCCGCAGGGGAAGAGGGGGGGACGAGAGAGCGGCCCCCCTCCCTCCTGAACCGTACCAGGCCACATGCCCTCAACATGGGGAGGATGTCCCCATGTTGATGGGGACAAGGGCCTCATCCCCACAACCCTTGCCCGGTGGTTGTGGGGGTCTGCGGGCGGGGGGCTTATCGGAATCTGGAAGACCCCTTTAACAAAGGGGACCCCCAGATCCCGGCCCCCCCTATGTGAATTGGTAAGGGGTACATTGTACCCCTACCATTTCACGAAGAAAGCGTAAAAAATTGTAAAAAAAACACACAAACACCTTGAAAAAGTCCTTTATTAAAAAACAAAAAAAAACAAAAAACATTCCAGCGATGAAATCCAGTGTCCCGTGGCGATCCCGATGTCCAGCGCCGTTCGTCATTGGTTTTGCCTGAGCGGACCTGATGGGGAACTTCCTCCTCAGTGTTTTAAATGTATAGACCCGCCCCTTCTAAAGTTCCCCATCAGGTCCGCTCAGCGGACCAGATGCGGAACATGAGAAGGGGCGGGTCTATACATGTATTACCAAAGTGAGAGAAGTTCCCCATCAGGTCCGCCCCCTCGGTATGTCGGACCCCGCCTACGTCATTGGCCTGAGCGGGAAACTTCCTTCACTGTGTAAATTTAAATTACACAGTGAAGGAAGTTGCCCGCTCAAGCCAATGACGTAGGCGGGTCCGACATACCGAGGGGGCGGACCTGATGGGGAACTTCTCTCACTTTGGTAATACATGTATAGACCCGCCCCTTCTCATGTTCCGCATCTGGTCCGCTGAGTGGACCTGATGGGGAACTTTAGAAGGGGCGGTCTATACATTTAAAACACTGAGGAGGAAGTTCCCCATCAGGTCCGCTCAGACAAAACCAATGACGGACGGCGCTGGACATCGGAATCGCCGCGGGACACTGGATTTCATCGCTGGAATGTTTTTTTGTTTTTTTTAATAAAGGACTTTTTCAAGGTGTTTGTGTGTTTTTTTTTTACATTTTTTGATGCTTTCTTCGTGAAATGGTAGGGGTACAATGTACAATGTGACATCCTCCCCATGTTGAGGGCATGTGGCCTGGTACGGTTCAGGAGGGAGGGGGGGCCGCTCTCTCGTCCCCCCCTCTTCCCCTGTGGCCAGCCAGGTTACGTGCTCGGATAAGGGTCTGGTATGGATTTTTGGGGGGACTCCACGCCATTTTTTTTAAATTTGGGGTGGAGTTCCCCTTAAAATCCATGCCAGATCTGAAGGGCCTGGTATGGATATTTGGGGGAACCCCACGCCATTTTTTTTAAAATTTTCGGCGGGGTTCCCCTTAATATCCATTCCAGACCTGAACGGCCTGGTAATAGAATTATGGGGGACCCCCACACTTTTTTTTTTTTTTTTTATCAATGACTTTTGTATGTATTGCCGGGAGCCGACAATTTATTAATAGCCGCGAGTGAGTTTTAAATGACTTTTTTTCCTTCAAAAATGACATTTTGTGCAGGGACAGTTCTAAGCACGGGAAACATGCGCCACTTTACATGCATATCATACACACCCCCCAGGTACTAAATTTAAAGGAATATTTCACTTTTATTTTTTCATTTTAAGCATTATTAAAATCACTGCTCCCGAAAAAACGGCCGTTTTTAAAACTTCTTTTTGCATTGATACATGTCCCCTGGAGCAGGACCCCGGTCCCCAAACACTTTTTAGGACAATAACTTGCATATAAGCCTTTATAATTAGCACTTTAGATTTTGAACGTTCGAGTCCATTGTATTTAATATGGTTCTAAAGTTCACGCGAACATTCTGTCTGTTCGCAGGTTCTGGTGCGAACCGAACAGGGGGGTGTTCGGCTCATCCCTGGTTATTAATATATAATTAAAATAGGCAATAGATAGTATTTTAACAAAGTGGGGTTTTCTTTCAACCACTCTTGTTGCTCTTTTAACATTTGTTTTTCAAGTATCTGAAATTAAAACAGAAATGTTGTCGATCTCACATTTTTGTAAAGAAAAAAGGTATACTGCGCTGTGAATAAACTCAATACAAAAATGGCAGCCAAACACTGTTGTAGACACAAAACAAAATATTATATATGGAAAAGTGTAGCGCTAAATTTGTAGCAGGTGTAATTCTTAAACAATACTAAAAACGGTATAAAAACACCTGTATGTGTGAGAGGAACCCTTTATGGTGAAAATGGAGTGACCCCACTATGTTGGTCACAATCTCACATTGTTGTACACTTTGATGGAATTGTAGTTTCTGTGATTCAACATGTTTATTTTTGCACTAGTATAATTTCACGTGATATAATCTTTTTTTTTTTGTTGTGCACACAATTTTGAGTATATATTCTTGAAAAAAAATGCACAAATTGACTTCTAGTTCCTTTTAAAAAAAGACATTTGTCCTTCAGGCAGATTATGTTTTTTTTGTCAGGCAGCTGTCATCCTGGAAAGATTAGTAGGCGATATTACTAACTCCCAGAATATGATTTTCCTTATCTTTTAATATCCAGCAAATCAATTCAAAAAGCACATACTGTGACAGGCTTGTTTTCTTAAATCTAGGTTAGAAACATGAAAAAAAAATACATTGATCCTTGAATGCAGTTTCTTCATGAAAATCTGCAGGTCTGAAATAGGGCAAAAACAACAGTGTTTATTGTGATCAGAACAACTATAGGTATAATTAAAATATGAGTCAGTCCCTGGACTTTTATTTGTATTGGATACTCCAGCAGTGAATTTTCCCTGGCGTAGATTCTGACTCTTTCCACTTGTAAGTTCTGGATGTTCCTGTCCACCTTTGTGTATTCCAAGATCCCCTGTTGCATTCATCATAACAAAAAAATTATAGAAATCCAACAAGGAGAATGGGGTCCCTAATAATGGCCACATGTGCAGACTAAACCTAGGAACTCAAATGCAGATATGTTATTAATTGTCCCCAAGAAATATCAGGTGGTTTAACTCTCCAGCATCCAGCAAAAAGTAAAAATATATCATTTGTGAGTGAACTGATCCTGTAGAAGAACGCTGCTTCTACAGGAGTTTTGTGTTTTGCCTGTAGAAGTGAAGCAGCTCAATGTTATCTTATTTGTCAATGCACATTAGGATGATTAGAGGCATATTATAAGCTCAGCGATTAAAGGCAGGAACCCCCCCCCCCCCCCCCCGATTGGAGCTTTCTGGCAGAAAAAAACTCTAAACACTGCTAAGCGCTCCTAAACTCCTGTACAGAAACTTTTCTTTCTTCCAAGAGAACTGCCATTTTTTTTAAGCCCAGTGTACACGGAGCCTTAAAGAGGAAGTAAACCCTTGTGTGTATATATATATATATATATATATATATATATATATATATATACATATATATATATATATATTTTTTTTTAAATAACCTGCAAGAGAATGGCATAATGAGCTAGTATGCACAGCATACTAGCTCATTATGTGTCACTTACCTGAGATCGAAGCCCCCGAAGTCCACCTCGGACCCGTCCACCTAGTTCCTGTTTTTGCCGCTCCAGCGCTGTGATTGGCCGGAGCGGCGATGACGTCACTCCCGCACATGCGCGCGGGAGCCATCAAATCCGTCATTGCCGAATTTATGAATGGAAGCTCTCAGTGAGCCTGCGCCGTTATCTACGGTGCGCATGTGCCGTAGACAACGGTGCATTCTTAATAAAAAAAATCAAACACCTACAGGTAAGCCTTAATCTAGGCTTACCTGTAGGTGTTTGTTGTCAAAGTGGGTTTACAACCACTTTAAAGTGGTATTATAGCCTAAACATATTTTTTTTTACCTTAAAGTGTAAGTTCACCTTTTCACAAAAAAAGAATAAATGCACATTTTTTGCAGGTAAAAAAATGTACATTTATTATTTTTTGTTTTGGGACACCCTGTAAAGCGTCGCACTAGCAATCATCAGATCACTGATGCCATGTAGGTCTCCTGCAGATCTGTTAGTGTATCGGCTTGCTCATACCTCGTACTAGCAAGCCAATACATTCTGACCAGAAGACTTAATGGACTACCACAGCGCCGTGGTAGTTCATTGAAAATGAAAAGCCTTGTCATTTTCCATTCACAGAGGAATGTGAATTAGTGAGGCGGCTGGATGTGTGGAGCAAACACGGGGGGAGGAGATCCCTGGTCTGCTGTCACAGCAGGGATCTGGGGGGGGAATAGGGGCAGGTGTATTCATAATTTATAACATGTTACATCTTGAATATGGGAATATGTTATGAAAGGTGAATTTATTCTTTCTTGCATTCCTTGAATTAAGGTAAAAACATTTTAGGCAGCAGGATCCCCACTCGATTTAGCGCTGTGCATGTCTGCAGCTCTTCTGTCCTCTCACTTCCTGGTCTCTTGAGCTTTGTAAATCAAAGCCAGTGACCTGAGGGAAAATTACGCAGACAGCAAGGCTTTGTGCCCCCATTGGAAGTAGCTTGCTATAAGGGCACTTGTCGGAGGTAAGGAGCCAAGAGTGCCCATGAGGGACCTGAGAAGAGGAGGTTTGGGGCCACTCTGTGCAGTTCCATTACACAGAGCAAGTAAGTATAAACCTGTTTTACAATCACTTTAAGTTCTCATCAGTACAGTCAGAAACGAATGTGGATTTAACCCCACTAGCCATTAAAAAAAATCAAACAAATATTTAGAATTTTTTTTAACCACTTCCCGCCCGCCGTATGCAGAATGACGGCCGGGAAGTGGTTCTGTTATCCTGACTGGGCGTCATATGACGTCTAGCATGATAACATGCCGGCGCGCTCCCGTGGGGGCGCGCAGCGCGGCAATGGCGAGTGCGGCATGTCAGTCTGATATGCCACATCTCAGATCGTGATAAGAAGCCTCTGTCAGAGGCTTCTTAAGACGTGATCAGCTGTGACCAATCACAGCTGATCATCGCGTAAACCAGGAAGTGCCGGTAAACGGCATTTCTCAGTCCGCGCTGACAGGGAGAGCCGATCAGCGGCTCTCCCTGTCAGGGAGGGGGGTCTGTGCTGATAATCAGCACATTGATTATCAGCACAGCCCCCTCAGTTGTGCAAATCACCTGTATCAGTGCCCAGCAATGTCCCAACAATAAAGTGTGCCAGTGCCCACCACAGTGCCCATCAGAGCCCACCACAGTGCCAATCAGTGCCCACCACAGTGCTAATCAGTGCCCATTAGTAACACCTGTCAGTAATCTCTCAGTACCTCATCATCAGTGCTGCCCATCAGTGCCACCTGTCAGTGCCAATCAGTACCACCTATCAGTGCCAATCAGTGCTGCCTGTCAGTGCCCATCACAGCCGCCTGTCAGCGACCATCAGTGCCGCCTGTCTGTGACCATCAGTGCCACCTGTCAGTGACCATCAGTTCCGCCTGTAAGTGCCCATCAGTGCCACCTATCAGTTCCCATCAGTGCCGCATATCAGTGCCCATCAGTGCTTCATATCAGTGCCGCCTATTGGTGCCCATCATTGCCACCTATCAGTGCTGCCTATCAGTGCCCATCAAATCTACATATCAGTGCCTCCTCATCAGTGCCCATCAGTGCCACTTTATCAGTGCCAACTCATCAGTGCCCATCAGTGCCACCTCATCAGTGCCGCCTCATCAGTGCCCGATAGTGAAGGGGAAAGAAGAAAACTTTTTTTTTTTTTAAATGTTGGTCTTTTTTCATTTGTTTACTAACAGATCAAATACCACCAAAATAAGCTCTATTTGTGGGAAGAAAATGATAAAAATTTAGTTTGGGTACAGTGTTGCATGACCGTGCAATTGTCATTCAAAGTGTGACAGCGTTGAAAGCTGAAAATTGTCCTGGGCAGGAATGGCCGAAAGTGCCTGGTTTTGAAGTGGTTAAACTTAATGCTACTAGATTATGACAAGCTTTAATGGTAACATGTTTGTTTTTTTAAAGTTAGACCCACAAATAATTACTTACATTGCTATAAAAACCTCATAAAATTACATTTTCCAAGATCTCTGCTTTCAGAAAATAGATCATGTAGAGAGAGTTGTGAATTTTACATTTCATAATGTGTGTTATAGGGCTAATGTAGATGAGTGTTCGGGATGCGTTACCCTTCAAATCTGTTGCTGGATTTAACCATATTTGACTAGAAGCAGCCAAGCATGATAAAAAACACACTTTGTAAATGTTATCCTTTTAATCTGCTGCCAAAGCAATAGCCTGCAGGAGCCGTGTGATAAATGTGGCCCTGACTGTAACTGTATGTAAAATCACTTTTAATGTACAAGGAAAAGCTTTCTATTGACTTTGCAATGAGCAAAGCAGGAGCTGTTAAAAACGTTCTTGCATGTATATGTATGTGTGTATATATATATATATATATATATATATATATATATATATATTTATATATATACTGTATATATTATATATTTAGTTATGGTTGTTTTATACAGTTGAACTCCAGCAAATATTGTGTATTCTTACTTGAATTTTAAATTTTGGTGTTCTCTTGTTCTTTCATCTTTTGTGTATTTTGTCTAGATCTGTGCTTTAATCCAATGTTGACATGTTTCCTTTATGCAGGAGCTTCCTGTAATAAAGACTGGTCACTGCAACTCTGTTTGTTTGTACAGGGTGACTGGTCTTGTATCTGTCCTTTTGTAGCATTCTGCAAGCAGTCTGTACTGAATGGGCCTTGTGAGTCGCTCTTATAGCTTTCCACTTTGTAGATATTGAAGAATGTATTTAAATTAAGGATTTTGTACATGGTGGTCAGCTTTAAGTATAGTTCTGTTTTTAACTACTTCTATGATAGATAGATAGATAGATAGATAGATAGATAGATAGATAGATAGATAGATAGATAAACTTTGTTTCTGTTTTTTTCTGTTTTTCTCTGTTTTTTAAAAACCCTTGAAGTATGTACAATTACAGCATTTACCTCAAGCTCTTTTTACACATCAGATAAAATGAAAGCAAAGCACATAAAGGCTAATGGGACCAATGAAGTTTGACCCTTCACTTTGCAAGAACTAATTGTATTCATTTGTTTTGCAGTGTGCATGTACAGAGAGCCATCACTGCATGAAATTGGAGAGAAGCAAGGACGTTCAAGAAAAAGTTCAGGGACACCAACCATGAATGGTGGAAAAGTTGTTAATCAAGAGTCAACATAGCCAAGATCCTGCCCTGTCCTGACAGTGAACCCGTTGTAAAGTCAGAAATGATACATATAAACTGACATGACAGGTTCCGCTGACTACGTTTTTGAACTCAAGTTTTCTTCTTTGGATAGAACAAAGAAATGGAAATTAAATTGCCTGTGCAATGTTTTAAACCAACCAGAAAAATATGAAGATAATACTTTGAATCTGGACTCCATTCATATTTTATGCAAAGTTTACTGTGTGATCAAATTAGTTCCCATCTCTGCATAAAAAGTATACAATAAAGATATTACCTTTAAAATTACAACAAAGTTCTGGAGAAATGAATCTGAACAAATAAATCAGTCAAGGCCACTAGGGTACAAATCCCTCTTTTGCAATATTCCTCTGTTTTCGATTTGTGTCTATCTATGAAGCACATCTGCTTTGTCTGTACAAATGCCATCATATGTTGAAAGCACAGGCTTACAAATATGTATTGTATTCACATATGAAGACAGTTTGCAGAATTCACAGACATGATAGAGAAACAACACCCCTTACAAACCAAAGAATCCACTGTGTTTTTTTTTTTTTTCTTTTAGGAAATGTATATAATTTAAAACAAGCCCAAGTTTTGTAAAAAAAAAATATCACAAGGAACATGACTTACTATCAATCCGATGTGTCCCTTGTGCTACTGATTTTCGTTATGTTTAAAATCCTCCTCCAATCTTTATACCTGCCCCCTTACTGTAATCTTCCAGTGCTGTATAACATGCTCTAAGGGAACAGGATCTTAAATTTTTTTGGATTTAACAAACGCTTTAATTTATCCTCATGCCCTCCATTCAGAGATTGGTTATCGTCTGTAGTACAGCTTCTTCTTCTGAACTGAGGAGATAGGAGGAAAGGATAGGTATAGTCGGCACTCTTGAAGAGCGTATATGAGAGGTCCCTCAGTTCCATTAACTCCTGCAACCCCAAACTATTACAGGGGTGCCAGGGGAGTATTTAAAATAAATGAGGAGTCAGTAGCACAAAGGAATAATTTCAATAATATTTAGCCATGCCCCTTGTGCTTGTCCTTGTTTTTTTTTGTAAACGTAGGCTTTAATGTAAAACAGTCAGACAGAAATTCTTGAGCAACCTCCCTACCTTTACCATCACTTCTCTGCCTCTCAAAGATGCCACTATATAGCAATCTTGGTACTTCGTTTATATAGGGAAGTATGTGACATGTCACCTGCCTCCCCCAATGAAGCACTTGGGGTGTGAGTGCTGTCAAAATTGGAGTAGGGGGCATGCCATTCACTGTGCATTTTTTGATAATTTTAGGTACTGTCATTTTAGATATTTGTGGGGATGGTGGCAAGGATCAGAGTGGTGAGAAAAATTACAGAAAAGGTAAGGAAAGGGAGGGAGAACTGGTTTGGAATTTCTTTATTTTGGCAGGTTTGCTTTAAAATGAACTGACTCTCTTTTCCATCTGAAACTAAAATGACTGCTTAACTACAGCTACCCAAGTCTTCTGTTCAGAAAAGCCTCCGCTGTGCACCTCCGATAATTACTGTATTTATTGGCGTATAACACTCACTTTTTTACCCTGAAGATAGAGGGTAAACTGTGCCTGCGTGTTATACGCAGGGGGCTGTGGAAAGTTTTTTTCCTGAAACTTCCCTCTTAAAGTTAGGGTGCGTGTTATACGCAGATAAACATAGTAGTTTAACTTTACAATGGACTTCTCAACTGGCAGCATATGCCCCAGCCTCCCCTGTTGGTATTCCCCACCTCCTAGCTTCCTGTATGATGAGATTGTCTTGCTGGAAAATAAGGCACTCTCATGGTACAGATGCCATTGGGTAAAAGGAATTTAGCTGAATGGAATTACTGAAATTTTCCTTCTGTCCTTACTAAATAAAGACCCACCTGTGTAAACAAAGCAACTGTATTCTATATGTAAATTAATTTCTAGCCAACAGCTTTTTTTTTCAGTTTTGGATCAAGTGGGGCAAGGTTAGAAACTCTGTCATGTTTCAGTTGCTATGTGGGGCCCTTTAGAGGATACCACCCTATGTTTCCTTTATTGATGACCATCTGTACAAGAGGGGAGGATACATTTCTACAATAGTGATGTAGACATCAATACCAACCTGTGATTTAATTCCTTGCCCATACAGTCCAAAACCAAAGAAAAAAAAATGGTTGGGAATAAATTTCCGATGACAATTTGGTCTCTTTCTATTTATTAAGAAAAAACGAAATGTATTGTAACTTACCTGTTTTAAACTGAAAAATTGAAGAACTTTTTGATTTCCTTCTAGGTCAAAAGAACAATGTATTGTTGCTTATAATATTATGTCTGTGAATTCCACCCGTCACCATTACAAATAACCCTGTGGGCAAGCTTATTTGGCATGTTGTGAATCACAAAGTGAATGCATGTAATGGCAATGACTTTAAAATGTGAATGTGTCCTCATGTTGAGCTCCATACTCCATTCTAAAATTAGCACAATCAATAATACTTTAAGAGGAAAAAGCCTGTGTGTATATATATATATATATATATATATATATATATATACATAATATAATATTATAACTTATATATATTAGTGCTAAAGGGCTGATGGTAGCTGGCTTTATTTTTAAAAGGGAAAAGAACACTAATGCCTTTATTTAAAAGAGCAATGAGCAGAGTGCAGTAAACATTAGCAATCATTACATATAATCTGTCACTGGTTTGCCTATATTAACATACCTCCCAGTAACATACAGTCAGTAAAGGCTTTTAAGCTCCTCTCTGAGTACGATTACTTAGTTGAGCACTGCCCCTTTTGGCATCCAGGAAGTCCGTTCATAGGGATGCTTTAAACTGCCAAAATGTGATTGCTTGCTGTGGGTTACTGCACGCCATTGCCTTATCACACTTTACCAGTCTGGTGTGACTTCTTAACATTAACAAGCATGCTAAAGATAGAAAATACAAATATTTTGTACATAGCTCTGGAATGCTGCTATGAAGGGCTTCCATTTGCAGATTAGCTTTTTATTTAGATACAAATCAAAATAGATATTATTATAGATATTTTTCTGTTACAAAAATGGAAATGAATTGCAATATAAAATTATCATGTTTGAATGCCAATGATTATAGCTAGAGGGATGCATGAATTCAGCTTGTTCTGTTTTGACTTGCATTTGCACATTTTATTTGCTAGATTGGGTTCAGTAAAGAGTGAAGGGCAGGGAGAGAGATTTTGTAAGGATTGAAGGGTAGGGCATTTTTTTTTAATGTTTTGACCACATTTTAGCTTGTTAAATAATAAAAAAAAAACATTTATTGGATCTGTGGCAAATGACTATGTTGGTGCACTGCATTATTTAACATTTTAATTTGCTTTGTGATTTCCTTGCAGCAGTTCTCCAGAATTCACTGTACATAATGCGACTCCTGAGTCATACATAGCAGATGTCAACGTGTTATAGGCACAATATAAGAAGTCGTTGCGTTGGCTGACAGTTCTTGCAGCTAATATGCAAGGTCCTTCAGTTTTCCTCTCTTTATCTGCTCCTTGCCTTTGGCTGAGGGTTCATACAAGCAAGATCAAACCAAGCAATTCTATTACACTTAAATGGCTTTTCCACAATCATTCAATTAATATAAAATAAGATAAAATCTTGTAGAAGTGAAAATAAAAGCCACTTCTCCTTCTTCAACTCTTCGAGTTGTTTTAATACATTTGACAACTGGACAGAGCTTCTTGCCTTTTTCTGGTGAGACTGAACTCTGGCATCAAAAAAACATTAATTTCATAGGGCAGTACATTGAAACCCAAATATCCAGACCAAATTTAGCAACATCAGGAATCATCGGTTAACTTGAAGATGGCAACTAATTTGCTTACCTGAATATGTTTTATAATACTTTAAGTGCATAATTTTATTTTATTTTATTTGGCACGCTCTTCTAATAAATACTTTGCTTGTATTGTTTATTTAAAGCTAACCAGTAGACACACATGCAAAATATATAAATTTTCAGTATTTTACACCTTCTACATTATTTACACTAATTACATTGTACTGGCTTCAGTTTCACTGTACCTTTATCTGCACAAGATACACAGCTAAAATGAGCAGGCTTCTATTATATACAAACCTTATGTGATCACTATTATTTCCTGTTATGACAATGACATGATTCAAAACTATGGTGATTTTTTCCCCAAAGCAAGTGTAAACCAGAAACCATCAGTGAAAGCATTGTCTTAGAAATAGGAGAAATGTGCACAGCTGCATTCTCCTAAATCTACATTGATAGCTTAAAGTGTTTATTACCCCAGCATTTCATATTCCTGATATGTGCCTGCTGTACTATGTACTTGTATGAGAAAGTATCCTGTTCTCTTTGTATTGCTTTCTTTGTGTGATATCCCTGCTGTTTCTGACAGTCCCTCTGCTTTCCTTCTAAAAACTGACCACACTCGGCAGAAGAGCACAGCGTGGTCAGTTCTCTAGCTATGCTGGGAAATCAGTGTGCTCTCCTCCAATGATCAGACTTGTCCTGACACGCCCCCCCTCTGCATAGCCTTTGACTGAGAAGATCAGTGCACTGTTGCTTCTCCTCCCCTAGCTCTTATGCAGCTCAGAACAGAGAGAACAGAGGGTATGTGATCACTTATAAAAAAAGGTAATTATAATGTTTTTTTCTATACACAAATGTTTTGCCTTTCATTTCTATTTTAAACTGAATTGGTTGTTTTACAAGGTGATCGTTTACAATCACTTTAACGTTTTCTCAGCATAGGGGCACTATGCTTTTTTTCAGGTTTGCCCATTTCCTGACATTTGTTCTGGTGACTGGTGCCATCTGAGACAGGAAGTGTGGTAAATTGCCTCCTAAAGAAACAAAGCCAGAACTAACACCCCTTTTGCTTCCACACAGTCTTTATTGCTCCTGGGTAAAAAAAAAAAAAAAAAACTCTTAGTGAACTGTCTCTATGCCTTCAGTAAATCAACCTTTTAGTGTGCTTTCTGAATTGTGTCACTTGGGACACGAAGTAAGGGAAAGTGTCCCCAACGGGGACACAGACAGCAATAAAGAAAAGGCCACATGGCTGACTTCAAAGACTTTGGAACAATGTTAGAAAGAGTCTGTCCTAAGGAATGGCTAAGTCTCCTCTCATTAACATACAATGAAAGAATCCAATCTTCTAAAAAAAATTAACCCTTTGTTAGGACAGCCAGAATCCAAATCTAGTTTTCAACTGATCATTATGATCTGCCTGCATACTACAGACAGGGTTAGCTATGGCAAACACAGACAAAGAGAACTAGTAGGATTTTACAGTGCTAGAATTTTCAGAACAGAACATCTATGAAGGGAAAGCAGCATTTTTTAAATATTCTTTATATTTGTAACATGTTCCCATTCACATTGCAAATCTTAAGTAGGTGTTATTCCAATTCGGTTGCAAAAGTGGAACTACACTTTAAGATGCATTCTGGCATGTAAAGAACACCAACAACATATACAACAGCTATCCAACCAATATTGATGATGCTGCCCAGTGAAGTACTTGCTGTATTAGCACCATGTTTCTTTGTTTCTCTATTATATTAATATGTTTAATATTTTACTTTTCATGAAACACTTTTAACAATGATTGTTTTATTTGTGTGTTTTTGTTATTTACACAATATTAATAGGTGGATATCTGGGGACCTCTTTGTTTTAAAGGGGGCCTCCAGATTCCAATAAGTTTCACCCACAGACCCCCCATTCCTGTTTAAAGGACAGGGTGTGGGGATAAGGCACTTGTCCATTCAATGTGAAACAAGGTACTTTGAAAGGAGGAGGCTTGGCTACCCCCCCCCCCCGCAAGGTACCTTACCAGTGTTTAAGGCATGTCGCCTGGTGTGGCCAAACATAGCTGGACAGGTCATCAAAAAATAAAAATAAAAGATAAAATATCTTGCTTTGGTTATTTTTCCACTTTAACGGCTGCCATAGACACTGATGCTTATTGCAGCAAAATGTATTGATAAAGGAAATTGACCCTTGGTCAATTTCACATTTCTTTCTTAAACCTACAAGAAGTAAGAAATAAGGGTCATATTTTACTAAATATTTAACCCCCCAAAAAACAATTTAATATATTGAAGATTACCAGTCTTGAGATGTGGTGGCTGTATTTGTTTTTCATGTTTAGTTTTTTTTTGTTCATTTTTTCTCCTGGTAATCCTGCCAGTAACACAGTTGTCCTACGGTGACAACAATTACTATACTATATAGATAAAGGAGCAATATTGTTACATTAGGACAACAAGTGTGTTAGGGCAGGATTGAAAACACTGCAGTGTGCACAAGACAACAGTGGATTTCTGGAAAAGTTAACAGGTATTTTGCACTTGCTGTGTTTTTAAAGAGATACATTATGGGTATATTACAGGAGGGTACTGATTTTGTTTAAATTATTAAATTTTCCCTAACATACACCTTTAATATATCTAATTAATGTCAAAACTATCATCCTCATCAATCATATTACGTATCAGTATGACCACAAAGATGTCTATAGCTTGGTTTTACTAGATATATTGTAGAACGCTTAAAAAGAACACCCGGAAGAAAATCATAAGACTTATCACATTTTTATAAAACAGCAAATAACAAACACACAAGTTATGTACAACTAGAAAGATGTCTGCTGTTGTTTATGAGTGATCAAAATTTAGTAATAAGGTATATATACTGGCAAAGTTATTTAGATATCATCTGACACATCAAGTTGATTTCTCCATTTTGATTTCAGTTTCAATAATGCAGAGAATTTTATTTATGTATTTATTTTTAAATTTTTTAGAGGTTCAATTCTAACCCATTTGGTCCACATAAGCCATTGGGGTAGTATTACAACTTGTTAGGAAACCCTGCATTAGACAGAAACAGTAGGCTATGAGGCACAATGCATTTCAGCCTTGATTATAAATTTTGCCGACTTTCGATGTTTCAGGCAGAAGCTGGTCTAACGACTGGCTTTTGTAAAAGGGAAACTAGCATCCAATCAGCGTTTGCAGCCAATAGCTGTGAGCGCTGATCAGTGGGTTCTTGGACTGGGGGGGGGGTGGAGACCCCTGTCAGAATACAAAGGCACAGTGGGGGAGATTATATTTACTAAAATAATTGCATTTCCACATTCTATGTACTGTGGGAGACCAGATATAGTGAATGCAGGGTCCTGGGTTTAGTAAAACTTTAATAAAAGTGAAAAGATAGGACTTTTATGGGCAGACTTTAAAGGTACCAGAAAAAGAAATCTCAAAATTTAGAAAAATATAAATTTAATATACAAATAATAATGAGTACAAAATAACATTGTTGTATAAAAACACACAGATAGTAAACTCTGGATGGGAGTCATACATTAAATAACAATTCCCTATTGATATATCAATGACAATAAGTCATTTCCTAATGATATAACTCTGACAATTCGTCTGTTTCGCTTCCTCAGGACTTTGTCAGAGATCAGAGAAAAAGGGAATCTGTGTGAAAAGAGAGTATAAGAATCAAATGCAAATAACAACAGTGGGCATCTATAAACATACTCCAAGGTCAAGGATCAGGTTAGATGGTAAGTTTATATAAGAAGGAGTTCACCTACTGAATTTAGCAGAGTCCCTCAAATGCGCGATATGCCTCATAACCACTCCCATTGGCTGGTGCACAGAATATCAAAATGACTCCATAAAAGATTAGAAAAAATAGAAATTAGAGATTGCCATAAATTATTCATAGTAAATTAAAAATAATATATTGAATCTCATAGTTACTCACTAGGCAAAATGGTAGCTTTGTATAAGGGTGGGTGGTTATTGGTGTGGTATATAGGGTGGACTTAAAGACCGTGACCAGTTGTTACTGTGAAAATAATAAAATAATATACACAGATCATTATTTGCAAAAACGATCAAAAATAGCAGCTGACAATATTCATTAGCTGCAAAGAAAAAGAGAAAAAAACAATAAAAATAAATATAAAAGTGCAAGGAAACCTTGGCTTATCTGCAGCATAAAAAGGGTTGTTGGTACAAAAAGTGCAGATGTAACAGTCTAATGGAACAAAAGAAACAGATTGAAAATTTCTTAGTCAAGAAGCATCTATAATAATTCCAATATTGGCATAGTCTGTATTGCCTAGACCACAACTCACCAGAAAATACACTAATCAGCGTATAATGGAGTCCAATACTGGTCAGGCACTGGCCCTTAATCAAGAAATGAGCCTCTCATGTTGGTCACTCTGTAAGTTCAGAACATTGTATCAACCATTGACTGAAACCAACCAGATAATGCACAGATCAGAATGTCAAACATAAATTGGTAAAAAAAGAGCATTATTTATAAACAGACCTGTCAGCATAAGTCCACACAGCATACCACCACTACTGCTGTTGACAGATTAATGAGTTTAAATACTGATACCGCGGCGCCAAAACAGCTGATTTGCAATGTCTCAGCTGTAGCGGCGCTACCATTCACACATAGTATAGGGGAATATCATCCCTCTACCTTCCAAAAATGGACTATGCCAGTGTATTCTGTGCAGACATCACAGGACGCCGCACGGAAATTGCACATGCGCAAAAGAGATCCCTGTCCGTCCAGTTCCTGAAGAAGCGTGCAGGCGCATTCAAGAAAAAGCGTAACTTAGTACTGGCAGGCAAAATCCAGTTATTAATACATGGATGGACATCTCCTATATATAGCGCAGTGTCCATCGCCTAAAAGGCAGAAAATATTAGGAGGCAGATAATGGTAATCAATGCTCAAAACAAGCCATACAACGAGCCATACAGAGCAAAAAGAAAACCCATTAATAATACCATACCATGGCAAGCTCAAAAATAGATGTTAAAATTTTTAAATAAATAGCAAAAGAAATATTCCAAAAAAAATAAATAAAATATATATATATATATATATATATATATATATAATTTTAGATATATATTGTATCCGGTTTAAGATGTGTATCATCTATGGCTAATGGAGAGATAGTTCCCCCGGTCTCCTACCACCGCATCCCCACCACCAAGGGCCAGCTAGGATGTTAACCCTGTTGCCAGAATGTAACCGTGCCAGGGGTCTCCCAGCCAGTACCGGATAATTCAATGAGAGATTTGATTCTATGCACCATCACCCTAAGAGAGGCAAGGAGGTACACCGAACATATACTATTGATCATCATAACCTTGAGCATTAAAACACATGTCCACTCTCAAAGCATCTGTCACTCTAACAAACATAATAACCATAAACAATAATCAAAAACAATATTTCCTAGATATGACCATATATCTAGACCGACCATGTGAATGGGAAGTTTGAGTTACTCCTGACTCAAAAGATTTACAGGAATGCTCTAGAGACTTAGCCCAGGAAGGGCTTATAGCTTAATGCTTCATTTAAGCCTGGAGGCGAGGTGGCACCTAAATTAAAGATCCATCTCACCTCCCTTTGTAATAATTTAGTATTAACATTTCCTCCTCTGGAATCCTCTGAGATTCTTTCTAGCACTGTGAACTGGATCATTGTTGTATCATGTTTATGTTGAAGGGCAACATGTCTTCCTATAGGGGTATACAGCAGATTTTTTCTAATATAGTAAACATGATCATAGATCCTTCTCCATCGATTTCTGAAGGTTTTCCCTATATAAAACGATTCACATTTACCCGTTTAGTCTGGCAATCTACATAGTGTTTCATTTTGTGTATGCGACCATTCGGTAGCATAAAAGTTACACCCTCTAGGATCCAGTCACAGTCACAGTCATCGCATCTAAACATTCCTATCAGATTTTCTGAATGCCCAAAAGTCTCCTAAAAATTGGTGTGTACCAAGCGATCCTTCAATGATCTAAATTTTTTATGATTAATCTGTGGGTATTCAGCAACATATTTTTTGAGGATAGGGTCACCTGTAAGGATGTGCCAATGTTTATCCAGCATTTTTCTCACCATTTCATGGTTGCTGGAAAACGTTGTAATCACTCTTACTTTCTCTTCCCTTTTAGTATCTCTGATACCAAACAGCAATTCCTGTCTGTTTTTTAGACAGGCTTTGTTGCAGGCTTTCTTTAGGGTAGTTTTGGAATATCCCCTATCTAATAGCCTGTTCTTTATTAGTTTTGATTCATTACAAAAGTCTTACTCATTTGAACAGACTAATCCGTAGATACTGAGAGTATGCTATACTTCTGATCAGAGATTGTGGATGGGCACTGGAGGCATGGAGAATGGTATTACCAGCCGTAGGTTTTCTATACAATAAAGTCGCTAGTTTACCATGTTCTTGCTTATAGATGTTTACATCAATGAAAGATATAGATACTGGGTCGCTATTCATAGTGAATTTTAGATTATACTAATTTTCAGACAATTTATCTAGAAACACCAGTAGGTCTTTTCGACTCGAATTCCATATCATAAAGATATCATCTATGTATCTGTACCAACATATAATGTTGGACAGATACATAGATAAGGACAAATCAGAAAACAGAGTACGCTCCCACCCCCCCCCCCAGGTACAGATTGGCGTACGATGGGGCACAACATGTCCCCATCGCAACACCCTTTACCTGGAGGTAGTGGGACCCATCAAAAGTAAATACGTTCTTAGAAAGTATATGTAATAGAAGCTCCAGTATGAAAGTATTATGTGGATGCATTGTATTATCCACCTGATAAAGGAATTCCTTCACCACAGATATACCTTTGGTGTGCGGGATACTGCAGTACAATGCCTCCACTTCTATTGATACAAGGATACAATCTGTGGGCACAGTCAGATCAAATAGTTTTTTCAAGAGATCACCTGTATCCTTAATGTAGGATGGAAGCTTGAAAACATGGGGACGTAGAAACATATCTACAAGGCGGCTGCCTTTTTCCATCTTTGCCCCTATACCAGATATGATACGACGCCCAGGTGGTTTGTCTATATTTTTGTGGGTTTTGGGCAAAGAGTAAAATGAGGCTGTTCTGGGGAAAGGATTCTTTAAGGCTTCAAAGATCTCTTTATCAATTATGGTAGTAGCGAATGCGCTATGTATTAGCATGTCATATTTGCTATTAAACTCTTGTACTTTCTCCATTGGTATGGGGGCATATCAGTCCTTATTTGACAAGATAGTCATACACATGTCGTGATCGTTTATGGTATTCATCACCACAACATTTCACCCTTTATCTGCCATTTTTATAGTGATTTCCCTGTCGTCTTGTAGATTCTTTATAGCTTGTTGTTGAATTATAGTAACATTGTTGGTACATTCAGTATTGAAATTCATTTTTTTAATATCAGCAGTTACTTGATATAGGAAAGTCCAAATATGGGGGTTGTTTTTTAAAGGAGGAAATTGTACAGATTTTTTCCAAAATCTCGAGTCCACCTCTGGGTCACGCGGCGCAGGAGGAACCCCCAGACCAAACTCAGGAGGATCCTCCCCGCCAGCGCCCCCAGAGGCGGACTCATTCTCATCAAGCAGATCCATAAGATCCTTTAATGCCATGAAGTCTCTTACTGTAAAGCCTTTCCAGTTCTCATGTTCGGAGACCTCCTGCAATTTTTTCTTTCTTTCTTTAGCAAACATGTATTTATAGGCGAGTCTCTTGGCAAAAAGATTCATGTTCTTTACTATTTCAAAGTTATCAGCCCGGGATGATGGGCAGAAACTCGGTCCTAGAGCCAGGACCTGAGTTTCAGCTTGGGATAGGACCTTGGTAGAAAGGTTGATAATTTGGAGCTGTTTGTCATTTATTTGCCCCGGTACGCAAACCGATCCAGACTGTGCGAATTTGCCTGTCTGTTGGGTTGATCTTGTACATGGGGGAACAACTGAGAATCCTTTTCCTTAATTGGAGATGGCTCCTGTATTTCTTGGTGTATGGGTATATACCTGCATAGAGGTTTGGGGAGACAGGGAACTCCGATTAGGGCCTGTTAGAACATCTATTCCACTCGCACCTTTTTCCATTTCCTGTGTATCACCACGTGACCCATCACCAGATTTAATCTCAGAGCCTGTATCCAAATCAAAATTTCTATCAAGCGTATGGTCCTTAGGTTTCTTTCCCTTACCACCACTGATAATACTATCACCCATGTTGTGCCTCTTTCTGGATTCCCGAGAGCGGGTCCTCTACCTGTTGGCTGAGAGAAACGTGAAAATTGTTGAACATTTGAAATATAAGATGAATCGGAATCCGTGCCCTCAGTTTCAATATCACTTCTAAGCGGGACCTTTTTCTGATTATTTTTGCCCTTATTTTTCCCTCCCATCTGTAGCCATCTATAAGCATATTAACCATTGAATGCCATCTTATCCCTGATAAATTTGATGTCCTTTTTGTAAATCAGATCTTCGTTGAATTTTTCAATATATTCTTTAACCACTTAAGCCCCGGCCAAAACGGGCCATTATGACCAGGCCCCTTTTTGCGATTCGGCACTGCGTCGCTTTAACTGACAATTACGCGGTCGTGCGACGTGGCTCCCAAACAAAATTGGCGTCCCTTTTTTCCCACAAATAGAGCTTTCTTTTGGTGGTATTTGATCACCTCTGCGGTTTCTATTTTTTGCGTTATAAACAAAAATAGAGCGAAAATTTTGAAAAAAATTACATATTTTTTACTTTTTTCTATAATAAATATCCCCAAAAAATATATAAAAAAATTTTTTTTTCCTCAGTTTAGGCCGATACGTATTCTTCTACATATTTTTGGTAAAAAAAAACGCAATTGGCGTTTATTGATTGGTTTGCGCAAAAATTATAGCGTTTACAAAATAGGGGATAGTTTTAAGGCATTTTTATAATTTTTTTTTTTTTACTAGTAATGGCGGCGATCAGCGATTTTTTTCGTGACTGCGACATTATGGCGGACACATCGGACACTTTTGACACATTTTTGGGACCATTGTCATTTTCACAGCGATCAGTGCAATAAAAATGCACTGGTTACTGTGAAAATGACACTGGTAGTGAAGGTGTTAACCACTAGGGGCGCTGAAGGGGTTAAGTGTGCCTAGGGGCGTGTTACTAACTGAGGGGGGCGTGGCTACGACTGACACATCACCGATCTCCGCTCTGATTACAAAGAGAGGGGATCGCTGACATTGTCAGTAGAGGAGCGGGGAGATGCTGTGTTTACACACACATCTCCCCGCTCCGAGCCTCCTTGAGACGATCGCGGGGATCCCCGCAGCGATCGAGTCCGCGGGACCCGCGGTCCCACTCACGGGAAAGGCAGGGGGGTTGCGAGCGCGCCGCTGGCGGCACGCGTGCGACCCCGACGTCGGCAGTTAAAGGGCCACGTACAGGTACGTGATTGTGCCTGTACGAGCCATTCTGCCGACGTATATATACCGTGAGCGGTCGGCAAGTGGTTAAGCAGTTTATCCTTTTCTAGAAATTTGGGATGAGCACATAGGGAGGTATTCTGTCTTTGAAAGTCAATCTTTTTCTAAATTTTGAGATTTCCTTTTCTGGTACCTTTAAAGTCCGCCCATAAAAGTCCTATCTTTTCAATATTATAGTTCACATGGATGTGGTACCCCCTTGGCCCCTTTTCTTTACATACTTTAATAAAAGTGCTTTGTGCTTCAGTGCAAAAATACTTTTCCAAAAGTGCAACCAATGTCCAGTTTGTGTAAGATTCTCTCCACCAATAACATGCAGACTAGGATCGATAGATCCACTAATCTTACAAAATTGACCACCTAAAGATAACTCAAACACTGCAGGTTTAATAAATTTCAAAAGAAACCACATAGATGAGAGGAGATCGCTTTATCACAAGTAACACTCCATCAAAGAATATAAGAAGAGGAGAAGACAGAAAAGTTAATTACGCAAAAATATCTTTAGTACATCCACGCCATAAAAACATGTATATACTTACAACCTCATTGCTATCACCCAGCGCCATGGAATAGAAGCTTAGATCTGTACAGGCAGTCCCCGAGTTACAAACATCCAACTTACATACGACTCATACTTACAAACAGAGGGAGACAACAGGAAGTGATAGGAAATCTACCCTTAGGAAGTGAAATTCACTCCTGTAAGAGTTATCATGGGAAAAGGTGCCTCCACTGAAGCTTTATCACCAATCCTTGTTTCCACAACAACCTGAAATTTTCAAAATCCAATCATCACAGGGACAGAAAGTGAGATGAAACATACCTGCTTCAACTTCCATACAAATTCAACTTAAGAACAAACCTACAGAATCTTGTTTGTAACCCGGGGACTGCCTGTATAGGGGAACTGCATCACTTCCTAGTAGAACACGTGCATGTGGCCTCATGTGTTCATAGAGTTCCATTTAATGCGCTGCGTTCAATTCATCTTTACATGCACGTATGTTTGACTATCTTAATTATTTAGGTGGTCAATATTGTAAGGTAAGATTATAACCTTTTGGGTGTTCCTGGGAAAGCTGTACTGGCATCTAACCATTCTGAACTGTATGTCATTGATGGAGAGAATCTTACACATATTGGACGTTGGTTGCACTTTTATGAAAAGACTAATATTTTAATACCCTTTATTTTGGGGTATTAACATATTTATCACATGTATTTTTGTATATTTTGGTGCTGTTTATTAGTTATATAAAAACATGTTTTTTTAACTTAGTAAAAATAAACATATTGCTCACTGCATTACCAAGTTATTAAACCTTTACTGACGAATCATCACTTAGGAGCATCAATTCATGTGTTTATGCCCTGCAGCTACCATTATCAGCCAGTAGAAAAAAAATACCTAATGGAATTTACAGACCTGACCAGATCCAATGTCTGTGTAAATCCCAGTCACCCATTCTATTTTACTTGACAGTACTGCAGATGTTTTCATTTTGGGATGATGTACGATGACTCGTATAAGAAAATTTAACAACCATGTTGTGTCATTAGATGCCAACTTTCATTGGTTAGAAACATTTAAAAAGGTCAGAGCCTCACAGGTCGACTTCAATTTGCTTCATTACAAGCACTGTAAAATCTGGGAAATAGGAAGGCTTTATTGGAAATCTATTTGGCAAGTTTAATTCTGCAGCACTGCAGTAAACTTCGGGGTTGCTAATAGCTGAAAGTTTTGATCATTTTCTAACCAAGTACTGTATGTATTCACCACCCTGAATAGAGAGCATTGCATTGCGGGTTTATTGCCTTAATATTTTGTATCTTCCTTTGCAGCTAGACACCCTCACCTAGCATGCTTAATGTATTTCATTGCAACATGCTTGCAGTTCAACAAATAAGTACTAATAACTGAGTTTACTTCTTTTCTCTCCTTTTTTTTTCCTCTCTATATACCGAACGAGAAATTTTAAAGTTGAACTCCAATCTTACCATCTACAGGGTTCTCTCCTGAACATAATTAGCTTACTTTGATTTCACTGCACACTGCACACTTTCACAATGTGCAATGGAAGCTGCAGCAGGTCAGATAGAATGCATCTTATTTTCTGTCTAAAGAATGTCCAGCATCATCTAGCCCATCATTTTAAATCTTGTTTTCAGTCACAGCACCCTTGATGTGAACCCTTGAACAAGTGCCTAATGAAAGATGTATATTCTACAGCACATAGACCAAAGTTAGCTAACAAAAGGATTTTCTATTGACTAGCAGACTGTACTGTTGATCTGGAAATGAATAATATATAATAGGACATGGAATATGCAACTTTCTAAAACGTAACTAGATAATGTCAAAGTCGGTGCAAATTGAATTGCTTAATATTTTCCTTAAAGACATTTTACACTTTTAAGTGTTTTTATTGTTTTAACTAGGTATTAGTATAGTTATATTCCCTGTGCTGTTTGTTTGCCTTACCTTGTAATAATGGGCTCACATGTGGCTAAAGTTTTAAATTCCATGGCCGGATTGATTCCCCTATGTCCTTGTTTTCATTTACCTAGCTTGTCCCTATTCACTAATGGGGCAGGCAACACATCTCTTACCTACATTGCTCTGCCTGCTTTTGTCTGTTACAGATCTAATTACTATGCAACTTTCAACTGCAGAAGACTAAAATGAGAGACCCAAGGATTGTGGCATATATAGTTTCTTCACAGGAAATGTCAGTTTTTAGACTACAGACAGAGGTTACACATTAACCTTTTCAGTGCCATGCCACATGCCTCATGTTTGAACACAAACATAAGTTTCTGCCAAAGGAATGTGAAGATTTACTGTACTGTAGACTGTGTGTACAGGGCAACAAATAACAACATGAAATTACATGATCAGTGCTCATCTTATGGGTAGGTAAAAAACACAAGGTATAGGTAGGAAGGTTTATAATGGCTTTAACACGACTGAACATTTAAAAACAGGATTTCTGTATTGGTGCATGTTTAGATTAATTTTCTGCCTAATATATAGGGTGTTATATGGAGTGCCTCTAGGTTTTATGTGCTTAAATTACTGTACAGTTGTTCTGTATCTTTGTTTTAATGTCTGTGTTACTGAAATATTGCTCATGATGTCAACTGTATTAAGGAATAATTGAAAAGCCTAAGGGTAATGCTCTTAGAGTAAATATCCCACTTTAGGAACAGCAAAATCTCCTCTCTGGCAGTTCCAGTGAAGCTCTCCAAACACTGTCACAATATGCCAAGAAAACTTTGATCAGAAAATAATTCATGTTTTGGCCTGATTCCAACTTTCACATTTGTCATTGTTCTTAAAACAGTGTCTTCAATGCCAGCCATGTCTTTGTTTTGAATAAACTATTCAAATTTGGATGTATTTTAGCACACATTTAGTTTGAATATACAGTATATTCAGCAGGTAAAATAAGTATTAAATATGTCACCATTTTTCTAGGTAAATATATTTCTAAAGGTGCTATTAACAATACATTTTCACCACATGTCGGTAACAAGCCATGCAATCCATACATATAAATAAACCAAAACAAATATGTTCAGAAATTAAGTTATTTAAAATAAAATGGAATTAAACAGGGAAAAAGCACTGAACATGCTAACTGAAATGTATTTAATACTTGATACAAAATCCTTTGTTGGTAATGACAGCTTCAAGATGCCTCCTGTATGGAGAAACTAGTTGCATGCATTGCTCAGGTGTGATTTTAGCTCATTCTTCCACACAGTCTTCAAATCTTGAAGGTTCCGTGGGCATCTTCTATAAACTCTGATCTTTAGTTCTTTCGATAAATGTTCTATTTGATTCAAGTCAGGTGATTGGCTTGGCCATACTAGCAACTTTATTTTCTTTCTTTGAAACCCATTTAGGCTGCATTTACACCTGAGCTTTTTCAGCTCGAAAAACGCTCCTAAAACGCCAGAAAAAACACCCGAAAAATGCCCAAGCAAAATCCAATTCATTTACATGGCCCCTGTTCACATCTGAGCTTTTTGTAACCTGAAGCAAAACGCCTAAAGCTCAAAAAAGTACTTGAGCTTCTTTTTGGGCAGATTAAAGGCGTTTTTCTGCTTTTTACATTGGTGACCTTTTGACCTGAAATGTGACAAAACACGGTAAAAACGCACGGCTTTCTGCTTGGAAACAAAACGCTCGGGTGTGAATGCAGCCTAATGCCCTGTACACACGACCGGTTTTCCCGTCGGAATAAACTCGGATGGTTTTTCCGACGGAATTGCGCTCAAGCTGTCTTGCATACACACGGTCGCACCAAATTCCGACTGCCAAGAACGCGGTGTTGTACAACACTACGACGAGCCGAGAAAAATTAAGTTCAATGCTTCCGAGCATGCGTCGACTTGATTCTGAGCATGCGTGGTTTTTAGTACGTCGGAATTGCATACAGACGAACGGAATTTTCTCTATCTAATTCCGTCAGAATTTCCGACGGAAAAAGTCAGATGGGGCAAACACGCGGTCGGAATATCTGATGAAAAACTCCCATCGGACTTTTTCCATCGGAAATTCCGACCGTGTGTACGTGGCATAAGAGTTTCTTTGGCTTTGTGTTTGGGATCATTGTCTTGCTGAAATGTCCACCCTTGTTTCATCCTACTAGATGGCAGCAGATTTTTATCAAGAATGTCCTGGTACATTTTTCCATTTATCCTTCCTTCAAGGATATGAAGTTTGCCAGTACTGTATACTGAAAAACAGCCCCACACCATGATGTTTCCATCTCCAAACTTCACTGTTGGTATGAAGATGTTTTGGGGTGATGTGCCATATGACCTTCAAACATGGTGTGTATTATGGCATCCAAAGAGTTAAATTTTGGTCTCATCTGACCAGACTATATTCTCCCATTATTAGTAATGCTGCTCCTCCATAGACACAATACAGTGAGAAAACATCACAAGGAAAAAATAAATGGAATAAGCCAGAAAAATGAAACTAGTGCAGCCAGCACATCTGATAATTAGGGATGAGGCGAACACTCCCCTGTTCGGTTCGCACCAGAACCTGCGAACAGACCTAAAGTTTGCGCAAACTTTAGAACCCTATTAAATACAATGGACTCGAACGTTCAAAATCAAAAGTGCTAATTATAAAGGCTTATATGCAAGTTATTGTCCTAAAAAGGGTTTGGGGACCCGGGTCCTGCCCCAGGGGACATGTATCAATGCAAAAAAAAGTTTTAAAAACAACTGTTTTTTTGGGAGCAGTGATTTTAATAATGCTTAAAGTGAAACAATAAATTTCGTACCGGGGGGGGGGGGGGTGTATAGTATGCCTGTAAAGCAGCACTTGTTTCCAGTGCTTAGAACTGTCCCTGCACAAAATGTCATTTCTGAAGGAAAAAAAGGCATTTAAAAGCACTCGCGGCTATAATAAATTGTCAGCTCCCGGCAATACAGAGAAAAGTTATTGATAAAAAAAAATGCGTGGGGGTCCCCCCAAATTCAATTACCAGCCCCATCAGGTCTGGTATGGATATTAAGGTAAACCCTGCATCAAAAAAAAAAATGACGTGGGGTTCCCCCCAAATATCCATATTAGACCCTTCAGGTCTGGTATGGATTTTAAGGGGAACTCCACCCCAAATTAAAAAAAAATGGCGTGGAGTTCCCCAAAAATTCATACCAGACCCTTTATCTTATTTTGGCAGGCTGCAGGAAAAGAGGGGGGGGACGAGAGAGCGCCCCCCCCTCCTGAACCGTACCAGGCCACATGCCCTCAACATGGGAAGGATGCTTTGGGGGTCTGTGACCCCTCAAAGCACCATGTCCCCATGTTGATGGGGACAAGGGCCTCATCCCCACAACCCTTGCCCGGTGGATGTGGGGGTCTGCGGGCAGGGGGCTTATCGAAATCTGGAAGACCCCTTTAACAAAGGGGACCCCCAGATCCCGCCCCCCATGTGAATTGGTAAGAGGTACATTGTACCCCTCCCATTTCACAAAGAAAGTGTAAAAAAATGTAAAAAAAAACACAACCGACACTGTTGGGAAAAGTCCTTTATTAAAAATTAAATAAAAAATAAAAAACCCATTCAGCGATGTAATCCAGTGTCCCACGGCGATCCGATGTCCAGCACTGCAGTCTCCACTCCACACAAAACGTCATTGGCTGAGCGGACCTACACTGCGGAGGAAGTTCCCCATCAGGTCTGCTCTGCCAATGAGGTAGGCGGGGTCTGAGGTACGAGGGGGCGGAGCGCCCTCGTATCTCCGACCCCGCCTACGTCATTGGCTGAGCGAACCTGATGGGGAACTTCCTCCACATTCCCCATCAGGTCCGCTCAGCCAATGACGTAGGTGTAAGGCTGAGCGGACCTGATGGGGAACGTGAGAAGGGGCGGGTCTATTCATTTTTTACACTGTGGAGGAAGTTCCCCATCAGGTCCGCTCAGCCAATGACGTAGGCGGGGTCTGAGATACGAGGGCGTCCCGCCCCCTCGTACCTCAGACCCCGCCTATGTCATTGGCTGAGCGGACCTGATGGGGAACTTCCTCCGCAGTGTAGGTCTGCTCAGCCAATGACGTTTCGTGTGGAGTGCAGACTGCAGCGCTGGACATCGGATCGCCGCGGGACACTGGATTACATCGCTGGAATGGGTTTATTATTTTTTTATTTTTAATAAAGGACTTTCCCAACGGTGTCTGTGTGTTTTTTTTACATTTCTTTTACACTTTCTTTGTGAAATGGTAGGGGTACAATGTACCCCTTACCAATTCACATAGGGGGGAGCGGGATCTGGGTGTCCCCTTTGTTAAAGGGGTCTTCCAGATTCCGATACGCCCCCCACCCGCAGACCCCCACATCCACCGGGCAAGGGTTGTGGGGATGAGGCCCTTGTCCCCATCAACATGGGGACATGGTGCTTTAAGGGGTCACAGACCCCCAAAGCATCCTCCCCATGTTGAGGGCACGTGGCCTGGTACGGTTCAGGAGGGGGGGCGTTCTCTTGTCCCCCCCTCTTTTCCTGCGGCCTGGCAGGTTGCGTGCTCGGATAAAGGTTCTGGTATGGATTTTTGGTGGAACTCCACGCCATTTCTTTTTAATTTGGGGTGGAGTTCCCCTTAAAATCCATACCAGACCTGAAGGGGCTAGTATGGATATTTGGGGGGAACCCCACGTCATTTTTTTTAAATGTTATGCAGAGTTCTCCTTAATATCCATACCAGACCTGAAGGGCCTGGTAATTGAATTTGGGGGGACCCCCACACATTTTTTTTCCTTTTTATCAATGACTTTTCTCTGTATTGCCGGGAGCCGACAATTCATTATAGCCGCGAGCGCTTTTAAATGACTTTTTTTCCTTCAGAAATTACACTTTGTGCAGGGACAGTTCTAAGCAAGGGAAGCAAGTGCTGCTTTACAGGCATACTATACACCCCCCCCCCCAGGTATGAAATTTAAAGGAATATTTCACTTTTATTGTTTCACTTTAAGCATTATTAAAATCATTGCTCCCGAAAAAACTGCAGTTTTTAAAACTTTTTTTTGCATTGATACATGTCCCCTGGGGCAGGACCTGGGTCCCTAAACACTTTTTATGACAATAACTTGCATATAAGCCTTTCAAATTAGCACTTTAGATTTCTCCCATAGACTTTTACAGTTTGAACTCGAAGCTCATCCCTACTGATAAAACTGATAAGCAGCAATATATATATTTTTTCTGTTTTTGGGTTTAGATACACTTTACATATTAGCACAATACAAATACCTCCCACCTTGGACTTTTCCAAAGATAGTGTATAAAACACAAAACAATGTGCTTTTCCATAATGCCATACAAATTTAGGCACCTGTATATAAAGGTTGATATTGATATTTTTCCATATACGGTAACATAATTTTCCTGATCTTGCCTATTTGTAATGCTGCCCTTGTAAATGTCTCCCTCTCTTTTTACCATTTTTTTCATATTAAACTGACATGACAATTATCCATTTTTAATTTTAAAGAAAAGTGAAAAACCTAAACTGTGAATTAGGCCAAAGTATATTAAAACAAAGAACAATTATTCTGATAATCTTAAAATAGAACTGTATCCAGGCTATTGGCATTCAAATATTTTATGTTCCTAAAGCAAAACTTCAGTCAAAAGTAATATGATACAATTGAATCGCTTATTTAAAGATTGAAAAACAAAACCAGTTTTTGCTTCAATATTTAGCTTCAGTCTAGAGATGTCATGATGTCATCATGTCATGATGGCCAGCCTAATTCATCCCACTACATCAGCGCTTCTGGACCCACCCCAACCTGGAACTGTCACTCTGCTTTTTCCTTCAATCAGTTTATCAGCACATAAACTGATTAACACCTTGTACTGCATCTTTTCACACTTTAGCTGTGTTATACAGGGACTGCATTAATGTATAAGCTATGTATAATTATTATGGTACTGCAATATTATGTTTTTTTTATCTGCCTAGAGTTCAGCTTTAACATAAATAAATAAGCCCCCATTGAATGTCCACAATCTTATTCCCTGAGTATCTCTCAGCACAGGTCCTTTTTTATTATTCACAATTAGATTTTTCAAAATAATTATTAGTAAAATTGAGGCTCAAACATTTTTTTTTAAGGAAATTCTTCATTAGAATTTGAAATGCTGTACTGTCATACTGATTTCATTGGCTTCAATCATTTTTAAATCATTGGCACTTGAACAAGTATTTGAGATTAGGACTAACTTTTTTCTGACTTCCACAATGTCTCCATCAAGATTCTGTGATCATTGAGGATCTCAAATGTTTGGAGAAAATGCTCTTTACAGTACAGGTTGGGGATACTCAGTGTTCACAAGGGTCTCCCAGAAGAATTGTGAAGTCAACCTCTCTAGTGCAGAAGGCGGTTTTAAGGCAAGTATATTTTATAACTGTTCTCTCTTCCCACTTTTTTTTTTTACAGGTATGTTCAGAAGTTTTGACACTGTTCTCCCTGAGGCACCATATGTGCATTTACTATTATGTTTTTATTTTATGGGCTTGATATAGAAATAGATATTAGGTTCTTATTCATTAGAAAGCAAAATGACCAACAGTCTTGAAACTATTGCATTCTCCAGAATGGATAATGTGACTAAGTGTATTTGCTGGCTGGTGTTATCTGCTGTGGGCTGCACAGTCTCATTAGCACACAAGTGAGAACACATAAACATTACTGCTCTTTTAGCATAGCTGATGACTGATTTCAAAAGACAGGCTCTAATTTTAAAGATTTCACTGGAAAGTTACCTAGTCAATTAGGTTTGAAAATCAAGACACTCATTTCTCCAATTCAAATGTCACTTCGTACCTGGGTTTCAGTTCCCACCAGTTCACTTTTTGTAGCATATTAGATCTTACTGTATTTAATTAGGGAATTTTATGTTACCAAAAAGCAGTGCCTACATTTATAAAAATACTATATAAACCAGTTCAGGAAACATGGTGTGGCACATTGGGGGCTCTTGCTTTCTTTGATTGCATAATTCAAAAAAAATCTTAATGATGACAAAAATCTACATTGCTCTGCTTAGCAACTATGAAACAAGAAGCTCACCAGGTGCTTACGGTTTTAGTGAATTGTGCACATATACCTACATGAAAAAGAAGAGACTTCTTCTTCACGATATCATGTTAAATTAACTGAATTATTCTACAATGCAGTTAAACCCTGGTAATATACTTGTGTAGGGTTCTGCTGCCCTCTACTGTCTGAATTTGTAAATGAATACAAATATGTTCTTTATGCATCTCCTGTCTCTGGGTTGTTGGCTATGAAACCCTGGATGGAGGAAGTTATGAGAGAGAGAAAGTCTCAGCCACATACCCTGTCCATGCTACTAAGCCCTGAACAAGAGGGGGATATTATGCAAGTATTCATATGATCTAATAGTTTAACTGTAGCTGCTCAGTGTATATGTAAATCCTCGTGACAGACAGAGTATCTCTGCTCTATCCTTGTTATTATTCTATGTGTACTGGTCACCTTTCAGTATATTGGTAGGTGAACCTGTTTATTGCAATATAGTTTATATGCCACTCATGTTATTTTAGTTAACCCAGGCCCTTCAGGTCTGGGATTCTATAGCAAATTTTAGCTTAGGGCTCGATAACCAGCATAGGCTAGAGCCAGGTTAAGCTTCTGGTGGCCACATCGGGATCATTGCCTTAGAACTCTGGTTGCATGTCAGATTATACATTTTTAAGGAGGGACTAAAGTGAAGAGTAGCTAGGATGACTCTGAGTTCGAATGACACACCATGGTTCCTGCTGGAGAGAATCTCCATTTCAGGCTGGTTGGACAATGGCTGGAAGATCTTCCCATGACTACAGGTCTTCAGGTCTCTGAAACAAAGACAGATCACCCTTCAGTGCCCCTGCAACTGGACTTTGCTGCAACAATCATCTGGAGTTATCTCTATTAATAACTATAACTACCCTGTTATATATGCGCAATTCCACCAGGACTCCTATCGAGACCTTTGCTGATAATCTCTGTTTGTACATTGGACGCATGTACTATTATTATTATTTTATTATATAATGCTTGTATTTTTTCTATACTGGTGTGCATCTATATACTTCTGGTTAATGTTTTATGCTGGTTTAAGTAGTTCTTTTGTTCCCAATTTATTTGTTTAGATATCTGATTAAATTTCCAGGTAGCAAATCCCCTCAGTTAACAGAGTCCTTGTCCTGGTTGTAGGCACTACCAACCTAATTATGAGAGAGCTGATCGTCAGACCTTTTTCAGTCGTGACGTCCCTTCGACAGAAGCTGGCCGAAAGGCCGGCTTCTGTCGGACTGACTGCAGTACACATGGGCCGAATGTTGGCTGGTTTCCTATTAAACCGGCTGATGCCGCCCCAAAATTTGGCCCGTGTGTACTTGGCTTTGGCAGAGGTTCTGGTTCTCTTATTTACCTACAGGTTTAATGCAATATCCTGTTTAGGGAGAACCTTTTCTCATAACCCCCTCCCCCCACAAAAAAGGGCTACACTTATAATCTTGCCTAGGATAAATTAATTAGTAATGTTCCTGTAGCGCTTACTCCCTAAAGAGCTGCTGGATTATTCAGACGCTCCCAGTTTTTTTTATTTGAAATCCAGCTTTCAGCTCCCTCAAAACACTCACTGACTCACCAGTGGTGATATATTAACCAACATTCTCTCTGTCATTATTTTCTTTCAGGTTTTGTTGGCTGAATATTCAAGGAAGGTTTTGGAATTACAGGATACTCCATTCTGTGACAAGATCTCCCTCGGCTCAGAAAAATATCTCAGTCCCTCTCAAGGGCTAATAGAGTGGCTTTAAAGTGGATGCAAACCCTCACATATACCCAGTGAAGTGAACAGCCTCAGATGATTCACAGGGATGAAACAAATCTCCCTACATAAGTTTTACATACATATCTGCTGTCTTTTACTTTCTATATCCTTTAGAAAGTAAACATTGTGTTAGGATTTTTTACTTCCTCATTCTGCACTGTCAGTGTAGTGTTGGATTACACTGGGAGACAGCAAATTGGAGGAAAGTCACACCCCCACCCTTTCACATAGGCAAAGGCTTGCAAAGCTCTGCTCTGAATAGGCCAGCACTGTGATAATCTATTTATTACAACCTCCCAGGACACAAACTTCAGGCTGCTTTTATCTCCCATCTCTGAGAACTTGTCAGAAGTTATCAGGCTGATAACAGTGACCAAACAGAAGAAACACACACAGGACTCAGTGATTTGGAAAGAGATAAGAAAACATTGCAGATATATGTGCCCAGCTCAAATTTCATGAATTGGGTTTACATCCACTTTAAGCTAACAGTGGAAATCTTCTGTTGTGTCCCTTTAAGCTGAGACAGTGGACTGAGAACGTTCTCTTTGTAGGTGCCCTCCCTTAATATCATCTGGCATAGGACCTTTTCTAATCCTTAGAACTTGACTCTGAAGCTGTCCCCTCCTCAGGCAGCAGTCCTGGGAGGCTATGACTTGATCCCTCACCTTGGCATCTTCTCCAGGAAAACCCTGGGAAGGAAGAAACCCTTTAGAAAGGACTCTCCAGATATATACAGTATCTCCTTCCCTAGACCACATACCTGGCAATAAACTTCCTAGTGAGACTAGGGTGAAAAAATATTTATAACATAATCTGTAACACAAACCACAAAATTGTGTTTTTTAAACTATCTACTGGAGAATACTTACTAGGAGCAGGCAGAAATAAACAATGCCCTAGGTTTAAAGGAAACTCAACAAATGCAGAAAAACATAAACAATCAGAGCTTAGGCTAGATACAGCTTAGCAGACCACCAAATTTGCAATATAGACAACTCAGCTTATGGCAGAGTTCCTATATTTCCTTGTAAAATGGACTCCATGGTCATCCTCTGAGGAATTAAAGCAAACTTTCAAATTATACAAAAGATCTAAAGAGAGAGCCAGCACTAGGAAATACTGTAACTTTGTAACAAATTGATGAACTATTGCAGCAACTTCACTGTTCAATCACAAATAGCTTTATTCCATACCTGCAGTAGAAAATGGTATGACCTCCAACCTGGCTCAATGATTTGGCAGGGTTGTGTGGATTTCAGAACTAGAATGGAAAAATTACAAATCCTTTGGCAAGTAAATAAGCTCCAGTGTTTATCAAATGTGTAGTTGTTTATGTGGAGTTAAAGTATGTGTTTATAGCCAAAAATAAATATTTCGTAATGGGTAGGGAAGGGTTAAAATGCCTTTCAGTTTATGTATTTTTTATGTCTGCGTCCCATTGGGGTGATTTCTATTTTCTTCCTATCCTGGAGATGCAACCGGAAGTGAGAGGAAATTTCTACAAAGTGAGAGAAATCCTCTCTTGCTCATCAAAGCACAAAGTGGATGATTTCCTTTTTCCTCCTGTTCTGGTGGCAACTGTAAAATTTCTACTGTAAAAATTATATGAGGATGGCCTTCACCACACAGAGACACAGTGCAGATGAAGGCATGATAATCAGTAATGGGGAAAGAACAGCTAAAAGGAGACCACAGGCAAGGCTGATGTTTACATTTTCTGCTCAATGAGTGGAAACTGGGACATTCTGTCCAAGTGACAACTGTCACCAGGACGAATCAAGAGGGTGTATTTCTCCAGTGGAGACAGGATTATAAACTGACAAAGGTTCTAAACCTTCTCTATTTAATATAAAACTAGAAAAACAATTGTCTATCAATAAAATTATCTATTTGTGCTGCCATTGATCCCAAATGAAGGCAATATCTTATTTTGCAGATGTCCCAAAACCCCAAGCCGTGGACCCATGGGGTTGGCAGCGAACGAGCGAGTGAGGCTCGATCTCTATTGGTGGCCACTCATGTTGCCGCCTGCTGTGGGCTGTATGTGCGGGGGGTTTGGATCCTTGTGGGGGTCTAGTGCCTGGTGGTCTGGAAGGGGTCATATTGCCAAGATGACTAGCCAATACAGCCTGCACTGTCACCCTCCCACCACCACAGGGTGTCTGCTCCCCTTTACCCAGCACCACCATTCCCTTCCCTCCTTGTGGTCACGTCACTCAGGCAATGTATATATATGTTTTAGAATCTTTATTTGTATCTGTTTGGCTGATAACATGAGTTCAATCTATTCTTATTACTATGGAAAAATATGATTATTATTATTATAATTATTATTATTGAAAAAATATATTATTATTAATATTATGAAAAAAAAATGTTATTATTATTATTATTATTGGAAAAACATTTTTAATCTTTATTTTTATATGTTTGGCTGACCACATGAGCTCAGTCTATTATTATCAGTCTATTATTATTATTAATACTATGGAAAAATATTATTATTATTATTATTATTATTATTATTATTGAAAAAATATATTATTATTATGAAAAAATGTTGTTATTATTATTGAAAAAATATATATATATATATATATTCTTTATCTATATTTGTATCTGTTTGGCTGATCACATTAGCTCAATTTAGAAATATATACCGGTACATTTAAGGGAAAAATATGTTTTTTTTCATCTTTATTTGTATGTTTGGCGGATTACATGAGCTCAATTCAGTATTATTAATAATATTAAATAGAGATCATATGATTAGCCAGATACAAATAAAGATTTTTTTAAATATATTTTGTTCAATAATAATAATAACAATTTTTTTTCCTTCTGGTCCTTCTTCTGCGAGACTTGTCCCTGGTGTCAGGGAAGTTGAGGACCACCATTGTTCTATTGCATCTAAATGCAAGCTCCTACCTCTATGGCTTGGGTAGCACACCTCCTAGCTGACTGCCTAAATAGATGCAATATAGGAAGACACATAACTAGAGCCCGCAAACAAGAACCTCACTGTTTCGAAATAGAGCTAGCTTGTGCTTCCTTTACACTTGCCAACTTTCTCCTTCACTGCTCTTTGTGACTTGTGGCTACTCCTAAGAGCATTCTTTCCCTATCACATGGGAAGTTATTACAGGAAAGCCCTCCCAGACTCTAGTATTTGCCACTAGTAAAGATGACCTGCCACCTGTTCTCACGAACAGTAACTGTGCCACATAAGCATTGAGAAGGGTGCAGCTAACTGCGTTGAAAAATTGATGTTCACAGTAAGTAAATGTTTGACTCTGGTTTCAGAGGTGTAATACAGTTAGCTTTTATTTCAGTTGCTTTGACCATGACAGACCAAGAGTGACCGATGTGTATTTTTACCCATAGGGTTTGGATGTTTATTTCTTGGCCAGCCTCATGTCAGCACACCATGGGTTAAACCCCTTCCTCCGGTCTCCCAGTACCACCTTCTCTTAGCTGATAAATAGGGGGCCCCTCCTCCCTTGCCCTTGTTCCTTTTTTTTGGTCGGACAACCAGACCACCAGACTCGTGGAAAAAGAAAGAAGCTGCAACAAGAATAAAACCCCCCTGCCGAACCTACCCACCCAGGTTCAAGCCTCTCCTGGGACCTGAAGGTCCAGAATAATAAAGGTAGCATCCTTTTAGGACACTGGACACTCGAGGTGCATGAGCTATGCGGGCAGATTGAGCTTAAAGAGCTTACCTTTCCAGGGCTGTGGTGATGCTGTGTTTTCATGCTTCATGTTGCTATGCTCCTTTGGAGAGCGCCGGCCGCCCCCCCGTGCTTTCTGTCGGGCGGCGATGACGTCACAGGTGGGCGGCGCTGTGAGCGGCGCTGTGGGTGTGAGCTAGCGCGGTCTAGAAAAGCCCTGTAAGCCAGAAAGATCATTGCTGTATGCCACAGCGCTTGAGAGAGACGTCCTGGTGAGTTTCCTTCAGTGAGGAGGAGTGGATAGATTGTGTCAGCACATTCGTACACTACCTGTATTAAGATGCATGAACTTTATTTGTCTAAACAGCGCTCAGTATTCCCCAAAAAGTACCGCTGCTACCCCGAGAGGATCTTTACTAAATGCAAGGTAAAAAGCACCTAATAAAAAGAAAGAAAAAGGAGAGTTATTATATATAGATATATATATATATAATAGTGAGAATATGTAGTTTATTTTTGCTTATTGTCTATATCCTGTATTTTTTTATACAGCATGAGCTCACCACAGCCCCATAATGCACGAAGATCATCGGAAAGGTAGGAGGGGTCTACGGGAGCCACAATACAAAAGAGTGCAACACCAAAACTGATAAAAGGTGTTACTCTTTCGTCCATGGACCGACACAGCTTCTCTATTGACAAAGTGGGTATTATCCGTTAATTAGGAGTGACTAGGCAGAAAAACTTGTAAAAAGTGTTGCATCACACCTTCTACAGTACCGCCCAGGGGGCGGACCCTCTGGGTATACCCTCTCAGTCTGCACATCGCAGATCAGTTTTTTTCTGTCTAGCAAGGAGTAGGACATGGCTCCCTTCGGGCCCATTGGTCCGGGGAAAAAAGATATATATATATATATATATATATATTTTTTTTTGCTACATTTGTTGTTTCCTGCGATCTTCGATCAACTGCCAACTGGGTGACAGGCTGGATCCTCGATCCTTGTAGTCTCCCCAGTTTCGGCCATCGAGCGTGTGCCGACCCTAGCTACGCGCTGGGTTTTCCACGACATGCCCGTCGCTCCATGGGTGGCCGGTGAGCCTACGCTCCAGGGCCTGCATCGGACCGCTCAGCTTCGGCTGACCTTACGGCCGAGTCGCAGCAGCCTGGCCGGTGAGCTTACGCTCCAAGGCTTGCATCGGACCGCTCAGCTTTGGCTGACCTTACGGCCGAGTCGCAGCAGCCTGTCCGGTGAGCGTCATGCTCCAGGGCATACATATGATCGTCCCTTCTGGGTCCAATCACAGCATGCCTGGCCAACAGTCACCTTCCGTGCGCGGACGATGATCTGTTTGGAATGTCTTCCAGCAGAATACATGCAGGATAGGTAAGTAAAACTCCCCTGCCTCGGCTGGGTGATTTAGCTGGACATTCCTGGAGAGATCAAGTAAGTGGTTGTGGCCCCTTTCTTCCCTCTCTCCCTGCCTTTCCCTCCTCCCTGGGCTTCTAGCTAAAGGTTGCTGGGTGCTGGGGGTCACCTAGGGGGTCCCACTGGAGCGGGGCTGGCTGTAACTAACATTTAAAAGAAATGTCATTTTTTGCTTACCTGTGTTTCTGTGTCTCCATGCTGTCGGCGGCCATTTTGAGGTGGTCCATGCCAAGTTTGGCCTCTTGTAACTGCCTGGCGGCCATCTTCCTGTGGTTCGGCCACACCCACTGGCCCCTATCAGGTGATCGGCGGCCATGTTTGTCCACCCTGTATGCAGATATTGCCGTTCGGCGGCCATCTTTTTGTGGGCTATGGCTGCCTGACCTCTATCTTCTGTCGGCGGCCATTTTCTTAGAGCCCACATTATCTTCCATACAGACGTTTTTGGCAACCATTTTGCGAGAGCCTCCGGCCTCTAGGGTGCATTACACTGGCGCGAAAATTCACACAGGAAGTGCTGATAAAAGAAGCAGACTGACACAGCAGCAAGGGGACAGCATCACAGGCGCAGCATAGCAGTACCTATCCAGGGTGGTGAGTCCTCTGGGTAACCCAGCATCTCTGCAGCACAGGAGGGTGGCCTATTGATATCTTGCCTGGAGCCCCGTGAGTGTCAGCGTGTGGTCAGCATGGCATCTGAGCCAGAGGTCTTCTCCCCTGAAACACCAGATTTAGCAGCTGGTGTCCCTGAGGTGTCTATGGACGCTATGTCGGCAATCCTAGAGGCGTTTGCTGCCAGGGTGGAAGCAGCACACGGGAATACAGGGGGTAATAAACGCCCCCGTCCCCTGCAATCTTCTGGGGATATTTCTGATGCAGAACCAGGTCCAGCTACGGCTCATGGCCCAGATTCTGATGCATCAGAGACTGCAGACCGTGACCGATCGGACAGTGAGGAGGACTCCAAGTCCAGGTCAGTACGCGAGACGGCTTTGGTATCTGACCTTATTACTGCAGTGCGGGATACACTAAAGTTGGAAAGGACTGAAGAAGTAGCAGATACTCCAGTCCCCTTTGGGTTTCGTAAACCTGCCCGCACTGCTAAGGTGTTCCCTTGTGTGTCTTATTTTGACAAACTCTTATACAAGGAATGGGAGAACCCACTGAGGGTCTTTACAGCCCCAAAGAGGTTTGCAGTACGGTACCCCTTTGAGGAGAGTTTTCTGAAGATAGTGGACCCTTCGGTGTCCAGACTTAATAGAGCCTCTTTTACAGCCGCAACGTAAGGCTCTATGCATTGAAAGTCAAATAAATACTCAGAGGGTTCCTCAGAGTCCGAAGAATCTCGTGATGACACCTCCAGCACTGGTGATGAGTCTCACCTTTGCTCGGCTGTGCTCCTGATTCTAGATTTAGTTCCCGGAGCTATGGCGCCTGAGGCTGACTGTATACACTCTATCACTGCCTCGTGAATATAGTCCTTTTTTCTGCGTGCCACCGCTTCTTTGTCTGTGGCTACATCTTTGATGCACCCTGCGCATAGGAGTTTCCCAGGAGCAGATGGCGCTGAACACGCCCAGCAGAGACCCTCGTCAGGGCGGGCTCTTGTCATATTTGGTTCTGCTGCTGTAGCAGTTTGACTAGTTTTGCGACCAGGGCACCTCGGGTCTTCTCCAAGATCTTGCTAGCTGTCATCGCCATCATTCAATTAAAAGGCATAAAGATCTTCCACTACCTAGACGACATCTTGGTAGTCGCTTGTGCAAGCAAGGAGTTAGCGACACAACGCGAGTTAGTGCTGGAGATTCTATCAGAATTCGGCTGGATCATCAACAAGCAGAAGAGCCAGCTGATCCCCTCCCAAGAAATGGAATACCTGGGGCTTGTTTTCAACACGAGCAAAGGGTTTGTCTTGCTACCAGGACGCAAGAGAGCCGAGTTAGTAGCCTGCATAAACAGCGTGATGGAGTCCTTGTCGCTGTCAGCAAGGGATTGTATGACACTTCTGGGAATGTTCACAGCAGCGATTCCATACAAGGGCATTCCAGACGTCTTTCCTGAACCAGTGGGACGGCGTATCATTTCACCAGAAGATCCTCATACCAAGACGGATCCACCAGGGCCTGGCGTGGTGGATAGCACCAGAAAATCTGTCGCGGGGCATGCCCTCAGCCCCGAAGACTGGATTCAGATAACCTCGGATGCCAGTCTCCGGGGCTTGGGCACTCACTGCCTCGGCAGACAGGTTAAAGGCGAATGGAGCAGGATGGAAACCAGACACTCCAACCTCTTGGATTACAGGCAGCATACCTGGCCCTGCGGGCCTTCGAGAATCTAGTTCACGGGGCTCGAGTCAAACTGATGTTGGACAACCGAATAGCTGTGGCTTATATAGCCAAACAGGGCAGAACCAAGAGCCTGCCGCTGCTGCAGGTGGCAACCAAGATATTCGACTGGGCCGAAACGCATGTGGAAACCCTGACAGCAACCTACATTCCGGGCAGTCAAAATTACATAGCAGATCGTCTAAGTCGGGAATTCCCCAACAAGAATGAGTGGGCGCTCAACAAAGAAGTCCTGGAGACAATCTTTTACAGGTGGGGGACACCCTCGTGGATCTCATGGCGACCCCATGGAATGCGAAAATTCCCCCGGTTCGTGTCAAGGTGCCGCTGCAACGAAGCACTAGCCCAAGACGCCTTCTCAATTCTGTGGGATTTTTCCCTAGTCTACCTTTTCCCACCAGTACCTCTGGTAATGAAAAGCCTGTTGAAAATTGTGAGGGAGAACGTCCACGCAATTGTAATCCTGCCCTTCTGGCCACAAAGACCATGGTTCTCTCTGCTCCTGCAGATGGTGGCAGTTCCCCCAATATGACTGCCGCTGAAGAGAGACCTTCTACAGTAGGGCCAGTGGTATCATCCCAACCCGGGCAGGTTGCAACTGATGGCTTGGCTGCTGAATCAGCCAGACTGCAGTCGCAAGGCATCTCAGAAAAAGTAATTTTGACACTACTAAAGTCTAGAAAAGCCATAACCAATGTCACTTACAACAGAATTTGGAAAAGATTTACGACATTTGCATTGCATTAAAAGTTCTCCCCGTTGTCCCCAAACATTTCACAGGTGCTGGACTTCGTACAGTCAGCCCTAAAAATGGGCTTAGCCTATAACACCATAAAAGTACAAGTGTCAGCCTTAGTGTGCTTCACAGGTCACAAGTGGGCAGACGAACCACTAATAAGACAATTTCTCAGAGCAGCCATAAGGTTGAAACCACCAAGGAGATCCCTGTTTCCAGCCTGGGACCTAGGCACGGTACTAAAAGCTCTTCTCCTACACCCATTCGTGCCTGCGGAGGCATGCCCGCTTTGGTTCTTGACAGTCAAGCTGATTTTTCTTACAGCCATGACGTCAGCAAGGAGAGTTTCGGAACTGGCAGCTCTATCCTGCAAAGATCCATATTGCATCATTCTCCCAGACAGAGTGATCCTAAGGCCCTCACCGGCCATAACCCCTAAGGTGGTTTCCAAGTTCCATTTGAAATGGGAGGCGGTTCTACCTAGCTTCACACAACCGCCGAGACAAGCGCAAGAGCTAGATCTCAGACCATTTGACATGGTCAACTTAAGCCCCGTACACACGGTCGGACTTCCATCAGACTTTTCCGTGGTTTTTTGGTCAGTAACACCCATAGCATACACACGCTCTGACTTTTCTGCAAACTTTCCAAAAACTTTTTGCAACATCACGTGGTTTTTCTGCTATTTTCTGCTCTTTACCGCCACCCTTTGGTCAACTTCTGCTATTGTTGGTTGATTTTAAGATTAGTTGTTTTGTCCATCGGAAAAAAGTCAGATGGTTTTCTGTACACACGGCCGGACTTTGCTCCATCGGACTTTTGTTGGGCAAAAGTTTGTCTGTCTGCAGACCCAACTTTTGTCCGATGAAAACAAGAAAAAAGCAAAAAAAAATTTGTTCGATGGAGCGTACACACGGTCGGATTGTTGGTCCAACTTGCTCAAAATGAAGTTTGTTGGCCAAAAGTCCGACCGTGTGTACGGGGCTTTATTCTCAATTTATCTACACCGCTCTCTACAGATGCGCAAAACGGATACCCTTTTCGTCTTGCCATCAGGGCCTAGAAGAGGAAAAGCGGCGTCAGCAAGAATCATAGCTACCTGGATCACCAAGGTGATAAGCCTTACGTATGAGAAACAAGGGCTGACGCCTCCACAAGTTATTAGAGCTCATTCTACAAGAGGGGTGGCAGCCTCATGGGCAGCTTCGGCTAAGATACCGATTGAAGACACATGCAGGACCGCTAGTTGGAGCACCTGGGAAACCTTCACTAAACATTACAGTTTAGATGTCACAGCGGCTAGTGCATAAAATTTCGGGAACGCAGTGGTGTAGGCACCCTTTCAAACAAAATAAAATATTCACTAAAGCAGCATTTCAAGTTGTTGTTCGAGTCTTATGTTTTGTTTTCCCACCCTATATCAGCTAAATTAAATCCCATGGTGTGCTGACGTGAGGCTGGCCAGGAAAATGGAAAATTGTTATCAAAACTTACTGTCATTTTCCTTTCCTGGCCTGTCCTCACGTCAGCACAAGCTCTTTTCCCTCCCTATAAGCCTGTCGTCCGCCAGTTAAGTGGAACAAGGGCAAGGGAGGAGGGGCCCCCTATTTATCAGCTAAGAGAAGGTGGTACTGGGAGACCGGAGGAAGGGGTTAACCCATGGTGTGCTGACGTGAGGACAGGCCAGGAAAGGAAAATTACAGTAAGTTTTGATAACAATTTTCCATTATGCTGTTAGTATTTGAATAAACCTATTTATTTTTTGTTCTGTTTGGTAGTTTTTATTTAGCCTAAATAAAGATGTACATACAGTTTAGGGAGCAGATTCATTTATATAATTGATTGAAGAGACTAGTTAAATATACAATCATTGACCCATATGAGCTAATCATGAACTGATTATATTTTCTGCTCAAACAAGTGGAAAATGTTGAGCACAATTATTTCAAATGCAAAATTCAGCAATTTAAATATTTTCAGCTTATCTAGCTAGTGGAAACAGATTTAATTACAGTAAGTTTTAGTTTATCATAAAATGCAGGCCATGCAAAGGATTTATGATACAGAAAACCTATATAGATGTAAATATAGATTTTTGTATTCCTTTAAAGTGTTACTACACCCAGGACCCCGCATTCACTATATCTGGTCTCCCACAAGCCACAGAATATGAAAATACAATTGTTTTACTAAATATAAACTGCTAATCACCTTTTGTAATCAGCAGTTAGAGCAGTCTTGTGACTTATATCAGTGTCTAGTTAAAGCTTGTAAGAGTTTTCATTCTCCCCTGATTGTCCTATGAGGCCGCAGGACTCCTGACCCTCTGTTTGGGCAGTGCTGATTGGCCCTGTGCTGACCACATGCATTCTCCCAAGAAAAAAAATACTCTCTAGCAATACAGTCCAAGCTGAGCATGTGCAGCTTGCCCCAAGACTCTGCTCTATCAGGAAATAGATTGGGACTGTGGAAGAAGGGGAGGATCAGAGAAGACAGGATCAAAAAGTATTTTTACACAATGTAGAAGATTAACCTTCTAGGTTCCAAAGTGAGTATAACAAGCATGTCCCCCTATTAACCATATAGTGGTTAGTGGTATATAGGTGGTGCCTGTGCACCCCTAATGGATGGGGCACCCCTGATAAATACCTTTTCTCATCAGCAGTATATAGAAGTCTTGTGACTTCTATCAGTTCCTAGTAAACCTTGTAGGAGGAGTTTTCATACTGCACTGATCCTCTGTCTGGACAGTGCTAATTTGGCCCTGTGCTGATCACATGCACTCTCCCAAGAAAGAAAAAAATCTCTCTAGCAATACACTTTAAACTGAGCATGTGCAGCCCATCCATTGGCTCTGTAAATATCAGTTGTTTTTTTTTTGAGACAATGGAAGCAGAGGAGGATTAGAGAGACAAGATTAAACAGCCTTTATACACAATGCAAAAGGATTAACCCCTTAGGTTCCACAGCGAGTATAACAAGCATGCTTTACTGCATATACACACTGATTTTACTGTTGTGAGTTTAGTAGCACTTTAAGGCTTCACACATGTGTGGCCGCAGGTCCGTGCCTGGGGTCTGGTGAACAGGTCCATGTCTGTTCACCGGTTCAGATGCGTTTCAGGACCAAATTTTGGCCTGAATTCGCACCTGAATCAGAACCTTTTTCAATTCGGACCGTGACCGCCCTGGACATGTGTGAACCGGCTCCATTGAGAGCCGGTAACACTCGCAAATCATGCAAATTGGATGTGGAGAATTCTGCATCCAATTCGCATATGTGTGAACCCAGCCTAAAGGAAATTGAGTTTTGAGACTCTGGGCACGGATATCTTTGTTTATGTGATTTAACAGTTATTAACAGGAGCAATTTGAGATCTTCAGCTAAGTGACTCATACTGTATATCTGTAGGAAAACGTATTTATTGTGTCATATATTATAGAGTAGATTTAGTGCTTCAGGTAAATCTGTGGACCAACATGTTCTCACCTTTCATTCACCTCCTTTCTGCTGGACCCCTCATCTGATTTTAAAAATCAGTCTTCTCCTCCATGCAGTTCTTTTTACCTTTTTTTACGAGTCACAGAACTCACTGCGTTGCTGAAGGTATAATGCATCTATTTCTACTGTAGCACAAGCATAGCTATAGTAGAAACAAAATATCAATCTTTTCCTACATCCAGTCAGCTCTTGTGCACCCAAGTTGATTAACTTGTATTTATCATATTGATTTAACCCAATCTTTGTACAGCCTCCCCAACCTGTTTTCGGATCTTCATTCCATTGCTGGTTCAAGCTCACACCAAGACCATAAAATTATTAAAACAAAGAATTGGATAATGAAACCTAAATTAAAATAACAGTACATAATGAGTTAATTGCACAAATGAGGGTACTAGAACCATAAATTCAAGTAAGACTTAATTATAATTAGAGATGAGTGAGCTGCACAGTGCATTCTAGGGCCCCGATTGGCTGAAGCAATGCACGTGACCACTGGTCAGAGCCCTGATTGGACAAGCCATGATGACCTTGCCCAATCTTGGATCAGTGCTCATAGTCCCACCCCACATGTTCCTTCCCACAGGAACCTTTTGCAGTGTGTTGTTGGAGATAGATAGAGCAAGGCTCAGTGATAGCTAGTTAGTGTTATTGTGACTGAGTGAAGAGTGTCAGTCTAGTGGTAGTGTGAGTATAGTGTAGTGTTAGTGTAGTGTCAGTGTAGTGTGAGTGCAATGCAGTGTTTAACAGCATTACATTTAGTGCTGTATACAGTGCTGTATACAGTGCTGTATGCACACTTTTTTTTTTGTCACTGTGTCCTTTTTTTAAATTGCCAGCCACAGTTTGTCTTACTGCCATGCTGGTGTTCCCCCTTTTTTATAAATTTTTTTCTTGTTTTTTTTTTGGTTTCTAATTTGTGTCAGCGGCAGTTTCTAGTGCACCAAGCACGACATAAATGTATTTCTTTTTTTTGCTGCTTCCTTTTTTTTATTATTGTTGTTGTTATTCTCCTGCCCCCTTTTTTTTAAATTGTCAGCCGTAGTTGGGCTGTAGTGTCCAATTGTGCACAGTTTATAGTGCACCAAGCACCACATTTCATTTTTTTGTTTTTTGGCGTTGTCTTTTTTTATTATTGTTGTTATTCTCCTGCCCCCATTTTTTTAAATTGTCAGCCGCAGCTTGTCTTACTGCAATGCTGGTGTTCCCCCTTTTACTAATATATATATATATATATATATATATATATATATATATATATATATATATATATATATATGTGTAGCGGGGTCCTCAAATTGATGGGATACACCTGGGGAATAGTGTGACCCAGGTGTATAATTGTGTTAGGGTTCAGACCCCTTTTTGTTTCGTGGAGGATTGGAGGATGTAGTATTCTCCTTTGCCTGTGGGTGGCGGGGTACCCACAGGCTTCAGGTAGAATCATCTCCTGCAGTGCTCCCTGTTTTGTCCCTTCCCGGAGATGGTATGGCTGGGGCGGGGAACCCGCCGGGCCGTTGATGGGAGGAGATAAAAGGGGGAGACGCCCTTACCATGAGGTCTTGCGGAGAAGGAGGTCCTCGGAGGAGGAGGGTTGCGGTCCGCACCCAGGCCCCTCAGGCCTGGGTGCTGGAGATCCAGGAGTCTGGTCCAGGTGCCCATGGCCTGGTCCGGAGTCATGTTGGCGTCCATCCCAGGCACGTTTAGCCTGGGGTGAGGTACTATCGAGGAGGCCTGGGGCCCAGTACCTTCGACTGGGTCCCGCTAGGGTGGACTGTCCGAGGGTCCCTGAGCGGAGGGACTCGTATCTGAGGTGAGGAGGCCAGAGAGGTTACCCACTGGAGACCCGGAGCAGCACCAACCCGGTGACAGTGGGCCTCTGGGAACTCTCTTGGGAGGACACATCCCCCTGATAGGGGCCACAGCGTATCGAAGAGGGCTCCATTGCTGTTCATAGGGGTTGCTGGAAGAGACCCCATCTTTCCTGTTCTGTAACAGCCGGATTGGCTTAGGCGCCGCTGGTCATAGTACAGTGGCATAGAACTTAAACTTTAGGAAGTGCCTCGATCTGCTCGCCCCACCGTTGGCAAGGTTATAGGTCCCAACCAGTTTGCTGCAAAAGAACTGTTTATTGTGCTTTGCATTTTGGAGTGTCAAATAAACAAGTGTTGGACCTTTCTCCGGTGTGTGAACTCCAGTTACTGGAAGCAAAGGGGAGGCTGGTGAGCTTGCAAGTACAGACTCAGTGCATTCACAGAACACACCGGCCCGAGGAAACATCAGTAAGTGGCCTTCACCTCCCTACTACAATGGGGAGGACATGGGCCGTGGCGCATCTCACTCTCACAACCCAGGAACCCCTAGACATGAGTTGGTGTGTAACCGATAAAGATGGAGAGAGAGTGAGGCCGCTACATATTGTGACAGCAGGAAGGTAAAGTCACCTGGTTGCATCCAGGGGGGTAGATATATTTCGCCCAGATTCAGGCTTTACGCCGATTTGTACAACTAGGTGGAGAGTTGTATAAGGCTAGTGTGCTCATGGATGACTCATACCTCTAGGGAGAGGGCTGGGCGTCGTGCAGACAGGGAGTTGATGAGACCAGCTGAACCTTGTCAGCTCATTTAGGCCTCTATAAGAAACTCCCAGCTTCATTAGATGTTAGCTCATGCCTGGAACCAGACCTGTGTGGACTGTCTAGGGAGAGTGAACCCCTGTGCGGTGAGGCAAAGCCTGTGTGGCTATTTGTTTGGACTTTTACTAAACCAGGGACTTAGGGACTAGGACAGCACTAGGCTGATCCCAGTTGTTAGTTTAGGAAACCTGCATGTTTAGTCAGAGGTCAAACTGACCAGGATTTATTTTGTTTGTTTCTTTTTGGCTTTGCTGTGTTTTTGTCACTGTACATAGAGAAATAAACCGCACCTTTTGATTTTGAAAACCACAACCTCCGTCTGCTGGCCCTGTTTTTGTGTGGGGAGCCCAACCAGGGGGTCACACACACCCGCTACCGAGTTAACCCCCTCACAGTTGGTGGAGAACCAGTGGCAGTTTTTTTAAGCCAGCATGGAGGAGATACTGAAACAGCTGGCTCTAGCAAATGCCAATCAACAGCAGACAAATGCAGGTTTGCAAAGGAGCCTTGCAGCCCAGCAGCAAGCTCATCAACAAGCCCAGCAGCAATCTGAGGCCCGCTTCATAGACCTGTTACAGAAGCAAGAGCAGAGACTACAACAAATGGAAGCAGTAATGCAGCAACGTCCGCAGACCAGTGAGGAAAGCCGTCCCACTAATACCGCGTCCTTTGGGGTGAGTCGTTTATTGACAAAAATGACTGGAGAGGATGATCCAGAGGTATTTTTGACCACATTTGAAAGGACTGCTGAAAGAGAAAAGTGGCCTGAGGAGCAGTGGGCTGGACTGGTGGCTCCTCTGTTAACTGGTGAATCGCAGAAGGCTTACTATGACCTAGAGCCTGACCAAGCAAAAGACTATGTGATGCTAAAAGCTGAAATATTGGCAAGGCTGGGTGTCACCCTGGCTGTCCGGGCTCAGCGTGTGCATAACTGGACTTTCCAGCTTGGAAAACCCCCCAGGTCTCAAATGTATGATCTCATTCACCTGAGCAGGAAGTGGCTACAGCCAGAGACTTTGTCCGCACCGGAGATTGTGGAACGTGTTGTGATGGATCGTTTCTTGAGAGCTCTTCCTACCGCCATTCAAAAGTGGGTAAGCCACGGAGACCCAGAAACGGCCGGTAAACTTGTGGATCGTGTAGAGAGATACTTGGCTACAGAGAACCTGACGGCCTCTTCCAGAGACTCTCGGACTTTCCACCCTAAGACCAGACCATCCCCAGGGGCGGATAAGAGGATTCCAAGGGGTGAGGGTGGAGAGAGTGAGAGGGTGGGAGCTCTACCCCAAGTTTGGCGAGAACAGCCTGGGAAATCAGCGGCTCAAGAGGCCGCAAGAAGGATCGTTTGCTACCGCTGCCGGCAAGCGGGACATATTGCAGCCAATTGCCCGGTTGTGGAGGAACCCATGCAGTGTGACTTTCTGACGGGCAGACGTCAGTCGCTGTGTGCGACAGTCGCATGCACTGCCATTCGAGGAACTGAGAAACATTTATGCAAAATGTGTGTTAATGGTAGAAATGTTGTGGTATTGTTGGATTCAGGTAGCCTTGTGACCCTGATAAAGGCTGAGTTAGTTAAAACAGAGGTCTCTGGGAATAGCAAGGTAGCTGTTATTTGTGTGCATGGGGACACCCGAGAGTATCCAGTGACTACAGTGTGTTTCGAGACCCCCAAAGGTACCCTCTCTCATCCAGTGGGCTTAGTATCTCAGTTACCGCATGACGCCATTGTGGGAAGGGATTTTCCGAAGTTCTGGGAACTGTGGGATGATCCTGAGCCCCCCACTGGTGCCCCTATGTACCAGGAATGTGATAGCCAGAACTCCTCTGAGAGTGGTGAGGACTCTCCAGAATTTCCCTTGTCAGTATTGGCAGGGGAGACTCAAGAAACTGGAGAGGAGCCCACCTCCTCAGACGAAAACCTACCGTCTGTGGAGTTTTCTGATCTGGAGGTTCACAGGGAAAATTTTGCCACAGAACAGTTAAAAGACCCCGCCCTAATAAAGGCACGGGAAAACGTAGTGGAAATAGATGGCGAGTTAGTGAACCCAGATAATACCTGCACTTACCCATACTTCAGCGTAGAGAAGGACCTACTGTATCGGGTGGCAAAAAGGGCAGAAGAAACCGTTGAGCAGCTGGTGGTGCCCAAACCTTACAGGAAGTTGGTGTTGGAGTTGGCCCATGGGCACATTCTTGGAGGTCATCTGGGGACAGAGAAAACCCGAGAGAGGGTATTACAGAGATTCTATTGGCCTGGGGTGATGAAGGACATAGAAAATTATTGTTCCTCCTGCCCTGTGTGTCAGAGGTCGGCCCCGATGCCACATTTCCGTAGCCCGCTGGTCCCTCTACCCATCATTGAGGTCCCGTTTGAGAGAATCGCAATGGATTTGGTAGGTCCTATAATCAAGTCCGCTAGGGGGCACCAGTACATATTGGTTATAATGGACTATGCCACCCGTTATCCAGAAGCGATCCCTCTCAGAAATACCTCGGCCAAAACCATAGCCAAAGAGCTATCTCTTGTTTTTAGCCGGGTGGGTATTTGTAAAGAACTGCTTACGGACCAAGGTACACCCTTTATGTCCCGGGTTATGAAAGAGCTGTGTAAATTGTTCAAAGTGACGCAATTGCGTACATCTGTGTATCACCCCCAAACCGATGGGCTGGTTGAAAGATTCAACAAAACCCTAAAACAAATGTTGAAGAAAGTGGTGGATAGAGATGGAAAGGATTGGGACTGTCTACTTCCTTATTTGATGTTTGCTATTAGGGAGGTGCCCCAATCCTCTACGGGATTCTCCCCCTTTGAGTTACTGTATGGGAGACACCCAAGAGGGCTGTTGGATATTGCCAAGGAAACTTGGGAAAGTGAGAGTTCTCCCCACAGGAGTGTGATTGAGCATGTCGCCCTGATGCAAGATCGAATTGCACAGGTAATGCCCATCGTGAAGGAACATTTGGCCCAAGCGCAGTTGGCACAGCAGAGAGTGTACAACCGTGGAGCAAAGACCCGTACCTTTTCCCCGGGGGATAGGATATTGGTACTTGTCCCTACGGTTGAAAGTAAATTCCTTGCCAAATGGCAAGGCCCCTACGAGATAATGGAAAAAGTGAGCGAAGTGAATTACAAGGTCAGACAACCAGGAAGGCGAAAGCCCGAACAGATATATCACGTTAATCTGTTGAAAGCCTGGAGGGATAGAGAGTCCCTAGTCGCAGAAACTTGGTCACCAGCTCAAACTGGTTGCGTGATTCCGGAGGTTGGAATAGCAGCCACCTTGTCACAACCCCAACAACAGGAGGTTAAGGAGTTTGTGCTTCGCAACAAGGAGGTGTTCTCTGAGCTGCCGGGACAAACATCTGGGGTAGAGCATGATATTATTACCCCGCCCGGTGAAAGGGTGAAGTTAAAACCCTATCGGATCCCAGAGGCCCGACGGGAGGCAATACGGGAGGAAGTACAGAAAATGCTGAACTTAGGGGTGATAGAGGAGTCCCAAAGTGATTGGTCTAGTCCCATTGTGTTGGTGCCTAAACCGGATGGGAGCTGGCGATTTTGTAACGATTTTCGTCAGTTGAACAAAGTTACAAAATTTGACACCTACCCCATGCCACGTATAGATGAGTTGATCGACCGGCTGGGAACAGCCCGATACATGACGACTCTTGACCTCACAAAAGGGTATTGGCAAATTCCCCTGGCCAAGTCGGCCAAAGAGAAAACCGCATTTGTAACCCCAGACGGGGCGTTCCAATATAAGAGAATGCCGTTCGGGTTACAGAATGCGCCGGCCACATTCCAGCGGAAAATGGACCAGATGCTGAGGCCCCATCGGAAGTATGCTGCGGCTTACCTGGATGACGTAATTGTCCATAGCACAGATTGGGCCTCACATCTGCCAAAAGTGCAAGCAGTCCTGGACTCTGTTCGGGAAGCGGGGTTTACGGCTAACCCCAAGAAGTGTACCATTGGGCAGGAGGAGGCCAAATATCTTGGGTACACCATTGGCAGGGGAGTAATAAAACCCCAACTCAACAAAGTCGAGGCCATCCAGAGTTGGCCACGTCCCAACAGCAAGAAGCAGGTACGAGCCTTTCTGGGAATCGCGGGTTATTATCGGCGCTTCATTCCCCACTTTGCTTCTAAGGCTGTGCCCCTAACCAACCTGACGAAAGGGAAAGGGTCGGTCATGATTAAATGGACCCCCGAGGCTGAGGCAGCATTCCAATTCTTGAAACAAGCCTTATGTAGCCAGCCAGTGTTGTACTCACCCGACTTCTCTAAAGACTTTGTCGTACAAAGTGATGCGTCAGATGTGGGGTTAGGAGCAGTATTGTCCCAGGTCTGGAACGGGGAAGAGCACCCAGTCATTTACCTCAGCAGGAAGTTGAAGTCCCATGAGGTAAATTACGCCACGGTTGAAAAGGAGTGTTTAGCGGTGAAGTGGGCTCTAGATTCCCTTCGGTACTATCTGCTAGGTAGGCACTTTGACATGGTTACGGATCACGCTCCGTTAAAGTGGATGGCTCAAAACAAGGAAACAAATAGAAGAGTGAATAGGTGGTTCCTGGCCCTCCAGGAATTCAACTTCACAGTAAAGCATCGCCCTGGCGTTCAAATGGGGAATGTGGATGCTTTGTCTCGAGTACATGAATGCCTGATTGCTGGTGTTCCAACCCCGAGGTTAAAACAAGAGGGGGGGGTATGTGACAGCAGGAAGGTAAAGTCACCTGGTTGCATCCAGGGGGGTAGATATATTTCGCCCAGATTCAGGCTTTACGCCGATTTGTACAACTAGGTGGAGAGTTGTATAAGGCTAGTGTGCTCATGGATGACTCATACCTCTAGGGAGAGGGCTGGGCGTCGTGCAGACAGGGAGTTGATGAGACCAGCTGAACCTTGTCAGCTCATTTAGGCCTCTATAAGAAACTCCCAGCTTCATTAGATGTTAGCTCATGCCTGGAACCAGACCTGTGTGGACTGTCTAGGGAGAGTGAACCCCTGTGCGGTGAGGCAAAGCCTGTGTGGCTATTTGTTTGGACTTTTACTAAACCAGGGACTTAGGGACTAGGACAGCACTAGGCTGATCCCAGTTGTTAGTTTAGGAAACCTGCATGTTTAGTCAGAGGTCAAACTGACCAGGATTTATTTTGTTTGTTTCTTTTTGGCTTTGCTGTGTTTTTGTCACTGTACATAGAGAAATAAACCGCACCTTTTGATTTTGAAAACCACAACCTCCGTCTGCTGGCCCTGTTTTTGTGTGGGGAGCCCAACCAGGGGGTCACACACACCCGCTACCGAGTTAACCCCCTCACAATATATATTCTTTTAGTTTTTTCATTTGTATCAGTGGCAGTGCTTAATTGTACATTTCATTGAAAAAAAGTGTAAACAATCATCTATTTCTTATTATATAATACATTTGTGTAATAAGCCATCCCCCCATCATGTCGGAGAGGCCAACAAGGAGAGGCCTTATCATACAGACTGTCTCCCCAAGTCATTGTTTTTAAAATAAAGAAAACTTTTAGGGAAAATCTATTTAAATGTAATTGCTCTCCTTTATATACTGTATGTCAGTTTTGCTGCTGCAGGTTCTATACACGGTACAGATGGGCCACTTTACAGGTAGACTAAGAGGATCCAAGAAAAACAGTCTCCTGCGCTCAGAAGTTTGGTCTCTTGGTGACACAACCAGAGTGTTCCGTTAAAAGGAAATGCCCAGAGATCTTGCTGCCCTCCTCAGAAGCCAGTTACTATTATCTTTTGGCTCTGAAGAAGGGGGCTCGCCCCCGCAACGCGTCAGCCGTAGCTGTAAATATTTGTCACCGTGACTCTTTGGTCATCTGCTCATTTGGTTCCAGGAAGAGGCTCCCTCCTTGGATGGAATGTTATGTGCCTATTATTTGCCTTTTTTTGTGAGTATCCATGATCTTTTAACTTAGTTTTAATAAACCAGCCATTTGGTAATACACTAGGTCGGTGCGCCCTCTCTTTTTTCTTTTTTACTTTTCAGACTAAGAGGATCCCTCAGGCACTACATTTAAAGGAATTTTTCATTTTTATTGTTTCACTTTAACCATCATTAAAATCACTGCTTCTTTAAAAACAATATATTTTTAAAGTTATTTTTTTTTTGCATTGTCCCCCAGGGCCCTACCCAGGCTCCATACCCATTGTATGGCCAATAACTTGCCAATAACTTGCATATAAGCCTAAAAAATGGGGACTTAAAAGTTTTCGAGTTCTGCTCCCATAGACTTTAATAGGGTTCTGGGTTCTATTCAGAACTTTTTCCCCGCTCTGGAGTTTAGGTGTAGAACAGAACCCAGGGGTGTTCTGCCCATCACTAGTTATAATATATCCTAAGGGCTCATTCACAGGGCAGCAAAAAAATTTTTTATAACCATCTTTTATGTACAGATCTGAACACCCCTGCATTGTTTTCAATGAAGATATCACACAGGTGCGTAATCATGTGCCACGCTCAGATCCGTAACACAAAATCACATAATTTGCATCTGAGAACATGTGTATGCACGAATGCCATTAAAAAAGATCAGGACACTTTTTACGCATTAAAAAACATGACCAGTAAAAAATTTACGGTGTGTTACCTCCATGTTAACCACTATGTACGATGAACGTCGACAGAATGGCACGGACAGGCACAAGGGCATACAGGTACGTCCCCTTTAAGAACCCGTCCGTGGGTCGCGCGTGTGACGCCTGCGGCACGCTCGCGACCCGGTCCGAAGCTCCATGATCGCTCCCGCGGGACCCGTGGACCCGATCGCCGCTGGTGTCCTGCGATCGGGTCACAGAGCTGAAGAACGGGGAAGAGGTAAGTGAAAAAAAACATTTCCTTGTTCTTCCTAGTGGCATGTCAGTGATCGTCTGTTCCCTGTCATAGGGAACGAAGATTAGTGACGTCACACGCTAAGCCACGCCCCCTTACAGTAAGAATCACTCATTAGGTCACACTTAACCTCTACAGCACCACCTAGAGGTTAAACCCTTCCTTGCCAGTGTCATTTTCACAGTAATCAGTGCATATTTATAGCACTGATTGCTGTAAAAATGACAATGATCCCAAAAATCTGTCAAAAGTGTCCACCATAAGGTCGCAGTCATGAAAAAAATATTAATAAAAATTCCATAAAACGACCCCCTATTTTGTAGACGCTATAACTTTTGCGCAAGCCAATCAATAAACGCTTATTGCGATTTTTTTTACGAAAAATATGTAGAAGAATATGTATCAGCCTAAACTGAGGAAAAAATATGTTTTTTTATATATTTTTTGGGGATATTTATTATAGCAAAAAGTAAAAAATATGTAATTTTTTTCAAAATTGTCGCTCTATTTTTGTTTATAGCGCAAAAAATAAAAACCGCAGAGGTGATCAAATACCACCAAAAGAAAGCTCTATTTCTGGGAAAAAAAGGACATCAATTTTGTTTGGGAGCCAGGTCTCACGACCGCGCAATTGTCAGTTAAAGCGACGCAGTGCCGAATCGCAAAAAGGGGCCAGGTCCTTTAGCAACAAAATGGTCCGGGGCTTGAGTGGTTAATGAGGCCTATAAATATAAATTTCATATATTTATGAAAGGAAGCCTCATATTAAGACATAACAATAGATTATAGTATATGCACAGGATCTTACAGTACTAGTGAAGAGCTAAAATGTCCTGGGTTGGTTTGGCAGTTGTGCTGCAAACTTCAAAGACATTTGGATGCTGAACCTGAACCCCATTGAAATCAATGAGAGCTGAATTTGCCAAATTAAAAATTGCCATTTTCTGGGCTAATAGGCAAGAGGTTGTAAAAAAAAAAAAAAAAAAACGGCATCAGGGGTGGTCACTGCTCTGGGGAACGTATCAATGCAAAAAAGTAAAAAAAAAATCCATTTGGACTTTAACCACTTCAATACAGGGCTTTTTGTACCTATTCAATACCGGGCCTATTCTAGCACTTCTCTCCTACATGTACAAATCATCATTCTTTTGCTAGAAAATTACTCAGAACCCCCAAACATTATATATGTTTTTTTAGCAGACACCCTAGGGAATAAAATGACGGTCATTGCAACATTTTTTCTTGCACGATATTTGCGCAATAATTTTTCAAACGCCTTTTTTTAAAAAAAAAATGGTTTCATGAATTAAAAAATAACAAAACAGTAAAGTTAGCCCAATTTTTTGGGAAAATATGAAAGATAATGTTACGCCGAGTAAATAGATACCTAACATGTCACGCTTTAAAATTACGCACACTCATGGAATGGCGCCAAACTTTGGTACTTAAAAATCTCCATAGGCGACGCTTTAATTTTTTTTACAGGTTACCAGGTTAGAATAACAGAGGAGGTCTAGTGCTAGAATTGTTGCACGCGCTCTAACGCACGCGGCGATACCTCACATGCGTGGTTTGAACGGCGTTTACATATGTGGGCGACTTACGTGTGCATTCGCTTCTGATCGCGAGCTACCGGGGACAGGGGCGTTTTAATTTTTTTTATTATTATTTATTTTATTTTTTTACTTATTTTTTTTTTTTTACAATGATTTAACTTTTTTTTTTTTTGATCACTTTTATTCCTATTACAAGGAATGTAATAGGATATGTGTGACAGGTTCTCTTTATTGAGAGATGCGGGGTCAATAAGACCCCACATCTCTCCTCCAGGCTGGAAAGCATGAGATCAGTGAATTTTTTTTCACTGATCTCATACTTACAGCTGCAATGGCGGCTTTGTTTACATTTGAAGCCCGGGCGTGACGTCATCACATCGCACCCGGGCCTCCGACAATCATAGAGATGACTGGTGACCATCTGGTCACCAGTCATCTCTATGCTCATCACGTGACCCCACCAACGACGCCGGAAGATTCGCTCCGGGTCCCCGATCGCACGGGGAGCCCGGAGAACCACCGGATGGCGGCGGGAGGGGGGGATGTCCCCTCCCGCCGCCTGTAAGAACGATCAAGTGGCGGAACCGCCGCTATGATCATTCTTATGGTGCGCAGAATCGCCGGCACTTCAAAAGGATATCTGAATGATGCCTCTAGCTGCAGGCATCATTCAGATATCCCCCTACAAAGCCAAGGACGTCATATGACGTCCACCCAGGATGGGAGATCCCATCTGTGGACGTCATTTGACTATGGCTGGGTAGGGAAGTGGTTAAAGTGAAACATTAAAAATGTCCAATTTTTAAAGGAGAAGTACAGCCAAAGCTCATTTGGCAATTCTTTTCCTGTAGATCGGAAGAGTGCAGTTTGTTCTGCACTCCTGTGACTCATTTTTAGCAGAGAGCGGGCTGAAACCCCCTCTCAGCTGATGTTGCTGAGCCAGTCCAGATTCAAGAAAGATTGCGACCATATAGTCGGGATCCACTCACATGCCTGAACCAGCACCCTGCTCAGCCTCTCAGTGAGCCGCTGAGAGCCTGAGCCAGCTGCTTCCACCCCCTCTACAGTCCAGCGCTCCAGTGAGAGCAGGGAGGCAGAGCAGAGAGCTGGTGACTGACAGTCACTGGCTCTCTGCTCAGGGAGCTCTGAGAACTGATGGATTGGAGCTGTTTGATTGCTCGGTTCTCAGTGTTAGAGATGGCGGGGTACAGATGCAGCATCGAAACAATGCTGCATCCATCTAGGTAAATATGATTAAAAAAAAAACATTTCCATACTTCTCTTTTAAATAACATGCCTGGGGCGCATGAAGGGGTACATTTCTGTGATATACAGAACATGCTTTAGCAGCCTTTACATTTAGGCTAGGTTCACATCTATGCAGGTTGCGGTTAATACCTTTTACCAGTGAATTTTTGAGCACGGTTTTTGACAAATTTTTGAGGCATTTTGCATTTTTTTTTTGCATAATAAGAAAGTATGACAGTTATGTTCATGGAGTGGGACTTTGATGCAACTTTTATGTGCCTTTAATGCAACTTTACACTCTCTGGCACTCAAGTATCATGAAAGTCGCATCAATGTTGCATCAAAGTGGTGCAGGACCCTTTATGTGGGTTGGGGGTAAGGGCTAGGATTAAGATTAGACATGTGCATTTCGTTTCGTTCCGAATCGAAATTCGGACGAATTTTTCATTATTCGGACATTCGGATGCATCCGAATTACCGAATTACAATACTAACGAATTTAACCGAATCCGAATTTTTTCGAATCTAAAAATATTTTTGACCCGACTTTGGGTCCATGTATCTTGGGGTTACTTGGTGATAGAAACCCCAACTTTGGAGATGTTGTAGTGCTAGTTCTTCTGTGTTTGCATACCAAATATGGGGTTTCTATAACTAAGTGACCCCGAGATACGTGGACCCAAAGTTGGATCGCAAAATGTCAAGCACTTTACTGGAGCAGAGAATGACATTTTGCGACCCGATTTTGGGGCCACATATCTCGGGGCCACTTGTAGCTAGAAACCCCAAATTTGGTATGCAAACACAGTAGAACTAGCACTACAACATCTCCAAATTTTGGGTTTCTATCACCAAGTAACCCCAAAATACATGGACCCAAATTCCGGTCGCAAAATATTTTCGAATCCGGTTGAAATAGTATCAACATGATTCGAAATTATTTCAACTGCATTTGAAACTATTTCAACCGGATTAGAAAATATTTTGTGACCCGAATTTGGGTCCATGTATCTCGGGGTTACTTGGTGATAGAAACCCCAAATTTGAGGTTATTGTTTTTCTAGTCTATTTTCTATTTTATTATAATCTTTTCTATCCAAAGTTAAAATTAATTAATTAATTAAAAAATTTGAATTCATACTATTCGAAATTCAAATTTATTCTATTTGAAATTCGAATTTCAGAAGATGGTTGTATATTCTTTCTATTTCATTCTTCTAAATTATATTTTTTTTCTATTCTGTTCTAATCTTTTCTATTTGAATTATACATTTTGGAAGAAGGTTATTTACTTCCTTATATACATGTCACATAAAAAAAAAGATGTGAAATGGCTGTCACGGATGTCGATCGCAAGGCAAATACATATGCTGTATGTCATTGTCCACTTACCACAACACCTGCCACGAGTGCCACGACACCGGCCACGAGTGCCACGACACCGGCCACGAGTGCCACGTGACCTGCCACGAGTGCCACGTGAACGGCCACGAGTGCCACGTGACCTGCCACGTGACCTAGTTGTGGATTGTCTACTTGCCACGTCACCTGCCACAAGTTATGGGGCTCCTAGCACCAAGTGACCCCCAGATATGGGCGATATTTCAAGTACTTTTCTGCAGCAGAGAATGACATTTTGTGACCCGACTTTGGGGCCACGTATCTCGGGGCCACTTATAGCTAGAAACCCCAAATTTGGTATGCAAACACAGTAGAACTAGCATTACAACGGGGTTACTTGGTGATAGAAACCCCAAATTTGGGGTTATTGTAGTGCCAGTTGTAATGTGTTTACATACCAAATATTTTGGGATTTCTAGCTATAAGTGGCCCCGAGATACGTGGCCTCAAAGTCGGGTCACAAAATTTAATTCTCTGCTGCAGAAAAGCACTTGACAGATCGCTCCTATCTGGGGGTCACTTGGTGCTAGGAACCCCATAACTTGTGGCAGGTGACGTGGCAAGTGGACAATCCACAACTTGGTCACGTGGCCGGTCACGTGGCACTCGTGGCCGGTCACGTGGCACTCAGACAATGACATACAGCATATGTACTTGCCTTGTGATCGACATCCATGACAGCCATTTCACATCTTTTTTTTATGTGACAGATGTAAGTAACTAACCATCTTTCAAAATGTATAATTCAAATAGAAAAGATTAGAACAGAATAGAAAAAAAATATAATTTAATAGAATAAAATAGAAAGAATATGCAACCATCTTATGAAATTCGAATTTCGAATAGAATAAATTTGAAATTCGAATAGTAGGAATTAAAAAAAATGTAATTAATTAATTTTAACTTTGGATAGAATAGATTAGAATAGAAATAGAGAATACACTAGAAAAACAATAGAATAGAATAGAATATAGATACTATCTATTTCATGTTTATTTTTTTTGCAGATTACTATTTTTTACATAAGATCTCCTGCAGACTATTAGCATTTATTTTTTTTTTTTTGCAGATCTCCTGCAGACTATTATTATCTATTTAGTTTTCTCACCAGGTCTCCTGCAGACTATTAGCATCTATTTCTTTTTTTAGCAGATCTCCTGTAGACTATTAACAGCCATTTCACTTCTTTTTTTTTTGCAGATCTCCTGCAGACTGTTAGAATCAATTTCATTTTTTTTTCAAAGTCGGGTCGCAAAATATTTTCGAATCCGCTTTAAATAGTATCAACATGATTCGAAATTATTTCAACCGCATTTAAAACTATTTCAACCGCATTTGAAACTATTTCAACCGGATTCAAAAATATTTTGCGACCCAACTTTGGGTCCACGTATCTCGGGGTTAGTTGGCGATAGAATGTGGGGATGTTGTAGTGCTAGTTCTCCTGTGTTTGCATACCAAATTTGGGGTTTCTATCACTAAGTGACCCCGAGATACGTGGACCCAAAATCGGGTCGCAAAATGTCAAGCACTTTACTGGAGCAGAGAATGACATTTTGCGACCCGAATTTGGGGCCACATATCTCGGGGCTACTTGTAGCTAGAAACCCCAAATTTGGTATGCAAACACAGTAGAACTAGCACTACAACATCTCCAAATTGGGTTTCTATCACCAAGTAACCCCAAAATACATGGACCCAAAGTCGGGTCGCAAAATATTTTCGAATCCGGTTGAAATAGTATCAACATGATTCGAAATTATTTCAACTGCATTTGAAACTATTTCAACCGGATTAGAAAATATTTTGTGACCCGAATTTGGGTCCATGTATCTCGGGGTTACTTGGTGATAGAAACCCCAAATTTGGGGTTATTGTTTTTCTAGTCTATTTTCTATTTTATTATAATCTTTTCTATCCAAAGTTAAAATTAATTAATTAAAAAATTTGAATTCATACTATTCGAAATTCAAATTTATTCTATTCGAAATTCGAATTTCAGAAGATGGTTGTATGTTCTTTCTATTTTATTCTTCTAAATTATATTTTTTTTCTATTCTGTTCTAATATTTTCTATTTGAATTATAAATTTTGGAAGAAGGTTATTTACTTACTTATATACATCTGTCACATAAAAAAAAAAGATGTGAAATGGCTGTCACGGATGTTCAAAATTTATAATTCAAATAGAAAAGATTAGAACAGAATAGAAAAAGAATATAATTTAATAGAATAAACTAGAAAGAATATGCAACCATCTTCTGAAATTCGAATTTCGAATAGAATACATTTTAATTTCGAACAGTAGGAATTAAAAAAAATGTAATTAATTAATTTTAACTTTGGATAGAATAGATTAGAATAGAAATAGAGAATACACTAGAAAAACAATAGAATAGAATAGAATATAGATACTATCTATTTCATGTTTAATTTTTTTTGCAGATTACTATTTTTTACATAAGATCTCCTGCAGACTATTAGCATTTATTTTATTTTTTAGCAGATCTCCTGTAGACTATTAACAGCCATTTCACTTCTTTTTTTTTGCAGATCTCCTGCAGACTGTTAGAATCAATTTCATTTTTTTTTCAAAGTCGGGTCGCAAAATATTTTCGAATCTGCTTTAAATAGTATCAACATGATTCGAAATTATTTCAACCGCATTTAAAACTATTTCAACCGCATTTGAAACTATTTCAACCGGATTCAAAAATATTTTGCGACCCGACTTTGGGTCCACGTATCTCGGGGTTAGTTGGCGATAGAAACCCCAAATTTGGGGATGTTGTAGTGCTAGTTCTCCTGTGTTTGCATACCAATTTTGGGGTTTCTATCACTAAGTGACCCCGAGAAACGTGGACCCAAAATCGGGTCGCAAAATGTCAAACACTTTTCTGCAGCAGAGAATGACATTTTGCGACCCGAATTTTGGGCCACATATCTCGGGGCCACTTGTAGCTAGAAACCCCAAATTTGGTATGCAAACACAGTAGAACTAGCACTATAAAATTTTCTATTACTAAGTGACCCTGAGATACGTGGACCCAAAGTCGGGTCGCAAAATATTTTCGAATCCGGTTGAAATAGTTTCAAATGCGGTTGAAATAATTTCGAATCATGTTGAAATAATTTCGAATCCGGTAGAAATATTTTCGAATTCGGTTGAAATATTTTCGAATGCGGCCGATTTTCGAATTCGGTCGAAAACAAAACGAAATCCGAAAACGAATTTAACAAATTTAACGAATCTAACTAAACGAAATTAATTAATTAACGAATTAAAACGAAACGAAACGAAACAAACTTTTTCCTTTTGCACATGTCTAATTAAGATTATGGGCTAGGGTAAAGGGCTACGGTTAGGGTTTAAGGGGTTGTAAATCCTCGTGTTTTTTCACCTTAATGCATCCTATGCATTCATTTGGAAAAACGCCTTGCACTGTCTGGCCCCCCCGAGCCCCCGTTTTACTTACCTTAGCCCCAAACTTCCGTGGGCGCGATCCCGCGTCGTTCTCCCCACGGCTTCTCGGCTCTTCATTGGATAGATTGATAGCAGCGCAGCCATTGGCTCCTACTGCTGTGAATCAAATCCAATGACGCGGCCGCGGGGAGTGGGGCCGAGTCATACATTTGGTGGCTATGTACGCCAAGTGTATGACACAGGAGCGCACCCGCAAGGTAACTCCCTCGGGAGAGAGCTTCCCAGAGGGGGTTATCTATTGCAGGGAGGAGCCGCGAGAGCCACCGTGGGACCCCAGAAGTTGAGGATCGGGGCCACTTTGTGCAAAACGAACTGCACAGTGGAGGTAAGTATGACATGTTTGTTATTTTTATTTTTTTAAACGTGATCCTTTACTATCACTTTAAGGGCTAGGGTTTAGAGTTAGGGTTAGAGTTAGGGGTATGGTCAGTATTAATCATAAGGGTTAGGGTTTGCGGTAATCATTAAGGTTTGGGTAAGCGGAAATCATTAGGGTTAGTGGTAATCATTATTGTTAGGATTAGCAGTAGTTGTTAGGGTTACCATTCTAACCCTAAAAATTACCGCTAACCATAACACTAACTTTAACCCTTAACCCTATCCCTTAACCGTAACATGCAACTTTGGACACATAAAGGTAACTGCACTACTTTGATGCGACTTTGATGCTACTTGAGGGCCAGAGAGTGTAAAGTTGCATCAAAGTCACACTCCATGAACAGAACTGTCATACTTTCCACAAACACATCAAATGTCTCAAAAACACAACACTATATATAAATCACACTCCCACATTGCCTTACCCTTCTGCTTCTCCTAACCTCTGGTGACATATCCCCAAACCATGGGCCTTCATCATTTAGCTTTGCCCACTGTCCTCAGTACTAGTGATGAGCCGAACACCCCCGGGTTCGGTTCGCACCAGAACCCGCGAACGGACCGAAAGTTCGAACGAACATTAGAACCCTATTAAATACAATGGATGCGAACGTTCGAATTCTAAAGTGCTAATTATAACAACTATTATGCATGTTATTGTCATAAATAGGGTTTGGGAACCCGGGTTGTGCACCAGGGGACATGTATCAATGCAAAAAGAAGTTTTAAAAACGGTCGTTTTTCGGGAGCAGTCATTTTAATGATGCATAAAGTGAAAAAAAAAAAGTCAAATATTCCTTTAAATATCGTACCTGGGGGGTGTCTAAAGTATGCCTGTGAAGTGCCACGTGTTTCCCGTGTTTAGAACTGTCCCTGCACAAAATGACACTTCTAAAGGAAAAAAAAGCCATTTAAAACTGCTTGCGGCTTTAATGTAATGTCTGGTCCCGGTAATATGGATGAAATTCTTTAAGAAAAATGGCATAGCTACCCCATGACCCCCCCCTACCCCAGCCCATTACCAGCCCCTTTGGGTCTTGTATGGATATTAAGGGGAACCCCGCACATAAAATAAAAAAGGCCCTATATACTCTGAACAGCCGTATACAGGCGGTGCATACAAGACAGGGACTGTAGGTTTGTTCTTATGTAGAATGTGTTTGTAATTTTGAACAGGTACATTGTTGAAGTGTAGCTCCAGCCCAAAAATCTATTTTTAAACTTTTTGGGAAACATAGGTAAGGGTTATCACCCCTGTAACATTTGTTTTGCTGTCTGTGCCCCTGTTCAGAACATTTCACCTCACTTTCCGTCCCAATGACAACTGTTTTTGAAATGTGGTGTTTTTCTTGAAACAAGGATTGCTGATAAAGCATCAGTACAGATGAGACCCCTTTCTCCCATATTTATTCTTACAGGAGAGAATTTTCCTTTCTAGGGGTAGATTTCCTCTCACTTCCTGTTGTCTTCTTTCGTTTGCAAGTAGGAGTCGTTTGTAAGTTGGATGTTTGAAAGTAGGGACCTGCCGTATATACTCTGCAGAAATAGGCCCCTTAGTTGTTGGTGTTGGCACAACACTGTAAGCACTCAGTTACTCTTGGTTGGTGCTGGAACGCCCTGCTGTCAACTATTATATCAGGAATTTTAATTACATATAATTGTTGAACAGTGGTAGTAAAAATTGGGGCTTTGATGGTGGTGCTGGTGCCACAACACTGTAAGCCCTGACAGTTACTCTTGGTGGGTGCAGCAATGGGCCCTGCTGTGAATTATTAGATCAAGAATTGTAATTACATGCCCCTTTTGAACAGGGGCTGAAAAATTGGGCCTTTCGTGGTGGTGGTGGTGGTGGCGTTGCCACAAGACTGTAAGCCCTCAGAGTTACTCTTGGTGGGTGCAGCAATGGACCCTGCTGTGAATTATTAGATCAAGAATTGTAATTGCATGCCCCTGTTGAACAGGGGCTGAAAAATTGGGCCTTAGGCACTGGTGGCACAACACTACAACCCCTCACAGATACTGTACTTGGAGCACAGCAATGAGCCCTATGGCAAATTATTGCTAAAAAAATTGTAATTACACGCCCCTGTAAAACAGGGGCTGAAAAATTGGGCCTTAGCCACTGGTGGCGGCACCCATAAACAAAAATGATCTTCCAAGCTATCATCATCAATCGTATCATTGAGGACTCGGAGGAGGAGGATAGCCAGTCAACATAACAGCACAGGCACTCAGCATCAGCATCAGTCTTGAAGGGATGTGACATGTTAAAATCAATTAGTCTGTTATATCAGCATCAGGTGTGTGGTAGCTGGTGGTGATCCAAGACTGGTTCATCTTGATGAAAGTCAGTCGATCAACCGAGTCGGTGGACAGGCGCACCCTGTGATCCGTGACAAATCCTCCAGCAGCACTGAATGTGCGTTCCGAAAGAACGCTGGATGCAGGACAGGCCAGTAGCTCAATTGCATACTGTGCAAGCTCTGGCCAGTGATCCATCCTCAAGACCCAGTAAGCCAGAGGATTTTCGGTGGGAAAGGTGTCCAAGTCTGAGCTTGCCCCTAGATATTCCTGCACCATGTTTATCAGACGCTGGCGATGGTTGCTGGAACCGATCATACTTTGGGGCTGCGGACTAAAGAATTGTCTGAACGCATCGGTCAGACGGCCACCTTCCCCACCGCTCCTTCTTTGACTGGCCGAAGCCTCAGCAACTCGTTGTCCAGGACCAGGAGTTTGTAACCTCCCAGTCTCTGGGAACGCGTTGCACAGACCTTTCTGCAAGGCCTCCCGGAGTTGTCTCATCCTCTGCTCCCTCTGCGACGGTAACATAAGGTCCGCAACCTTACCCTTGTACCGTGGATCAAGGAGAGTGGCCAGCCAGTAATGGTCCCTCTCCTTGATCCGAAGAATACGAGGATCCTTCCGCAGACTTTGCAGGATCAGGGAGGCCATGCAGCGTAGGTTTGCTGAGGCATTCGCTCCGGAGTCCTCTGGGTCACTAAGGACGACATGATCCGCAGCCACCTCCTCCCAGCCACGTACAAGTCCACTGGTTTCTTGGGACTGTAAATCATCCCTAAAAGACTGCTGCTGATGATGCTGAGTGCCAGCCTCCACCTCCATGCTGACACAATCCTCCTCCTCCTCCTCCTCCTCCTCCTCCTCTTCCTGTGCGATGGGTGGGACAGAAGGAACACTGTCTGGGTAAAGGGGGCCTTGAGAGGCAAGGAAGTCCTCCTCTTCCTGCCTCTGTTCTGCCTCAAGTGCCCTGTCCATTATTCCACGCAGCGTGTGCTCCAACAGGTGGACAAGAGGTACAGTGTCACTGATGCATGCACTGTCACTGCTCACCATCCTCGTGGCCTCCTCAAATGGTGCCAGGACAGTGCATGCATCCCTGATCATGCCCCACTGGCGTGGAGAAAAAAAACCAAGCTCCCCTGACCCTGTCCTGGTGCCGTAGTCGCACAGGTACTCATTGATGGCCCTCTGCTGCGTGTGCAGCCGCTGCAGCATGGCCAACGTTGAGTTCCACCTGGTGGGCATGTCACATATAAGGCGGTTCTTGGGCAGGTTCAACTCCTTTTGCAGCTCAGCCAGGCGAGCACTGGCATTATAAGATCTGCGGAAATGCACACAGACTTTCCTGGCCTGCCTCAGGACATCCTGTAAGCCCGGGTACCTGCCCAAGAACCGCTGCACCACCAGGTTAAGGACGTGAGCCACACAGGGCACATGGGTCAGTTGTCCCTGTCGGAGGGCGGAGAGGAGGTTGGTGCCATTGTCGCAAACCACCATTCCTGGCTTAAGCTGGCGTGGCGTCAACCACCTCTCGGCCTGGCCCTGCAGAGCAGACAGGACCTCTGCCCCAGTGTGGCTTCTGTCCCCCAAACACACCAGCGCAAGCACGGCATGGCATCTTTTTGCCTGCGTACTTGCGTAGCCCCGTGAACGGCTACGGAGCACCGCTGGTTCATAGGACAAACCACAGGAAGAGGCCATGGAGGAAGAAGAAGAGGAGGGGGTGGAGGAGAGAGGTGTGTCACAACCAGTAGTAGCATTTTGGAGGCGTGGCGGTGGGACAACCTCCAACACTACTGCACCTTGTCCTGCATCCTTCCCAGCTGCCAAAAGAGTGACCCAATGGGCCGTGAAAGAAAGGTAACGTCCCTGTCCATGCCTGCTGGACCATGAGTCAGCGGTAATATGCACCTTACCGCTGACCGCCCTGTCCAGCGAGGCCAAGACATTGCCTTCCACATGCCGGTAGAGAGCCGGAATAGCCTTCCGTGAGAAAAAGTGGCGTTTGGGAACCTGCCACTGAGGAACCGCACATTGCACAAACTCACGGAAGGGGGCCGAGTCTACCAACTGAAAAGGCAGCAGTTGAAGCGCTAGCAATTTAGCCAAGCTAGCATTCAACCGCTGGGCATGTGGATGGCTGGGAGTGAACTTCTTTCGACGGTCCAGCAGCTGGGGCAGGGAAATTTGCCTGCTAGAATCGGACGTCGGTGTACTGCTAGCAGAGTGGCCGCAAGTACTTGGCTGTGACACACCTAATTCTACACCTTCATTCCTCTCAGTGCATGTTTCAGAGAGGACTGAAGTTATAGTGGGGTTGGAGATCCCAGCTGATGCGGTGCAAGGAGAGGTCCGCTTTGTTCTTTGGTGTGGGTCTTTGAGGTAGGCTTGCCAACGAGCTGCATGGCAGGTCAACATATGTCTGGTCAGGCATGTGGTACCCAAGCGGCTGATGTTTTGGCCACGCGATATACGCTTGAGACATATGTTGCAAACAGCAGCTGTGCGATCTGATGCACTAGCCTCAAAAAAGGCCCACACCAAAGAACTTTTTGAATGACGGGCAGTGTCAGCGCCCTGCACAGGCGGAGCTCTGCGGTGTGATTCCGTCGGTGTACTGCCCTTACGCTGGCCACCAAAGGGCATCCTGCCTCGTTGGAGATGTGCCTCCTCCTCATCCTCCTCCTCCTCCTCTCTCCTATTAGGCACCCACGTGGAGTCAGTGACCTCATCATCCCCTCCCTCCTCATCACTGGAGCCAATCTGGCAGTATGCTGCAGCTGCTGGAACATGACTGCCAGATTGGTGTCCTTCTTGAGCATCCCCTCTGTCTGCTCTCACGCTACTGCCTTCCTCTAGCTGGGTTTCATCATCAGACCCTTCGAAACGCTGGGCATCCTCCTGGAGCATGTACCCAACACTGTGCTGAAACAGTTCGGGGGACTCCTCAGGAGGAGGACATGGTGGGTCTAGGGAAGGAGTGACTGATGATTTGTCTGACATTGATACCAGGGAAGACGACGCTTTGGCAGCTGCTTTTCCAGTACCCTGAGCCTGGGTGAGAGAGGATGAGGAGGAGGAGGAGGGCTTGGTCATCCACTCTACCAAGTCTTCGGCATGATGTGGCTCAACATGTCCAGCTGCCGAAAAGAAGGACAAGCGTGTCCCATGGCCATGTGCTGATGACAATGCACCGCGTCCACGACAAGCACTGTTGCCCCCAGACACAGAGCCTGCTTGCCCTCTTTTATTGCCTCCTGACTGTCTGCCTCTCCTTGTTTGCCTTCCAGACATTCTAATAGATGGCCTGCAGGGAGATGGGAAAAAAGCAATAAGGGCTACCTTCAGGTGTCCTTCTCTGTCCCTTGAAACAAGGACTTTCACAGTGAAAGAAACTGACACTCTCCCTACCTACAGTTTTCTGTCCCTAGAATAAATGTTTTTTTTAAGCACAATATAGCACAAGGACAATTCACTCACTGTCCTTCCAGGTCCCTGGAAACAAGGACTTGCAGAGTGAAAGAAAAAAAACACTCTCCCTACCTACAGTTTTCTGTCCCTAGAAAAAATGTTTTTTTTAATCACAATATAGCACAAGGACAATTCACTCACTGTCCTTACAGGTCCCTGGAAACAAGGACTTGCAGAGTGAAATAAACTGACACTCTCCCTACCTACAGTTTTCTGTCCCTAGAATAAATGTTTTTTTTAAGCACAATATAGCACAAGGACAATTCACTCACTGTCCTTCCAGGTCCCTGGAAACAAGGACTTGCAGAGTGAAAGAAAAAAAACACTCTCCCTACCTACAGTTTTCTGTCCCTAGAAAAAATGTTTTTTTTAATCACAATATAGCACAAGGACAATTCACTCACTGTCCTTACAGGTCCCTGGAAACAAGGACTTGCAGAGTGAAATAAACTGACACTCTCCCTACCTACAGTTTTCTGTCCCTAGAATAAATGTTTTTTTTAAGCACAATATAGCACAAGGACAATTCACTCACTGTCCTTCCAGGTCCCTGGAAACAAGGACTTGCAGAGTGAAAGAAAAAAAACACTCTCCCTACCTACAGTTTTCTGTCCCTAGAATAAATGTTTTTTTTAATCACAATATAGCACAAGGACAATTCACTCACTGTCCTTACAGGTCCCTGGAAACAAGGACTTGCAGAGTGAAATAAACTGACACTCTCCCTACCTACAGTTTTCTGTCCCTAGAATAAATGTTTTTTTTAAGCACAATATAGCACAAGGACAATTCACTCACTGTCCTTCCAGGTCCCTGGAAACAAGGACTTGCAGAGTGAAAGAAAAAAAACACTCTCCCTACCTACAGTTTTCTGTCCCTAGAAAAAATGTTTTTTTTAATCACAATATAGCACAAGGACAATTCACTCACTGTCCTTACAGGTCCCTGGAAACAAGGACTTGCAGAGTGAAAGAAAAAAAACACTCTCCCTACCTACAGTTTTCTGTCCCTAGAAAAAATGTTTTTTTTAATCACAATATAGCACAAGGACAATTCACTCACTGTCCTTACAGGTCCCTGGAAACAAGGACTTGCAGAGTGAAATAAACTGACACTCTCCCTACCTACAGTTTTCTGTCCCTAGAATAAATGTTTTTTTTAAGCACAATATAGCACAAGGACAATTCACTCACTGTCCTTCCAGGTCCCTGGAAACAAGGACTTGCAGAGTGAAAGAAAAAAAACACTCTCCCTACCTACAGTTTTCTGTCCCTAGAATTAATGTTTTTTTTAAGCACAATATAGCACAAGGACAATTCACTCACTGTCCTTCCAGGTCCCTGGAAACAAGGACTTGCAGAGTGAAAGAAAAAAAACACTCTCCCTACCTACAGTTTTCTGTCCCTAGAAAAAATGTTTTTTTTAATCACAATATAGCACAAGGACAATTCACTCACTGTCCTTACAGGTCCCTGGAAACAAGGACTTGCAGAGTGAAATAAACTGACACTCTCCCTACCTACAGTTTTCTGTCCCTAGAATAAATGTTTTTTTTAAGCACAATATAGCACAAGGACAATTCACTCACTGTCCTTCCAGGTCCCTGGAAACAAGGACTTGCAGAGTGAAAGAAAAAAAACACTCTCCCTACCTACAGTTTTCTGTCCCTAGAAAAAATGTTTTTTTTAATCACAATATAGCACAAGGACAATTCACTCACTGTCCTTCCAGGTCCCTGGAAACAAGGACTTGCAGAGTGAAAGAAAAAAAACACTCTCCCTACCTACAGTTTTCTGTCCCTAGAAAAAATGTTTTTTTTAATCACAATATAGCACAAGGACAATTCACTCACTGTCCTTACAGGTCCCTGGAAACAAGGACTTGCAGAGTGAAAGAAACTGACACTCTCCCTACCTACAGTTTTCTGTCCCTAGAATAAATGTTTTTTTAAGCACAATATAGCACAAGGACAATTCACTCACTGTCCTTCCAGGTCCCTGGAAACAAGGACTTGCAGAGTGAAAGAAACTGACACTGTCCCTACCTACAGTTTTCTGTCCCTAGAATAAATGTTTTTTTTAAGCACACTATAGCACAAGCACAAAACACACTGACACTCTCCCTACCTATCCTTCTCTTTCCCTAAACTAAAGGAATCCAGGTTAAGCAAGAAAGAAATAACAGTCACTGTCCCTGCCTATGCTGCTCTATCCCTGCTCCGGAACACACTACACTAGGCCGCCGTGCTGGCGGCCTTTTATAGTGTGGGGCGTGTACTAAACACCCTCAGCAATAATTGGCCACAGGCATCCTGCCTGTGGCCAATCATTGCTCTCCTCGCTGCCGGCGCTGTGATTGGCCAAGCATGCGGGGTCACAGTGCATGCTTGGCCAATCACAGCGCCTGGATGACACTGCGATGGCGTAGTGCATTGTGGGCCGGTCGCGTCACTCGAATTTGGCGCGAACGGCCCAAATCGTTCGATCTTCGTCGAACGATCGAACAGCCGATGTTCGAGTCGAACGTATGTTCGACTCGAACACGAAGCTCATCCCTACTCAGTACCCTACACCCTCTATCAGCAGCCACAATCTACAGACATTCGTTTATATTCCTCTTCTTCCCAAAACCAGTCTCCCCTTCTTCTGTGCCCTCTGGAATGCCCACTCTGCCTGTAACAAACTCACCTCCCTCCCTCTACTGAAACCTAGCTTTATGAATCCAACACTGCTTCGCCTGCTTCCCTAGGTGGCCTTCTGTAACGCCGAGCGCTCCGGGTGTCCCATCCTTCCCGGAGCGCTCGCGGCGTCGGTCCCCCTGCAGCGCTCCGGTCAGCCCCCCTGGCCGTGGGCGCTGCTCTGTTACCGGCGGGGATGCGATCCACGCGGCAGCACATCTCCGTCCACGGATCGCATCCCATCCTACTCACCATCCCCCTCCTGCTCCTTCCCGGCGTGCGCGGCCCCGCTGCGCTCTAGGGCGCGCGCGCGTCGGCCTTCTGAGATTTAAAGGCCCAGCGCACCATTGATTGGTGCCTGGCCCAATTAATGTGTGCACACCCAAATCTGATATAAACCCACTTCCCCTTCCTGTCCTTGCCGGATCTTGTTGTCTTAGTACCCTGTGGAAGCGTTTTGTGAGTTGCCTTGCCTGTGTATCTGACCTGCTGCCATTGTCTCAGACTACGAACCATTGCCGCCTGCCCTGACCCTCTGCTACGTCTGACCTTGCCTCTGCCTAGTCCTTTTGTACCGCGCCTATCTCAGCCGCCAGAGAGGTGGAGTCGCTACTGGAGGACACGACCTGGTTGCTACCGCCGCAGCAAGTCCATCCCGCTTTGCGGCGGGCTCTGGTGAAAACCGGTAGCTGCTTAGAACCGGTCCCTCAGTACGACCCGTGCCATCCCCTCTCTGGTACAGAGGATCCACCTCCTGTACCCCCACTAGCCGCCAGTCCGGCTCGTGACAGTAGATCCGGCCATAGATCCTGCTGACATGCTGCTGCCTAGTCTCGCTGATCTCACTACCGTGGTTGCCCAGCAGTCACAATTGATTGCCCAACAAGGACAGCAGCTGTCACAGTTGACCGCCATGATCCAGCAGCGTCTGCCGCCACAAGCTTCAGCATCTTCCCCTCTCCGAGCTGCCGCTACTACCTCAAAGATCCGCTTGTCTCTGCCGGAGAAATTTGACGGGGATCCTAGGATGTGCCAGAGATTCTTGTCCCAATGTTACCTGCATCTTGAGATGATGTCAGACCAGTTTTCCACAGAAAGGTCTAAGGTGGCATTCGTGGTCTGTCTGTTGTCTGGGAAGGCCTTGGCCTGGGCCACGCCACTCTGGGACCGCAATGACCCTGCTACAGCCACCGTTCAGTCCTTCCTTGCTGAGGTTCGTAGCGTTTTTGAGGAACCAGCCCGAGCCTCATCCGCTGAAACTGCCCTGCTTAACCTTGTCCAAGGAAACTCCTCTGTGGGCGAATATGCCATACAGTTCCGCACACTGGCCTCAGAGCTAGCCTGGAATAATGAGGCTCTCTGCGCGACCTTCAAGAAAGGTTTATCCAGCCACATCAAGGATTGTCTGGCCGCACGAGAGATACCCTCCTCCCTGACGGAGCTCATCCACTTAGCTACCCGCATTGACATACGCTACGTTGAAAGACGCCAAGAGCTTCACCAGGAGAAAGATCTTGTTCGCACCAGGTGTTATCCGCGCCTGGCTCCTCTCTTCCTGAATCCAACGCATCCTGATACTATGCCTTCCGTCGAGGAGGCCATGCAGGTGGGCCGATCTCGCCTGACCCTACAAGAGAGGACTCGCCGTAGGAATGAGAACTTATGCCTTTATTGTGCGAGCTCTGAACATTTCCTAAAGGACTGCCCTATTCGTCCTCTACGTCAGGGAAACGCCCGCACCTAGTGAACGTGGGAGAGGCGTTACTAGGTGTGAATTCTTCCTCTCCACGTCTGACTATTCCTGTGCGGATTTCCCCTTCTGCTGGCTCCCCCTTCTCTGCGGTGGCCTTCCTGGACTCTGGTTCTGCAGGAAACTTTATTGAAGCCTCTTTCATCAACAGGTTCAACGTTCCTGTTATCCGTCTCATCAAACCCTCCTTCATTTCCTCTGTAAATGAAGAGAATCTGGATTGTACCGTGCGTTACCGCACCGAACCCCTGCTCATGTCCGTTGGTGTTCTTCACCAAGAAAAAATTGAATTCTTTGTTTTGCCGAACTGTACTTCTGACATCCTTCTTGGCCTACCCTGGCTCCAGCGTCATTCTCCTACCCTCGACTGGACCACTGAGGACATCAAATCCTGGGGCTACTCCTGCCACAAGCATTGTCTTAAGTCTGTACCCACCAGTCAAGTTCCCATCGCTACTCCTTTGCCCGGCCTTCCAAAGGCCTATCAGGACTTTTCTGATGTCTTTTGCAAAAAACAGACGGAGGTCTTACCACCACATAGACCCTACGACTGCCCCATTGACTTGCTCCCAGGTACTACACCACCCCGTGGCAGAATTTACCCTCTCTCCTCTCCTGAAACCAAGGCCATGACTGATTACATACAGGAGAACCTCAAGAGAGGTTTTATTAGGAAATCATCTCCTCCAGCCGGAGCGGGGTTCTTCTTCGTTGCCAAGAAGGACGGATCACTACGCCCTTGCATAGACTATCGTGGTCTCAATAAAATCACTATTAAAAACCGCTACCCTCTGCCTCTCATCTCGGAGCTCTTTGACCGTCTGCGCGGAGCAAAATTTTTTTCGAAATTGGACCTCAGGGGCGCTTATAACCTCATCAGAATCTGTGAAGGAGATGAATGGAAAACCGCATTTAACACCAGAGATGGTCACTTTGAATATCTTGTCATGCCATTTGGACTTTGCAACGCTCCTGCAGTCTTTCAGGATTTTGTCAATGAAATCTTTCGGGACGTACTGTATACCTGTGTGGTTGTCTATCTTGACGACATCCTAATCTTCTCTACCAACCTTGAGGAACATCGGCTCCATGTCCGTCAAGTGCTCGAGCGCCTCCGCGTAAATCATCTTTACGCTAAATTTGAAAAATTCCTTTTTGAGCGCAGCAGCCTTCCTTTCCTAGGTTATCTGTTCTCAGGACAAGGCATTCAAATGGACCCTGACAAGCTCTCCGCAGTCTTGGATTGGCCACGCCCCTCTGGACTCCGTGCTATCCAACGCTTCCTTGGATTCGCCAACTACTATCGTCAGTTCATACCCCACTTCTCCACCATCGTTGCTCCTATAGGGGCACTGACTAAGAAAAACGCGAATCCAAGGTCCTAGCCGCCTCAAGCGGAAGAAGCCTTTACTCGCCTTAAGACCGCCTTCTCCTCTGCACCTGTCCTGTCTCGACCAGACCCCATAAAGCCGTTCTTCCTTGAAGTTGACGCCTCCTCGGTAGGAGCCGGAGCTGTTCTTCTTCAAAAAAACGCTAAAGGAGGAAACGTCACGTGTGGTTTTTCTCTAAAACCTTCTTCCCTCCTGAAAAAAACTATTCCATAGGTGACCGTGAACTGTTGGCCATCAAGCTGGCATTAGAAGAGTGGATACATCTCCTGGAAGGATCCCTTCACCCTATCTCCATCTACACTGACCATAAAAATTTGTCCTACCTTCAGTCCGCTCAGCGCTTAAATCCTCGCCAGGCCAGGTGGTCATTGTTCTTTGCCCGGTTCAATTTCCAGATCCATTTTCGTCCCGCAGACAAGAATGTCAGGGCTGATGCCTTGTCCCGTTCCTCCGATGCCTCTGAAACCGGGACTCCCCCTCAACACATCGTACCCCCTGAGTGTCTGATTTCCTCTGCTCCTGCTTCTCTGGTGCCAGTTCCTCCAGGAAAAACTTTCGTTCCTCCATGCCTTCGTCTCCAGATACTCAGGTGGGGCCATTCCTCCCATCTAGCCGGTCACGCTGGGATCAAAAAATTCATACAATTGATGGCCAGACACTATTGGTGGCCTACCCAGGAAAAAGATATGACTGACTTTGTACGGGCCTGCACTATCTGTGCACGTGACAAGACTCCACGCCAGAAGCCTGCAGGTCTTCTCCTTCCTCTACCTGTGCCTGAGCAACCATGGTCCCACATTGCCATGGATTTCATCACGGACCTTCCTTTGTCTCATAGTAACACTGTCATCTGGGTGGTCGTTGACCGCTTTTCGAAAATGGCTCATTTTGTCCCGCTTCCTGGTCTGCCTACTGCACCTCAGTTGGCGAAGCATTTTTTTCTTCAAATTTTCCGTCTCCATGGGCTACCCTCACATATCGTCTCTGATAGAGGCGTTCAATTCATCTCAAAATTTTGGAGAGCTCTCTGTACTCAACTAAAGATTAAGTTGAATTTTTCTTCCGCTTATCACCCGCAATCCAATGGACAGGTGGAGAGAGTTAACCAGGTCCTTGGTGACTACTTACGACATTTTGTCTCCGCCCATCAAGACGATTGGGTCGACCTATTGCCCTGGGCAGAATTCTCATACAATTTCAAGAACTCTGAATCGTCCTCCAAATCACCTTTCTTTGTGGTCTACGGCCGTCACCCATTGCCCCCCCTCCCCATCCCCACTTCTTCTGGAGTTCCTGCCGTGGATGAATTAACTCAAGACTTCACCTCTATCTGGAAAGAGACTCAAAAGTCGCTATCACTGGCCTCTGCCCGCATGAAGAGACATGCAGATAAAAAAAAGAAGAATTCCTCCTGTCTATGTCCCTGGTGACAAAGTGTGGCTCTCCTCCAAATATGTTCGGTTTTGGGTACCTAGCTACAAGCTGGGCCCTCGTTACCTCGGACCTTTTAAAATCAAAAACCAAATCAATTCTGTCTCTTACAAACTCCATCTTCCTCCTTCTCTTCGTATCCCCAATTCTTTTTATGTGTCTCTTCTCAAACCCCTCATTCTTAACAGATTTTCCCCCAAGGTCACTGCTCCTGTCTCTGGTTCTTCCGATGTCTTCTCGGTGAAAGAAATCCTCGCCTCCAAGGTCATCCGAGGTAAAATATTTTTTTTAATTGATTGGGAGAACTGTGGTCCTGAAGAGAGATCCTGGGAGCCTGAGACCAACATTTTAGACAAGGAGCTCATCCGTAGATTCTTGGGTTCCAAGAAAAGGGGGAGACCTAAGGGGGGGGGTACTGTAACGCCGAGCGCTCCGGGTGTCCCATCCTTCCCGGAGCGCTCGCGGCGTCGGTCCCCCTGCAGCGCTCCGGTCAGCCCCCCTGGCCGTGGGCGCTGCTCTGTTACTGGCGGGGATGCGATCCACGCGGTGGCACATCTCCGTCCACGGATCGCATCCCATCCTACTCACCATCTCCCTCCTGCTCCTTCCCGGCGCTCGTGGCCCCGCTGCGCTCTAGGGCGCGCGCGCGCACCGGCCGGCCTTCTGAGATTTAAAGGCCCAGCGCACCATTGATTGGTGCCTGGCCCAATTACTGTGTGCACACCCAAATCTGATATAAACCCACTTCCCCTTCCTGTCCTTGCCGGATCTTGTTGTCTTAGTACCCTGTGGAAGCGTTTTGTGAGTTGCCTTGCCTGTGTATCTGACCTGCTGCCATTGTCTCAGACTACGAACCATTGCCGCCTGCCCTGACCCTCTGCTATGTCTGACCTTGCCTCTGCCTAGTCCTTTTGTACCGTGCCTATCTCAGCCGCCAGAGAGGTGGAGTCGCTACTGGAGGACACGACCTGGTTGCTACCGCTGCAGCAAGTCCATCCCGCTTTGCCGCGGGCTCTGGTGAAAACCGGTAGCTGCTTAGAACCGGTCCCTCAGTACGACCCGTGTTATCCCCTCTCTGGTACAGAGGATCCACCTCCTGTACCCCCACTAGCCGCAAGTCCGGCTCGTGACACCTTCTCTGGACTCACTCCCCTAGACCCAGTGGATGGAAGGGAGGTGGAGTAGGAATCCTTCTAGCCCCATGCAGCACCTATCAGGTACTTCACCCACCTCCCTCTCTGAAACTCACCTCTTTTGAGGCACATTGTATTAGTCTATTTTCTCCCATTTCTCTAAGAAGTGCTGTCATGTACTGCCCCCCTGACTGGTATCAACCTTCCTTGATGACTTCTCATCTTAGCTACCCTACTTTCTCTTTTCTGAAATCCCCACAATCATTCTCAGTGACTTCAACATCCCTGTTAATGCTAATACTACTGCTACTAAACTTCTCAGTGTAACCTCCTCTCTTGACCTTAAGCAATGGATACAGGCTCCTACTCTCTCCAATGGCAACACCCTTGACCTTGTTTTCTCCTTGTTTTCTCCTATCTATGCACTCTATACAACCTTTCCAACACTCCTCTCCTGCTCTCTGATCACCACCTTATTAGTTTTGCTCTCTCCCTTTCCTCCACCTCCTCTCCCTCCAATTGCCAAACAGTTACCCATAGAAACCTTCACCACCTCAACCCTTTTTTTCTATACTCTGCTACTGCCCACGTCTTTGACAAAATCTCACTCCTGTCATGCCCCAACCTAGCCACTTCTGTCTACAACAGCTCGCTGTGATCTTCCCTAGACAAGCTCTCGCCCCCTCACTAGACGCAGAATTAGGCCCTGACCTCTACAACCTTGGCAAACAAATAACACCAGAAGTCTCAGAAAACATAGCCGTATTCTTGAGTGCCTGTAGAGTAAGACTAAGTCACAGGAAGACTTTAACCAATATAAATCTGCCCTCCAAAAATACTATATCTGCATCCTCACTACAAAGCAGATCTATTTTATGACTCTCATTAACACATTCTCATCCCACTCTCATTAACACATTCTCATCCACTCCGATTAGCGCTCTGATACACCCCTTTCTAAACAATGACACTGCAAAGCTTCTAATCAACTCCCTGGTCATCTCTGACCTTGGCTACGGCATCTCCCTCCTTATTGGCTTACATTCACATAGCCTATCCCACCTTTAGTCCATCATAAATGCTGCTGCCAGGTTCATCCACCTTTCAAACCACTCTGCGTCTGCTACCCATCTCTGCCAATCCCCCCACTGGCTTCCACTCACCCAACAAATTTAATTCAAGATACTAACAATAACAATGCCATCCACAACTTGGCCCTGAGCTACATCACTAACGTAGTTTCAGAATACCAACCAAATCGTTCTCTTCATTCCTCCTAAGACCTCCTGCTCTCTAACTGCCTTGTCACCTCATCCCACACCCGCCTCCAGGACTTCTCCAGAGCCTATCCCATCCTCTGGAACTCTCTACCCCAATCTGTCTGACTATCTCCTACTCTGTCCACTTTCAGATGATCCCTGAAAACTCATATCTTCAGAGAAGCCTATTTGGCTTCCACCTAACAACTGTACATTTATTTTCTTCATCAGCCCACCCCCCCCCCCACTGTTACTCTTATAGCTCTTGACCCTTCCTCTTTGATTGTTCTAACAAGCAGGGCTCTCTGATTCCTACTGTATTAAAGGCTAAGTTCAATTTTTTTCTCTAAAATCCAGCTCCCCTATGTACCAATATACCATTAACCACGTGCTTACTGGGCACTTAAACCCCCTTGCTGCCCATGCCAATTTTCAGCTTTCAGTGATGTCACTCTTTGAAGGACAATTGCGTGGTCATGCTACACTGTACTCATATGAAATGTTTATAATTTCACACAAATAGAGATTTTTTGTGGTGGTATTTAACCACTACTGGGGTTTTTTTTTTTTTTGCTAAACAAACAAAAAAGTCCAAAAATTGTGGATAAAAAACAGCTATCATAGTTTGTTATAAAATTTTGCAAACAAGTAACTTTTCTCCTTCACCGATGTGCACTGATGAGGCTGCACTGATGGGCACTTATAGGATGCACTGATAGGCACTGATAAGGTGGCACTGATGGGCACTGATAGGTGACACTAATGGGCACTGATGGGGCGACACTGGTGGGCAATGATCTGGAGGCACTGATGAGGCTGTACTCATAGGTGGCACTGATGGACACTGGTAGGTGGCGCTGATAGGCAGCACTGATAGGCACTGGTAGGTGACACTGATAGGTAGCACTGATAGATGGCACTAATGATGAGGCACTGATTGGCAGCACTGATGGTCACGGATAGGTGGCACTGGTGGGCGTTGATAGGTGGCACTGGAGGGTACTGGTAGGTGGCACTTGTGGGCACTGCTTAGCAGTACTAATATGCACTGGTAGGTGGCATTGGTGGGCACTGCTTAACAGCAGTGGGTGTCCATGTGTGGGACCGATGTCCCATTTGCACAAGCCTGTAATCTGCTTTTTTTCCTCCTCCCGCTATCAGCATGAGGAAAAAAAAGCTGATTAGTGGCTTCTGTTTACATCACGTGATCAGCTGTCAATGTCTAATGGTGTGTCCTCCTATTATATATTTTTGGTAAATCTAAAGGAGATTGTACAATCAGATTGTATAGTGTATTGCCACATTTATAAATCTAAAATTACCTAGTTGTGCTTTCAGTGTCATTATTTGTTAACAGCACACCAAACATAGAAACAGACACACATTTTGCCACATGAAAAAACAGATGACAATGCAGTATAAAATGTGTGAAAATGTCCCATAAGCTACTTTGCCACATGTAGCGCAGCCCATTAAAATAAACAGGCTGCCCTATGTGTGTCACTGGAAAAACAAACCAAAAAACACTACTCTAGGTGTGGATAGGGCCTGAAGCTGAAATTGGTACGTTTACAAAAGAACAATGAGGCTCCTCTCACATCTGTGTGTTTCCAAAAGCACAGAAAACTGCACAGAAAATGTGCGCTTTGCCATGCGTTTCATAAACACTGCCAATGTGCATCATGCTTGTGTTGTTATTACATGTTAAAGGCAACACAAGTGCGGCAAATGCATCAAAAACTGTTCATGCTCCACTCCAAAAGAAGTTCTGGAGATTCTCTGGGGTGATTGTTGCATGTAGGGTAGCCCATTTAAGTGAAAAGGCTGCCCTATGTGTGACGAGTGAAAACCCTCCAAAACAAACGCATGCGGGAACGTGAGTTTTGACTACGTGGAGATGTTAACGAGGCCTGACAACTGAGTGTCTTTGTCCACTCCCTCCTATGTACTTGTATAAAGATGGCCTCACAATATGCGATCTGATTGTACAGTCTCTGAGCAAATTCCTATAGATTTTCTAGAACTATGGAATAGGTGGACACACCTGAACAATCCATTCAATTTGCATCTAATCAGACAGGCCCTTGTACTGCATAGCTGATGGGAGATCTAAAGGAGATTGTATAATCAGATTGTTTTGGAAGTCTGTGGAAGATAGTATTGTAATGAGGGAGGTATGGTCCAGAGTGGTGAACACACCCCATCACGCCCTCTTCTGTGATGCAAAAAGGAAGTGAAGGTTTCTGGGAGATGGCCTACAGGAAGTGAAAGCTGCGGAAGTGATGAAATCTGAAAATCCATTTAAAAATTCAAATAAACTGACAAGATTTTAAACCTCCTGTGGATAAGTTAAGTGAGAGAAAAGCACATTGGGATGACTGGGGCAAAAATGGCACTGGAAAACGCTTCAATTTATTATGAAAACTGGAATTCTGCCCGAAAAGGTGAACTTATCCTTTAAATTGTACTGTAATTGTACTGTCCACCCTCATGTTGAGTTGAGTTAAGTTGAGCGGTATCTTAATATAGCGCGGTCTTACCCCGAAGGGTCCCGATGCGCATAGCAGAGTTCCTGGGAAAAGAGGACCCAGGAACCAAAAGCAGCACAGAGCGGCAGAAAGGGTGGAAGAGAGAGGCTATGCAGGAAAGGCTTGCATGAAAAGCCAAGTCTTCAATAATCCGTGGAAGACTGGGATAGTAGGGGCCTCCTGGAGCTCGACAGGGAGGCTATTCCATAATACGGCACCCTGGTGGGAGAAGGCCCGACCACCACGCCGGATCTTTTTGGGCACTGAGATGTAGAGGAGATCTCTGCCAATAGATATGAGTGATCTGACAAGAGCTCGTTTATGAAAACAAGAGCAGAGATATCTAGGGGCCAGGCCTCTCATAATCTTAAACATGATACATCCTGCCTGGATTTTGGTACAAGTCCATTGAAGTATATTACATGTGAAATTCAATCTGCTGCAGGAAAAAAGTCCCTGACCCTTTCCAAAAAAAACGGTTTAAAATGAACAGATGTGAACTAGATCCATAGGAAACTGTGTTAAATGGACTGTAGTGCATTTCTGAAAAATGCAAAACACACCAAAAAACACATAGGTGTGAACCAAGTGTTACCAAGGAAAAACGTTTTAAAATTGCCATTGTCAGCTTCTTTGTTTAAAAGCTAAGTTAAATTTTATAGAAAAAATAATAAATGCACATATTTTTGCAGAAACAAATGTGTAGTTATTATTTTTTCCTGCATGAGTCTGGAAAGTATTATAACAGTGCTCAGTAAATCGTGGCTATAATGTGGGCACCTGCAGACATGTTCTCTGGCTTTCAGATCATACCTCTGTTCAAGCTTTCTGTTTAAAAGCTGGAGGACATGTCAGTGGACAGATAAGAAAGATGAAAGATAAGAACATTGGGATGGCTTGGATAAAAAAAACATTAGAAAAGGCTATTTAATATTAAAAGTGAAATTCTATGTGAGAATGTGCACTTAGCACTTAAAACAGCACATCCTACAGCATAAATGAAACACAAAATGTGTAGAGTACCCCCTTAGAGTCTAGTGGGAATTTGAAGAGGATACCTCAAGCAAGAAAATGCTTTAGACCCATTAAGAAATCCATATTCAGACCGGGTAGTCCTATTTTTGTGGCCTCTTGGATGCAGCCTACCAACCACTAGAGGATATATCCAACCATATTGGGGAGACCACCCAACACTGAGAGGGGTGGACCTCCTTTACTGTTTTAAAGAAGAGAGATCTGTAACTTAAGCTTTTAGGTAGAAATAACAACAGCAGATTGGGGAAGAAAATCTTGAGTCCACTAGAAAACTAAAATGTGGAAAAGACCATCTAGGAGACACAAAATTAATGCAAATTGATGCAAAAAATCTTATATCAACAAATGAGGGAAGCCACATCCATAATCATCTATATTTACAAATATATACATAGGGAGGATCACACCACTTCATACTGAGTTCAACAATTATAGCCAAGAACACAGCTATCACATAAATACTGATAGGTCCTTATCCTCATTCAACACCTTAGGGAAGAAAGAATCCAATTTATAGATCCAGAATAGTTCTCCCTGTCGCATTAAGTGAGCAGATCGCCACCTTGTTTAGACGTTTTAGCCTTCAATAACTCCAAAGCACAACTGGGAACAACAACGACCTGCCACCTAAAATGTTTGGCCACAGATGATGGAAAATCAGCTGTTCTAATAACAATTCTGTGTTCACCTATACACAACCTAACTTCTGTGTTTATTTTTCTCACACATCTCAATCTAAAGGGACACTTGATAAGGTAAAAACACTGATAGGGAGTCTTTTACCCATATGTGGATGTGCAAAGGAGATTTCCAGCATAAAAAAATATAAACTGGGCACAGCGACCACACTGAAACATGGTGTCTGATAATCCCCAATTTCTTGTGCAAATATGGGGGTTTCCCATTCCTCCAATTTCAGATCACTAGAACTCCCCAGTGTTTCCTAATAATATGCAAAATTTGAGGAGCCTGCAATAAATAGGTAAGTACAACAGCAATGAGTTTAGAAAGAACCCTTGCAATAAAATTAAGCAGGGATGTCCTGTCTCTGGGCAGAGCTTTATTAAATGATGTCTGTAGTTCAGCATGGAGATAACGCTGCTCAACAAACTTTTCCAGCATGTGTCTGGCTTGACTTAAAAAGATCTCATCAGTCCAGGAAATCTGACATAAAATAATCTGATTGTAATGCCACGTACACACGATCCGAAATTCGGACGACGGATCGTCCGACTTTTTTCGTTTAATAGTCGAAAGTAGAAATTGAATAGGTTACTAAAGTCACGAAAATTCTCGTACGACATAAAAAAAAATCGGAAGTGATGTCATGTGTTGTAATGTATTTGTGTTGTATTTTCAGACGACAACTATACTGACTAAACGAAAATCGTACGATTAGGTATCGTACGAGGAAAATTTTTGTGCATGTCCGATAAAATAATATCGGATGAACTGTCATGATCGGCTCACGGAAGCCCTGTACTAACGATCCGATTATCGTACGATTCTTCCTCGGACGACATTTTTCGTACGATATTCGGATCGTGTGTACGAGCCATAAGGCAGACCTGCTTTCAACTTTTTGGGGATAAAAGCTATTATAGTGCAAATATGTATTCTTATTGTTAGGCTTCTGATACACATCTGTCACAATTTTACTTTCAGATTGTGTCACCAGGACATTGAGAAAGTGGAATGAGTTGGCACTAAACTCCAAAGAAAAAGATGACTGTGACAGCACAATTGTCAAGATAATCACTAAATTGAAGAAGCTGAGATTCGGAATACTGCCATATGAAAAATACATTGCAAATATAGCTATGCCAGGTGTATGACTATAAACATAATTTTCTTCAAAATAGGCCATAAATAAGTTGGCATAGCTAGGAGCCACATTAATTCTGTGCCCAGAAGCTTCTGAAAGAACTGGTTATCAAAAACAAAGTAATAAGCACTATCTCCAGCAACTTCATGGCAAAGTCCATCAAGTCAACAGGGAGATGTAAACCCACCAGAACCTCACCTATTATCCTCAACCTTCATCATGTGGTATGGATGTGTACAGACTATTTGTGTCTATGCTGCACAGAAGGTAGACAGTTGTTAAGTTATCCAAACGGATCAATGGTTCAAAATATCAGTGTTTTCAAGGAGAAAGGATTGAATACCTACAACCTTAGGTTGTAATAGTTGGTTCAGAAAGATAGCTAAGGCTTGAAAAACTGATTCAGTCCCAATCGTGATGGGGTGCCTCAGAGGACTCTGTAGTCCTTTGTGAATCTTGGGGAGGCATTAAAATAGGGGTGTTAATGGATATTCTCTAATCAAAAATCCTTTAAGTTTTGTGTTACAATTTTCATGGAGTCTGCATCGATCTGATTCTTCAAACTCTGAATAGCGTCACCTGTCAAGTTTTTAATACACTTACCATCTGATAATTGGTGCATGACCTTAGCCTGATGGTTTGATAGATTCAAAATTACGATGGCTCCACCTCTATCTGCTGGTTTCACAACAATGGCGTTTTGCCCATTTAAGGAGTTTAAAACCATTTTTGATCACAGGAAAGATTCCCAACCCCATACCTCTTATGTTGACTTGGCCACCATAAATGACATACAGTGAAAAAGTATAATTTGGAGAGACAAAATAACCCCTTAGCGAAGGCATCTTACAGTTTCCCTCAAGTCCAATGTCAACTTCAAGTCTGTTACGAGTAGGGATGAGCCGAACACCCCCCAGTTTGGTTTGCATCAGAACATGCGAACAGGCAATAAATTTGTTTGAACATCCGAACACCGTTAAAGTCTATGGGACACGAACATGAAAAATCTAAAGTGCTAGTTTTAAAGGCTTATATGCAAGTTATTGTCATAAAAAGTATTTGGGGACCCGGCTCCTGCCCCAGGGACATGTATCAATGCAAAAAAAGTTTTAAAAACGTCTGTTTTTTCGGGAGCAGTGATTTTAATAATGCTTAAAGTGAAATATTCCTTTAAATTTCGTACCTGGGGGCTGTGTATAGTATGCATGTAAAGTAGCGCTTGTTTCCCGTGCTTAGAACTGTCCCTGCACAAAATGTTATTTCTGAAGGAAAAAAAGTAATTTAAAAGTACTCGCGGCTGTAATGAATTGTCGGCTCCCGGCAATACAGAGAAAAGTAATTGAAAGTCATTGATAAAAAAAAAAAAAGATGCGTGGGGGTCCCCCCAAATTCAATTACCAGGCCCTTCAGGTCTGGTATGGATATTAAGGGGAACCCTGCGGCAAATAAAAAATAAAAAAATATGTGGGGTTCCCCCCAAATATCCATACCAGACCCTTATCCGAGCACGCAACCTGGCAGGCCACAGGAAAAGAGGGGGGGACGAGAGAGCGCGCCCCCCCTCCTGAACCGTACCAGGCCACATGTCCTCAACATGGGGAGGATGCTTTGGGGTCTGCCCGGTGGTTGTGGGGGTCTGCGGGCGGGGGGCTTATCGGAATCTGCAAGACCCCTTTAACAAAGGGGACCCCCAGATCCCGACCCCCCTATGTAAATTGGTAAGGGGTACATTCTACCCCTACCATTTCACAAAGAAAGTGTAAAAATTGTAAAAAACACACAGACACAGTTGGGATAAGTCCTTTATTAAAAATAAAAAAATAAAAAATAAAAAAAAGATTCCAGCGGTGGTAATCCACTCTCGAACTCCACTCCAGTGATGTCGGTATCCAGCGACGGATGATCTTCAGGCTCCAGTGATGATGTCCAGCGAGGACACTGGGAAAGCCCGGGTTTACCCTTATGTCAGAGGGGGACGGGGTCATGTGACAGGTGGCCACGTCCTCAGCTGCATAAGACCTTTCAGGCTGCCGCGACGCCATTCCCGGGGTGTCTCCAGTGGAGAGAGGACCGTGTGCTGTTCCTCGCTGGACATCATCGTTGGAGCCTGCAGATCATCCGTCGCTGGATACCGACATCACTGGAGTGGAGATCGAGAGTGGATTACCACCACTGGAATCTTTTTATTTTTTTTTATTTTTAATAAAGGACTTATCCCAACTGTATCTGTGTGTTTTTTTTACAATTCTCTACACTTTCTTTGTGAAATTGTAGGGGTACCCCTTACCAAATCACATAGGGGGAGCGGGATCTGGGGGTCCCCTTTGTTAAAGGGGTCTTCCAGATTCCGATAGGCCCCCCACCCGCAGACCCCCACAACCACCGGGCAAGGGTTGTGGGGATGAGGCCCTTGTCCCCATCAACATGGTCCAGACCCCAAAGCATCCTCCCCATGTTTAGGGCCCCCCCTCTTTTCCTGTGGCCTGCCAGGTTGCGTGCTCGGATAAGGGTCTGGTATGGATTTCTGGGGGGAACTCCACGCCATTGTTTTTTAAATTTGTCGCAAATTTTCCCTTAAAATCCATACCAGACCTGAAGGGTCTGGTATGGATATTTGGGGGGAACTCCACGTAATTTTTTTTTAATTTGGTGCAGGGTTCCCTTTAATATCCATACCAGACCTGAAGGGCCTGGTAATTGAATTTGGGGGGACCCCCATGATTTTTTTTGCAGGGACAGTTCTAAGCACGGGAAACAAGTGCTACTTTACAGGCATACTATACACACCCCCAGGTACAAAATTTAAAGGAATATTTCACTTTTATTGTTCCATTTTAAGCATTATTAAAATCACTGCTCCCGAAAAAACTTCAGTTTTTAAAACTTTTTTTGCATTGATACATGTCCCCTGGGGCAGGACCCAGGTCCCCAAAAATTATGACAATAACTTGCATATAAGCCTTTAAAATTTGCACTTTAGATTTCTCCCATAGACTTTTACAGGGTGTTCTGAGGCTTTTCGAATTTGCTGCAAACACCCCAAATTGCTGTTCGGCGAACGGGCGAACAGACAATGTTCGAGTCGAACATGAGTTTGACTCGAACTCGAAGCTTATCCCTAGTTACGAGGATAAACAGGCACAAATCATAACCCCTTATTTAATAACACTAGACCCTTTCCTAGATTTTGCTCCTGCAAGAACTGCTCACAGTTGTAGCTGTGGTGGTGTTTCCTCCTTTTCTTTTCCCTAGTTTGTCTAAAAAAATTGGTTATGATGAAGAGAAGGACTCACTCTGATTACCCTCAGATTGTGAGAAAGATTGTGTAATATCCTGTGTATTTTGATTTCTATGGATTCTCCTCTGTACTTGACAGGTATTTACCCACCCCTCCTGATAAAATATATATCATGTCTTAACCTATTTTGCTTTGTAGTCAAAAGATGTTTAGAATAATTTTCTAGTAAGCTATTCTGAGGTTCCCAAAAATGAGGATAGTTGCTGACCGTGGACAAGTGCCTCTAGCCAGGAGCATAACTTGCCAGCTGCTGTTTCAAATACAGTAAATCTATTTATTTGTGAAGTCCCTGTAGATCCAACATAATTGATACTATTCCAGGCTGGTCCACACCACAGGACTCTTAAATACCATACAAAGGGTGCCATCCCAGCTCCCAAACTGTATCCAGGCAATCAAATGTATAACCATGTTGTGAGTAAAGCCAGCCATACATGGATCAAAACTTAGCAGGGACCGGACGAATTTCAATCCATGTGCAGGTTGGTTACACAGAACTGGATCTACCAATCGACTTCTGTACAACTGCCCTGTCAGATTTTTGCTGCTCAATCAGTCCTACCAGGTATAGCTAGCAGCGCTGATCATTGTATTCTGACAGCGAGGAAGTCTGGTGGAATCCTCCCTGCTGAGCTGTTGTATTTTGACAGCAGGGAGGATTACACCATCCACATTAAATGTGTGAATGTTGGAATCACATCAGCTTTTTTCATTCAACTTGCTAGTTGAACAAAAACATTTTTTTATGTGCTACCTAAACGCCAAGAATAGCATGAAAGGCGTTAACCATATCTCTCGCTCCCCACTGTGATATTCATTTGCTTTTATGTGAATTTACTTTAACCAGCCCACATACACATACTGCGGCAGGGTGGCCCTCAAGCACAAAATCACAGATCTTTTACTTTGGCTCTTGGGCGAGCGCGTGTGCTGCCAGAGCCCCACTCCTGCTATGATTGGATACAGCGGGAGCCAATCAGCGAGTCTGGCGGACCCGATGTTCACTGGAAACCCGGCGATCGTTCGGAGAGAGGAAGAGTGGCGGTCTGCCTATGTAAACAAGGCAGATTGCCGTTCTGCCAGTAAGAAAGACAGAGATCTTGTGTTTCTGCTAAGCAGGAACACGGATCTCTGTCTTCCTTCAGTTAAACCATCCCCACACAGAAAGAAAGCACTCCCAGGGAACATAGTTAACTCTTTGATCGCCCCTGATGTTAACCCCTTCCCTGTCAATGCCATTAGTGCAGTGACAGGGCATTTTTTTTAGCACTGATCACTGCATTGGTGTCACTGGTCCCCAAAAAGTGTCAAAAGTGTCAGTTACGTGTCCAACTTGTCTGCCGCAATGTCGCAGTCTCACAAAAAATCGCTGATGGCCACCATTACTAGTAAATAAAAATTAAAAGTCCATAAATCTATCCCATAGTTTGTAGACACGATAACTTTTGTGCAAACCAATCTATATACGTTTATTGGGATTTTTTTTTACCAAAAACATGTAGCAGAATACATATTGGCCTAAATGGATGAAGAAATTCGATTTTTTGCATTTTTTATTGGATGTGTTTTATAGCAAAAAGTAAAAAATATTGTTTTTTTTTTTTCAAAATTGTTGGTCTTTTTTGTTTATAGCACAAAAAATTAAAACCGCGGTTGGTGATCAAATTCCACCTAAAGCTCTCGGCGGCTCCAGCGGGTACCCGGAAACGGATCTTGCAGCTGATACAGAAAGCAAGGTTAGTTGATGTATGGCGAGTGACACATTCAGGAGAGAGAGACTACTCCTTTTACTCCACTCCCCATAAGATATACTCCCGCATTGATTACTATCTTATTCCACATAATCAGTTGCATGCAGTTAAAGAAGCTGGAATAGGGAAAATTACCTGGTCAGACCACGCACCAATTTTTTTTTTAAATATACACTGGCAGATTTTCAGCTCCCCGGGTCGGTGACCTTGAAGTTGAATGAAAGTCTCTTACAGGACGATGTAGTGCTGGAGGATGTCCAGGGAGAAGCAAGATGGTACTTCCAGACTAGGGATGAGCTCGGTGTTCGAGTCGAACATAGGTTCGAATCGAACATCGGCTGTTCACGCGTTCGGCGAACAACGAACGATTTGGGCCGTTCGCGCCAAATTCGAGTGACGCGAACGGCCCACAATACACTGCGCCATCGCAGTGTAATCCCGGCGCTGTGATTGGCCAAGCATGCACTGTGACCCTGCATGCTTGGCCAATCACAGCGCCGGCAGCGAGGAGAGCAATGATTGGCCACAGGCAGGATGCCTGTGGCCAATTATAGCTGAGGGGGTTTAGTACACGCCCCACACTATAAAAGGCCGCCAGCTTGTCAAATCTATTCTTTGCTAAACCTTGTGTGTAGGGACAGAGAAGGATAGGCAGGGAGAGTGTCAGTGTCATATTCTTTGCTAAACCTTGTGTGCAGGGAGAGAGAAGGATAGGCAGGGAGAGTGTCAGTGTCATATACTTTGATAAACCTTGTGTGCAGGGAGAGAGAAGGATAACAAAACAATACTCCTGCGCTCTGATGTTTTGGTGTATGCGGGGCGTGTCGATCATTCCTCAGTAAACAGGCAACACTTTAGGAATCTTGCAGCCCTCCTCAGAACTATGGGTGTTCATACAACTGTAAAAAAGCAAAAAACAGGAGGGCGCACCGACCTAGTGTATTACCAGATAAAATCTTTATTAAAATGTATAAAAACAGCAATGGTCCTACTCACAAGCAGAGCGTTAAAATGAGCTTTTTCTAGTGACCAGCCTGAATCATAGGACGACTGAAGTCAAAACTCGATGACCAGAAAGATAGATGGTACCTCAAATGTGCTGGATGGCTGACGCGTTTCCGGGGCGCACCCCTTTCTTCAGAGCCTACACAGCTTGTGGTATCCTATTCTCATGGATAACCAAATCCATGAGAATAGGATACCACAAGCTGTGTAGGCTCTGAAGAAAGGGGTGCGCCCCGGAAACGCGTCAGCCATCCAGCACATTTGAGGTACCATCTATCTTTCTGGTCATCGAGTTTTGACTTCAGTCGTCCTATGATTCAGGCTGGTCACTAGAAAAAGCTCATTTTAACGCTCTGCTTGTGAGTAGGACCATTGCTGTTTTTATACATTTTAATAAAGATTTTATCTGGTAATACACTAGGTCGGTGCACCCTCCTGTTTTTTGCTTTTTTACAGAGAGAAGGATAGGCAGGGGACAGTGTCAGTGTCATTGTTGCTAAGCCTCCTGCACATTATACACCTGAAGTTAGCCCGTATTGCTGCTTTTTCCTGGTGTGTTACACCAACAGGATTTTGCGGCACTTACAGCGGGCGGAGTGTACCTCCTGACCATATTACACCTTAACTTAGCCTGTATTGCTGCTTTTTCCTGGTGTGTTACACCAACAGGATTTTGCGGCACTTACAGCGGGCGGAGTGTACCTCCTGACCATATTACACCTTAACTTAGCCTGTATTGCTGCTTTTTCCTGGTGTGTTACACAAACAGGATTTTGCGGCACTTACAGCGGGTGGAGTGTGCCTCCTGACCATATTACACCTTAACTTAGCCTGTATTGCTGCTTTTTCCTGGTGTGTTACACCAACAGGATTTTGCGGCACTTACAGTGGGCAGAGTGTGCCTCCTGACCATATTACACCTTAACTTAGCCTATATTGCTGCTTTTTCCTGGTGTGTTACACCAACAGGATTTTGCGGCACTTACAGCGGGCGGAGTGTACCTCCTGACCATATTACACCTTAACTTAGCCTGTATTGCTGCTTTTTCCTGGTGTGTTACACCAACAGGATTTTGCGGCACTTACAGCGGGCGGAGTGTACTTCCTGACCATATTACACCTTAACTTAGCCTGTATTGCTGCTTTTTCCTGGTGTGTTACACAAACAGGATTTTGCGGCACTTACAGCGGGCGGAGTGTGTCTCCTGACCATATTACACCTTAACTTAGCCTGTATTGCTGCTTTTCCCATTTCCCTGCAGGCCATTAGAATGTCTGGAAGGCAAACAAGGAGAGGCAGACAGTCAGGAGCCAAAAAAAGAGGGCAAGCAGGCTCTGTGTCTAGAGACAACAGTGCTGATCGTGGACGCGGTGCATCGCCATCAGCACGTGGCCATGGGACACGCTTGTCCTTCTTTTCGGCAGCTGGACGTGTTGAGCCGCATCATGCCGAAGACTTGGTAGAGTGGATGACCAAGCCCTCCTCATCCTCCTCATCCTCTCTCACCCAGGCTCAGGGTACTGGCAAAGCAGCTGCCAAAGCGTCCTCTTCCCTGGTATCAATGTCATCATCAGTCACTCCTTCCCTAGACCAACCATGTCCTCCTGAGGAGTCCCCCGAACTGTTTGAGCACAGTGTTGGGTACATGCTCCAGGAGGATGCCCAGCGTTTCAAAGGGTCTGATGATGATACCCAGCTAGAGGAAGGCAGTAGCGTGAGAGCAGAGAGAGGGGATGCTCAAGAAGGACACCAATGTGGCAGTCATGTTCCAGCAGCTGCAGCATACTGCCAGATTGGCTCCAGTGATGAGGAGGGAGGGGATGATGAGGTCACTGACTCCACGTGGGTGCCTAATAGGAGAGAGGAGGAGGAGGATGAGGAGGAGGCACATCTCCAACGAGGCAGGATGCCCTCGGGGGGCCAGCGTAAGGGCAGCACACCGACGGAATCACACCGCAGAGCTCCGCCTGTGCAGGGCGCTGCCTCTGCCCGTTATTCAAAAAGTTCTTTGGTGTGGGCCTTTTTTGAGTCGAGTGCATCAGATCGCACAGCTGCTGTTTGCAACATATGTCTCAAGCGTATATCGCGTGGCCAAAACATCACCCGCTTGGGCACCACATGCTTGACCAGACATATGTTGACCTGCCATGCAGCTCGTTGGAAAGCCTACCTTAAAGACCCACACCAAAGAACAAAGCTGACCTCTTCTTGCACCGCATCAGCTGGGATCTCCAACCCCACTATACCTTCAGTCCTCTCTGAAACCTGCTCTGAGAGGAATGAAGGTGTAGAATTAGGTGTGTCACAGCCAAGTACTTGCGGGCACTCTGCTAGCAGTACACCAACGTCCGATTCTAGCAGGCAAATTTCCCTGCCCCAGCTGCTGAACCGTCGAAAGAAATTCACCCCCAGCCATCCACATGCCCAGCGGTTGAATGCTAGCTTGGCTAAATTGCTAGCGCTTCAACTGCTGCCTTTTCAGTTGGTAGACTCGGCCCCCTTCCGTGAGTTTGTGCAATGTGCGGTTCCTCAGTGGCAGGTTCCCAAACGCCACTTTTTCTCGCGGAAGGCGATTCCGGCTCTCTACCGGCATGTGGAAGGCAATGTCTTGGCCTCGCTGGACAGGGCGGTCAGCGGTAAGGTGCATATTACCGCTGACTCATGGTCCAGCAGGCATGGACAGGGACGTTACCTTTCTTTCACGGCCCATTGGGTCACTCTTTTGGCAGCTGGGAAGGAGGCAGGACAAGGTGCAGTAGTGTTGGAGGTTGTTCCACCGCCACGCCTCCAAAATGCTACTACTGGTTGTGACACACCTCTGTCCTCCACCCCCTCCTCTTCTTCTTCCTCCGTGGCCTCTGCCTGTGCTTTGTCCTCGGAACCAGCGGTGCTCTGTAGGCGTTCAAGGGGCTACGCAAGTACGCAGGCAAAAAGATGCCATGCCGTGCTTGCGCTGGTGTGTTTGGGGGACAGGAGCCACACTGGGGCAGAGGTTCTGTCTGCTCTGCAGGGGCAGGCCGAGAGGTGGATGACGCCACGCCAGCTTAAGCCAGGAATGGTAGGTTGCGACAATGGCACCAACCTCCTCTCAGCTCTCCGACAGGGACAACTGACCCATGTGCCCTGTGTGGCTCACGTCCTTAACCTGGTGGTGCAGCGGTTCTTGGGCAGGTACCCGGGCTTACAGGATGTCCTGAGGCAGGCCAGGAAAGTCTGTGTGCATGTCCGCAGATCTTATAATGTCAGTGCTCGCCTGGCTGAGCTGCAAAAGGAGTTGAACCTGCCCAAGAACCGCCTTATATGTGACATGCCCACCAGGTGGAACTCAACATTGGCCATGCTGCAGCGGCTGCACACGCAGCAGAGGGCCATCAATGAGTACCTGTGCGACTACGGCACCAGGACAGGGTCAGGGGAGCTCAGGTTTTTTTCACCACGCCAGTGGGGCATGATCAGGGATGCATGCACTGTCCTGGCACCATTTGAGGAGGCCACGAGGATGGTGAGCAGTGACAGTGCATGCATCAGTGACACTGTACCTCTTGTCCACCTGTTGGAACATACGCTGCATGGAATAATGGACAGGGCACTTGAGGCAGAACAGAGGCAGGAAGAGGAGGACTTCCTTGCCTCTCAAGGCCCCCTTTACCCAGACAGTGTTCCTTCTGTCCCACCCATCGCACAGGAAGAAGAGGAGGAGGAGGAGGAGGATTGTGTCAGCATGGAGGTGGAGCCTGGCACTCAGCATCATCAGCAGCAGTCTTTTAGGGATGATTTACAGTCCCAATCAACCAGTGGACTTGTACGTGGCTGGGAGGAGGTGGCTGCGGATCATGTCGTCCTTAGTGACCCAGAGGACTCCAGACTGAATGCCTCAGCTAACCTACGCTGCATGGCCTCCCTGATCCTGCAAAGTCTGCGGAAGGATCCTCGTATTCTTCGGATCAAGGAGAGGGACCATTACTGGCTGGCCACTCTCCTTGATCCACGGTACAAGGGTAAGGTTGCGGACCTTATCTTACCGTCGCAGAGGGAGCAGAAGATGAGACAACTCCGGGAGGCCTTGCAAAAAGGTCTGTGCAACGCGTTCCCAGAGACTGGGAGGTTACAAACTCCTGGTCCTGGACAACGAGTTGCTGAGGCTTCGGTCAGTCAAAGAAGGAGTGGTGGGGAAGGTGGCCGTCTGACCGAAGCGTTCAGACAATTCTTTAGTCCGCAGCCCCAAGGTGTGATCGGTTCCAGCAACCATCGCCAGCGTCTGATATACATGGTGCAGGAATACCTAGGGGCAAGGTCAGACTTGGACACCTTCCCCACCGAAAATCCTCTGGCTTACTGGGTCTTGAGGATGGATCACTGGCCAGAGCTTGCACAGTATGCAATTGAGCTACTGGCCTGTCCTGCATCCAGCGTTCTTTCAGAACGCACATTCAGTGCTGCTGGAGGATTTGTCACGGATCACAGGGTGCGCCTGTCCACAAACTCTGTTGATCGACTGACCTTCATAAAGATGAACCAGTCTTGGATCACCACCAGCTACCAGACACCTGAAGCTGATATAACAGACTAATTTATTTTCAAATGTCACATCCCTTCAAGACTGATGCTGATGCTGAGAGCCTGTCCTGTTATGTTGACTGACTATCCTCCTCCTCCTCAATGATCCGATTGACGATGATAGCTTGGAAGAACATTTTTGTTTCTGGGTGCCGCCACCAGTGGCTAAGGCCCAATTTTTCAGCCCCTGTTTAACAGGGGTGTGTTATTACAATTTTTTATGCAATGCTTTGCAGCAGGTCTCATTCCTGCACTCCAACTAGAGTATCTGGGAGTGGTTGCAGTGTCGTGGCACCAGCACCAGTGGCTAAGGCCCAATTTTTCAGCCCCTGTTTAACAGGGGCGTGTAATTACAATTTTTGATGCAATACTTTTCAACAGGGCTCATTGCTGTGCTCCAAGTACAGTATCTGTGAGGGGTTGCAGTGTTGTGGCACCAGTGCCTAAGGCTCAATTTTTCTGCCCCTGTTTAACAGGGGCATGTAATTACAATTCTTGATCTAATAATTCACAGCAGGGCCCATTCCTGCACCCACCAAGACTAACTGTGAGGCCTTACAGTGTTGTGTCAACACCACCACCACCACCACCAAAGGCCCAATTTTTCAGCCCCTGTTTAACAGGTGCGTGTAATTACAATTTTTGATGCAATACTTTGCAACAGGGCTCATTGCTGTGCTCCAAGTACAGTATCTGTGAGGGGTTGCAGTGTTGTGGCACCAGTGCCTAAGGCTCAATTTTTCTGCCCCTGTTTAACAGGGGCATGTAATTACAATTCTTGATCTAATAATTCACAGCAGGGCCCATTCCTGCGCCCACCAAGACTAACTGTGAGGCCTTACAGTGTTGTGTCAACACCACCACCACCACCACCACCAAAGGCCCAATTTTTCAGCCCCTGTTCAACAGGGGCATGCAATTACAATTCTTGATCTAATAATTCACAGCAGGGCCCATTCATGCGCCCACCAAGAGTAACTGTGAGGGCTCACAGTGTTGTGGCAACACCAACATGTAAGGGGCAAATTTCAGCTGAGTATATACGGCAGGCCCCTACTTTCAAACATCCAACTTACAAACGACTCCTCCTTGCAAATGGAAGGATACAACAGGAAGTGAGAGGAAATCTACCCCTAGGAAGGCAAATTCTCTCCTGTAAGAGTTAATATGGGAAAAAAAGTGTCTCCTCTCCACTGATTCTTTATCACCAATTCTTGTTTCAATAAAAAACCCAAATTTTCAAAAAACATTTGTCATTAGGACGGAAAGTGAGGTGAACTGTTCTGAACAGGTGCACACTGCACAGACAGCAAAACAAATGTTACAGGGGTGATAACCCTTCCCTATGTTTTCCAAAAAGCTTAAAAATCGATTTTTTGGCTGGAGCTACACTTAAACAATGTACCTGTTCAAAATTACAAACAGATTCTACATAAGAACAAACCTACAGTCCCTGTCTTGTATGCACTGCCTGTATACGGCTGTTCAGAGTATATAGGGCCTTTTTTATTTTGTGTGCGGGGTTCCCCTTAATATCCATACAAGACTGAAAGGGGCTGGTAATGGGCTGGGCTGGGGGGGGGGGGGTGTGATGGGGTAGCTATGCCATTTTTCTTAAAGATTTTCATCCATATTACCGGGACCAGACATTACATTAAAGCCGCAAGCAGTTTTAAATGGCTTTTTTTCCTTTAGAAATGTAATTTTGTGCAGGGACAGTTCTAAACACGGGAAACACGTGGCACTTCACAGGCATACTTTAGACACCCCCCAGGTACGATATTTAAAGGAATATTTGACTTTTTTTTTCACTTTATACATCATTAAAATGACTGCTCCAGAAAAACGGCCGTTTTTAAAACTTCTTTTTGCATTGATACATGTCCCCTGGTGCAGAACCCGGTTCCCAAAGCCTTTTTAGGACAATAACATGCATAATAGTCATTATAATTAGCACTTTAGATTTTGAACGTTCGCATCCATTGTATTTAATAGGGTTCTAATGTTCGTGCGAACTTTCGGTCCGTTCACGGGTTCTGGTGCGAATCGAACCCGGGGGGTGTTCGGCTCATCACTATTCCAGACCAATGACACATGCCAGATTGTGATCCAGGGGTGATTTGGGAAGCCCACAAGGCAGTGATAAGGGGAATGTTGATGAAACATGGGGCAAGGATTAAGAGAAAGAGAAGCAAAGTTAATATCTCTCCTGGCAGATATCTCACGTCTAGAAGGTCTACATAAACAGAGCCCTATTCCAGGTTTGGAAAGGAAACCTGATGGCGGCACGTAGACAGATTACAGAGCTACTTTTGTACAAAGCAAAGAGGGCAATACAGATAGGTAGGAGACATAACTATGAATTGGGGAATAAGTGTGGGAAGCAATTAGCTAGGACACTGAGGAAACAACAATCAAAGACATATGTACCAATGATTATAGGGGCGGGAGGCGAAAAACTCAGAGAGATAGCACAACGGTTTGGAGACTTTTATACATCTTTGTATAACCTGCAATCAGGTTCGCAGAACCAAACCACAATGGATGAGTATATAGCCACCTCGGGTATCCCTAGCCTGACATTAGCGGTAAGTCAGGAATTGGAAAGGCCGATTACTATTGAGGAAATTCAGGAGGCAGTGAAAGGAGGGAAGGGAGGAAAATCACCGGGTCCGGATGGTTTTACCACTCAATATTATAGACTCCTCTTCCCTATTCTGGGACCATATCTTGTAAAAATGTTCAATGGACTAGGAGACATAAGCTCTTTTCTTACAGAATCTTTGAAAAGCCTTGATTACGGTCATACCGAAGGAAGGAAAGGATCCCTCTCAATGTGGGAGCTACAGACCGTATTTATCACTGCTAAATACGGACTTGAAGCTTTTTTCCAAGATCCTGGCAACGCGACTGCAAAAGCACATACCCGGCCTGGTCCATAAAGACCAGGTAGGGTTTGAGCAGATGAGGGAAGCACGGGATAATACGATTAAGACCTTGAACTTGATCCATTTGGTGGGCACACCCTGAACCCCATGTGTCTTCCTGGGGACAGATGCAGAAAAAGCATTTGATCGTATCAACCTGCAATTTATGTTCTTGGTTTTGAGATACATGGGGTTCAGGAATAAGATGCTACAATGGATTACTAGTAATTATACCCATCCCTCCACCCAGGTCAAAGTGAATGGAGTATTGTCCCCTCTTTTTATGTTATCCCGTCCTTTAGCGATGACGTCAGCACGTCTGCCTCCCGACGTACGTTTCGCTACACAATAGTGTCATCTGGGGAACGGGCGACGCACTGACTCATCACTTCTAAAACAGCAACATGAAACCACGCCTACAATGTGAGTCACAGGCAGCGCCGCCGACAAGAACCAACATTGATTCGTGCGGCAGAATGGAAACATACTGAGATGGCATAGAACTCATATATACTATGAAATATATGAGTTTAATGTGTGTAAATAAAAAACTCTAATAAAACTATGATAAAAAGCACTTAAAGAAATGCCAAAAAGGGGGAACAGAGACTACGATCGATTAGTATAAAATACGTTCACTGATCAAGTGGTGAACCGCAGCACCACCCAGTGGCGGGCCAACAAACTCCAGAGATCAGAACATAATAATAATACATAAATATAGAAATCCTGCATTAAACCAAAATGCCTGATTGTATAATATACAATGGAGTTACATTACATAGGGACCCATAGTGAAATAAGTATAGACATCTCAACCGGACAAAAAAACCTACTGCCCAGGACTCACATACTGTAGTATACATGGCGACCAGAAATGCATTGACATCATGGGTCAAAGGTTATACAGAAAATTTGGTTTTCTGGTATCAGAGACAAAGTTAGACAAAAACATGATTAAGTGTATAAACAGATGTCAAAAAATTCACAAACTGATCATACCCTAGGAGTTGTCTATAAAAGCATTTAAATCTGTTTCAACATTTAACCCAGGGGGCATAGCATTTGATCCTATGGATCCAGGACATTTCTAACCTGGAAACGCTACGCACTAATGAGTCACCCCTCCACTGTGGCATATATCTATCAATGCCAAGAAATATGGTTTTAGCAGGATTTCTATTGTGCACTTCTAGGGTCTCTCTTTCTGTTCTCGGACATTGCTGGTCTACCGAGTCTTAATCTTTGGAGTGTGCAATTCCCCGGATATCCATTCATCGTGAGGAAGGAGGCTTTTTATGTGTTTTGGGCTTGTAACCAGCTTACCTCTGTCTTAATCTTTGGAGTGTACAATTCCCCGGATATCCAGTCATCGTGAGGAAGGAGGCTTTTTATGTGTTTTGGGCTTGTAACCAGCTTGCCTCTGGTAAGCGCATTCAATTGGTGGTGGTACACGAGTGCAGATTGGTGTTAATTCTCAAGACTCACCTTTTTATCACTTTACACCTACCTCTAAGATTTCACTGTGGATCACATTATGGACTTTTTACTTTCATTATAAATTGGACTCATTTGGTGTTACTTTGAAAGCTTAATTTATATTCAACCTAACACTTTCTCTCGTTGGTCACATCCATTAAATTAGATTTTTTTGGACTGGTTAGTCACATTTTATGGTGATTTCTTTTTATATATACATATATGTATATTTTTGTTTACTGATGGTACACTGTATATTTTTAGGTTTATTATTTTTGCGCAGCTCCCTTCCCTTCTCTTATACAATTAAGGTTTTGTCTGACATTTGGAGCTTGCTGCTATTTTAGGGGTGGTGTTTATTTTTATTTTTATTTATTTCCCCCTTTTATATTTGCACTGTTTGACTTTTTTACTGCTTGCTTTTTGTATTGGGTACCATGGATATTTTCGAATACAGAACCACTAGGGTTGTCAACACCGATGGTGTATTCAAAATATATAAAAATAATGATGAGGGTGATCTGAGTGGCCTGTTCACGAGGCTCAAAAATCTTACGATATCGGAAACCCATACACAATGGGATATTGCTTATCTTGAGACATATGTCAAGAATGCGATGGTACCAAGGAGTCTCCGATGGGAAGTCAGCCCCCAACAGGGAGACGTCCAGTTGGATTATTGGTTTAAATATTTCAACACTGCTGGTGTCAACTTCCTTCAGTTTTTAATTGATAGGAAAAATGCTAAGCTTTCACGTTTGGACGATGAAATTAAAATCATCAAGGATAAATTAAGTCCATTTAGTGAAAGTAGTGAATATAAAGAGAAATCATTATCTCTCCTTAAAATTTTAGAAAAGGAGGACAGGGAGCAGAAAATCAAGAAAAAAAAGAAATACAATAGAGACCTTATTGATTATCAGGGTGGGGTAGTCTTTGAGTGGCAAACAAATTTATTGGCAGAGCAATCCAATGTAGCCAATACTGATATGGAAATATCCACCGCTAATGTTGGTGAGAGAATTGTTCCCTCATCAGGACATCCTCCTACCAAACCTCCCCCCAGCGGTCCATCTAGATCACTTCCCCTTAAACCTCGGCGAGGATCTCATTCATCGCCATTTAGACAGAGTGGTGGAAGGGGGGGTGTCCCCGGTAGGTCATCACAACACCCTCCTCTACTTCAACGACGCCCCCGGGGGTCCAATCATCACCCCAATTCAGGGTGAGGTAGAGGTACCAGTTACCAACATTCTGGGCCCTTACCCAATCGGTCTACTTATAATTATGGCCCACCACCCAATAACTACTATGGGGGTTCCCTCCATATCATGGGCATGGTCAATGTATCAATCCAAATTATGGCCATGGCATACCATCCAATTCTAAGCCCAACCAGTTTGAACGATTGGGTTTCGAACCACAACACTTTCAGCCCTCTAATTCTTATGACCGAAGAAATGAATTTGATTATAGTGTCAGTACTTCCAACTATTTTTTTCCGTTGTATGATAGAGAGGGACCCCAGGATGATTCGTTCAATAGAGGGGGAACCAGCCTGCTTGACCCATCCTTATATTCCACAAATAGTCTGGGGCCTTCTAACAGCTAGCACTGGGGTTTTCACAAATGAAATCAGGGCACCAAACGGTCGGGAGGCCAAAGAGAGAATCTAGAGGAGGTAAATGAATACGATCCAAAAAGAAAAAAGCTTTAATTGGATCTGGCATATTCAACTTAAGTACAGCTGTCCTTACTACCTCCGAGAAATTAGTATTAGACAAGGGTCTAAAATATGCACCTTCACGTGGTCTTAATAAATTTCAAACATATATTGATATCCACAAGTTTGTTCGTAAATTGAGCATTAAACGACATATGCTGCTGAATCCCATTCAAACTGATTCTGGCATTCCGCAAGGATTTAGCCATTCAGGGCGGCATAATGCTTCTTTGTTCAATCCACCAGGGGCCGTAGCCCCAGCGATTAAAACGTTCAAAGATGTGGTATTACGTGATTTGGATCTTATGCCTAGCAAAAAGGCTAGATCCAATCATGATATGGTTCTTGGCCTTAACTCCTTATGTGAAAATAAGGAGATTGTGATAAGGCCAGCGGATGAAGGTGGGGGGATCATTATTTTGGATAAAAAGGATTATCTGGTAGAAATGGCTAGGATTTTGGGAGACCGGGATACGTATACATCATTATCGTCTGATCCTAAAATCAAATACCGGGCGACTTTGGATGCCATCGTTCAAAAGGGATTTGAGCAGGGTATCCTTAATCAGAAAGAACGGATGTATTTGGTCCCCTTGGCTCCCCATACTCCGGTAATCTATTACCTCCCAAAAATCCACAAACATCCTACCTGCCCCCCGGGACGTCCCATAATCAGTGGGATAGATTCTGTTACGTCCCGGGTGGGCAGATACATAGATTCCTATTTACAGCCACTGGTAACTAAGATGCCATCACATATTAAAGACTCACGTCAGGTGATTAATACATTGGCTGAACACACCCCGAAACCTGGTATGTGGTTAGTAACGGCTGATGTCACATCTCTCTTTACAGTTATACCACACGATTTGGGCATTTTTGCCGTTGAATATTTCCTGAGACAAGATTCAGGATTGTTTGACGAGCAAATTATATTCATTTTGGAGCTCTTGGCCTTTGCGGCTTCACATAGCTACTTTTGGTTTGACCAACAGTTCTATAGACAAGATAGGGGGGTCGCCATGGGGGCTAAGTATGCCCCCAGTCTGGCCAACCTATTTATGGCCCTATGGGAGGAGGATGTCGTCTATGCCCAACAGCGACCACAAGTGGTGCTGTGGGCCAGGTACATAGACGACATCCTCCTCCTATGGGATTGCGACCGATGCGACCTGGACAGTTTCATTGCTGAACTGAATCAGAACACCGAAGGCATCTTCCTTAATTTTGAAGCTAGCCAGACTAAGATTAATTTCCTGGATCTGTGCATTGGTATTAGTGAGTATCAGTTTACCACCTCTACCTTCTTCAAGGGTACCGACAGGAATTTCTATATTCCTGTCGGTAGTTGCCATCATAAGACTTTGCTTGATTCGGTACCTAAAAGCCAATATCTTCGCCTGAAAAGGAACTGTTCAGATCATAGAGAGTTCCTATCTCAGGCTGAGGTTCTTACTCAACGTTTTTTGGATAAAGGTTGTTCAGCTGCCTCTTTACAACAGACCTTAAACGGCGTAGTTCAACTTGATAGAAGGGAATTGCTAAAGGATAGACCACCTAAGGCTAAGGTGTCGCCTTCCATCCCTTTTATCACAACGTTTTCTTTCCAACATAAGAATGTTAAAGATCTTATTGCCAAGCATTGGCATATTCTTACTAACGATCTGGTTTTAGGCTCTACCATTCCAGACAAGCCCCAGGTCATCTATAAGGGAGCTCCGTCATTGAGAGCAAGGGTGGCTCCAAATATTTTGGACCCTCCTCCTATCAAAAGAGGTTTCTTTGATTATTTGAGTGGGTTTTACCAATGTAAAAAATGTAGGGTGTGCTCTCTGAGTGGCTGTTCACATAGGCGCACCCACAAATTTACATCTACTAGTACCACAGCTGAGTTCACGATCAAGACGTTTGTCACGTGTTCTACCGTGGGGTCGTTTATCTCCTGCAATGCCCTTGCGGGCTCCAATATGTGGGCAGGACTAAGCGACCCTTAAAGGTGAGACTCAATGAACACGTGACGAACATCCTGACAGGGTTCCCTAAACATCTAGTTTCCCGCCACTATCTAGAAGTGCACAATAGAAATCCTGCTAAAACCTTATTTCTTGGCATTGATAGATATATCCCACAGTGGAGGGGTGACTCATTAGTGCGTAGCATTTCCAGGTTATAAATGTCCTGGATCCATAGGATCAAATGCTATGCCCCCTTTGGGTTAAATGTTGAAACAGATTTAAATGCTTTTATAGACAACTCCTAGGGTATGATCAGTTTGTGTATTTTTATACATCTGTTTATATACTTAATTATGTTTTTTGTCTAACTTTGTCTCTGATACCAGAAAACCAAATTTTCTGTATAACCTTTGACCCATGATGTCAATGCATTTCTGGTCGCCATGTATACTATGTGAGTCCTGGGCAGTAGGTTTTTTTGTCCAGTTGAGATGTCTATACTTATTTCACTATGGGTCCCTATGTAATGTAACTCCATTGTATATTATACAATCAGGCATTTTGGTTTAATGCAGGATTTTTATATTTATGTATTATTATTATGTTCTGATCTCTGGAGTTTGTTGGCCCGCCACTGGGTGGTGCTGGGGTTCACCATATGATCAGTGAACGTATTTTATACTAATCGATCGTAGTCTCTGTTCCCCCTTTTTGGCATTTCTTTAAGTGCTTTTTATCATAGTTTTATTAGAGTTTTTTATTTACACACATTTAACTCATATATTTCATAGTATATATGAGTTCTATGCCATCTCAGTATGTTTCCATTCTGTCTCACGAATCAGTGTTGGTTCCTGTCGGCGGCGCTGCCTGTGACTCACATCGTAGGTGTGGTTTCATGTTGCTATTTTAGAAGTGATGAGTCAGTGCGTCGCCCATTCCCCAGACGACGCTATTGTGTAGCGAAACGTACATCGGGAGGCAGACGTGCTGACGTCATCGCTAAAGGATGGGAGATTGCATGCCGGCCGGCTCTCCTCTGTATTTTATGCCTTAATTCATCACATTGATGTAAGTTGCCATTTTTTTAATTAATAAATGCATTGATTGGACGTTACACACTATGTGGGTCTCTCTTTCTGTTCTCGGACATTGCTGGGCTACCGAGTCTTAATCTTTGGAGTGTGCAATTCCCCGGATATCCATTCATCGTGAGGAAGGAGGCTGTTTATGTGTTTTGGGTTTGTAACCAGCTTGCCTCTGTCTTAATCTTTGGAGTGTACAATTCCCCGGATATCCATTCATCGTGAGGAAGGAGGCTTTTTATGTGTTTTGGGCTTGTAACCAGCTTACCTCTGTCTTAATCTTTGGAGTGTACAATTCCCCGGATATCCAGTCATCGTGAGGAAGGAGGCTTTTTATGTGTTTTGGGCTTGTAACCAGCTTGCCTCTGGTAAGCGCATTCAATTGGTGGTGGTACACAAGTGCAGATTGGTATTAATTCTCAAGACTCACCTTTTTTTCACTTTACACCTACCTCTAAGATTTCACTGTGGATCACATTATGGACTTTTTACTTTCATTATAAATTGGACTCATTTGGTGTTACTTTGAAAGTTTCATTTATATTCAACCTAACACTTTCTCTCGTTGGTCACATCCATTGAGTTAGATTTTTTTGGATTGGTTAGTCACATTTTATGGTGATTTCTTTTTATATATACATATATGTATATTTTTGTTTACTGATGGTACACTGTATATTTTTAGGTTTATTATTTTTGCGCAGCTCCCTTCCCTTCTCTTATATAATTAAGGTTTTGTCTGACATTTGGAGCCTGCTGCTATTTTAGGGGTGGTGTTTATTTTTATTTTTATTTAGCGCAGTAATTCCCCCTTTTATATTTACCTTGAAGTCTAACTTTAAATTCAAATGGACAGATCAAGCCCTGACTTATCTGGGGACCTCTATCCCGGAGGATCTTTCACAGATATACAAACTTAATTTTTTACCGTTATCTAGAGTGCGGATCCTCCTGGATGGGTGGCAGAAAGGGCTCCATTCGTGGTTTGGGAGGTGCAATATTATTAAAATGAATATCTTACCGAAATTTCTATACCTTTTTCAGACCCTTCCCATTGCGATACCTAAATATTTTGTCAAACAGATACATTCCCTTTTTAGTAGATTTATATGGGCAAACAAACACCCAAGAGTTAAGGGTTCCTTTCTGTCGCTACCTAAATGATATGGAGGTGTGTCTGCGTATAAATACTACCAGGCGGCTCTATTGTGTCGTTTGATTGATTGGAGTTGACATAGGGAGGGGAAAACCTGGTCAGAGTTAGAACAAGCCCAGTGTAGTGGCTTACTTCACCGAGCTGCATGGTGCTACAGGGACCTCCCAAAATGTATGAAGATGCATCCCCTGATAGGTCCGACTCTCCGGATGGGATATGGGTTATTCGCGAAGGGGAAATGATCAACATTAGATTCACCCCTTTTCCCCATTTTGGGGAACCCACATTTCTGGCCGGGATTGAAGAAGGGACCCTTTAGCAAGCTGTTAGATTAGGGGCTCTTTCAAGCCTCTGATTTTGTGAAAGCAGGAGTATGGCCCACGATGCAGGAGATGATAACAGGAACCACATCCTATCAATTGGATTTTTGGCGGGCACTGCAATTGAGACATTTTCTCAAGACTTTGAGTTTACAGAGTAGATATGAACGAATGGTAACAAAATTTGAGAAGTACTGTAATGGGAGTGGTACACTGCGGCATACTCTCTCTAAAATGAGTGAATTATTGAATACACCCCCCCAAGGATTTTTGATTGCCCTTCTTTATGAGGTGGGAGACAGAGCTGGATAGAGTTTTCTCGGAGGGGCAACAGAGTAAGATACTACACATGTTCGAATCCTCAGTCTTTATAAGAATGCAGGAGACAAATTTTAAGATCTTATCGCAGTGGTACCGTACCCCGGCCATCCTAAATAGATGTTACCCAGACATTCCATATATATGTTGGCGGTGTGGGGGAAAAGGAGGGACGTTAATGCAAATTTTCTGGACATGTCCCAGAATACAGAGTTTCTGGAAGGAGGTCCAGAAAATTGCCCAAAAGTTTAGAGAGGAGGAGATGCCAGAGGATCTGACTTTTTATTTATTACAGGATTCAGATACTTTGGTTAAACAATATAGGAAGTCGATCCTCTGTCATCTCCTAAACGCAGCAAGAGCATGTATCCCAGCAATGTGGGAGCAGACCCAGCCTCCGTCAGTAGGGATGTGGTTTAAACGAGTAGAACATTTGAACATGATGGAGGACTTGGTATGGACCTCCAGGCAGAAACGGGGGGTTTACTTGGAGACATGGTCGGCCTGGAATCTTTTAAATATTCTGAGGAGGGAAGAGCCCTTATGGATGTAGACTGAACAGATGCTATTGGGGGAATTGAGGGGCATGGAGGAGAGAGAGTGGGGTTTTTGAATTTCTTTCCCTTTTTTTTTTTTTGAGAGGGGGGGGAAAGGGGATTAAATGAAAGAGAGTAGTAACGAGATAGGATGAATAGATAGGGGACAGAAAGCCCCCCTCCAGCCTGGGGACAAGATATGGGGCCTAGAGGGGAGGGTGACTGGATTGCCCAACTGCGTGCACAGAAAAAATCAAAGTTTTTTTTTTTATTGTAGTAACACGAGTAATGCTAGTAATGCTAGGGCGACAGGTGGTTATAAGAATATGTAGATCTATGGACATTATACACTATGGTATATGGCGTATAGCAGACAAAGGATACTGTGTGATGTAAGGCCCCTTTCACACTGAGGCGTATTTCAGGCGTTTTTGCGCTAAAAATAGCGCATAAATAACGCCTGAAATACTCCTACCCCAGCATTCTCAATGTGAAAGCCCGAGGGGCTTTCACACTGAGGCGGTGCGCTGGCAGGAGATCTCCTGCAAGCCGCATCTTTGGAGCGGTGAAGGAGCGGTGTGTATACCGCTCCTTTGCCTGCTCCTTGCCATTGAAATCAATGGTACACAGCGGTAATACCGCCCGCAAACCGCGGCTATAGCCGCGGTTTGCGGGCGGTATTAACCCTTTTTCGGCCGCTAGCGGGGGTTAAAACCGCACCGCTGGCAGCCGCATATCGCGGTAAAACAAGACGGTGTAGGGCGCTGAAAATCGCGCCACTATACCGTCAATGCATATGCCCGCCCCAGTGTGAAAGGGGCCTTAGAAGTATATATAATGTACCCTGTGTTGCTTGTTCTGACTGTCTGTTTGTTTCAAAACAAAATAAAAGAATATAAATTGAAAAAAAATTCCACTAAAAGAAATCTCTATTTGTGGGAAAAAAAGAACATCAATTGTATTTGGGTATAGTGTCACACGACCACGCGATTGTCAGTTAAAGCAACGCAGTGCAGTATCGCAAAAAATGGCCTGGTCAGGAAGGGGGTAAACCTTCCGGAGCTGAAGTGGTTAATAAAGGATTGTGAAGTACAGCCATCCAAATTTCTTTTGTCTGAATGCAATTAGATCCATGCTTCACTTGTTCAAAATCTTACACCAATCGGGGGGCGTTGCCAACCGGCAAAGAATATGACTGCTTAAGCTATGAGCTTGTCAACCCAGGGGACACATCAGAGCGACTACGGCCCGCAAGCTACATAATTCACAGCCATCCTTGCCCCAGGGACGTCCTAGAATCCAGCCACGATGTCTAGGAAGAGATTCACAGAGTACAAGCCGCAGAAACTCACAGAATTTGCTTTCAAGCCGGCGGAGAAGGTCAGTGAAAGCAAAGATGGCGCCGGCCAGGCCGCGCCATGGGACTCGCGGGACTCCTACACGGACTTACCGGATGAAATTCCGGTTGATCCGCCCACGCCTGTGTCCCCAGGCCTCTCCGATCACCCCCCTGTGGGTGACCCCTCACCAGAAGCCCTGCAAAAGCCAAGATGCGGCTAGACACGTGGCCGCACCGGCCGTCACAGACGCTAATTGAGGCCCCGGCTTTTAATCCCCTCACTTCCAACCAGGCCCTGCATTCCTCTATGGCCTCCTTCCCCACCTCAGGTCAGCCAGTGCTCGACTCAACACTTAAGTACATGCTGCTGTCACTGCAGGCCTCGCTCATGACAGATCTATCCTCTCTTTTTCACAAGGTTACATCTGACAAACATTATCTGGATGACAGGGTGACATGTCTAGAGGGCGGAATGACTGAATGTGCCTCCACAGTAAATGGTGTCATTGATGTCTATGAGGATATTAGAGAGGAGCAAAATCGGATGCGCACCAAGCTGGCCGGTTTAGAGGACAGGTCCCGTAGGAATAATGTAAAGTTGAGAGGGGTGCCAGAAGCCATACTACCTGCTGACCTGCCCAAATATGCGAAAGAGCTTATGCACATCATCCTGTCAGAAGCGCCACCCAGAGACCTAATAATAGACAGGATTCACAAGATTGCCAAACCATCTCACCTCGCAGCCACTATACCCAGAGATGTACTAATGAGGGTGCACTTTTTCCACATAAAGGAAAAGCTCATGTTTGGGGTCAAAGCTAAAACCCCCCTCCCGGTGCCCTTCACGGATGTTCAACTTTTTCCTGACCTATCCAAGTTCACCCTACAACTGCGGAGGCAAATGAGCCCGGTGACCAAAGGGCATCAAAATCACAAAGTCCAATATAAATGGAGATACCCGGCCACACTTCTCATAACCAATAATGGCAAATCCCATGTGGTCAGCGACCTTCAGGCGGGTCTCAATCTACTCCATATATGGGGCATTCTGCCTGACTCGCCCGGCCCCCTCCCACCACACAGCGGCACATCCTCCACCCGTCGCAACCTGGATCAAAACCATACTCAGATGGCTTAAACTCTCACCTCCACGGTGGGTCAACCTAAAGACCCTGCATTCCCCTGGGCTCTGATAGAGAGTTTCTCTTGTTACTTTACTTCTCATCGTTTTGAACTTTTTCACCCACTGACGGAGGTCGCAGCGCAGTCTCGCTCCACCTCTAATATAAAAAACAATATAAAAAACAATCAGCGCACATATGTGATAAGTGTATAACTGTAACCTACTGCAAGCTGAACACCAATAAGGTTGATCACAAAAAAAACTAAATGAATGATAATAAAATAACAGTGCAGCGCAGCAAATGTCCATATAGTGATGAACAATATAAACACCCAAGGAGTGGAAGAGTCTTCAAGCAATAGGTGACTGTCTTCCAATAAGAAAAACCTGCTTACCAGAACAGATGGACCTTTTGAATGAACAAGAGGTCAGATACGCTTATTTCCACCATGAGGGGAAGATGGTCTTTGATGAATGGAATCCAACAGCGTGGCAGATGGACATCAGGTGATACGGCAACCAATGAAGAATATGGAGAAAAAAGGCAGACAATCTAAGTGTAGACTTGTCATTTATTATCCATAAAAATGATGAGTGACATGCATGGCATGATATAAAAAATAAGTGTGTCAAAATAGTCACTGAGTCTTGAATGCAAATGGCAAGTTGCAACAATGGCAAAACTACCAGATCGAAACACAATCCAGAGTCCACAGCAATAATGACAACAACGTAAGTATAGAATAGTCTTCTCTGGATGGTAAGTGCATAGGCACAACAGCTGAACCACCAGTGAGGTGCGAAGATGTGAAATCTAAAAATAACAACAAGCAGTGCCGAGCCGCAGGTAGCACGGAATAGACACGGGTGACGTCACTAGGTAAGCTCCTCCCCCGTACGCATGTTACGTCCTACTGGACTTCGTCAGTGGTGGGTGGAGCTAAGGCATCACCCAACGTCTATATATACCGGCGTGGTAACCATGGAGTGATTTGTATGGGCGGGACAGGCGGTGATCCGAAAACCGGAAGCCCAACTTGTCCCAGGCACACAATACAACGCATTTCCTATGAGCTCCACCTCTAACTTTAAGCTAGTGTTGAGTGATACACACCTAACGATTTTTTTGTTCAGACTGAGTCTAAGTCTTTTCCCTGGTGTGTGTGTTGCTTTAATCTACGTTCTTGTTCTCTGATACGCTGTTTGTACATGAACATTTTCTTTTTTTTAACATATTGCTCTATGCACAGCTCTAGTAATCTTTGAGCAGGACCTTTCTGGACCTTTGCTGCTCTTCCATACCGCCGAGTGTTCAACAATCCTTGATCCCGACTGTACTCCGACTAACTGTAAGTGCTGAACCTAACCCATCGCATTTTACACATCCTCAAGATGCCACTCAAACTTATGTCACTTAACGTTAACGGGCTTAACCACCCGCGAAATGTCACTCTCTTTGGAAAACCGTCATGGCTCTTCACAGTGACGTAGTCTGTATACAGGAGACTCACCTTCTTCAATCTGATTGGAAGCTATGTGCCAACCGCCAGTTCCCACATGTCTACCATGCCTCTTATAACTCTAAAGCTAGAGGGGTCATGATAGCAATCAGCGACAAAGTTGACTTCCAACCCTTCATTGTATCCCTCGACCCTGAGGGCCGCTACATAATCCTGGTATGCACTTTTAACAAAACGACGTACACACTTATCAATCTCTACGCCCCGAATGCTCACCAGGTTAATTTCCTACATAAAGTTCTCAGGCTGGCCAAGTCTCTCCAAAAGGGCCACCTTCTAGTATGCAGAGACTTTAATCTAGTCCCAGATTTCTCTATAGACTCCACTTCTGCTGCAAAAAGAAGAATATCCCCGCTGCAGATTCTAATTTCTACACATGACTTATTTGACATTTGGAGGTGCCATCGTGGAACTGAAAGAGACTATACCTACTTTTCCCCTAGACATAATTCCTACTCGCGAATCAACTTATTTTTTTCAGGCAAATGGGTATTACAAAAAAAATTGGCCTCTGCGATCCACACCACCACATGGTCAGACCATGCCCCAATCTTGCTCTCCATTGAAGATTCCAAACGAACCCACAATTCTTATATCTGGAGAGCCAACAACTACATTTTGCAACACAAAGACTATGCACCAGAGATCGCGAATCACATTGAGGAATTCTTTATACTAAACAAAGGCTCGGTATCTGACCCTGGGGTGATGTGGTGTGCGCACAAGGCCTTCATGAGAGGTATTCTGATGAAACTTAGTGCTGTACATAAACGGAAGAGGACGCAGAGAATTGACGAGATTTTGTCTCAAATTGCTACCCTAGAAATTCAACATAAGGCCAATCCTCAATCCTCACTGCCTGACCGACTCTCGATACTATGACAGGAACTTAGATCTTTACTCCTTCATTCTTACAACCACCTCCAAAGGAGGCTAAAAGCTACCACCTATTCCACTTCCAATAAATCTGGGAAACGATTGGCACAATGTCTTAAAGGCAAACGTGCCAAGACCAAGATAAGTCGACTATACCATCCCCACGATCAAACCCCTCTGACTAACCCCGAAGACATTGCCAACGCATTTAATGACTATTATAGCGACTTATATAACTTAAAAAAGGACCCTCTAACTCCCCAACCCTCTCAGGATGACATTAACCTCTTTCTTCACAACCTACAACTACCTACCTTGACCGCTGAACAACTCTCATTTCTGAATGCCCCATTTTCAGAACAAGAGATTCAAAAGACAATTCGATCTCTCCCCATGAATAAAGCCCCAGGGCCTGATGGCCTCTCGGGGGGAATACTATAAACAATTCTCCGCACAGTTAACCCCTCATTTAGTAGATGTTTTTAATGTCGCTGCCTCCTCTTCACAATTCCAACCTGAAATGTTAAATGCTCTTGTTATTACTATACCGAAACCAGGGAAGAAGCCGTCCACACCCCAAAACTTTCGCCCGATATCCTTACTCAATCTAGATGTTAAACTCTACTCTAAAACGATAGCGACGAGATTACTAGATATAATGCCCACTCTAATCCACAGAGATCATTCTGGCTTCACAAAAGGTAGGCAGGCATCGGATGCCACCAGATGACTTATTGATCTTATTCACCACGCAAAATCTACTGGAACGCCTTCTCTGCTCCTTTCACTGGACGCAGAGAAGGCGTTCGATAGAGTACACTGGGCATATTTCAGATCAGTGCTCCAGAAATGTGGCTTTACTAGACATATCCTCAGCGCCATCATGGCACTATACTCCACCCCCTCGGCCCTAGTGTACACAGAAGACATGACCTCCCGCCCATTCCCCATAACCAATGGCACCCAACAGGGGTGTCCCTTGTCCCCCCTTATTTTTAACCTTCTTAAGGAGCCTCTAGAAACGCACATTAGAGCCCATCCTTCCATTTCAGGTATACAAATAGGTCGTGCTTCACACAAAAGTAGTTTATTCGCAGACGACATGATTCTAATCCTTACAAACCCGGCTTGTTCCATGGCGGAGGTACAAAAGTTACTCAGCTGGTTTAGTGAGACTTCGTACTATAAGGTCAACACAACTAAGTCATATATTCTCGACATTAACTTGGATGCTACTACAAAAAACATGTTACAAATACAATATATATTCAAATGGGCTGACAAAGAACTCTCTTATCTAGGAGTCAAATTAACCAGATTAACCAAATCTCTGTTCTCAGCCAACTTTTTACCCCTGCTTCTTAAGATACAAAATGATTCCCAACAAATTACGAAACACAAACTTTCTTTGTCGGGTAGACTAGCAGCCTTCAATATGTTGTGTCTTCCACAAATACTATATTTTTTCAGAACCCTGCCCATACCAATCCCCACATCATACTTTAGCTCCCTCCAAACTGTACTAAACGCCCATCTCTGGAAATGGAAGAAACCCAGATGTGCCCACTCCAATCTGATTAAAAACAAACTAGTGGGTGGAGTAGGCTCAATTGCCTTTGAAGATTACTACCTTGCATCCATCCTCGCCCAATTGCCAGAATTGTTCCGACCCCAGCCAGTCACTCCCTGGGGCCAAATAGAATACTCCCTCCTCCATCGCCTTAACTTAAAAACTTGGTTAATGAGTATCCCACTAGGGGCGAGTATACCGTCCTCCTTCCCTCCTAAGATGAGAGCCTCGGCTTTATCATGGAAAAAAATAGTCACCCTCGTAGACTACCCCCCCCCAATCCGAACCACCAAATACCCCTGGAATCTCTCCACTTTCTCTCCCCAGATATGACTCTTTCACAATGGTCCCTTAAAGGGATTCAATCCATACAAAGCCTCCTTCTGGAAACACATCCCAAACCCTTTACCGTACTACAAAAGGAGTTCAACCTCCCTGCATCAGACTTCTTTACTCACCTACGGATATACCACTGTCTGAAAAAGGTACCTCTAACCCATCCCCACAAAGACATGGGATTACCTCACAAACGCGGTCACCAAAATCAAAGGCATCTCCCATTTTTATAATCTCCTCCACTACTAACAACATTTCACTAAATTGCCCCGCATCGTCATTGGGAAGCAGATCTATCTACCTGCTATTCCAATGACCAATGATCCTCGGCCCTTCGCTCCATTTACAAATCCACGAAATGCTCCGCTGTATGGGAACTTACGCAAAAAATCACCCTCCGCTGGTACTTGACCCCAGCCAGACTAGCATCCTTCACCCCCCAAGACTCCAACCGGTGCTGGCGGTGTAAATCCTTTAAAGGCGACATGATACACACTTTATGGTCCTGCCCCCGTATTCAACCGTTCTGGGAGGAAGTTTTCAAACTCCTATCTAATACTATTCATACCAGGGTAACTCCCTCTCCAGAACTGGTGATACTGAATCTAACGATTGAAGATATACCCCCCCCAGGTACGTTTCATCCCACATACTTCTGGCATCCAGATTATGTATAACAAGGATGTGGAAGTCAGAAGAGGCACCGGTAGTGGCCCAAACTATTGACCTGGTGAACCTGCACTACTGCTAGGAATTTATATTGGCTGCCTGTAATGGTCAAGCCAAAAAATTCCGGAAAGCCTGGAGCCCCTGGGCAATCGGGTCTAGAGCTGTGCCAATACTATGAATCATCTAGTTTAGCGTGCAAATTTTCTTGACTGAGCAATATGTGTAACATTTGTTTTAACGTTTAAGTGTTATCGATACCACATGTTAGTGGGAACCACTCCTTTGGAGGGTTAAATCCCTCACCAAGTCATGTAAAGGTGGTCTGTTCTCCTCTTGGGTCACAAAAGTACTCCCGATTGGGGTGACTCAGGTGGAGAGGAGTCCATAAACTCAGCAACTGCAATGTTGTCTAATTGTCATCACTCTGTTCAGAACAATTTATATGTTCTCTACCTACTGTACCAAAGTCGTTGCACGACGTATAAAGCTTACAATGTATTTGTACGTCTATGCTAAATTCAATAAAAAATGATTGAAGAAAAAAAATAAAAAATCTTGCACCAATCCAAACCGAATTTAGGATTACTTTTACAAAATGTAGGACCATGACACAACACTAGTCAAATACAATCTGTAGAGGACATGCACAAAATTTGTGAAAAAAATTAATAAAAAATAGGACACTGCACACTAGGGATGGGCTGAACACCCCGCGGTTCGGTTCGGACCAGAACACCTCAAACAGGCAAAAAGTTCTAGCGAACATGAAAAATCAAAAGTCCTAATTTTAAAGGCTTATATGCAAATTATTGTAATAAAAAGTGTATGGGGACTGGGGTACTGGCCTAGGGGTAATGTATTGATGCAAAAACAGTTTTTACGTTATTTTAATGATGCTTAACCACCTGCCTCCCAGGCACGAAAACCCCCTTCCTGCCCAAGCCATTTTTCAGCTTTCAGCGCTGTCACACTTTGAATGACAATTGCGCGGTCGTGCGACGTGGCTCCCAAACAAAATTTGCGTCCTTTTTCCCCCACAAATAGAGCTTTCTTTTGGTGGTATTTTATCACCTCTGCGCTTTTTATTTTTTGCGCTATAAACAAAAGAAGAGTGTCAAGTTTGAAAAAAACACAATATTTTGTACTTTTTGCTATAATAAATATCCATTTTTTTAAATATTTTTTTCAGTTTAGGCCGATATGTATTCTTCTACATATTTTTGGTAAAACAAAATCGCAATAAGCGTATATTGATTGGTTTGCGCAAAAGTTATAGCAGATACAAAATAGGGGATAGATTTATAGCATTTTTTTTTTTTTTTACTAGTAATGGTGGCGATCTACGATTTTTATCATGACTGCGATATTGCGGCGGACACATCGGACACTTTTGACACATTTTTGGGACCAATTCACATTTATACAGCGATCCCTGCTATAAAAATGCATTGATTACTGTATAAATGTGACAGGGAAGGGGTTAACACTAGGGGGCGAGGAAGGGGTTAAATGTGTTTCCTAGATGTGTTCTAACTGTGGGGGGAGGGGACTGACTGGGGGAGGTGACCGATGGTTGTCCCTATGTACAAGGGACACACCATCGGTCTCCTCTCCCTGACAGGACGTGGATCTGTGTGTTTACACACACAGATCCACGGCCCTGCTCGGTTACTGGGCAATCGCGGGTGCCCGGCGGGAATCGTGGCCGCCGGGCACGCGCATCGGGTCCCCAGCGCCCCCCCGCGCCCCCAAGCTGCTTTTAAAGCCAGGATGTCATATGACGTCCGGTCAGAACAAGAGAGTCTTCTGCCCGCCGTCATTTGACGGTTGGCGGTAGACAAGTGGTTAAAGTTAAACAATAAAATTAAAATATTCCTTTAATATTGTGCCTGTAAAGTGGCGCATCTGTGCAATGTGTAGAACAGTGCCGCAGCAAAAGGTCATTTCTAAAGGAACAAATGTCATTTAAACTTGCTTGCCGCTGTAATGTATTGCCAACTCCCGGCAATATAGATGAAAAAAATTAAAAAAATAAAACGGAGTGGGGTCCCCCCCAGTCCATGCCAGGTGTGGGGTCCCCCCCAAAATCTATATCCAGACCCTTATCCGAGCAAGCCGCCTGATGAGTGACCCCGCCCCTTCTGACATCACATGATGCCACATCTGACGTCACATGATATTACATCACCGGGTGGCCCCGCCCTTGCCTATATAACAGCTGTCAAAGTGAAGAGAAAGCAGCCAATGGGAGGCCTCCCATCGAGGCGAACCTTGTTAGTTTTTTCTATTTTTCGGGTCTGCAAACGGCATGATTGACGGTGGATTTACATTGCGGGACACTTTTTTTAAAATAAAGGAATTGTCAAAACTGTCTCTTGGGGTTTTTACGTTTTAACACTTTTTTGGTGAATGGGTAGGGGTACATTGCACCCCTATCCATTCACATAAGAGGGGGCCGGGATCTGGGGGCCCCTTGTTAGAGGGGGCTTCCAAGTTCCAATAAGCCCCCTGCCCGCAGACTCTGACAACCACAGTCGAGGGTTGCCGGGAAGAGGCCCTGGTCCCCATCAACATGGGGACAAGGTGCTTTGGGGTGCACCCCAAAACACCCTCCCCATGTTGAGGGCAAGCGACCTGGTATGGTTCAGGAGGGGGGGGTGCTTGCTCATCCCTTCCCTTTCCAGGCCTGCCAGGTTGCATGCTTGAATAAGGGTCTGGTTTGGATTTTGGGGGGACCCTACGCCATTCTTTTTTACTCAAACTTGTCATAATAACAAGTTATTTCTCACACACAGCATATCCATACTTCTAATTAAACCCCAAAATACATTCTGCTACTCCTCCTGAGTATGACGATACCACATGTGTGATACTTTTTCACAGCCTGGTCACATAGAGAGGCCCAGCATGCAGGGAGCACCATCAGGCGTTCTAGGAGCATAAATTACACATCTAATTTCATTCCTACCTATTACACTTTTGAAGGTCCTGGAGAACCAGGACAGTGGAATTACCCACAAAATGACCCCATTTTGGAAAGAAAACACCCCAATGTATATTCTTTGAGGCATGGGCTGCAGATAGGTACTCGGGTAGTGTTCCTGCTGGTGTCATTTCACAATGCGTCGGAAGGGAAGTGGTTTAAATCCATACCAGACCCAAAGGATCCCTCCCACCAGCGCCCCATATTTTTGTTTGTTCTATGAACAAACGAACATCAGGCCCATCCCTACTGCACACCCAAATCAAAACATTAAATGCCATATCATACAGACTCTTAAAACATGCCTTCAGAGTTAAAGGGGTTGTAAAGGTACATGTTTTTTCACCTTAATGCATCCTATGCATTAAGGTGAAAAAACATTCGACAATGCCGCCTCCCTCGAGCCCCCGTTTTAATTACCTGGCCCCTCGAAAGTCCCGCGCTCGCTCCCGTCATCCTCCGAGTTCCTGAGCCCGGCCGTTGATTGGCTACACTGGATGGATTGAAAGCAGCGCAGCCATTGGCTGGCGCTGCTGTCAATCACATCCAATGAAGCGGCACGCCGGGGGGCGGGGCCGAGTGATACAGTCGGCGGCCGGAGCGCGCCCGCAGTAACTCCACACCATGCGAGCTCGCTCGCATTATGGTGTGGAGTCCTTGCGGGGAGGAGCTGAAACAGCCGCCGAGGGACCCCAGAAGACCAGGATAGGGGCCACTGTGTGCAAAACGAGCTGCACAGTGGAGGTAAGTATAACATGTTTGTTGTTTTTTTTTTTTAAACGGGAACCTTTAGTGTTCCTTTAATGTGAGTTGTTTTTTGTGTTTGCATCGTAACTCGCATTAAAGGCGTGTTAAAAATGCTCCACAAATGCCCTATGTGCTTTTGACATGAGTTAAAAATGCACTTAGATGCCTAGGTTATTTTTTTTGGCTTCTGTGAACAACTCCCTGCAAACACATTGCAAGCTTTCTGCGAACACATTGCAAACACATGAATGAATGACTTGTATAGCGCTACAAATGCGAACTGAATCGCCTCAAGGCGCTTTTTGCAGCCAGTGTCTTGCTGGCTGGTGCGGTCATTTACCCTGTAGGATCTCGACACACATGGGCTAGCACAAAGGTATTTTGAATAAAAAAGACCACACAAAAAATATAATCCAACACATATTTATTTTACTTGGATATTTATATGGCCACGGTGTTATCCATAGGGGGTTAACATAAATCCTTTAAATAAAAATTAAATAAGCCATCATGGCCAAATTATATTATCAAAAATTTAACTGGTGTCCATCCAGTCCAAGCTGGACGACTACTCCCCCGTTTGGACAACAACATGACTTCTAAAAATAGGGAGGGAGGGCGGGCCCCACTGCCTGGTCCGAAACGGTCTGAGGTAAACTGCTCCCCGCTCTTCTGATAGCTTCACCCGCGCGGGCTAGTCAGAGCTGAACTGGCCAATCAGCTGCTCGCCCCTGTCCACCAATCCCATGGCTGTTGCTGCCCAGGGATTTTGCCTCAAGCTCAAACAACCTGTGGGGATAAAACAAAGCAGGAGAACTGCAATCCTTTCCCCTTTGAGCTAACCCATGGTGGTCCAGCTTAATGCTGTGACCTTTCATGGGCTAGCACAAAGGTATTTTGAATAAAAAAGACCACACAAAAAATATAATCCAACACATATTTATTTTACTTGGATATTTATATGGCCACGGTGTTATCCATAGGGGGTTAACATAAATCCTTTAAATAAAAATTAAATAAGCCATCATGGCCAAATTATATTATCAAATATTTAACTGGTGTCCATCCAGTCCAAGCTGGACGACTACCTACCACCGGCCGGAGCCAGTAACATAGGTACTGGCTGCGGCCCCCCCACCACCGTGGCTGATACAATCAAATCTTGCAGACCCATATTGAAAATGTCCAGGCCTATAAAAGATAGATGGACCATATCCTTCCTGAACAAACCTGGGACAAAACCTTCCAATTCCGAATGGCGAAAGGAAAGACCGCCAGATGAAATTAGAAAACTATGAATTGTTCTATTAAGTCTCCTCCGTATCCTATCCAAATAAAACAGGCCACCCTGAGGAGACCACAAAAGCCTCGGATTATTTCCGAAATTGTCAAGGTCGTGGATGGGAACATAAGTTTTATGAAACAAAGATCCCTCTTCATTTCACATAATAAATCCCATGTACCCATCTTCCCGATATCATTCCCTCCCGCATGAATGACCAAAATTTGGGGGGGAGGCCAAATGTTGGCCAAATAGGATAATTGCTCCTTAAGATTCATCCAACGCAAACCCCTGACACCTGACCAAAAAACCTTAAAAGACTTAGAGTCCAGACCTAAATTGGAGGAGTAAGTTCTGGATTCAGCATGTTTGGCCGCCCAAAACACGTAGGAGTGGCCCACTATCCAAACAATTGTCTTGAGGTGATCTGAAAAGAAAAATTACAAAATTAGAAGCTCAGGACGAACATACAACTTATATCTGTTACTACCCAAACGGCCTATACGTTTTCATTTTTCTTCTGAAAGACCCAATGAATCAGCTGTAGTGGCCGCCCCAATCCGAAATGAATGGGAAGAAAAGCGGAAACCGGAGAGGTTGAGGCGTTTTAAACAGGCAGCCAAAACAGCTGAGAATTGGAACCTAGTCAACGACGATAAGTCCTCGTGAACAAAAAAGGAGTCAAAAGAAACAGGTCTAACTGACATATACATAGAAACTTGACGGACAGGACATATAGCCTCATTCGATGAGCTGGCTAAAGAGAACCATTGACCTTTACCAACCAGGGAAGATTTGGACCTACAAATGAAAAAATGAAGGAAACCTCCTTCTATTACAACATGAGAAAACCTAAGAAAAGATAAACAACGTTTATTTGCAGCCGTAAATTCACCAATCCTAAGGGCTCCAAAGAAAGCTACTGAGAATGCGGCTCTAAAAAGTAAGGACTCAAAATCAGATGAACAAACCTCCTGAAGAATTCTAAGGAGATCCGCCAACAAGGAAACTGAAATTGGACGCCTATTGTCCTGAGAAAACCTAGAGTTCCTGAATCCCTTAAGGACTTGAGTAACTTGAAAGAAAGAGGTAAGAGCAGGCAGACCTGCAAATTTTAGAAAGAATGAGACCCCGGCTAAAATTTTGCTAATAGAAGCAGGGCTAAGGTTTGACTGGATAAGGAAAGATAAGAACGCTAAAGCTACATAAGAGGTGACGTTCAAAGGATCCAAACTCAAAACTTGACAGAAAGAACACCATCTAGACCATGAAAGCTTATAATCCAACCACGTCTTTTTTGACACTGAATTCCTGAGGTTACAGAGTATCAGTCCCAGATTAAGCCCCAGAGGAAATCTGGGCAAGGCGTCCCTTGTTGGTCCGCTGCTGGCGCCAAATCCCGAAACTTCTTGAACTGTGAACGAGACAAAGCATCAGCAATGTTATTATGTATACCCGGTATGTGTTCTGCTTTCAGCCAAATGCTAAAACGCATACAATGTAAAACCAGAAAACGCAATAATTTAATCACAGGTTCCGACTTAGAAGATAAAGTGTTGACAGCAAAAAGTACACCCTTGTTGTCAGTGTGCAGCAGGATCCTACGATTCATAAAGTCCTCCTTCCAAATTACAACTGAAACTAGGACCGGGAATAGTTCCAAAAGGACCAAGTTCTGCAGGACGTCCTTCTGAAGCCATTCCTTGTGCCATTTACCAGCACACCAGTGGCCCTTCAAAAAGGCCCCGAAGCCTACGGACCCAGATGCATTAGTAAAGAATTCCAACTGGGTGATGTCAGCAAACTCCTGTTGCCATATCGTGGAACCATTAAAATTACCCAAAAAGGAATCCCAAATTTTTAGGTCCTCCCAGATCCCCTTGGAGATACGAATGTGAGCGAATGGGTTTTTTATACCCCCGATAGCAAGGAAAAATCTGCGTGAAAAAACCCTAGCCATAGGAATAATTCTAGCTGCAAAAGCAAAAAGTCCCAAAAGAGATTGGGCTTCTTTCAGCAGAACCTTTTTCTTGGATAGAAAAACTGAGATCAAAGATCTCATCTTCTGGAGTTTTTGCTCCGGCAACCTGAATTCCATGTGTTCAGAATCAATTATAATGCCCAAAAATTCGAGGGAGGTAGAGGGAAAAAACGTTTTTTCGGATGCCAGAGGCACACCGAAGTGCTTGCAAACATCAACGAATGCCTGCAAAGTTTCCAGGCATTCCGCTGACTCAGCCGGACCGATAAATAAAAAATCATCCAAATAATGAAGAATTGCCCCATGGGGTGATAGTTCGGACAAAACCCAATGTAAAAAAATGGAGAATGCTTCAAAATAAAAGCAAGATAATGAAAACCCCATGGGCATACATTTGTCAAAATAGAATTGACCCATAAATTGAAAACCCAAGGAGTTGAAACCTTGTGGGTGGACTGGGAGTAAGTGAAAAGCTGATTTAATGTCAGCCTTGGCTAACAAAGAACCTTGGCCGGACCGCCTTAACAAGACTAACGCCTCATCAAAAGACAAGTAGCACACCGGGGCTAAAACATCGGAGACCTCATCATTCAATGAAAATTTTGGAGGATAAGAAAGATGGTGTATCATCCTATAACAGCCCGGCTCCTTTTTAGGAACTATTCCCAACGGTGAAAGGTGAAAATCCCGAAATGGCGGAACCGAAAAGGGGCCAGCAATCCTACCATCTGATAGTTCCTTAGATATTTTTTCCTGGACCACCTCTGCGTGTTTATAAGCGGATATCAAATTCTGTACCCGGGTACAACCCGGGCCTTTAAAAGAAGGGACCAAAAAACCTTCTTGGAATCCATCAATTAACAGAGCCGCCATCCTGCGATCTGGATAGCGCTCTAGCCATGGGCGCATTTTTGACAGATTCACTGGAGTCTGAGCTTTTACCAGGAGTGTCCCTGGGCAATGACTGGAAAGAGGTTGCATTTGATTTGCAAAAACACCTACTAGCCGCGTGCGCCCCATTACAGTGGGAGCATTCATGTCTATAACTACAATTTGTCAGGAATTTGCACTGACCTTCATTGAAGGCAAAGCAGAAACCTCTGCAAAATGCATTTTGAGTGCTGGATTGCAGTCTAGGGGTGAACTGCGGCTTAGTTGGTAACATTAGATTCAACCACAAACCCACGTCCTTAGAACCCCAGTGTAATGAGGGATGGACTGCCAATTTTTGACGAAAATTCTCGTCGTATGTGAACCAAGCAGAACCTCCAAAGTGGCGAAATGCTTCAGCAACTATGTCCAAGTGTTGAAACAAACCTGAGCATTTACCAGGGAAGCGTTCCCCCATAACTGCTGCATAGATGCAAAAGGCTTGCAACCAGTTCTGGAAGGTTCTAGGGATAGCCCTTCTCCTATCTTCCTCCGACCTATCACCAGCCTGCCTATCAGATTTGAATAAGAATTCTTTGGAGGCCGGTAACAATGATAGTATATCAAGGAATTCTCCCCTCCAAATCTTGTCTTTAACTGATTTGGGTAAATGAAAACCCAGTGGTGATATCTCACATGGGAGGGGCTCTTTAAAAGAAGATTCACTCACCATGCCCGCAGAGGGTCTAAGGAGCTGTGAGGGGTTAATAGACAATTGAGGGGTAACAACCCTAGAGCGGGTAGACATTTGTTCTTGGTCCTGTATGATAGGAACATTAACATCTTGCCAAATGTCACCAACATCATTCATAAAATGCTTATTAGCCATGCTTTTATTAGCTTCATTAGAAGTGTTAAAACACATAATTTTAGCACCAGCCTTCTGTGCCCTCTGACATTCATCCAATGCATTACACCGCAGCTGAATGCCTTGCTCAGCACCAATAACTTGTGCCCCTAAAATTTCACTGGAATTTACAGTGTGTTTTGCACCAGCCACCTGTGCCCCTTGCAAACTTGCAATATTATCTGCACCATTAACATGTGCCCCTTTAAACTGTAGTAAAACATTAGACAAAGAATCAATTAACACTGAAAATTTAGAACTGGGAGAAATGACAGACATCTCACCATCATGGACCACCTCTTTGTGCTCACTCACCTCCTCAGGTATAGGGTGAGTAGCGCTGCACTCCCGCGGACGAGAAGCACTCTGTGACAGGATATTGACTGCTCTCTCCTGACCTGTCAGCTGAGGAGAAGGCGCTGTCCTCTGACGCTTCTTCTTCCTGGCAGGCTGCTGTCTTGTTCCACCCCCGCCCGCAGACGAGCCTTCTTCTGTTTTAGGGGGAATATGGACAGGTGGAGCTGGACCGCTCTCCTCCTCCAGGCACCGCACTAACCATTCCTCACGGCCTCTGCTCTCCGCCCTCTCCAACAGCTGACACAAGAGGGCCTCACGGCTGCTGGGAGAACGGCGCTTCATAGTGCAGGAGCTCTGCGCCGCTGCCTGGTCCGGAACGGTCTGAGGTAAACTGCTCCCCGCTCTTCTGATAGCTTCACCCGCGCGGGCTAGTCAGAGCTGAACTGGCCAATTAGCTGCTCGCCCCTGTCCACCAATCCCATGGCAGTTGCTGCCCAGGGATTTTGCCTCAAGCTCAAACAACCTGTGGGGATAAAACAAAGCAGGAGAACTGCAATCCTTTCCCCTTTGAGCTAACCCATGGTGGTCCAGCTTAATGCTGTGACCTTTCATTCGTACACATATATACTGGGCCAATTTGGACAAGATCCAATTAACCTACCAGCATGTCTTTGGAGTATGGGAGGAAACCGGAGTACCCGGAGGAAACCCACGCAGACACAGGGAGAACATGCAAACTCCAGGCAGATGGTGTCGTGGTCGGAATTTGAACCAGCAACACTTTTGCTACTAGGTGAAAGTGCGAACCACTACACCACATTACAAACTCTCTGCAAACATATTGCAAGCTTTCTGCAAACACATTGCAAACTCTCTGAAAACACATTGCAAACTCTCTACAAACATGTGCCAGTGAGTTTATGGTGCGTTACCATAGCCTTGAATAGAAGGAGTTGAGATTCTTCAACTCCTTCCAAACTCTACATGAAGCTTCATTTTTGAAGCGCAGCAACGCAAACTCTTCATGTTTTGGTAATGTGAACACCACTACTGTATGTGCTGTCCATAGTATTATTGTAGACTGCTTTACAAGGAGTTTGAGGAGAGTTAAAAACATGCCTCAAACTCCTGCTTTTAATGCCAGTGTGAACAGGGTCTAAGGCAAGTAAGGAAACTTAGAAGTTTTATTAGTTGCCATGATAAACCATGTGGCATGGGTTAAGTAGGATAAGTTGGCATGGAAAGAAAAACATATGGTTTTTATGTTTTTCTGAATAACAAAAACCACATTTAGAAAAAATCATTCAGAAATCTAACCATTGAACTGAAATCTCAGTGGGTACACAGAAATGTGTGGCACTTTGCAGATCAGTATTGCACTTTGCACTGTTTAAAGTGTATCTACTGACAACATATTTTTTTCTAGTTTTGGATATAATAAGGATATTTATTTTCTGTGTCCCCACTGGGAATCAGTGTTAATTTTGACATCATATTTCAATTTAGTTTTAGTCAAAGTCTTTTGAGTAAAATGATAAGAAAAAAGCTAAGCACACCAACGCAGAGTGGCACTGCGGGTGTACAAAAATAACAAAGTGCCACATCCTAACATATTGAGAAATTGAGTCAAAATATAACTGGAAAATCTGACTTTATAGGCACCACTGAAAAAAGAGTAATACATTTTATTAAATACACCACATAAATATAAAAACAGAATTGAAAAAACTGTATTTGAAAAAACACACAGTGGACAAATATATGTCTCCAAGACAGCGGTCTACGTTAGGGGTGTACTGGTGACAACCCCAACTATTGTCATGATGGCTAGTACAAAGTATGAATTACAGAAAGCTTGACATGTTTCGCAGGGAACCGCTTCTTCGGGAGCTTATATACAATTTCTCTGACACTGTTATATAGGATCAAACCAAGTCAGCTTAGCGCTAGAATGCATTAAGATAAAAAACCTGCTGCCTTTACAATTTCTCTAATAATGTAGAGCAGAATCAATCAATTAACCCCCTCATAACTGAACACATCTACTCAACAGCTTGTGAAATTATAAGAACATAAAATGTTTTTCCTTTATTTCTGTGCTGAATTTGGCCATCATAGTCAGCCATACTGTGGCAGGTCGGCTGTCCTGCGCAAACCGCTGTAGGTGTATGTCGGTCTTTGCACAGGAGATAGTGGGCACACGCTTGCACTGCTGCGCACTACGGGAACGTGCCCGTGGGTCCGGCAGACTCGATGTCCGCAGGCGATCCACAATTGCAGTGTGCAGAGGCAGAACGGGAAACTGCCTATGTAAACAGGGTGATTCCCCGTTCTTCCAGCTGACATGTCAGAGATCTTCTGTTTCCAGTGATTGGGAACAGCGATCTCTATCATGACCCTGGTAGCCCAGCCCCCACACAGTTAGAACACGCTGAGGAAACACACTTAACCCCATGACCGCCCCTAGTGGTAACCCCTTCCCTGCCAGTGTAATTTTTACATTGATCAGTGCATTTTTATAGCATTGATCAATGCAATTATGTCACTGGCCCCCAAAAAGTGTCATTTGGGGTCAGATTTGTCCGCCGCAATGTTACAGTCCTGCTAAAAATCACAGATCGCCCCCATTACCAGTAAAAACTATTTTAAAAAGTCCCTAAATCTATCCTATAGTTTGTAGACACAATAACTTTCGCGCAAACCAATCAATATACACCTATTGCGATTTTGTTTACCAAAAATATGTAGAATATATATCGGCCTAAACTGATGAATACATTTGTTTTTTTGGATATGTATTATAGCAGAAAGTAAAAAAAAGTGTTCTTTTTTTTTCTAAATTGTTGCTTGTTATTAAGGGGGCAAATCCTTCCGGGGTTGAAGTGGTTAATGGATACAAAGCCAATTGCAACTAGCAACTGAGTATGATAATTTACTACAACCTCAGTACTTTTTTCTCCTCACAGAATGACAGTTCAGTACTTATTCCCTTTTCCTCTCTTTCTCCACTGAGGAGGAAAATAATAGTTTGTCGGATTACATGATTTCAGTACATTAGGCAATATCTCATGCTTTGGTGCTGCACAGTAAAGTGGGAAGCCAGAGATAGATGAACTGTAAACAAACCTTACACTATCATATACATTTGCACTTTGAATTTAATCTATGCATTGAAATGCTGAAGAAAATGGGCAATATACAGTTAGGTTCATATATATTTGGACACAGGCACAATTTTCATACTTTGGGCTCTGTATGCCACCAGAATAAAATTAAAATGAAACAATCCAAATGAATTTGAAGTGCAGAGCTTTAATTCAAGGGGTTAAACATAAATATTAAGCAAAATTTTAGGAACTACAACCATTTTTATAACAGTCCCCCCATTTTCAGGGGTTCAAATGTAATTGTACAAAATAATATAATCACAAATAAAATGTTCATTTTTATTATTTTGTTGAGAATCCTGTACTGGCAATGACTACCTGAAATCTGGAACTCATGGACATTACCAAAGACTGGCTTTCCTCCTTTCTGATGCTTTGCCAGGCTCTAACTGCAGTTGCCTTTAGTTTTGCCTTCAGCAAGTGAAATGCATGCTCCATTGGGTTGAGATCAGGTGATTGACTTGGCCATTGCAGAATATTTCACTTTGTTTCCTTCAAAAGCTCTTGGGTTGCTTTTGCAGTGTGTTTTGGATAATTGTCCATCTGTACTGTGAAGTAGTGATGAGCCGAACACCCCCGGGTTCGGTTCGCACCAGAACCCGCGAACGGACCGAAAGTTTGCACGAACATTAGAACCCTATTAAATACAATGGATGCGAACGTTCGGATTCTAAAGTGCTAATTATAACGACTATTATCCATGTTATTGTCCGAAACAGAGTTTGGGAACCCGGGTTCTGCACCAGGGGACATGTATCAATGCAAAAAGAAGTTTTAAAAACGGACGTTTTCCGGGAGCAGTCATTTTAATGATGCATAAAGTGAAAAAAAAAAAGTCAAATATTCCTTTAAATATTGTACCTGGGGGGTGTCTAAAGTATGCCTGTGAAGTGCCACGTGTTTCCCGTGTTTAGAACTGTCCCTGCACAAAATAACATTTCTAAAGGGAAAAAAGCCATTTAAAACTGCTTGCGGCTTTAATGCAATGTCTGGTCCCGGTAATATGGATGAAAATCTTTAGGAAAAATGGCATAGCTACCCCATCAACCCCCCCCCCCCCCCTACCCCAGCCCATTACCAGCCCCTTTGGGTCTTGTATGGATATTAAGGGGAACCCCGCACACAAAAGAAAAAAGGACCTATATACTCTGAACAGCCGTATACAGGCGGTGCATACAAGACAGGGACTGTAGGTTTGTTCTTAAGTAGAATCTGTTTGTAATTTTGAACAGCTGCATTGTTTAAGTGGAGCTCCATGGCAAATTCCTTTTTTTTAGCTTTTTGTAAAACATAGGGAACGGTTATCACCCCTGTCACATTTTTTTTGCTGTCTGTGCCCCTGTTCAGAACATTTCACCTCACTTTGCGTCCCAATGACAACTGTTTTTGAAATGTGGTGTTTTTATTGAAACAAGGATTGGTGATAAAGCATCAGTAGAGAGGAGACACCTTTCTCCCATATTAATTCTTACAGGAGAGAATTTTCCTTCCAAGGGGTAGATTTCCTCTCACTTCCTGTTCTCTTCTTCCGTTTGCAAGTAGTAGTAGTTTGTAAGTTGGATGTTTGAAAGTAGGGACCTTCCGTATATACTCTGCAGAAATTGGCCCCTTAGGTGTTGGTGTTGGCACAACACTGAAAGCACTCACAGTTATTCTTGGTGGGTGCTGGAACGCCCTGCTGTCAAGTATAATATCAGGAATTGTAATAACATATAATTGTTGATCAGTGGTAGTAAAAATTGGGCCTTTGATGGTGGTGCTGGTGCCACAACACTATAAGGCCTGACAGTTACTCTTGGTGGGCGCAGCAATGGTCCCTGCTGTGAATTATTAGATCAATAATTATAATTGCATGCCCCTGTTGAACAGGGGCTGAAAAATTGGGCCTTTGGTGGTGGTGGTGGTGGTGATGGTGGTGCTGGTGCCACAACACTGTAAGGCCTGACAGTTACTCTTGGTGGGCGCAGCAATGGTCCCTGCTGTGAATTATTAGATCAATAATTATAATTGCATGCCCCTGTTGAACAGGGGCTGAAAAATTGGGCCTTTGGTGGTGGTGGTGGTGGTGATGGTGGTGCTGGTGCCACAACACTGTAAGGCCTGACAGTTACTCTTGGTGGGCGCAGCAATGGGCCCTGCTGTGAATTATTAGATCAATAATTATAATTGCATGCCCCTGTTGAACAGGGGCTGAAAAATTGGGCCTTAGGCACTGGTGGCACAACACTGCAACCCCTCACAGATACTGTACTTGGAGCACAGCAATGAGGCCTGTTGCAAAGTATTGCATCAAAAATTTTAATTACACGCCCCTGTTAAACAGGGGCTGAAAAATTGGGCCTTAGCCACTGGTGGCGTCACCCATAAACCAAAATGATCTTCCAAGCTATCATCGTTAATCGTATCATTGAGGAGGAGGAGGAGGATAGCCAGTCAACATAACAGCACAGGCACTCAGCATCAGCATCAGTCTTGAAGGGATGTGACATTTTAAAATCAATTAGTCTGTTATATCAGCATCTGGTGTGTGGTAGCTGGTGGTGATCCAAGACTGGTTCATCTTGATGAAAGTCAGTCGATCAACCGAGTCGGTGGACAGGCACACCCTGTGATCCGTGACAAATCCTCCAGCAGCACTGAATGTGCGTTCTGAAAGAACGCTGGATGCAGGACAGGCCAGTAGCTCAATTGCATACTGTGCAAGCTCTGGCCAGTGATCCATCCTCAAGACCCAGTAAGCCAGAGGATTTTCGGTGGGGAAGGTGTCCAAGTCTGACCTTGCCCCTAGGTATTCCTGCACCATGTATATCAGACGCTGGCGATGGTTGCTGGAACCGATCATACTTTGGGGCTGCGGACTAAAGAATTGTCTGAACGTATCGGTCAGACGGCCACCTTCCCCACCGCTCCTTCTTTGACTGCCCGAAGCCTCAGCAACTCGTTGTCCAGGACCAGGAGTTTGTAACCTCCCAGTCTCTGGGAACGCGTTGCACAGACCTTTCTGCAAGGCCTCCCGGAGTTGTCTCATCCTCTGCTCCCTCTGCGACGGTACGATAAGGTCCGCAACCTTACCCTTGTACCGTGGATCAAGGAGAGTGGCCAGCCAGTAATGGTCCCTCTCCTTGATCCGAAGAATACGAGGATCCTTCCGCAGACTTTGCAGGATCAGGGAGGCCATGCAGCGTAGGTTAGCTGAGGCATTCAGTCCGAAGTCCTCTGGGTCACTAAGGACGACATGATCCGCAGCCACCTCCTCCCAGCCACGTACAAGTCCACTGGTTTCTTGGGACTGTAAATCATCCCTAAAAGACTGCTGCTGATGATGCTGAGTGCCAGCCTCCACCTCCATGCTGACACAATCCTCCTCCTCCTCCTCCTCCTCTTCCTGTGCGATGGGTGGGACAGAAGGAACACTGTCTGGGTAAAGGGGGCCTTGAGAGGCAAGGAAGTCCTCCTCTTCCTGCCTCTGTTCTGCCTCAAGTGCCCTGTCCATTATTCCACGCAGCGTGTGCTCCAACAGGTGGACAAGAGGTACAGTGTCACTGATGCATGCACTGTCACTGCTCACCATCCTCGTGGCCTCCTCAAAAGGTGCCAGGACAGTGCATGCATCCCTGATCATGCCCCACTGGCGTGGTGAAAAAAACCCGAGCTCCCCTGACCCTGTCCTGGTGCCGTAGTCGCACAGGTACTCATTGATGGCCCTCTGCTGCGTGTGCAGCCGCTGCAGCATGGCCAACGTTGAGTTCCACCTGGTGGGCATGTCACATATAAGGCGGTTCTTGGGCAGGTTCAACTCCTTTTGAAGCTCAGCCAGGCGAGCACTGGCATTATAATATCTGCGGAAATGCACACAGACTTTCCTGGCCTGCCTCAGGACATCCTGTAAGCCCGGGTACCTGCCCAAGAACCGCTGCACCACCAGGTTAAGGACGTGAGCCATACAGGGCACATGGGTCAGTTGTCCCTGTCGGAGGGCGTAGAGGAGGTTGGTGCCATTGTCGCAAACCACCATTCCTGGCTTAAGCTGGCATGGCGTCAACCACCTCTCGGCCTGCCCCTGCAGAGCAGACAGGACCTCTGCCCCAGTGTGGCTCCTGTCCCCCAAACACACCAGCGCAAGCACGGCATGGCATCTTTTTGCCTGCGTACTTGCGTAGCCCCTTGAACGCCTACGGAGCACCGCTGGTTCCGAGGACAAACCACAGGAAGAGGTCATGGAGGAAGAAGAAGAGGAGGGGGTGGAGGAGAGAGGTGTGTCACAACCAGTAGTAGCATTTTGGAGGCGTGGCGGTGGAACAACCTCCAACACTACTGCACCTTGTCCTGCATCCTTCCCAGCTGCCAAAAGAGTGACCCAATGGGCCGTGAAAGAAAGGTAACGTCCCTGTCCATGCCTGCTGGACCATGAGTCAGCGGTAATATGCACCTTACCGCTGAGCCCTGTCCAGCGAGGCCAAGACATTGCCTTCCACATGCCTGTAGAGAGCCGGAATCGCCTTCCGTGCGAAAAAGTAGCGTTTGGGAACCTGCCACTGAGGAACTGCACATTGCACAAACTCACGGAAGGGGGCCGAGTCTACCAACTGAAAAGGCAGCAGTTGAAGCGCTAGCAATTTAGCCAAGCTAGCATTCAACCGCTGGGCATGTGGATGGCTGGGAGTGAACTTCTTTCGACGGTCCAGCACCTGGGGCAGGGAAATTTGCCTGCTAGAATCGGACGTTGGTGTACTGCTAGTAGAGTGCCCGCAAGTACTTGCCTGTGACACACCTAATTCTACACCTCCATTCCTCTCAGAGCAGGTTTCAGAGAGGAGTGAAGGTATAGTGGGGTTGGAGATCCCAGCTGATGCGGTGCAAGAAGAGGTCAGCTTTGTTCTTTGGTGTGGGTCTTTAAGGTAGGCTTGCCAACGAGCTGCATGGCAGGTCAACATATGTCTGATCAAGCATGTGGTGCCCAAGCGGCTGATGTTTTGGCCACGCGATATACGCTTGAGACATATGTTGCAAACAGCAGCTGTGCGATCTGATGCACTCGCCTCAAAAAAGGCCCACACCAAAGAACTTTTTGAATGACGGGCAGAGGCAGCGCCCTGCACAGGCGGAGCTCTGCGGTGTGATTCCGTCGGTGTGCTGCCCATACGCTGGCCACTCAAGGGCATCCTGCCTCGTTGGAGATGTGCCTCCTCCTCATCCTCCTCCTCCTCCTCTCTCCTATTAGGCACCCACGTGGAGTCAGTGACCTCATCATCCCCTCCCTCCTCATCACTGGAGCCAATCTGGCAGTATGCTGCAGCTGCTGGAGCATGACTGCCAGATTGGTGTCCTTCTTGAGCATCCCCTCTCTCTGCTCTCACGCTGCTGCCTTCCTCTAGCTGGGTATCATCATCAGATCCTTCCAAACGCTGGGCATCCTCCTGGAGCATGTACCCAACACTGTGCTCAAACAGTTCGGGGGACTCCTCAGGAGGAGGACATGGTGGGTCTAGGGAAGGATTGACTAATGAAGATAATGATACCAGAGAAGAGGACGCTTTGGCAGCTGCTTTGCCAGTACCCTGAGCCTGGGTGAGAGAGGATGAGGAGGATGAGGAGGGCTTGGTCATCCACTCTACCAAGTCTTCGGCATGATGTGGCTCAACATGTCCAGCTGCCGAAAACAAGGACAAGCGTGTCCCATGGCCATGTGCTGATGACAATGCACCGCGTCCACGACCAGCACTGTTGCCCCCAGACACAGAGCCTGCTTGCCCTCTTTTTTTGCCTCCTGACTGTCTGCCTCTCCTTGGTTGCCTTCCAGACATTTTAATGGATGGCCTGCAGGGAGATGGGAAAAAGAGCAATAAGGGCTACCTTCAGGTGTATACTGTGCAGGAGGCTTAGCAACAATGACACTGACACTGTCCCCTGCCTATCCTTCTCTGTCCCTAAACACAAGGATTGAAAATATGGTTCAGCAAAATAGTTTTAGAACAGAATAGCACACTGACACTTTCCCTCACTGTCCTACTCTGTCCCTCCCTACAAACAAGATTTAGCAGAGAATAGCACACTGATAATTTCTACGAGTGTCCTTCTCTGTCCCTAAACTCAAGGATTGAAAATATGGAACAGCAAAATTGGTTTAGAACAGAATAGCACACTGTCAGTTTCACTCACTGTACCTCTCTGTCCCTCAACTCAAGGATTGAAAATATGGTTCAGCAAAATAGTTTTAGAACAGAATAGCACACTGACACTTTCCCTCACTGTCCTACTCTGTCCCTCCCTACAAACAAGATTTAGCACAGAATAGCACACTGATAATTTCTACGAGTGTCCTTCTCTGTCCCTAAACTCAAGGATTGAAAATATGGAACAGCAAAATTGGTTTAGAACAGAATAGCACACTGTCAGTTTCACTCACTGTACCTCTCTGTCCCTCAACTCAAGGATTGAAAATATGGTTCAGCAAAATAGTTTTAGAACAGAACAGAATAGCACACTGACACTTTCCCTCACTGTCCTACTCTGTCCCTCCCTACAAACAAGATTTAGCACAGAATAGCACACTGATAATTTCTACGAGTGTCCTTCTCTGTCCCTAAACTCAAGGATTGAAAATATGGAACAGCAAAATTGGTTTAGAACAGAATAGCACACTGTCAGTTTCACTCACTGTACCTCTCTGTCCCTCAACTCAAGGATTGAAAATATGGTTCAGCAAAATAGTTTTAGAACAGAATAGCACACTGACACTTTCCCTCACTGTCCTACTCTGTCCCTCCCTACAAACAAGATTTAGCACAGAATAGCACACTGATAATGTCTACGAGTGTCCTTCTCTGTCCCTAAACTCAAGGATTGAAAATATGGAACAGCAAAATTGGTTTAGAACAGAATAGCACACTGTCAGTTTCACTCACTGTACCTCTCTGTCCCTCAACTCAAGGATTGAAAATATGGTTCAGCAAAATAGTTTTAGAACAGAATAGCACACTGACACTTTCCCTCACTGTCCTACTCTGTCCCTCCCTACAAACAAGATTTAGCACAGAATAGCACACTGATAATTTCTACGAGTGTCCTTCTCTGTCCCTAAACTCAAGGATTGAAAATATGGAACAGCAAAATTGGTTTAGAACAGAATAGCACACTGTCAGTTTCACTCACTGTACCTCTCTGTCCCTCAACTCAAGGATTGAAAATATGGTTCAGCAAAATAGTTTTAGAACAGAATAGCACACTGACACTTTCCCTCACTGTACCTCTCTGTCCCTAAACTCAAGGATTGAAAATATGGTTCAGCAAGATTGGTTTAGAACAGAATAGCACACTGACACTTTCCCTCACTGTACCTCTCTGTCCCTACAAACAAGGATTAGCACAGAATAGCACACTGTCACTGACACTCTCCCTACCTATCCTTATTTGTCCCTAAACACAAGGAATCCAGGATTAGTAAAGGAAAAATAATGACACTCTCCCTGCCTATGCTTCTCTTTCCCTGCTCCGGAACACACTACACAAAGCCGCCGCGCGTGGCGGCCTTTTATAGTGTGGGGCGTGTACTAAACCCCCTCAGCAATAATTGGCCACAGGCATCCTGCCTGTGGCCAATCATTGCTCTCCTCGCTGCCGGCGCTGTGATTGGCCAAGCATGCGGGGTCACAGTGCATGCTTGGCCAATCACAGCGCCTGGATGACACTGCGATGGCGTAGTGCATTGTGGGCCGTTCGCGTCACTCGAATTTGGCGCAAACGGCCCAAATCGTTCGATCTTCGTCGAACGATCGAACAGCCGATGTTCGAGTCGAACGTATGTTCGACTCGAACACGAAGCTCATCCCTACTGTGAAGCACTGTCCAACCAACTTTGCTGCATTTGTCTGAATCTGGGCGGACAGTATATCTCTAAACACTGCAAAATTCATCCGGCTGATACTGTCTTCTGTCACATCATCAATAAACACGAATGACCCAGTGCCACTGGAAGTCATGCATGCCCATGCCATCACACTGCCTCCACCATGTTTTACGGATGACGTTGTGTGCCTTGGCTCATGAGCTGTTCCAAGCCTTCGCCACACTTTTTTTCTTACTGTCATTCTGGTACAGATTAATCTCAGTTTCATCCATCCAAAGAATGCTTTCCAGAACTGGTCTGGCTATTTTAGATGTTTTTTGGCAAAGTCTAATCTGCCTGTTCTATTCTTCAGGCTTATGAATGGTTTCCACCTTGTGGTGAACCCTCTGTATTTGCTCTCATGAAGTCTTCTCCTGTTTGTAGACTTTGGCAATGATACACCCACTACTGGAGAGTGTCTTTCAGTTGTCTGGATGTTGTGAATGGGTTTTTCTTTACCATAGGGAGGATCCTGCGATCTTCCACCACTGGTGTCTTCTGTGGGCTGTCCAGGCCTTTTTATGTTGCTGAGCTCACCAGTGCGTTCTTCTTTCCTCAGAATGTACCAAACTGTTGATGTGGCCACTCCTAACATTGCTGCTATCCCTCTAATGGATTTGTTTCATTTTTGAAGCCTTACAGTGGCCTGTTTCACTTGCATGGACAGCTCCTCTAAATGTAAGATGTAGGTTTACAGCAATAGCTTCCAAATGCATATGCCACACTTAGAAACAAATACCAAAAAATTCCGCGCTGCCTAGTTATATAGCAGCTCACACAACCAGTTGAAAATGGTGGAAAACAAACAAAACAAAAAAGTGTAGCGCTAAACTAGATAAGGACTGTACTCGGATAGAGTGCAGTATGTGACAATAATGTGTGACAATAGTACGTGATCAAAACAAAAAATGTAACATCTAACAAACAGATAAATAAAAATATACAAATACTCCACAGTGATGTAAATTGTGACCACCACCAATCGGTTGTAGAGAAGGCTTACCAGAGAGAGTGCACCCCAAAAACATACGTTCAGAGGGTCAATCAGGCATAGGTAAGCCACTATGGACAGCGAATCTCCAGAAGCAATTGGAAAATCGCTGGATAGAGATGGGCTCAGTCTCATCGCTATCCGGATACGAGAGACACTTCTTCCCATCTTTTTTACTGGATTGAAGTTTGAGGTTCCTGTTTGAATTGCTTCTGGAGATTCGCTGTCCATAGCGGCTTACCTATGCCTGATTGACCCTCTGAACGTATGTTTTTGGGGTCCACTCTCTCTGGTAAGCCTTCTCTACAACCGATTGGTGGTGGTCACTTTAAGTGCACTTGTTTCATGTGAAGTTCATTTGGGAGCACCAACACCTTGATTGTTATTTATTATTTCTCACCAAGATTTATTTTTATTTTCATCTATGAACTTAATCCTTTTTGGTGACCTTCAAGTCACACAATTTACATCACTGTGGACTATTTGTATATTTTTATTTATCTGTTTGTTAGATGTTACATTGTTTGTTTTGATCACGTACTATTGTCACACATTATTGTCACATACTGCACTCTATCTGAGTACAGTCCTTATCTAGTTTAGCGCTACACTTTTTTGTTTTGTTCATATGCCACACTTAGAATCAACTCCTGACCTTTTACCTGCTTAATTGATGAAGAAACAACGAAGGAGTAGCCCACACCTGGCCATGAAACAGCTTTTAATTCAATTGTCCAATTACTTTTGGTCTCTTGAAAAAAGGGGATGGATATTCTTAAGAGCCGTAATACCTAAACCCTTCCTCCGATTTAGTTACATACATAGTTAGTCAGGTTGAAAAAAGACACAAGTCCATCCAGTTCAACCATAAAAAAAAAAAAAAAAAAAATTAATAATATCATACAGTCCCATATACCCAATCTACACCCACAGTTGATCCAGAGGAAGGTGAAAAACCCCAGCAGAGCATGATCCAATTTGCTACAGCAGGGTAAAAAATTCCTTCCTGATCCCCCGAGAGGCAATCGGATTTTCCCTGGATCAACTTTACCTATAAATGTTAGTACCCAGTTATATTATGTACATTTAGGAAATAATCCAGGCCTTTCTTAAAGCAATCTACTGAGCTGGCCAGAACCACCTCTGCAAGGAGTCTATTCCACATTTTCACAGCTCTTACTGTGAAGAAACCTTTCCGTATTTGGAGATGAAATCTCTTTTCCTCTAGACGTAAAAAGTGCCCCCTTGTCCTCAGTGTTGACCGTAAAGTGAATAACTCAACACCAAGTTCATTATATGGACCCCTTATATATTTGTACATGTTGATCATATCCCCCCTTAATCTCCTCTTCTCAAGAGTGAATAAATTCAGCTCCTCTAATCTTTCCTCCTAGCTGAGCTCCTCCATGCCTCTTATCAGTTTGGTTGCCCTTCTCATGTTGTTGAGGACAAGGGCCTCATCCCCACAACCCTTGCCCGGTGGTTGTGGGGGTCTGCAGGCAGGGGGCTTATCGAAATCTGGAAGCCCCCTTTAACAAAGGGGAACTCCAGATTAGTGATGAGCCGAACACCCCCCTGTTCGGTTCGCACCAGAACCCGCGAACGGACCGAAAGTTCGCACGAACATTAGAACCCTATTAAATACAATGGATGCGAACGTTCGGATTCTAAAGTGCTAATTATAACGACTATTATCCATGTTATTGTCCGAAACAGAGTTTGGGAACCCGGGTTCTGCACCAGGGGACATGTATCAATGCAAAAAGAAGCTTTAAAAACGGACGTTTTCCGGGAGCAGTCATTTTAATGATGCATAAAGTGAAAAAAAAAAAAGTCAAATATTCATTTAAATATTGTACCTGGGGGGTGTCTAAAGTATGCCTGTGAAGTGCCACGTGTTTCCCGTGTTTAGAACTGTCCCTGCACAAAATAACATTTCTAAAGGAAAAAAAGCCATTTAAAACTGCTTGCGGCTTTAATGCAATGTCTGGTCCCGGTAATATGGATGAAAATCTTTAGGAAAAATGGCATAGCTACCCCATCAACCCCCCCCCCTACCCCAGCCCATTACCAGCCCCTTTGGGTCTTGTATGGATATTAAGGGGAACCCCGCACACAAAATAAAAAAGGCCCTATATATTCTGAACAGCCGTATACAGGCGGTGCATACAAGACAGGGACTGTAGGTTTGTTCTTATGTAGAATCTGTTTGTAATTTTGAACAGCTGCATTGTTTAAGTGTAGCTCCATGCCAAATTCCTTTTTTTTAGCTTTTTGGAAAACATAGGGAACGGTTATCACCCCTGTCACATTTTTTTTGCTGTCTGTGCCCCTATTCAGAACATTTCACCTCACTTTGCGTCCCAATGACAACTGTTTTTGAAATGTGGTGTTTTTATTGAAACAAGGATTGGTGATAAAGCATCAGTAGAGAGGAGACACCTTTCTCCCATATTAATTCTTACAGGAGAGAATTTTCCTTCCAAGGGGTAGATTTCCTCTCACTTCCTATTGTCTTCTTCCGTTTGCAAGTAGTAGTCGTTTGTAAGTTGGATGTTTGAAAGTAGGGACCTGCCGTATATACTCTGCAGAAATTGGCCCCTTAGGTGTTGGTGTTGGCACAACACTGAAAGCACTCACAGTTATTCTTGGTGGGTGCTGGAACGCCCTGCTGTCAACTATTATATCAGGAATTGTAATAACATATAATTGTTGATCAGTGGTAGTAAAAATTGGGCCTTTGATGGTGGTGCTGGTGCCACAACACTGTAAGGCCTGACAGTTACTCTTGGTGGGCGCAGCAATGGGCCCTGCTGTGAATTATTAGATCAATAATTATAATTGCATGCCCCTGTTGAATAGGGGCTGAAAAATTGGGCCTTTGGTGGTGGTGGTGGTGGTGGTGGTGATGGTGGTGCTGGTGCCACAACACTGTAAGGCCTGACAGTTACTCTTGGTGGGCGCAGCAATGGGCCCTGCTGTGAATTATTCGATCAATAATTATAATTGCATGCCCCTGTTGAACAGGGGCTGAAAAATTGGGCCTTTGGTGGTGGTGGTGATTGTGGTGCTGGTGCCACAACACTGTAAGGCCTGACAGTTACTCTTGGTGGGCGCAGCAATGGGCCCTGCTGTGAATTATTAGATCAATAATTATAATTGCATGCCCCTGTTGAACAGGGGCTGAAAAATTGGGCCTTTGGTGGTGGTGGTGGTGGTGATGGTGGTGCTGGTGCCACAACACTGTAAGGCCTGACAGTTACTCTTGGTGGGCGCAGCAATGGGCCCTGCTGTGAATTATTAGATAAATAATTATAATTGCATGCCCCTGTTGAACAGGGGCTGAAAAATTGGGCCTTTGGTGGTGGTGGTGGTGGTGATGGTGGTGCTGGTGCCACAACACTGTAAGGCCTGACAGTTACTCTTGGTGGGCGCAGCAATGGGCCCTGCTGTGAATTATTAGATCAATAATTATAATTGCATGCCCCTGTTGAACAGGGGCTGAAAAATTGGGCCTTTGGTGGTGGTGGTGGTGGTGATGGTGGTGCTGGTGCCACAACACTGTAAGGCCTGACAGTTACTCTTGGTGGGCGCAGCAATGGGCCCTGCTGTGAATTATTAGATCAATAATTATAATTGCATGCCCCTGTTGAACAGGGGCTGGAAAATTGGGCCTTTGGTGGTGGTGGTGATGGTGGTGCTGGTGCCACAACACTGTAAGGCCTGACAGTTACTCTTGGTGGGTGCAGCAATGGGCCCTGCTGTGAATTATTAGATCAATAATTATAATTGCATGCCCCTGTTGAACAGGGGCTGAAAAATTGGGCCTTTGGTGGTGGTGGTGGTGGTGATGGTGGTGCTGGTGCCACAATACTGTAAGGCCTGACAGTTACTCTTGGTGGGCGCAGCAATGGGCCCTGCTGTGAATTATTAGATCAATAATTATAATTGCATGCCCCTGTTGAACAGGGGCTGAAAAATTGGGCCTTAGGCACTGGTGGCACAACACTGCAACCCCTCACAGATACTGTACTTGGAGCACAGCAATGAGGCCTGTTGCAAAGTATTGCATCAAAAATTTTAATTACACGCCCCTGTTAAACAGGGGCTGAAAAATTGGGCCTTAGCCACTGGTGGCGTCACCCATAAACCAAAATGATCTTCCAAGCTATCATCATTAATCGTATCATTGACGAGGAGGAGGAGGATAGCCAGTCAACATAACAGCACAGGCACTCAGCATCAGCATCAGTCTTGAAGGGATGTGACATTTTAAAATCAATTAGTCTGTTATATCAGCATCAGGTGTGTGGTAGCTGGTGGTGATCCAAGACTGGTTCATCTTGATGAAAGTCAGTCGATCAACCGAGTCGGTGGACAGGCGCACCCTGTGATCCGTGACAAATCCTCCAGCAGCACTGAATGTGCGTTCTGAAAGGACGCTGGATGCAGGACTGGCCAGTAGCTCAATTGCATACTGTGCAAGCTCTGGCCAGTGATCCATCCTCAAGACCCAGTAAGCCAGAGGATTTTCGGTGGGGAAGGTGTCCAAGTCTGACCTTGCTCCTAGGTATTCCTGCACCATGTATATCAGACGCTGGCGATGGTTGCTGGAACCGATCATACTTTGGGGCTGCGGACTAAAGAATTGTCTGAACGCATCGGTCAGACGGCCACCTTCCCCACCGCTCCTTCTTTGACTGCCCGAAGCCTCAGCAACTCGTTGTCCAGGACCAGGAGTTTGTAACCTCCCAGTCTCTGGGAACGCGTTGCACAGACCTTTCTGCAAGGCCTCCCGGAGTTGTCTCATCCTCTGCTCCCTCTGCGACAGTAAGATAAGGTCCGCAACCTTACCCTTGTACCGTGGATCAAGGAGAGTGGCCAGCCAGTAATGGTCCCTCTCCTTGATCCGAAGAATACGAGGATCCTTCCGCAGACTTTGCAGGATCAGGGAGGCCATGCAGCGTAGGTTAGCTGAGGCATTCAGTCCGGAGTCCTCTGGGTCACTAAGGACGACATGATCCGCAGCCACCTCCTCCCAGCCACGTACAAGTCCACTGGTTTCTTGGGACTGTAAATCATCCCTAAAAGACTGCTGCTGATGATGCTGAGTGCCAGCCTCCACCTCCATGCTGACACAATCCTCCTCCTCCTCCTCCTCCTCCTCCTCCTCTTCCTGTGCGATGGGTGGGACAGAAGGAACACTGTCTGGGTAAAGGGGGCCTTGAGAGGCAAGGAAGTCCTCCTCTTCCTGCCTCTGTTCTGCCTCAAGTGCCCTGTCCATTATTCCACGCAGCGTGTGCTCCAACAGGTGGACAAGAGGTACAGTGTCACTGATGCATGCACTGTCACTGCTCACCATCCTCGTGGCCTCCTCAAATGGTGCCAGGACAGTGCATGCATCCCTGATCATGCCCCACTGGCGTAGTGAAAAAAACCCGAGCTCCCCTGACCCTGTCCTGGTGCCGTAGTCGCACAGCTACTCATTGATGGCCCTCTGCTGCGTGTGCAGCCGCTGCAGCATGGCCAACGTTGAGTTCCACCTGGTGGGCATGTCACATATAAGGCGGTTCTTGGGCAGGTTCAACTCCTTTTGCAGCTCAGCCAGGCGAGCACTGGCATTATAAGATCTGCGGAAATGCACACAGACTTTCCTGGCCTGCCTCAGGACATCCTGTAAGCCCGGGTACCTGCCCAAGAACCGCTGCACCACCAGGTTAAGGACGTGAGCCATACAGGGCACATGGGTCAGTTGTCCCTGTCGGAGGGCGGAGAGGAGGTTGGTGCCATTGTCGCAAACCACCATTCCTGGCTTAAGCTGGCGTGGCGTCAACCACCTCTCGGCCTGCCCCTGCAGAGCAGACCGGACCTCTGCCCCAGTGTGGCTCCTGTCCCCCAAACACACCAGCGCAAGCACGGCATGGCATCTTTTTGCCTGCGTACTTGCGTAGCCCCTTGAACACCTACGGAGCACCGCTGGTTCCGAGGACAAACCACAGGAAGAGGCCATGGAGGAAGAAGAAGAGGAGGGGGTGGAGGAGAGAGGTGTGTCACAACCAGTAGTAGCATTTTGGAGGCGTGGCGGTGGAACAACCTCCAACACTACTGCACCTTGTCCTGCATCCTTCCCAGCTGCCAAAAGAGTGACCCAATGGGCCGTGAAAGAAAGGTAACGTCCCTGTCCATGCCTGCTGGACCATGAGTCAGCGGTAATATGCACCTTACCGCTGACCGCCCTGTCCAGCGAGGCCAAGACATTGCCTTCCACATGCCTGTAGAGAGCCGGAATCGCCTTCCGTGCGAAAAAGTGGCGTTTGGGAACCTGCCACTGAGGAACCGCACATTGCACAAACTCACGGAAGGGGGCCGAGTCTACCAACTGAAAAGGCAGCAGTTGAAGCGCTAGCAATTTAGCCAAGCTAGCATTCAACCGCTGGGCATGTGGATGGCTGGGAGTGAACTTCTTTCGACGGTCCAGCAGCTGGGGCAGGGAAATTTGCCTGCTAGAATCGGACGTTGGTGTACTGCTAGCAGAGTGCCCGCAAGAACTTGGCTGTGACACACCTAATTCTACACCTTCATTCCTCTCAGAGCAGGTTTCAGAGAGGACTGAAGGTATAGTGGGGTTGGAGATCCCAGCTGATGCGGTGCAAGAAGAGGTCAGCTTTGTTCTTTGGTGTGGGTCTTTAAGGTAGGCTTGCCAACGAGCTGCATGGCAGGTCAACATATGTCTGATCAAGCATGTGGTGCCCAAGCGGCTGATGTTTTGGCCACGCGATATACGCTTGAGACATATGTTGCAAACAGCAGCTGTGCGATCTGATGCACTCACCTCAAAAAAGGCCCACACCAAAGAACTTTTTGAATGACAGGCAGAGGCAGCGCCCTGCACAGGCGGAGCTCTGCGGTGTGATTCCGTCGGTGTGCTGCCCATACGCTGGCCACTCAAGGGCATCCTGCCTCGTTGGAGATGTGCCTCCTCCTCATCCTCCTCCTCCTCCTCTCTCCTATTAGGCACCCACGTGGAGTCAGTGACCTCATCATCCCCTCCCTCCTCATCACTGGAGCCAATCTGGCAGTATGCTGCAGCTGCTGGAGCATGACTGCCAGATTGGTGTCCTTCTTGAGCATCCCCTCTCTCTGCTCTCACGCTACTTCCTTCCTCTAGCTGGGTATCATCATCAGATCCTTTGAAACGCTGGGCATCCTCCTGGAGCATGTACCCAACACTGTGCTCAAACAGTTCGGGGGACTCCTCAGGAGGAGGACATAGTGGGTCTAGGGAAGGATTGACTAATGAAGATAATGATACCAGAGAAGAGGACGCTTTGGCAGCTGCTTTGCCAGTACCCTGAGCCTGGGTGAGAGCGGATGAGGAGGATGAGGTGGGCTTGGTCATCCACTCTACCAAGTCTTCGGCATGATGTGGCTCAACATGTCCAGCTGCCGAAAAGAAGGACAAGCGTGTCCCATGGCCATGTGCTGATGACAATGCACTGCGTCCACGACCAGCACTGTTGCCCCCAGACACAGAGCCTGCTTGCCCTCTTTTTTTGCCTCCTGACTGTCTGCCTCTCCTTGTTTGCCTTCCAGACATTTTAATGGATGGCCTGCAGGGAGATGGGAAAAACAGCAATAAGGGCTACCTTCAGGTGTATACTGTGCAGGAGGCTTAGCAACAATGACACTGACACTGTCCCCTGCCTATCCTTCTCTGTCCCTAAACACAAGGATTTTCAATATGCTTCAGCAAGATTGATTTAGCACAGAACAGCACACTGACAGTTTCCCTCACTGTCCTTCTCTGTCCCTTCAAACAAGATTTAGCACAGAATAGCACACTGATAGTTTCCACGAGTGTCCTTCTCTGTCCCTAAACTCAAGGATTTCAAATATGGTTCAGCAAAATTGCTTTAGAACAGAATAGCACACTGTCAGTTTCACTCACTGTACCTCTCTGTCCCTACAAACAAGATTTAGCACAGAATAGCACACTGATAGTTTCCACGAGTGTCCTTCTCTGTCCCTAAACTCAAGGATTTCAAATATGGTTCAGCAAGATTGGTTTAGAACAGAATAGCACACTGACACTTTCCCTCACTGTCCTACTCTGTCCCTACAAACAAGATTTAGCACAGAATAGCACACTGATAGTTTCCACGAGTGTCCTTCTCTGTCCCTAAACTCAAGGATTTCAAATATGGTTCAGCAAAATTGGTTTAGAACAGAATAGCACACTGACACTTTCCCTCACTGTCCTACTCTGTCCCTACAAACAAGATTTAGCACAGAATAGCACACTGATAGTTTCCACGAGTGTCCTTCTCTGTCCCTAAACTCAAGGATTTCAAATATGGTTCAGCAAAATTGGTTTAGAACAGAATAGCACACTGACACTTTCCCTCACTGTCCTACTCTGTCCCTACAAACAAGATTTAGCACAGAATAGCACACTGATAGTTTCCACGAGTGTCCTTCTCTGTCCCTAAACTCAAGGATTTCAAATATGGTTCAGCAAGATTGGTTTAGAACAGAATAGCACATTGACACTTTCCCTCACTGTCCTACTCTGTCCCTACAAACAAGATTTAGCACAGAATAGCACACTGATAGTTTCCACGCGTGTCCTTCTCTGTCCCTAAACTCAAGGATTTCAAATATGGTTCAGCAAGATTGGTTTAGAACAGAATAGCACACTGTCAGTTTCACTCACTGTCCTACTCTGTCCCTACAAACAAGATTTAGCACAGAATAGCACACTGACACTTTCCCTCACTGTACCTCTCTGTCCCTAAACTCAAGGATTTCAAATATGGTTCAGCAAGATTGGTTTAGAACAGAATAGCACACTGTCAGTTTCACTCACTGTCCTACTCTGTCCCTACAAACAAGATTTAGCACAGAATAGCACACTGATAGTTTCCACGAGTGTCCTTCTCTGTCCCTAAACTCAAGGATTTCAAATATGGTTCAGCAAAATTGGTTTAGAACAGAATAGCACACTGACACTTTCCCTCACTGTCCTACTCTGTCCCTACAAACAAGATTTAGCACAGAATAGCACACTGATAGTTTCCATGAGTGTCCTTCTCTGTCCCTAAACTCAAGGATTTCAAATATGGTTCAGCAAAATTGGTTTAGAACAGAATAGCACACTGACACTTTCCCTCACTGTCCTACTCTGTCCCTACAAACAAGATTTAGCACAGAATAGCACACTGATAGTTTCCACGAGTGTCCTTCTCTGTCCCTAAACTCAAGGATTTCAAATATGGTTCAGCAAGATTGGTTTAGAACAGAATAGCACACTGTCAGTTTCACTCACTGTCCTACTCTGTCCCTACAAACAAGATTTAGCACAGAATAGCACACTGACACTTTCCCTCACTGTACCTCTCTGTCCCTACAAACAAGGTTTAAAAAAATTGGAAAAGGGGTGCCCCTGGGATTGTGTGGATTGGAGTAAATTATGGATTGCCACCAAGTATATATAGAAAAATATAAAGAATTTTATTTATACATAATACACTTATATATCAAAAATGGTTTAAAATCAAAGAGAGGAACAGACATATACAGTCATTGAGAAACAATTGCATGAGGACACCTTACTACTTGAGACATATAAGTCATATAGCTAGTGGTGACACAACCGACATGTTTCGGATACTCAAGCTATATCTGTGATAGCCTCCATTATTTCCTTCTTCAAGGTTCATGCAATAGTTTGAAGACAATTTAGTCTCTATATAAGAGAAAAAAACAACATAGTATGTGATAGCTATATAATACACAACAGTGTATTGGCATGATTACATTATTTTGAATTTCTCCCATATGTGGGCAGCTAGAAGATAGACATTGTTGCAGAGAGAAAATAAAATAAACTAAAATAAACAATAAGAAAAGAGAAGAAGAAAAGGGGGGGGAGAGAAACAAAGGAAGAGAAAAAGAAAAAGAAGAATAAATATACATGAAAGTTCATTTAAGAATACATGAATGCATATATACATTGTATAATTGTATGTCTATAAGATACAGTACATCTATATCAAATAGTGTTGCATACATACATTTCCAATGGTAATATAAACATCAGCCGTTTGGAGGAATTATCCCGGTGATATAAAGCCCAAACGGATATGGTGCGAGTTTACTGGTCGCATAAAGACAAATACAGCTGCCAAACAAGGTTTAGCACAGAATAACACACTGACACTCTCCCTACCTATTCTTATTTGTCCCTAAACACAAGGAATCCAGGATTAGTAAAGGAAATAAATGACACTGTCCCTGCCTATGCTTCTCTTTCCCTGCTCCGGAACACACTACACGAGGCCGCCGCGCTGGCGGCCTTTTATAGTGTGGGGCGTGTACTAAACCCCCTCATCAATAATTGGCCACAGGCATCCTGCCTGTGGCCAATCATTGCTCTCCTCGCTGCCGGCGCTGTGATTGGCCAAGCATGCGGGGTCACAGTGCATGCTTGGCCAATCACAGCGCCTGGATGACACTGCGATGGCGTAGTGCATTGTGGGCCGTTCGCGTCACTCGAATTTGGCGCGAACGGCCCAAATCGTTCGATCTTCATCGAACGATCGAACAGCCGATGTTCGAGTCGAACGTATGTTCGACTCGAACACGAAGCTCATCCCTACTCCAGATCCCGGTCCCCCCCTATGTGAATTGGTAACGGGGTACCATTTCACAAAGAAAGTGTAAAAATGAGTAAAAAACACACAGACACAGTTCTTTATTTAAAAAAATAAATACAAAATTCCAGCTATGTAATCCCGTCTCCACGATGTCCAACGATGATCCATTCTCCAGCGACGCTGCAGTCTCCCCTCTCCAGCAGGAACGAAACCCCCATGATGCGTAAGAGGGGGTGGGGTCACCCGTCCTTATCATAGGGAACCCCGGGGTTCCCTATGATAAGGACGGATGACCCCGCCCCGTGAATAAGTGCTAATTTTAAAGGCTAATATGCAAGTTATTGTCCTAAAAGGGTTTGGGGTTTTGGGGACCCTGGTCCTGCCCCAGGGGACATGTATCAATGCAAAAATAAGTTTTAAAAACGGCCGTTTATTCGGGAGCAGTGATTTTAATGATGCATAAAGTGAGAAAAAAAAGTGAAATATTCCTTTAAATATCATACCTGGGGGGTGTCTATAGTATGCCCGTGAAGTGGCACATGTTTCCCGTGTTTAGAACTGTCCCTGCACAAAATGACATCAAGGAAAAAAAGTAATTTAAAACTGCTTGCGGCTTTAATGTAATGTCTGGTCCTGGCAATATGGATGAAAATCATTGAGAAAAATGGCATGGTACCCCCCCAGCCCATTACCAGCCCCTTTGGGTCTTGTATGGATTTAGGTGCACACTGTGCAAAGGACACTAAAGCAAAATACTGCAGCTCCCTGCCTGTATTTGTATCAGAACAGAACACCAGCAATTGTATTGAGGTAAGCTTTAGGTGCACACTGTGCAAAGGACACTAAAGCAAAATACTGCAGCTCCCTGCCTGTATTTGTATCAGAACACCAGCAATTGTACTGAGGTAAGCTTTTGGTGCACACTGTGCAGAGGACACTAAAGCAAAATACTGCAGCTCCCTGCCTGTATTTGTATCAGAACACCAGCAATTGTATTCAGGTAATCTTTTGGTGCACACTGTGCAAAGGACGCTAAAGTAAAATACTGCAGCTCCCTACCTGTATTTGAATCAGAACACCAGCAATTCTATTCAGGTACGCTTTTGGTGCACACTGTGCAAAGGACACAGTACACTAAGTGAAACACTGCAGCTAGCACAATCACCTGCCTGCCTGTTAGTATAGAGAATAACAGGAACGGATCAAGCTAAACTTAATACAGTGTGTAAATATATATACAAAACCTAGGATGCATATATATCCTCTACACACTGTAACTGCAGCTAACTGACTCGCCTGTCTGCTCTATCTAACTCAAATCAAATTACACTGTCTCTCTCTCTTTCCTTTAACCAACGATACAACACACTACACAAGGCCGCCAAGCCGGCGGCCTTATATAGTGTGGGGCGTGTACCTACTCCTCTGAGCCATGATTGGCCAAAGCCACCCTGGCTTTGGCCAATTATGGCTCTCTGTACTTACGGCGCTGTGATTGGCCAAGCGTGTGGGTTATAGTGCATGCTTGGCCAATCATCAGCCAGCAATGCACTGCAATGCCTCAGTGAATAATGGGCCGTGACGCGCCACTCGAATTTAGCGCGAACGGCCCATAATGTTCAAAATTCGGTGAACAGCCGAACAGGCGATGTTCGAGTCGAACATGGGTTCGACTCGAAATCGAAGCTCATACCTAGTATACAGTACACTGACTTAATATACTGCAGGTTAGCTCAATCAACTGCTTGTATTATCAGTAATAGAAAAGCAATAGTCTGCAGTGAGCTTTACATGCACACTGTGACCAGACTACTCTACACTGACTTAAGAAACTGCAGGTTAGCTCAATCAACTGCTTGTATTATCAGCAATAGAAAAGCAATAGTCTGCAGTGAGCTTTACGTGCACACTGTGGCCAGACTACTCTACACTGACTTAAAAAACTGCAGGTTAGATCAATCAACTGCTTGTATTATCAGTAATAGAAAAGCAATAGTCTGCAGTGAGCTTTACATGCACACTGAGCCCAGTATACACTAATATACTGCAGTGAGAATAACACAGGAACACTCTGAAGTGAAATCTAGCTAAACTGAATACAGTATATATATATATATATATATATATATATATATATATATATATATATATATATACACACACACAACTCCTAGGATGCATATATATATATACTAAATACACTGACTAAAGCTAACTCAATCGCCTGCCTGCTCTATCTAACTGAAATTAAATGACACTCTGGCTCTCTATCTATCTCTCTCACACGCCACAACACACTACACAAGGCCGACGCGCAGACGGCCTTATATAGTGTGGGGCGTGTACCTACTCCCCTGAGCCATGATTGGCCAAAGGCACCCTTTATTTGGCCAATTACGGCTCTCTGTACTGACGGCGCTGTGATTGGCCAAGCATGCGAGTCATAGTGCATCATCAGCCAGCAATGGCCGAACAGACGATGTTCAAGTCGAACATGAGTTTGACTCGAACACGAAGCTCATCCCTACTTCTGTATATGCTAGTTGTCTGGTTGTCTTGCTTTTTTTTTTTAAAGTATGAAATACTTACTTCCTTGCTGCATACTATATAATATTATACATAATATACATAATATTATAAATGTAATGAGGCCAAAGGATCATTATGATAACCAGACAACTAGGAGTTTAGGAAGTAGATCAGTAGTAGGGAAGAGGTTCAAGTTTGTGGCCGCCATGGGTTTAAAGCTGTTTGTTTGAGGTTTGTTATCCCAATAAATTAATACAGGAATCCCCCGGACCAAATTCTGTTTGACCACAATGCAATGTCTGGCCTTTAAACTTTAAGTTGGCTTAGAAGGACTTTTGGAAAGTTCACAGCAGCAATACTGAGCATGTGCTTTAGCTGTAACAGGGAAAGCGTAGGAAATGCTGCTGACAAACTGAACACAGAGAGATTAGTGTAGGGTTTGTAAGCACTAGCAGGTCTGTTAAAGCAGATGAAAAACTCTTATGCCCCGTACACAAGGACAGATTTTCCGCCAGCAAAAGTCCAATGTGAGCTTTTCGTCAGAAATTCCGACCGTGTGTATGCTCCATTGGACTTTTGCTGTCAGAATTTCCACCAGCAAAAGATTGAGAGCAGGGTCTCAATTTTTCCGATGGGAAAAATTCCGATCGGAAATTCCAATTGTTTGTAGCAATTCCGACGCGCAAAATTCCGACGCATGCTCGGAAACAATTCGACGCATGCTCGGAAGCATTGAACTTAATTTTCTCGGCTCGTCGTAGTGTTGTACGTCACTGCATTCTTGACGGTTGAAAGTTCAGAGAACTTTTGTGTGACCGTGTGTATGCAAGCTAAGCTTGAGCGGAATTCCATCGGAAAAACCATCCAAGGTTTTTCCGACGGAAAATCCGATCGTGTGTATGGGGCATAAGGCCTTGTTTAGACTTGCAGTTAGGAGGAAGCAAAAATGCATGACTGAGCCCTGTTTTTGCAACCTGCCAACAGCCCCCCTAAAGTTGCAATAGGCAGTGGATGGGTGTGTTTACATGACCTGGCCGCGATGCTTATCACCCTTGATAAACTTCACCTGACTTGTAGTGATCGAGGGGCAGCAAGAGAAGTGCCGCATATGCCCTGCAACCATGTTTGTTGGCAAAACGGGGATTAAAACAGGCAGTGAGGAGGCATTGCATCACTTCTTCACCGCCTGTCAGTAGCCTCTGGAGCGTGATCCAAATATGGATCGGGCCTCAGAGGCAAAGGAGATTTGGACACATGTCTAAATGTACTGTACCCTTATGCCGCATACACACGATCGGAAATATGTTCGATATGAGCTTTTTGTCAGAAATTTCGACCATTTGTAGGCTCCATCGGACATTTGCTGTCGGAATTTCTGACAACAAAAATTTGAGAGCTGACTGATTCTCAAATTTTCCGACAAGAAAAGTTCTTGTCGGAAATTCCGATCGTCTGTATGCAATTCCGACGCACAAAAAACCACGCATGCTCAGAATCAAGCAGAAGAGCCGAACTGCCTATTGAACTTCATTGATCTTGTCTTACGTCTTGTACATCACAGCATTCTTGACGTTCGGAATTTCCGACAAGATTTTTGTGACCGTGTGTATGCAACACAAATTTGAGCCAACATTCCGTCGGAATAAGTCAATGCCATGTAGGTAGCAAAATGCTACTGCTACCGAATAAAATCTATATTTATATTTAATATCTCAAAGATATGATATGGGTTAAATAAGAGTTCTTTTGACCAGAAGTAAAAGCTTTAACATAATGAACATTTATTATGTATTTGTTAAAGTCTAATCTAATACACAGAAACTATCTATATAGTCTTAGACAAGCAGGAAATAGTAGGTTAAAATATACAAAGTATTTACATGGAGGAACATAGAGCATATTCCTCCTAAAACATTAAAGTACTGTACAAGCATGTGTAGTTGCAGGTCAAACAGACTTTTACCATAGTTACCCCTTTAGACCCATCCTCCAGGCTTTCCTTCCATAAAGAGAGAGCTCCCTCCTCCTGCCCTCTGAGTATATCTCTCTATCTTGATACTCCGTAAATCAGCCTCCTTTCATGCAAATCTGGGTGTCTCTATCTGGGCAGGAGATGTAATTGAATGTTCCCAGGATTACAGGATATTGCATGACCCAGCATGGGATCCTTTGAGGTGTGTAGATGCCGACAATGGAATTGGCTCTCCATTGTCTGTACAGTATATACAAGCCTCGGCCCCGCATAGTCTGCTCTTAACAAAAGGGCTTTCCTAGGTGCTAAATTAAATACCGTATATACTAGAGTATAAGCCGGCTTGAGTATAAGCCGAGGTACCTAATGTTGCCTCAAAAAACTGGGAAAACGTACTGACTCGAGTATAAGCCGATGGTCATCCTTACTGTTCCTATCTTCACTGTTCTCCTATCCTCACTGTTCTCCTATCCTCACTGTTATCCTATCCTCACTGTTCTCCTATCCTCACTGTTCTCCTATCCTCACTGTTCTCCTATCCTCACTGTTCTCCTATCCTCACTGTTCTCCTATCCTCACTGTTCCCTAGCTCGCTATTTTACATTGTAAATAGTACCTGTAAAGAAGTTGCGGCTGCGGCGTCCATCGTTCGAATTCCGCGGTCTCTTCCTGTTCCTTCCGTGATAGGCGATTCTCATCAGACACTCTCCGCCTATCACGATCATTCTCTCATCCTCAGTTTCCCAGCAGACACTGTGTTGGATGTTCCGCCAATCACAGACGTCTGCTGGGAAACTGAGGATGAGAGAATGATCGTGATAGGCGGAGAGTGTCTGATGAGAATCGCCTATCACGGAAGGAACAGGAAGAGACAGCGGAATTCGAACGATGGATGCCGCAGCCGCAACGTCTTTACAGGTACTATTTTCAATGTAAAAAATTTCGCTGACTCGAGTATAAGCCGAGGGGGGGGGGGGGACGGGGGGACTTTCAGCCCAAAAAAAGGGGCTTATACTCGAGTATATACGGTATATTCCGTTAGCTAAGTGAAATATATGTAGCGGGGGTCTAAATCTAGGGGGTACACCTGGGTGGTAGTATGACTCAGGTGTGTATAAATCATAAGAGGATTTGGACCATTTTCAGTCGTGGAGGACTTTGGTGGTGTACTATTCTCCTCGGCCTGGGGTGGCGGTGTTCCCACAGGTCGAGGTAGAATCACTGCCGCAGTGCTGTCCTTTTTGTCCTGTTCCGGCGGTGGTACAGCGGGGGCGGAGAACCTGCTGTGGCGTCACGGGAGGAGATAAGAGGGAGAGACGCCCTCGCCACGAGGTCTTCTGCATCCGGCGCCCAGGCACCTTAGGCCTGGGTGCGGTCGGTCCGGAGTTTCAGCCCAGGCGCCCATGGCCTGGTCGGAGCAGTGTTGGCATCCACCTCAGGCACCTTAAGCCTGGGGTGAGGTACTACACCGGAGGCCTGGGGCCCAGTGACTTTGACTGGGCTCCGCAAGGGTGGATGAGTCCGAGGGACCCTGAGGTGGATGGGGCCCATGTCTGAGGTGAGGAGGCCGGAGAGGTTACCCGTCTGAAGAGCCCGGAGCAGCATCAACCCGGTGACGGAGGGGCAACTGGTAACTCCCTTGGAGGGACATCTTCCCCCTGACAGGGGCCACAACGTAGCGAAGGTACTCCAGTTCACGTTCTCCAGAGTCGCTGGTAGAGACTCAAAGGCTTCAAGTTTCTCTCTATAGCCGATGGCTATAGCAACCGCTGGTGAAACCACAGTGGTTTAGTTTATTACCAGGACAGTGCCTCGACCTGCTCACCCCACCGTGTTGAACTGTTTATGGGTCCCAATCAGTCGGCTGACAAAGAACTGTTTAATTGTGTGCTACAATAAAAGAAGGGTTGGATCCTTATCGGTGTGTGGTACTCTGGTTAATGGGAGCGAAGGGAAGTGTCAGCACAGAAGGACTTGGTATTCCTGCAGAAACACACAGGCCCAAGGAAAACAATAGGTACTGGCCTTCACCTCACCCGCTGCAATAGGGAGGACATGGGCCGTAGCGCATCTCACTCTCACATACAAGATACCCCTAGACAAGAGCTATCGGAAACCCGATTTACATGAGGAGAGAGTGGGGCCGCTACATATATATACAGCAAGCTAATTGAAATATATTTATAATTACAATATTTTACAGCTATTAAATGGAAATTATACATATCCCATAAGGCAACACTACCTACAGTGAAATGGGGGATGAGGAGGGAAGAGTTTTTACCTTTTTCATCCTTTTTTACACCTTATTACTGCTGATGTCCTGCAGCCTCTTGATAGCCTGTCTCTATCCACATGAACTACAGTGATAACAGGCTGCATGTGTTTTTTTGAAAGGGCATATTTCCTAGTTGTTGCTGGTTGCAATTTATTTCATATTAAATGGTGACAACAGTAGAAAATGCTACAAAAAAATTCAGATGGATCTGGAGGTAACCACAATTTTAAAATGGGGATGCCTGTACCCTATTATAACAATGTTGGGGGGTGTCTCCACTTAAAGTGGAGCTCTACCCAAAAGGGGAAAATCAGCTTCTCTTCACTGCCCTTACTAAAATTACCGTATTTATCGGCGTATAACACGCGCTGGCGTATAACACGCACCCCAAGTTTAGGAGGGAATTTTAAGGAAAAAAACTTTTAGGAGGGAAGTTTAAGGAAAAAAACTTACATTTAAATGCCCATCAATGCAGCCTTATCAGTGTCCATCTGCAGCCTTGTCCATCATTGCAGCCTTGCCCAGTGTCCGTCTGCAGCCTTGCCCAGTGCCTTTGCAGCCTTACCCAGTGCCTTTGCAGCCTTGCCCTGATTTAAAATTGGAGCCGGTTTCCGCTGACTGTGAGCGAAGAGGAGCGAGCGGAGCCAAGATACAGAAAGCCGAGTGTACTTCGGCTAGGCTCGGCTCTGCTCACAGTCCCGCCCATCTCCACTGATTGTGAGAGGAGCGAGCGCCACTGACATACAGAAAGCCGAGTGTACTTCGGCTAGACTCGGCTCTGCTCACAGTCAGGGGCGGGACTGCGAAAGGAGCTAAGACTAGCCGAAGTACACTCGGCTTTCTGTATGTGAGCAGCGCTCGCTCCTCTCGCAATCAGTGGAGGTGGGTGTGACTGCGAGAGGAGCCGAGTAAAGCCGAGTGTACTTCGGCTTTGTGATGGGGATTTTTTCTTTTCACAGCACACTACACTGTATTATATACTGTGTACACCGCCTGCACTGTATTAGAAACGGTACACTGGCTGCACTGTATTATATACTGTGTACACCGCCTGAAGTGCATTAGAAACTGTACACACTGTATTTTATACTGTGTACACCGCCTGAAGTTTATTAGAAACTGTACACCACCGAATGCACAATATACATATATACACTGCCTGCACTGACTGAATATAGAGTATACACTGAATATCTAGTCTATGCTAAATGCAGAGTATACTGTATACTGTATATATATATATATATATATATATATATATATATATATATATATATAAATACACTACAACAAATTAACTAACCTGCCTGCCTAATCTAGCTCAAGCTATCTCTCTGCCCACGCCAACAACACTACACGTGGCTGCTCTGTAAGCAGTCTTATATAGTGTGGGGTGAGGACTTAGTCCCCCTGAGCCATGATTGACCAAAGGCACCCTGCCTTTGGCCAATTATGGCTCTCTCTGCAGAGCACGCTTTTATTGGCCAAAGCATGCAGGTCAGGTGCATGCTTTGGCCAATCATCAAACGCTAATGCACTGCGATCTCACAGTTCATTATGGGGCATTCCGCGGTGCTCGAATTTCCTGTGATTGCCCTATATGTTTGACTCGACCATCGAGCTCATCCCTAGAGAGCAGTAGAGCTTGTCCTACAAGTAGTAGGAGTTTATCCTGCAGAACCTGTTTGCCCCATTATAACTCTACATGCAGAACATCTGCCTCTCACTTTAGGCCTACCTGCCATTTAAAAAAAAAAAGTAAGTACTTACATTTTATTGCAGCTATGGGGATACATACAATATATTAACAAAAGTATTGGGATGTCTGCCTATACACGCACATGAACTTTAATGGCATCCCAGCCTTAGTCCGTATGGAGCAATATTGAGTTGGCCCACCCTTTGAACCTATAACAGCTCCAACTCTTCTTGGAAGTATGTCCATAAAGTTTAGGAGGGTGTCTATGGGAATGTTTGACCATTCTTCCAGAAGCAAATTTGTGAAATCAGACACTGATGTGGGTGAGAAGGCCTGGCTCGCAGTCTCCATTCTAATTCATCTCAAAGGTGTTCTATCGGTTTGAAGTCAGGACTCTGTGCAGGCCAGTCAAGTTCCTCCACCCTTAACTTGCTCATTCGTGTCTTTATAGACCTAATTTGTGCACTGGTGTGCAGTCATGTTGGAACAGGCTGCACACCAACATTGTTCCCACAAAGTTGGGAGCAGGAAATTGTCCAAAATGTCTTGGTATGCTGACATCATAAAGTTCCCTTCACTGGAACTAAGGGGCTAAGCCTAACCCCTGAAAAATAGCCCCACACCATAATCCCCCCTTCAACAAATGATTTGGACCAGTGCACAAAGCAAGGTGCATAAAGACATGGATAAGCGAGTTTGGGGTGGAGGAACTTGACTGGCCTGCACAGAGTCCTGACCTAAACCCGATAGAACACCTTTAGGGTGAATTAGAGCAGAAGCTGCGAGGCAGGCCTTCTCGTCCACATCAGTGCCTGACCTCAAAAATACGCTTCTGGAAAAATGGTCAAACATCAGCTAAATCTTTTATAGCTGCAAAGGGTGGGCCAACTCAATATTAAATCCTACGGACTAGGACTGGGATGCCAATAAAGTTCATGTGCGGGGGGCGTTGTCTGGACATGACTGAGTGAGGACGTGTGCTCGTGGAGCTGCCGCTCCGACCCGGCCTTAACTTTAGCTTTAATTCAGCATTACTTCACCGGGATTCCCCGGCATGTACTTCGCTGGGAAGCGGAGGGGCAAGACACAGAGGAAATCACCTCCCAAACCGCAAACGAGCGGAGCAATCCAAAAATACCTCTTCAACACTTGCGGGGCCTCCCCAGCTGCCAAAATGTCGGACGCCACGCGGCCTGACCACCACAAGAATCGGCACCCCCAGGCCTCCTGTGCATCACCGCCACCCCCTGGGGCCCAAGACATGGATTTCAATACCCCAGCGATGTTCTCCACTGATTCCCAGGACCCACCGCACTCACACCTCCCACCCCTAACCCTGAGGGCGGATGCTGATTTGAGGGCGCTGCTGCAGGCCTTACCTACAAGGTCAGGTTGAAGCTCTGATGGGTAGATTGTAAGCCTCCCACCGCAAGGAGATCACAGCAGTGAGGAAGGAGGTGAAAGTTTTATCCAATCGAATGGGGACTGGCGAATCATCTGTGGAAGCTTTAGAGAGGCGAGTGGAGACAGCTACGGCCCTTGCACAGCGGCTCCAATTGGAGGAATTAGAGGACCGCAGCAGACGCAATAACCTGCAGCTGAGAGGCCTACCTGAGGCCACCGAATCAGAGGATCTAGCGGCATCTGCCCTGGCGATCTTCAGGGACCTGTCGGGGGACAAATTTCCGCCTACCCTGTCCTTCGTCCGGATCTATAGAGCCCTGGGCCCCCGCCCATTGGCTCCAGATAGGCCGTGGGATGTCATCTGCAGGATTCACCAGTACTCCCACAAAGAAATAATCTTCCGGAAGGCGTAGGGGAGAGGCGATGTATAATTTGACGGAGCCCCCATTATGATACTGCCAGACCTTTTCAGGGCGACCCTGCAGCGAAGAGCCATGCTGAAGCCTGTCCTGAAGGTTGCCCGGCACGCCAGACTCACTTATAGAGTGGGCTTCCCCATGTCAGTAACATTCAATCGCACCCCATTGGATCTCCCTGCCTTGTTTGCCTTTCTGGAAACCGATCCTGTCGAGGTACCTGACTGGCTACAGATCCTGCAACGTTTCCCATCCCGGCCCATCAGGTATGAGGAGAGCTTGCTCACCCAGACCACAGAGGAGCCAGCATAGGTCATGCTTCGCTTCCGTAGAGGAGTCTAGGGAGGCCTAACACCTATCGACGGAGCGGTGAGCCTTCAGATACCCTTTGTTCCCGCTCCTCACCCTTTTTGCTTGTTCCTGTTTTAATTTACCCATTTTTTTGTTGTTCCTTATGTTGATCGGGTACCCCACCACCCCCTTGTTTTCTTACCCCCCTCCCCCCCTCCGCACCCTACGGCCCTGAACTTCTGACAGGCTGGGGGCTTTGACACTTTGCGGGAGGGGTCCGAGGGGGTGTGGGAGCCTTATGCAAGAAAAAGCCGCTCCAGCTCCTGGGTCGCCCGGGCCCGCAGCAAGACACGCTCGGCTTCCGTACTCAGCTTCCCTGATTACAGCGGATGGCTGCCCGGGGGCAGGGGGGGTTTTCTGCGTGGGAGGGCTCTCCCATGTTTCTCCCTGTTTTGTTCTCATGTGCAGATGCTCCTTATTGTGTCCGTAACTGTTGGACGTCCACCATGGCAGCCCCCTGAGGACAGTTTGCCTGTGACAGTCCAGCCCCGACCTCCCCTTCACATTCCACCTGATGGAGCGAAGCAGATGGCTCACGCAGATGTATGAACACGGCCTGGATATGCTCAAATTCTACAAATCATATGTATACATACGGTTTGTTATACCAGAATTATGCTCTAGATTAGAAGGGTGGCACCCCCTCCTCTCTGTCTCCATGACGTTGATGGGGTGACGGGGTGGCTCTTGGGTCTCCATGGGGGTTGTCTGCTTTATGCATTACTGGTGAGAGTTGCTATCATGGGTCGGCACCTAAGCCCTTGAGTTTATGTGGGGGAGGGGGTGGAGGGACTGGGGGCCATGGTTGATAAGGGAAATGCTCTCCCCTCTAGGCCATGCTCAACCATATTCCCCCATTAGGTTAGCACTCATAAAGAATATAAAGAATAGGAGTAGTAGGGAAGTAGGAGGAGTAGTAGGAAGAGCAGTGCATAAAGCTGAGTTGCTTTGAACCCCCTTGGAAAGTTTGCAGAAGTGCGTCTTCTCTAAGGATTTAGTTAAAAGGGGGCTTCTTTTTTTTTCTTGTGGTGTGTTTTTTTTTTCTCTCTCTCTCGCCTTGCCTCTCTCCAGCCTCTCTCACCCCTGTGTCTTAGAGGTACCCCTCACCGTGGGGGTGGGGTGTAAGAAATGGACAACATTTCAATAATGTCAATCAATGCTAAGGGACTAAACACCCCTGAAAAGCGACGCATACTTCTTCAAGATTTGAAAAGATTAAAGATCGATATAGCATTTATCCAGGAAACACACTTTAAGGAAAATAGCCTCCCTTTTCTTAGAAATAGAGCTTTTTCAATAATTTACCATGCTACTAACGCTGTGGCTAAGACAAGGGGGGTGTCGATCTTGATTTCTGGAAAGATTCCATGGACATGTACAGAGACCTTGGTGGATGCCGGGGGGCAATACATGCTTCTAAAAGACAAGATAGGGGGGACAGGGGTAACCCTAGTGTCTTTTTATGCCCCTAACACACAACAAGTCTCCTTTGTTAGGAGACTTTTGGATAAAACGATGAAATTTCTAGAGGGACAGTTGATCATGGGGGGAGACTTGAATATCCCCCTAGTTCCAGGTGAAGATACCTCTTCAGGGACCTCAGCCATCCCCTTGGGAGTCCGGAAGCGAATTGTTAGCTCATTATACAAAGTAAGACTAGTGGATACATGGCAGATTTGCCACTCTGGAGAAAGAGACTATTCTTTTTATTCAGCCCCACACAGGACATATTCCCGTATAGATTATTTCTTTACTTTACACAACCAATTGCATGCAATAGAAGAGGTAATTATTGGAAAGGTCACCTGGTCAGATCATGCGCCAATTTTTTTGAAGTACAATCTTTTAGATACCCAACTCCCCGGTCCTGCAATGTGGAAGCTTAACGAAAGCCTCCTGCAGGACCCCGTTGTGCTGGAGGAGGTCCAGAAGGAGGCAACATGGTATTTTCAGATCAATGACACTCTGGAATATAATCCGGGAGTGATCTGGGAAGCCCATAAGGCAGCGATACGAGGAGTATTGATTAAGCATGGGGCTATGATCAAGAGGGAAAGAGAAGCCAAGTTAACAGCTGTGATAGCAGATATTCATCGTTTAGAGAAGTTGCATAAACAAACCCCTACTTTAGCCGTGGAACGGGATCTTTTGACGACGCAAAGACAGTCTATAGAATTGCTCCAGTATTAAGCTAAAAGACTAATACAAGTAGGAAGAAAACAAAGCTATGAATATGGAAATAAATGTGGCAAACATCTTGCTGACTCTTTGAGTGAACAGCAATCAAGGACCTATGTCCCAATGATCATGGGAACTGAAGGCGAAAAATATACGCTGCCCAGAGAGATAGCGCAGAGGTTTGGGGATTTTTACTCAGCTTTGTATAATTTACATTCGGATGCCCAAAACTAGACTGCGGTGGACGAGTATGTGTCAACCTCTGGGTTGCCTAATTTGGCACCTATGATACAGGAAGAATTGGAAATGCCAATTACATTGGAGGAAATCCAAGAAGCAGTGAACTCGGCAAAAAGGGGGAAGGCACCCAGCCCAGACAGGTTTACTGCCCAATATTATAAGTTGCTGTTCCCTATCATAGGTCCCTATCTGGTCAAAATGTATAATGGATTGGGAGATTTAGGCTAATTTCAGAGGGAATCTTTGAAAGCTTTAATTACGATCCTACCTAAAGAAGGCAAAGACCCATCAAAATGCGTCAGTTATAGACCGATGTCTCTCTTAAATGTGGACTTGAAGTTGTTTTCCAAGATCCTGGCGACGCGGTTACAACAGCATTTACCCTCCCTGGTCCATTTAGACCAGGTAGGGTTTGTTCAGACGAGGGAAGCACGGGATAATACGATCAGGGCATTAAATTTAATTCATATAACTAACACTTCTAGAACCCCATGCTTAGTCCTGGGAGCGGATGCAGAGAAAGCCTTTGATTGCATTGATTGGCAGTTCATGTTTGCCGTGCTAAGACAGTTAGGACTGGGAAATAATATGATTAGATGGATCTCAAGTATATACACTCAACCATCAGCTCAGGTTAAGGTAAACAGGGTCTTGTCTCAGCTCTTTAAAGTAACGAATGGAACTAGACAGGGATGCCCATTGTCCCCAATATTATTTGTTTTATCTTTAGAACCTCTAATGTGTAGGATTCGATCAAACCCGGATATAGGCGGTTTATCAATTGGAGGTAGGCAGTAAAAAACTTCGGCATATGCAGACGATATGCTGTTCACATTGACAAATCTGATAGTATCTTTACCTAACCTTCTCCAAGAAATTGAGATATATGCCTCCTTATCGGATTTTAAGATCAATGTGTCAAAATCAGAAGCCATGGGAGGGGGGATCCCTAATGACATACTGCAAACGCTGAAGTTAAGCTACAAATTTAAATGGTCAGACCAAGCCTTGAAATATTTGGGGACCCTTATTCCGGCAGATCTTTCCCATATATACAATCTTAATTTCCCACCAATTTTGTACAGAGCGCAAGCCCTCTTGGAGGGATGGCAGAGAGGATTCCATTCATGGTTTGGGAGGTGCAATATTATCAAAATGAGTATACTGCCCAAGTTTCTTTATCTAGTCCAAGCATTACCTATCGCCATACCCAAATATTATTTTAAACAGATACACTCCCTCTTCGTCAGATTTATTTGGGCAAATAAACATCCAAGGATCAGCAGATACTATCAGGCGGCATTATTGAGCCGCCTGATTGATTGGAGTAGACAAGGAGACTGGAAGATATGGCCTGGCCTGGAGCAGGCCCAGAGTAGTGCTTTACTACAACGAGCCGCTTGGTGTTACAAAGACCTCCCGAATGCTACGAAAGCACACCCCCTGATAGGACCTACCCTAAGGATGGGCCATGAGCTTTTCTCTAAAGATAAATTATCAGCAATATTTTCACCGCTGTTCCCAATATTGGGGAACCCTCAGTTCAGGCCGGGCCTGAGGAAAGGAAACTTTACAGTACTGATAGACCAGGGGATCTTCCAAGCCTCACATTTTTTAATAGAGAGAATATGGCCCACGATACATTTAATGGCAACAGGAACCACAACATATCAATTGGATTTATGGAGTGCAGTACAGCTGAGACACTTCCTAAACACTCTAACACCAGCGAGCAATTACGAGCACACTTTAACAATTTTTGAGGGATATTGCAATGGAAGTGGAGTACTCCGCTAAACCCTTTCTAAAATATATGCATTACTGGTTGCACACGCTGAGGACATTCGGCTGCCCTCCTTTAGGGGATGGGAGGGGGACCTAGATCAAACTTTCTCGGAAGAGCAGTGTACCAACATAATAAACAATACATTTAGGTCCTCAATCTGCATAAGAATGCAGGAGACAAATTTTTAAATCCTATCCCGGTGGTACCGTACACCAGTATTTTTAAATAGATGCTACCCGGAGGTATCAGACAACTGCTGGCGTTGTGGGGAGAGGGAGGGGACTTTGGTACATATTTTCTGGTCGTGCCCTAGAATAGGGAACTTCTGGAAAGAAGTTCAGAAAATTGCTCAAAAATTCAGTGACCAAGAGATTTCAGAGGACCCGTCCTTCTTCCTACTGCAGTCTATTAAAAGCTCAGTTAAAACATATCAGCAATCTATTCTATGCCACTTGTTGAATGCAGCTAGATCATGTATCCCACTCACTTGGAAGCAGACACAACCACCTTCGGTAGGAATGTGGCTTAAAAGGGTAGAACAGTTAAACCACATGGAGGATTTGGTTTGGACATCCTGGCAAAAACTAGGGATATATCTGAAAACATTGCTCCCATGGAATCTTTTCATTAATACAGAAGAGGGAAGAACCCTTATAGATGTGAATGTTATTGAATGAAAAATAAAGAGGTGGTTACTAAAGTCTTGATAGGGAGAGAGGTTAGGCGGAGGGGGAGGTGGAGTGAGATGGGTTCCGTCCCTTTTTCCCTCCCAATTTCCCTCCCACATTTTTGGTTATATAATTATTATTTTTTTCTACGGGTGGTTTGATTTTGGTTGGTTTGTCGGGCTTATAAATCAAGAGGCAAGAGAGAGTTTGATACTGTAGGAATACAGAGGGAGAACTCCCCCAGGATGGAATCTGGGATGTATTATGACTTGGGGGGGGGGGGGGAGGCGACCTTTGGTATGATTTAATAAGGGGACTAAAAGGAAATAGTTGATTTTGATGCATTTTGAGTACAGGATTTTAGTCCCAGAAGAAAACAAATTTACTTTGTGTATTGGATTACTAGATTGATATGTATAATAGGTTGCATTTGATGTGGTAAAGTGTAAGCCTGGTTTTTCTTTTTCTTTCTTTGAAAATAAATAAAATGGAAATTTGAAAGAAAAGAAAGAAAAAAAAAAAAAAAGATAAGGGAAATGCTATCCCACCCCGCCCTACGTAACTAACTGGCAATGCCAGCTGGCCCAGAGTTTACCCCAGGGAGCCATACTACTTGGGAGGTGGGCGAGGGGGAGCTGCAGACCACCATCTGACCACTTTTACAGATGAGGGGCGGTGGGAAGGGGCCGATGGAGACATTACCTATACACATAGGGGACTACCTGCAAACTGTGGGGGCACCTTGAGGGGAGGGGCCCCCGGACATGCGAGGGTCTTCGCACTGAGATTGGGGAGTGCGGTGGGAGACTGCCAGGTTAAGTTGGGGCGACTGCTGGGCAGTGATCCATATTTCTAGGTTGTCCCAGAATTAGACGCGGCCGTGAAATTTGATACGCACTGAGGCCTGGAAACAGGTCACACCCCTACGATGAGATGGGTCGGCCAGACTCTGGCCCCATAGATGCCATCCTCCTCTCTTCTGGGGGAGGGACGAGGGACGTGGGATTCCTTACTATCACTGAACATGAGTGCTCAGGGTTGGAGGTGGGAGTTTTGGGACTGAAAGTGAAGTGGGGGGTGGCACTCCCCCTTGAGATTAATGTTTACCAAACAGTAGGTTGTGATTGATATTAATACATATCATATATTCAGTCTGAGAGTTGCACTTTTCATTCATGATTGGTTTTCTTCTATTCTTATGTTATTATGTACATGCTTAAGTTTATGTTGTCAAACTGGGGGGGCTGGATTGGTCTGGGATGACTCCTCTCGGTCTATTCTAATTAGGTTGAAGCACCCCTCCTGGGGATAACCGGAGAGTGCTTTTGCGCAAACGACATTGGTTTGCACTTAGCTGCACGGACAGTTTGTGCTGTCTACTTTCTCTACTTTCTGTTTTCTTTTTCTTCTCTTCTATCTCTCCCTCCCTCTCCTTCTCCCCCCCTCTCCCCCCGTCTCCCCTTACCTCCCTCCACCTCCTTTACCCCTGTGCTTTTTTCCCCTTTCCCTCATCCCCCTTGTGACCCAGAGACGATGGACACTATTAAGCTCTTCTCGCTGAACGCGAAGGGTCTAAAATGTACCGGAGAAACGCTGAATGCTCTTAAATGATTTAAAAAGGGCATGTGCAGACGTGGCGTTTGTCCAGGAAACCCATTTCAGAACTGGTGGACCTCCATGCCTTGGAAACGGATATTTCCCCTTTTTTTACCACGCCACTAACGTGGCTGCTAAATCTAAAGGGGTGTCTATTCTTATTTCAGGTACAGTGCCCTGGTCCTGTAGCGATACTCTGATAGACACTGAAGACCGCTATGTGTTCATCAAGGGCTCCTTTGGGAGCACGAAGGTGACGCTAGCCACTTTATATGTGCCTAATGACCGACAGGATGCCTTTCTCCACCACATACTGAACTTACTTATGGAATTTAAGGAAGAACAGCTGATAGTGGGTGGGGATTTCAATATGGCTTTACCTTCTTTTGATTGACACTTCCTCAGGTAAATCCTCAACTCGCCCGGGCATTCACAAACGCATAACACGGGACCTGCATGACGCTCAACTGATTGATGTTTGGAGACTGCACCATTCTGGAGAAAGAGACTACACCTTCTTTTCGACACCACACATAGTGTATTCGAGAATTTACTATTTCTTGGTCCCACATGGTCAGTTGGAGGCAGTTTGCGAACCTGAGATAGGGAATATTACGTGGTCTGACCATGCGTCTATCACTATGCACTATGATCTCTCATCTCACTCGACTACCAGAACTAAGTTCTGGAGGTTAAATGAAAGTCTACTGCAAACACCGGCAGTCATGGAGGACGTCGAGAAAGAGTTGAGACATTACTTCCAAACTAACGATACAGGCGACTGTAGCCCAGGGATTCTCTGGGAAGCACATAAAACTGTGATCAGGGGGGTGCTAATTAAACATGGTGCCCACATCAAGAAGGAAAGAGAGCAACAACTGCTCAACCTTCTGGATAAGATCCGCAACGTGGAAATGAAGCATAAACGCACTCCGGTAGCCTCCTTGGAAGTTGAACTGTTATCTCTTAGAAGGCAAATTGGGGATTTACTACACTACAGGGCTAAGGCAGCACTGCAATTCTGCCGTAAACTCACCTATGAATCAGGAAATAAATGTGGGAAGCTACTAGCTAAAGCGGTTAGGAAACACAGACACACTGTATATATTCCCCAAATTATAGCACCCTCTGGACGAAAGAGATCACTGTCAACCCAGATAGCGCAGAAATTTAGGGACTATTGCCATTCTTTATATAACCTCCCAATTCGGTCCCCCAATGAGACAAAAATTAGGAATACATCACCTTATCCCAGATCCCGCAACTGCCGGTAGACACGGGGGCAGAGTTGGACGACCCCATCTCACTGGAGGAGCTTCAACAAGCGGTAGGGGGAATAAAACCCGGAAAATCGCCGGGCCCGGATGGGTTTACTCTACAAGACTACCAATCCCTACTACCACTCCTGGGCCCCATATGGTGAAGATGTTTAACAACCTGGGGGAGGATGGTTCCTTCCCCAGAGACACTCTGCGCGCACATATTTCCCTCATCCCCAAGGAAGAAAAGATCCGTCGGCCTGTGGCATCTATAGACCTATATCTCTTCTGAATATAGACCTAAAACTTTTAACAAAAATTCTGGCAAATATATTGTCCAAGTATATGCTGGATATTGTCCATCTGGATCAGGTGGGCTTTATCCCAGCCCAGGAGGCAAGGGATAACACCACTAAGGTGCTTAATCTTATCCAGGTAGCTACTACATCTAAGGTACCATGCGTCTTCCTTAGCACCGATGCCGAGAAGGCGTTCGATCGTGTCAACTGGGTGTTTATGTCCTCTGTGCTCAAACAGTTTGGCCTGGGAAATAAAATGCTACGTTGGATCTTCTGCATTTACTCTACACCGATGGCCCAGGTTAAAGCCAATGGAATCCTTTCGGATTCCTTCCCGATAACAAATGGTACCAGACAGGGATGCCCACCCTTGCCCCTTCTTTTTGCTCTAGCCCTGGAACCCTTTTTGGGTACCATACGCCTAAATTTGGATATTAAGGGAGTGTCTATAGGAGATGCTCAATACAAGATCTCGGCATACGCAGATGACCTTTTATTTTCTCTAACCAACTCGATGGTGTCCTTGCCAAACCTCCTCAGAGAGTTTGATAGATATGGGAATCTCTCAAATCTTAAAATCAACTTCGATAAGACGGCAGCCATGGGTATCAACATCAACATAGATTGAACGCATTGAAATCCCAGTTCAAATTTAAATGGTCAGTCAGCTCAAATACCTGGGCACCCAGATCCAAAGGGACTTGTCCCGCACTTTTAAATTAAACTCCCCACCTTTACTCACCAAGACGTGCCAACTGCTTGAGGAATGGAAAAAAGGATTTCACTCCTGGTTCAGCAGGTGTAACCTTCTCAAAATGTCCATTCCTTGAACTTTTTATATCTTTTCCAGGAGTTACCGATCCAGATCACACCCCATTATTTTAAGCAAATACACTCCCTCTTTGTTGGATTTATATGGGCAAACTCAAAGCCAAGGTTACAGAGACGCTATCTAACGCTCCCTAAACATTATGAAGGATTGGCCCTTCCGGACTTAACCAACTACTATTTAGCAGTGCATCTCGGTAGGATCATAGATTGGAATCGGCATGGAGAGTCCAAACTCTGGATTCAAGTAGAACAAGCCCAGACAGTGATAAAAATTTACAGACCATGTTATTCAGAACAACCCAGCTTTCCTCCTGCTTCACATCAACACAATTGCGGCGCTGAGCTATAACAAGTCGATAATAAAACTTCTTCTGAACGTAGCCAAGTCCTGTATTCCCATACTGTGGAAGAAATGTTCCCCCCGTCCATCGGTTACGCAAGATAGAAGAGATGAAAAAATTGGAAGATTTGGTCCTCATGGCACAAAACAAACAAGAGAAACACTCCAAGGCATGGAGGCTCTGGAATATATTCATCCTTTCGAATGAGGGACTGTCTATGCTCAATTCTTGAATAGTAAACCGCCATGGGCCAGATGGACACTGATACTGGCAACAAGTCCGTCAATCCCGGGTCAAACCCCCCTCCTTCCTCTTATCATCCCTCCACCCCTATTTTCACCTCTCTGGTAGTCTTACCCCCCTTCTTTCACTCTCTTAATTTACTCTGGAACCCCTATGTTCCCCTGCTGTTTTTTTTATATTTTCTTTGCTTTTCCTTTTACTCTACTGATTTATTTGTTCTCGGGGACAGGTTAGTGCACTTAGAGCCCTATTTATGGGGCCGCAGTGATTTTCCATACTTAATGACAAGTGATACTATTGTTGAATATTAGACACTGATGCTATATAGGCGGGCTCTTGTCCTGTTGCTAGACTTTTGTCTTAGGATACGAATGCTGGGCACACCGCCGACTCAAGTTTGGAGCACTTACCTATTTACATCTACTGTTATGCTTGTTATTGTACTGTACCTTGCCTGACTGTCCTTTGTCCTTTTTCTTTTCTGGAAAAACGAATAAAAACTATATTTGGAAAAAGTTCATGTGCATGTAAAGGAGTGTGTCCCAATACTTTTGGTAAGATAGTGTACAGTATGTGGTGCTTTGGTGCTCACAATTTTACTGCACAAGTATATGGTGATGTGTGCAAAAACAAAGTGCAGCTTTGCCTGTGGCGACATTAAGTTTACACTGCTGATCCCACAATAGCCTAGCAACAATAAAATAAAACCCTGCAACACTAAAACCTAACCCCCCAATATTATTTTTTAACCTGGCAGAAAATACAAAAAATATGGCTAAATGTGATTTTTTTTTTAAAATAAAACAAAGCAAAAAAATAAAAAATTCAAGGTGGGACACATCAGTTAAATAGCAACTGTAGTTGTTGCTGACACATAATGGAAGTCCTAAACTGTTGGATCTCTGAAATGTTTTGCTACTGGCCATTTTGTAAAACGTTGAGGGCTTTTCTATAGCCTTTAGATCTGTTATGCTTGGTATTTTTACCAATCAATTCAGGCCCATTACCTTAATAAAACCAATTAGGTAGCGCAGGACAACTACCTAGGAAGGCCTTTTTTTCCAAAGATGATTATAATCAGTTTGGGGTGTTGCTGTTGTATTTAAGCCAAGCCGAATAGTTAAATAATCGTTAAAATAGTTAAAAAATGCCAGAATACAATGTCACTGATACTGTCCATAAAAAGGCTCCCAAGCATGTAATTTAAGAATGAGTGAAGTTTCATTAAAATAACCCTCTTCCGGCTGTATGGTATTTAAAAAAAATGTTTTTTTGCTTTGTTAAATATCCTACATGGCAGTGCCCTTTCCCCTTTTTTGACAATAACTTGCCAATTACCTTTGAAAATGACCAGACTTTCTTTATGAAGACTTGTCCCACATTGACTTCAGTAGGGTTTGCCAAGTTCAGGTTTTGTGAATTTCAGAAACATTTCAATGGACCCCCCCCCGCAAAACCAACCTAGGGAGATTCTCTTATCCCTAGTAAGCATTAGCAGTGCACACATTTCTCTCCTGACAAGTTTCCTTTATTATAACTTAAAGTGAGAAGAGTTCAAGGTAATGCTCAGTGGAAGTATATATGTTGATCAATAGGGTATCTTTACTATTCAAGTTAGCAAAAGGTCAGAGAGAGAGAAATACTCAGATCTTTATTCCACTGTGTCCTCTCATCAATATCCTCCCTTTCTTGTAGTGGTACTGTATCCTCTACAAAGCTTAATTCCTTGTGCTAACTTTGCAATAAATAGTTGGTGAAGACAGATGTGACAAGACTAATCTGACTGCCTTGCATGAGTAATGATGATTTCAGCTCAGCACACTTATACCGACAAGATAAATTTAATCAGTAAAATGGTCTGCCAAAAAATTACCACAAACCTAACCTTTCATTTATTCAGTGCTTTTATTTAATAGGATTAGAAACATTTTTTTTAACCATGCAGTAGATACAATACTCATAATAAGTCTCATAATAGCCTTGCAAATATACTTGATAATACAAGCTTTGCTTGGAAATAGTGATGGGGAAACTTGTTTGGGTTCAAGAGGGTGGGGCACATTCTGCAAACGAACCCAAAAAATGTTTAAACTGCTCATTTTTGACCAGAACCCCCTTGAACTCAACAGGACGTGAATTTTGAAAATCAATTCTCTCCATATTCAAGGGAATATCACACAAAGGACATGGAGAGCTGGGCACTGCCCTTGGAGACATATACAAATGCAAAATAAAAATAAAAAATACTAGTTAGTTTATGTGACTTTGAGGTCATGTTGAGGTCAACATGGGAAAAACACCAATTCTTCAAATTACATGCTATAGAGATCCTTTTAAGCCATATGCAGCGTTACAGAACATGAAAATTTTCTAGGATGTCAGCAACACCTCATTTTGTTGTCACATATACTTTATGTATCATACATTTTTTACATTTTGCATTATTACTTGACTTACATAAAGCAACAACACCCCTGATTCATTTTAAATTTAAATGTAAATTTTTAGGCAGTTTTTGTTGTGAAGCATCATTTTTATTCTATCTAGCAGTAATACCAGAACAGATGTAAAATCTTAATAATAGAAAACAAACACTCTTGTGCATTTGTGTGATGATAGGGTGGTCTATGACTCAAGGGATAGTGTCTCTGGCCTTGCTACCCTCCAGGATAGGTGATATCCTAATAGTCATAAAAAAAGGTAAAAAGAAGAAGGCACACCAGCCTTGTGTATTATCCCAAAGCAATTTATTAATAAAAACAATTTACTGCTAGGCTCTGAGGAAGAAGGTACTCCTTTGAAACGTGTCAGAAAGCAGTGGTCCTGATGTCCTCCCCTTTGCTATCTGGAGACTGTCGGTTCCAGGACGGATTGCCACAAACAAGTGGCTTTTACAAGCAATCATTCTCCACATGTTTGTGAGTAGTTTTTAAATTGTTTTTATTAATAAATTGCCTTGGGATAATGCACAAGGCTGGTGTGCCCTCTGCTTTTTATATTTTTCGGATGTGAAAGCTATTGGAAGGTTTACACATAGAAAAGTAAAATAAAGCAAAATGTTTTAACTTTATAGCAATTGCTGAAAAATGGTAAAATATGTTTCATTGGATAGTTTGTGAATGCTTTCTACTGCAGTACCACACTATATTGTCTACAAAATTAATTAAATGTCAACACAAAGTGCACAAAAGTACTTCAGAACCACAACCTCACATTCCAGAAACAAGGCAGTTGTTATGAAGAAACATAAATTACAGAGCCATATTTCAAAGACAATAGTCAGACATAGTAAAGCAGTATATAGTAAATCAGTTGTGTATGTAAGCAACTTGACTAGCCAGCAATGTGACATTGAAAGACAAGGCAGTTGTTGTTTTTTAAACTCAATTCAAACTGACAGTGGATTATGTAAGAGACACGAGGCAGACATATTGCAGAGACATACTGCACATCATGTAAGCCTTTTAAATTGCATTTGAAGAGGGAGGGACAAGGCGTTTGTTACAGAAATACAATTTAGAGTGGATTTTGTCAGGTACAAAAGGCAGACATAATAAAGAGACACTCTGCACCTTATTCAGGTCTTTTTAGTAGGTTGCATTTGAAGAGGGAGAAATTTGGCATTTTTGATCCAGAAATAAATATTACAGTGGATAATGTCAGAGACACAAAGCAGAAATGTTATAGAGACATTCTGCACATCATACAAACTTTTTTGGTAGGCCACATCAGGATAATCAGGGAAAGTAATATGGGGGTACGCATTTGGAGTCTGGTCAATAAGCCATAGGATTGCTGTTCACCGCAAACTTAACCTGGCAATGAACATGAACCTCATCCCTTGTTTATTAGCAGAACAATATTGCAATAACAAATTTAACAGATTGAATTTGTAGAATGTGATGTATAATGTACAGATGCCCTTGTCCATTTTTACAAAAGAACAACAGTGGCACAATTTCTTATATGTTATTTTTAATTCGTCTGAATAGTAGAAATATAATGAGTCATGCATTATATATTTTAGAAGAACTTTGGTCAAATTAGAGGCATACTCACATTTGAGGCTTAATACAGCTATATTTAAGATCTCTATGGTTCATCAAATTGTTGACAGAGGGCCCAGTGTGCTTGCATAGGCTCACAAAGAGCCTGATAGTAAGCACGGGACATCAAATGCATCTTGGTATCCAGACATGATGATGAACAGGGCATTACACATTTGTTAGGTGATAATGAAAGGACGGAAGTAAACACCCTTTGTTTTTATACTCAGCTGCCAAATAGCTAATAAATGCTATAGGCATATTAATTTTTATATATAGATATATATATATATATATCCAGGGATGCAACCTCATGGACCTTCATGTTACTAGAGGACACTATGGATGAGCAGCATTCCAGTGTAATCTCCAGGGATGTATAAAGCTTTAAAGAAAAACTACAAATTCTCAGGATCTAACCACTGAAATTACAATAGTATTCTACTGCAGTTGATCCTTCTTTTAAGCATAACTACAAATTGATGTATAGTTGGAATACTCCATCTTGAATAAAATGAGAACCTACACTTTACAGGGATGTGCTGAGGTAGAATGTTAAAGTGCAAGTCCAGCCAAAATTGTATTTTTACTTTATTTTTGTTAAGGTAGGCGGGAATTAGATCTGTTGCATTTTAATTGCTGTCTGTGTACAAATCTCCCTCATTCTGTGTCCCTGCAATAGTTTGAAGGTTACCAAAAACTAAAAACACAGACAGTAATAAAAAGCTGACCATGGTTGTAATCTGTCTTCATTCATTTTGAAGCAAAGTTATACCTGTAGTTGGGGTTTTAAGCAATGAATGCACTGGAGGTCTACATACAAGTAGGGAGACTTTGCACAATGATTGTTGGAAATGGAAAAACAAAAGAAGAAAGACTTTGTAATAAATGCCATGTCTGTAAAAAAAATTACCCAAACAGCTTTTAAAGCACCTCATGGCTTTGATTAATTAGGGGACCAGTTTAATAGACAAATGCTAAGGGGAGCTATTAGCCAATTGCTAGGCCTCATCAGCATTTGAAGTGCTTTGGAAGTGGCTCTAATGGAGTTCTAAGTACAAGTATAAAAACTGGGGACTAAATGTGAATAAGCTTATCTAAAACTGTACAAATGCTGTATTTTCATGGCAGGTAAGTAAAAGGGATGAAATGTCATTTATTTTTGGTATGCTTTGGCAGAGAAGACGTGTTGCACTGCTGCAAACATTCCTAAATCTACCAATTTAAAGCAAATTATTAAGGTGACTATCAGGACCTTAGTACGAACCTGCAGCCTGTGTGTTATCTGGCTGTGGCTCCTCTCGTTGCTCCACCAGGGATGCTGGACAACTTCCTGCATGATTCCATAGACAATCTTGCTCTGTGTCTTGTTTCTCTTCAACCTTGAACATGTTGATCCTCCCATGAACTTCCTGATTTAAGAGATGTCTCTGCACTTCCTGTTTGACAGATTGTGCTACCTCCAGCCAATATCTTTCTCATTTGTGTATCTACTGCTGTCCTTATCTTAACTACCACTCGTTACCCATCCTTGGCTTGTTCATTGATTATGCTTTTGTCTGATCCCATCCAGCTACTACATGTTATCAACCCCTGGCTTGTTCGTCGACTACCCTTTTGTTTGTTCCCCTTCAGCTACTACTTGTTACTAAAATATCTTGTTTACTGATGACACTTCTACTTGATCACTACTTGCTTTATATACTACCAGACTCTGGCTTGCTCACCTCCTGGTGAGGCAATCCTGAGACTTGTGATGTGGTACTAACATGCAGCAAAACCCATCTCCGCCATCAGGAGCTCTGGTGACTACCAGTTAGTGCTTAGACCCGTGCCTCAGTTGACCGTCATCATCCACTAGGGGGATCTATTTACTTGTATATTTACAGCTCACTACCTGTGAAATCTTCTGCTACTGCCACTTGTATCTCAGTCTGACTCCAGATTTTGACAGTGACATTAACCACTTCCTTACTGGGCACATATACCCCCTTCCTGCCCAGGCGAAATTTCAGCTTTCGGCACTGTCACGCTTTGAATGACAATTGCGCGGTCGTGCGACGTGGCTCCCAAACAAAATTTACGTCCTTTTTTTCCCACAATGAGAGCTTTCTTTTAGTGGTATTTGATCATCTCTGCGGTTTTTATTTTTTGCGCTATAAACAAAAAAGAGCGACAATTTTCAAAAAAACACAATATTTTTTGATTTTTGCTATAATAAATATCCCAATTTTTTTTTTTATGTTTTTTCCTCAGTTTAGGCCGATACGTATTCTTCTACATATTTTTGGTAAAAAAAAATTGCAATCGGCGTTTATTGATTGGTTTGCGCAAAAGTTATAGCGTTTACAAAATAGGGGGTAGTTTTATGGCATTTTTATAATATTTTTTTTTTTTACTAGTAATGGCGGCGATCAGCGATTTTTTTCGTGACTGCGATATTATGGTGGACACATCGAACACTTTTGACACTATTTTGGGACCATTCACATTTATACAGCGATTAGTGCTATAAATATGCACTGATTACTGTATAAATGTGACTGGCAGGGAAGGGGTTAACACTAGGGGGCGAGGAAGGGGTTAAATGTATGCCCTGGGAGTGATTACTACTGTGGGGGGAGAGGACTAACTAGGGGAGGTGACCGATCTGTGTCCCTATGTACAAGGGACACAGCATCGGTCTCCTCTCTCCCTGACAGGACATGGATCTGTGTGTTTACACACACAGATCCATGTCCTTGTCTCTGTACCGGCCGATCGCGGGTACCTGGCTGACATCGCGGCCGCCAGGAACACGCATCGGCCTTACAGTGACGCGCCGGGCATGTGCGTGCACTGCCGGCGGCGCTCGCGCGCCCCCCCCAGTGGCCGGAGGAGCGGAGGCCATAAAAAGACGGCCTCCCGGCATTTGAGAACCACCTTGCGGCCGTACATAGTCGTACGGTGGGCGCAAGGTGGTTAAATGACCAAGACAATGTCACAAAATACTAACTTGTAAAAAAAAAGTTAATGAGGGTGTTTAATAGAAACACCATAACAGTGATAAAGTCTTGTCACTTTTACAGCTCATCAGCATTAAAAATGTTTCAATAACCTTGGAGCAGTGGGGGCTTCCTTGTGACAAATCACAACTCTTAAAATATTGGCTTTGTCATTCCTTAAATGAACTGAAGTATCACTAGCAGTACAATGGCATTCACATATAAAAAAGATAACAAAGTACTAAAAACTTCATTACACTCCCTCAAAATTTATAAGGACTTGTCAAGGATTTCATTCATAATTGTGAGTCCTGTAAGAAGCAGTGGATGAAATTTCCCTGGGACAATTACTTCCATTGCTGGTTCATTGTGGTTTCATTAGGTCTATAAAACATTCAACTAATGGCTTTTCATTTGTAAATTAGTGGTTATGCGTCCGCAGCTGAATGTGGGAAAAATACAAAGCAGGCTAGTAATATATTCAGAATTTCTTATGTGATGAAAAAACAAAGATTTTATCGACTAATTATTGTTTATAACCATCATTAATATAGGAAATTGTTTACTTTCTAGTATGCAGAATTCATTAATCATTAAATAGATAATTTTCTTTATCGTGTGCCTGTTAATCCTACTTTTCATGGTAAAGAGTTAATATTTTATATTGCAAATCTAGAAGGACTCCTAACATAATGAGGCATGCACACACATGCACAATTTTCAGATTAAAATACCTGGCTTGATATACATTAACCAGAGTTATTAAAGCTTATAACAAGTAATACAGCATTGTGACACTCTGAAAATTACACATTAAGGTGTGCTCCTTTTAGCTCTCAGGAAAGTAACCACTAACACCAATGATCTATTTAGTTGTTAGTAATGGGGACATTCTTCCCACTAACCAGTGACCACTAATGTAAGTGTCCCTCTTCTCTCTAAGCTCAATATAAGGGTTATTCTTCCCAAAGACATTCTAATGCTCCGTACACACGGTCAAATTTTCCGACAAGAAAAGTCAGATGTGAGATTTTGGTCGGAAATTCCGACCGTGTGTATGCTTCATCGGACTTTTGGTGTTGGAATTTCCGCCAACAAAAGATTGAGAGCTGGTTCTCAAATTTTCCGACGGAAAAAATTCCTATGGGAAAATCCGATCGTCTGTAGCAATTCCGACGTGCAAAACAATTTGGCGCATGCTCGGAAGCATTAAACTTAATTTTCTCGGCTCGTCGTAGTGTTGTACGTCACTGCGTTCTTGATGGTCGAAAGTTCAGAGAACTTTTGTGTGACCGTGTGTATGCAAGCCAAGTTTGAGCGGAATTCCGTCTGAAAAACCATCCAAGGTTTTTCCGACAGAAAATCCGATCATGTGTACGGGGCATAAGAAATGAGGCATTCTCCCCATTGATCATATATGTAAAGAGGGAACTACATTACTACAATTTTAAAGTGCATTATTCCTATTAACCACTATTGTAACATGACCTTTCTTTCTCCTGACCACAAATGTCAGGGTGTCCTTATCCAACTTACTACAACTATAAGGTCACACTGCACTGACCACCAATCTAAGGGGCATTCTTCCCACTGACCACCATTATAACAAGACCTTTTATCCACTGAAAATGTAGGGGGCTTCTCCACTGACCACCAATAAAAGTCGACACCACACTGATCACCAATATTTAGGGGCACTCCATTTTCAATGTATGTACTGTAATTCTGTTTGGATTTTTTTTTGATTAAGTGATTATTCCTGATAATTATGTTGTCATATACAGCATAGACGTTATTAAAAGGTTGTGTTTCTAGTGTATTTGAGACTCAGAGAAAATAACTTTCTTTTTATCCCATGTAACAGTCTCAATCACCTAGCTGCACACACCACGTGGAAAAACACTCTATGAATATATAAATAAAATGTGCTGCACTTAATCAAAACGAACAAAACAAAATGATGTGTCTTCCATATCAAAGTGATAAATCAAAACAACCAAAAACAATAATTGCTTATATTGCATTTATCAGGAGGATAAATCAGCAAATCGAAGAAAAAATAAATGAGAAATTAAATAAGTAATATACATCAAATAAATGAGTATGCATCAATTTGTGTCACTCTTATATAAGAACATGTATTAGAACACACCACTCTGTGGTCAAACTATGCTCAATCCTCCCGGTCCAAAAATAATCTTCCAAAGTTTGTGAAGGTGTCTGCTTCCAAGCAGAAAACCTCCACCGACCCTTTAGGATGTCTACTCACCTTCAATGAAGACCTTAACTACAAATGTCAGATATGCATATTGAAAACAACAGGACCTAGGTAAGTATCAATATTCCTCCAGAACATATGGATCAATTACCTTACAAAGGTCAGTCTCATAGATCAACTAGCCAATACAGTTAAGGAGAATATAACCACACTCCAGCTGAGCTGTCTTCCCCTTCCTCTGTCTCTCAGTGTATTTCTGGTCAGGTTGGTTTAAGTCAGAATTTAGGTGTTAGCTATGAATTTAGGTGTTTGCTGTGAAGAGTTTCTTACACTCCCTCCTCAACTCTAAATGTCAGGCAATGGCGGCAATGGGGCATATTATTTATTTGATGTATATTAATTGTTTAATTATTTATTTATGTATTATTTGTTTTATCCTCTAGATACTGTATATGCTATATAAGTAATCCATTGTTTGGTTTGTTGATTTATCACTTTGATACAGAGTACACATAATGTTATTTGTTATTTGTTATTTTTGTTTGTTATTTTTGTTTAAGCGCAGCACATTTTATTACATATTCTTTTCATTTTTATTGCTGATCACACTAAAATACTGTGAGCTGTAGCAAGGGTTCAGTAAGAAAAGGCGTTCTGTGTACAGGCTAAAACAGATGTTTTTTTGTGCTCGCAAGAATTGGGCATTGACAAATACATATGTGCATGCGTGAACGGGCCAAATTTGCGCACCACTGATCTTGGTCTCTGACCATGCCCTTGCTGGACATTTCGGTATCCATAAAACTACTGAACTTTTACAGTGTACCTTTTGGTGGCCCAGTCTGAAAAAAGACTGTAAAAAAGACTGCAAAAGTATGTGGGAGCCTGTGTTACATGCATCTGGATCAAGATTAGCAGGATCAAGCCTGGGGTCTACTCAGACCCTTGCCAATCCCAGACAGACCAAGGAAAATGATGTTTATGGACTTTATTGTAGATCTCCCTCCATCTGAAGGTTACATTAGTTTGTGGTCATTATGGACCGTCTATCGAAGATGGCACATTTTGTACCCATGAAGGGCACACCATCAGCCTTGGAAACAGCACAAAATGTTATCAAAGAAATAGGAAGATTGCATAGAGTTCATGTTAATATTGTTTTAAATCGTGGGGTTCCGTTTACCTACAAGGAAAGCCTTATGTGAAACCCTGAAGATTGAACTGTCTTTCTATTCAGCATATCATCCGCAGACCAACGGTAAAACAGAGAAAACAAATTAGACACTGGAACAATACTCACTCTGCTTCTCATCCTTTTCAGAAGATGATTGTCTCTGCTGCCGTTCGCTGAGTTTGCTTACAATAATTCGGAGCACTCTGCTACTAAGCAATCTCAATTCTTTGCCAATTATGATTTTCATCCATTATTCCTGATCGCTACAAGTCCTGAATGCTCTGTTCCTGCTGTCCAAGGTATGATAAATCTTTTCAGTTCTAATAACAAACTGTTACAAGAAACAATGGCTAAGACACAGGAAGTCAATAAAAAGTTTTCTGATAAAAAGAGGCGGGGAGAACTGATCTTAGAGCCATGTGATCAGGTATGGTTGGCCACAACAAATCTGAAGTTAACCTGTCCTTCAAGGAAATTGGGGCCTAAGCATTTGGGACCATTTTCAGTAAAGAAAAAGATCAATGATGTTGCCTATGAGTTAGTGTTGCCAAACTCCTTTAGAATTCACCCTATTTTGTATGTGTTGTTGCTGAAACCTGCAGTTCCAGATCCATTTCCTGAACGTAACAGTTGTCCTCCTGAGTCGGTAATGGTGGATGGGGAGGAGGAATACGAAGTGGAGGCAATTGTGGATTGCAGGAAGAGACGTAATCAAATCCAGTATTTGATCAAGTGGAAAGGGTATGGGCCTGAAAACAATTCTTGGGAGCCCGAGAGCAATATCCACGCTGAAAGACTCATTTAAGCATTTAAGCGTAATCATCCAGAAAAATTTGCTCATTTGGGCATCCGCCGGAGCCTGCCCATTGGGAGGGGGCAATGTAAGGAAAGGCATTCTGTGCACAAGCTAATATATATTCCTTTTTGTGTTTGCAAGAATTGGGCATTGGCTAATACATATGCGGACATGTGCACCTGTGACAAATGTTGGCGCCAATCCTGTGTATCCTGTGTCCCTGTAATCCTGTATCCTGATTACAGTTACTGACCCGGCTTATCTGACCACTCTCTGAACTCCATCTGCACTGACCCTGGCTTGTCCTTAACCTCTGCTTCTGTCTGCTTCATTGGCTTCTATTGCACCGATTGGCTCCTGACCTGGCTTGTACCCAGACCATGCGATTGCCTGCTCCTCTGTACCTGATCTGTCCTGCCAGTGTATGATCCAGCTTGCCTGACTCTGCTTCCAATCCTGACACATCCTGCTGTGCCTGCTGTTCTTCAGTCTGCTGCCAGTGCATGCCTCACCTGCCTGCTGTCACCAGTACCAGCCTGCTCCAGTCTGCCATCCTTCAGCTGCCTGCCTGCCTGCTGACCTGCTTGTTGGAGCCATCTGACGACTTCTCCTGCTCTGCTGCTATCAAGACTTACAGGCACTCGTGCCACTCTGCACTCTTGCACCTCCTTTCTACACTATCAGGGTTCCAGAGTCAGAGGTGTAAGAGAGGCCTTTCTCATCATATCAGGCTCTGCTACCAGGTACATGATAGGTTCCCTGAAACCAGAATATTGTTTCTATGGTTTCTTTGCGGTTAAAGAAATGTAAAAGGCTGCATTAAAAAGTGTCATACTTTAATTGTTTTGCTACAACAAAAGGAAATCTGATTGGTTACTGCACTTTGCACATTTCTTTACACTGAAGTATTGATTGTGTACTCTTTATTTACTTTTATTGTTTTGTAGAACAGTAATACTTTTTACTGCACTTTACAAAGAACAGTGAACCATTCACATCAGTGTTTACCCCACAAAAAAGCTCACCTTCTTATGTCCCTATCATACACATACTAGGGACTTCCTATTTACTCAACCGCATACTTTCTAAGCCAGTAAACATTGTTGTAACATACCTGGTGATGGAGCCTGAAGTGTAGTGAAAGTGAAGTGAAGTGTAGTGGAAGGCCTCTCTTACAGCTCTGGCTCAGGAGCCCTGGTAGAGTAACAGAGAACGCCAGAGCACAAAATTGGCACGAATGGTTGGATAAGACTTCTGCTGGAGGATGAGGATGTGAGTCCAGATATGCAAGAGCAGCTGGCTGGTGGCACACTGGGAGAAGAGCAGTAACAGGATGTCACGCACAGCTATGGCTGGATCAGGTGCAGGAAGAAGTGCAAGGCAAGGTCAGACAGTCCAGGTCAGCAACTAGAAGGCAGATCAGACACAGGTGGGAGGCAAAAGAAGAGTCAGAGGTCAGGTCGGGATTGGTAACAACAAAGCAGATGAGCAAAAGGATAAGACAGAAGCATAGTCCAGAGGCAATCCAGGGGTCAGTGCAGGCTGAGTTCAGGAAAAGTCAGGAGCAGATTGGGTTGGCAACAGAAGGGCAATACAAGAACAGATACACAGATCTGGAACGTAATAGACCAGGAACTAGTGCAGCTTAAATAGCCCGCCTGACGCCATCACACACACGCATGCGCGCCTGCTAAATGGCCATAAACAGGGCTTACAGGAACCATGTGTTTGCGCACATGCAAGTGTCTTTCCTGACCCTCATAAATGGAAGTTATTGCTATGTTTGTTTAAAAATCACAGATGATAATCAAGTTTACCTAACCACAAACACTATTCACGTCATGCAAAACGGACCAATTTTTCCTCTCGGGGAAAGGGGGGTTGGGTTCAATCAAGGCAGTCTAATTTAGTTTCTACATCATTATGTAGCGGGGTGTTGATTTAAGGACCCAGAGACTACCGTACCCAGGGCACAGCGGGACACCCAGGGTGCATTGCCCCGCGCAAGGACTGCTGGGGTGGGCTATAAAAAAGGGGGGGCGGGCCGGCAATTGTTTTTTTTGGACATCGCCCACCCAGCAAGTGGAACTCTGTACTGAGTCTGTTGTTCCTGATAGGGCCTGAAGTTTGGGCCCTGTGTTTCCAAAGAGCCTTCAGTTTTCCACTGAGGAGCCTGAGGGACGTCTCATCCTGCCGCCTGTCTACTACTTCCAGGAGGACCGAAGACCCCGGGTGTCGCGGGATCTGTGTACCGAGACACAGCTGTGGAAGATACTGACATTGGCTGGTCCGGTTGGGTGAGAGAGCACCTGCTCAAAGATTATTACAGGATCTCTAGGCCCTGTGTCTGTTGTTCAGGACCCACCGTTTATAGTTTGCATTTGCACACCGGAGGGACAGTGCATTGAGTAGCCTAGTCACTTTCTGTTATCTATCGAGTTACCAGTACCTATTCCTGTGGATTACAATTTATCTTCAAAAAGTGCACCACCATTTGCTAGCGAAGATCCTTCCCTACGGAACTTGCATATAGGACAGTCAGGCCTGACATCTAAGTTTAGATATTGCTGGGCACCATCTTGCCCACGAGGGAGGGGAGCTGCACGCGGGGTCTGTTAGTTGAATGTGTACAGGACTGTATATTTGTTTACTTGCTAAATACCCTTTTATTGCATGGCTCTGCATACATGAATGTGTACTGTTTATCTGCTTATCTATTTCACTCAAGTAAAAGTATCAGGATTAAGCAGACAAGTTGTTTGGTGTTATTACTGTGTAGAAGGGACGGTTAGTGTTAGTTACACATATCATCACTGTGTGCCCTTTGCTGCCGGCGGATTGTGTTACCTAAAGTTATGGGTCTCACAATCCTATCATCCTCTACTAGCTGTGCCAAGGGAGGGTAGAGCCAATTACTGGGGGTTGACAGTGGTGCGTTACAGACCCGAAAATCATACCAGCGGCTCTCTTAACTGGGGGTATCGCTACAATTAGTATTAAAGAAACACTGTACTGAGAATAATGTGGGGCTTGACATTTGCCTGTCTGTGTCTGGCTTCAATACTGTATCAGTCACTGGCCAGGAGCAACTATTCAGATTAGAACATTCGCTTATTTGAACTCAGAACTCCTGATCTGCATACTTGATCCAGATCAGTGCCTTCATATTTTTTTAGTGTAGGTTGCCTTTAATAAAATCATCCAATAATGTTTAAAAGTAGCAAAACCAGAGGGCCAGTATAGGCGCCAGGCACCTTCAGATGGTCAGGACTGGATCAGTGGCACAATGTATGACAGGTAGAGAAAGTCTCATCTTTCAGTTACAGAGCATGAATAATAAAATACATATTAACAATCACATCACAAAATAAAAGTTCTTTATACAAAGCAGTATAATATATTTTGTAGTCATTTTGCCTGAGAATTATGAAATATCAGGAGGGTTTGTATGTCAAAGTGAATGTGCACTGTCAGGTGGAAAGAGGTTCTTATAAGGGCTGTGAAGTGTTTAAAATTATTATTGCTGAAAGATATCAACTCACCTTGACACAATCCTCCCAAGGTAAAGAGCTGCACACATCTGTGCTGTGGAGAAATTAGAAAGGTTTCACTCATCATTAACACTCTCGCACACTGCTCATGAAACAATACTAGAATGCCACATCTATGACTTATGAAGTATCCTCATAACAAAATTAGAAATCTTTGCTTTTGGATTCATTGTTAGTTTAATTATAGAACATAGGAAAATATTTTAGTGTTAATGTTAATGGTAAAATGAAATGGTAAAAACATCTGTAGACATGGCAATGAGGCTGCACATTTTCTTCACAGCACCTAATCAAAATGTTGTGCCTGCTGGGCTAAGCTGTTAATGGAGTAAAGATTTTTTTTTATCTTTCCTATATCAAACAATTTCCCCGGTGAATTTTAGAAAAAGAAAAAATAAATAGTTTGAAACACACACACACATATACAATATATACAGTATGTGTATTGTGAACTTTTGGGGATTATAGCTCCACGGGACTAAGTGCATAAACCGTTGACTTTTAAACAGAAAGGCTTTTATTTGTGAATAAAGCAAAAATAACGCTTAATTCAGCACACAGAAAAGTATAAACTAAAGTCCACTTATCTTCCAGCATAAATCAAAAGTCCTGCTTGTCTTCAGCACAAAAATAAACCAAAGGAAAGACACATACAGTTTTGTAGGGGAACTTCCAGAGCCCTTGCTGAATCTTTCCAAGCTCCCAGCAAACAGACAGGTGCAATCCTCATACTCCTTCCACACACCTCTAGCATCACTTCCTGTTTTATGAGCTGTCTTCCTGGAAGCCCTTAAACCCCTGTGTGCTGACTCCCAGTGGTCAGGAGTGGAGGCTCTATCCCACCCGAATGTCACTTTAGAGCCTCCGAAATTCCGGGCCCCAAATACCTCTCTATTAAGACAAAGAGGACTGCGAGCCAGTCCTCTCTGGACTATTTATTTTGCCAGAAATTCCTCACCCATTGGGTGACCTCCTGAACACTATTACCACTCGTTAAAGGGACCATAACCCAAATATTGGTGCTACATAGCACCCGTCCAGGACCCAACCTTGGCGTCCTGTACAGTATATATATATATATATATATATATATATATATATATATATATACATATACACACAGTGTAGGGATGGGCCGAACAACCCCCGGTTCGGTTCGCACCAGAACACCTCGAATAGGCAAACAGTTCTAGCGAACATGCAAACCCTATTAAAGTCTATGGGACGTAAACATGAAAAATCAAAAGTCCTTATTTTAAAGGCTTATATGCAAGTTATTGCCACAAAATGTGTATCGGGACCCGGGTACTGCCCTAGGGGACATGTATCAATGCAAAAAAAAACATTTTTAAAACAATCGTTTTTTCAGGAGCAGTGATTTTAAAGTGAAACAATAATTATGAAATATTCCTTTAAATATCGTGCCTGGGGAGTCCCCTTAGTCTGCCTATAAAGTGGCGCATCTGTGCGATGTGTAGAACAGTGCCACAGAAATAATGACATTTCTAAAGGTAAAAAAAACATTTATTTTACTCGCAGCTGTAATGTATTACTGCAATATAGATGAAAAATCAATGAAAAAAAACGCGTGGGCTCCCCCCCTACCCAGTTCATACCAGGCCCTTCGGGGCCCCCTCCTGAACCATATCTGGCCACATGCCCTCAACATGTTGATGAGGACAAGGGCCTCTTCCCAATAACCCTGGGCTGTGCTTGTCGAGGTCTTATCAGAATCTGGAAGCCCCCTTTAACAAGGGGGCCCCCAGATCACGCCCCCTATGTGAATGAGTATCGGGTACATTGTACCCCTACCCATTCACAAAAAAAGTGTCAAAAAGTAAAAACCACAAGAGACAGTTTTTGACAATTCCTTCATTAAAAAAAAAAAAAAAAGGGTCCATCCATTGTCAATCATCCATCGTCAATCACGCTGTCGGATGCACCTGAAAAATGGAAAAAAATATCCATGGGAGGCCTCCTGACGACTGCTGTCTTTTCACTTTGACAGCTCTTATATAGGCAAGGGTGGGGCCACGGGTGATGTAACAGGATGACCCCGCCCCCTCTGACATCACATGACATCAGAAGGGGTGGGGTCACTCGGTTACATCACTGGGTGGCCCCGCCCTTGCCTATATAACAGCTGTCAAAGCCAAGAGACAGCAGTCACTGGGAGCTTTTGAAAAAAAAATTGGGTCCGTCTGGCAATTTTGGTAAATGAGTAGGGGTACAATTTACCCAATACCTATTCACATGGGGGGCGGGATCTGGGGGCCCCCTTTGTGAAGGGGCTTCCAGATTCCTATAAGCCTCTTGCCTGCAGACCCAGACAACCACCGACCAGGGTTGTCGGGAAAAGGCCCTTGTCTCCATCAACATATATACACAGTGTAAGGATGGGCCGAACACCCCCTAGTTCGGTTCGCACCACAGCACCTCGAACCCGCAAAAAGTTCTAGCGAAACTATTAAAGTTAATGGGATGTAGACATGAAAAATCAAAAGTCCTTATTTTAAAGGCTTATATGCAAGTTATTGCCACAAAACGTGTATGGGGACCCGGGTACTGCCCTAGGGGACATGTATCAATGCAAAAAAAAACTTTTTTTAAACTATTATTTTTTCAGAAGCAGTGATTTTAAAGTGAAACAATAAAAATGAAATATTCTTTTAAATATAGTGCCTGGGGAGTCCCCTTAGTCTGCCTGTAAAGTGGCGCATCTGTGTGATGTGTAGAACAGTGCCGCAGAAATAATGACATTTCTAAAGGAAAAATTTTGAAAAAATTGGAAAAAATAATTGGATGATTTTAATAAAGGCAACCTATACTAAGAATATATGAAGGCAGTAATCTGGATCAAGTTTGCAGATCAGAGTTCAAATAGGCAAATGTTCTAATCTGAATAGTTGCTCCTGGCCAGTGACCCCACGCCATTTTTTTTCTTAATTCTATCATAGGGTTCCCCTTAACCACTTCAATACAGGGCCCTTTCACCACTTCCTGCCTAGACCAATTTACATTTTTCAGTGCTCTCACACTTTAACCACTTAACGACTGCCGCATGTACATATACGTCGGCAGAATGGCACATCAACGTACCTGTACGTGCCTGCCTTCCCGCGGGTAAGGCAGACCCCCCCGGTACATGCGGTGGTCGGTATCGCTTGAGGAGCAATCCAGGATGAGGGGGCGGACATTGGTTTCCGGCCACCCCCTTGCGATCGCTCCCGGCGAATGAAATGCTTCCCCTGCCTGTGTAATGTAAACACAGGCAGGGGAAGCGATGTCATCTCTCCATGCGGCGCTCTTTTCGTCCTGAGCGCCGAGGAGAGAAGACATCAGGTTAGTGCACCAACAGCCCACTGACACCAGCACACATAGGCACACATTTCACCCCCCAGTCACCCCCAGATCACCCCCCAGGTCACCCCCCAGCCCCCAGTCACAGTGTCACTGATTGCAGTGATCATTTATTTACTGATCACTGCATTTAGTGTCATCTGTGACAGTAAAAAGTTGCAGGGCAGTTAGGTTTAGGCCCCTTTAGATCCAGGGTAGTCCCCTAACCCCCCCTAATAAAGGTTTAACCCCTTGATTGCCCCCAAGGTAACCCTTTCACCCCCTATCGCCAGTGTCACTAAGCAATCGTTTTTCTGATCGCTGTATTAGTGTCGCTGGTGCCGCTAGGTAGCCAGTTATTTTTTTAAGTTCGCCGCCAGGTCTTTATAGCGTCAGGTACCCCCATATACAACCAAATAAAGGTTTTAACCCCCTGATTGCCCGTAGAGTTAACCCTTTCACCAGTGATCACCGTATAAGTGTCACTGGTGACACTGGTTAGCCAGGTAGTTATTTAGGTTACCTGTCAGGTTTTTATATAGCGTCAGGTACCACCATATATTACCTAATAAAGGTTTTAACCCCCTGATTGCCCCTAGTTAACCCTTTCACCAGTGATCACCGTATAAGTGTTACGGGTGACGCTGGTTTGTTAGTTTGCTTTTTATAGCATCAGGGCACCCGCCGTATATAACCCAATAAAGGTTTAACCCCCTGATCGCCCGGCGGGTGATATCAATTAGGTTTTAGCGTCAGTTAGGGTCTGTGTCGCCCCAGGCAGCGTCAGGTTAGTGCCAGTAACGCTAACACCCACGCGCAAAGCATACACCTCTCTTAGTGGTATAGTATCTGAACAGATCAATATCTGATCTGATCAGATCTATACTAGCGTCCCCAGCAGTTTAGGGCTCTCAAAAACACATTGTTAGCGGGATCAGCCCAGATACCTGCTAGCACCTGCGTTTTGCCCCTCCGCCCAGCCCAGCCCACCCAAGTGCAGTATTGATCGATCACTGTCACTTACAAAACACAACACACATAACTGCAACGTTCACAGAGACAGGCCTGATCCCTGCGATCGCTAACAGTTTTTTTGGTAGCGTTTTATACATTTGCTGACAGTCAGGTGTTTTTTTTTACCTGTTAATCCTTAGTGTACCACTAAATTTAGAGCCCAAAATGGCAAATCGAAGGTACACTAGTAAAGAGGCCTATGAGATTCTGAGCATGACAGATAGTGAAGAGGAGGTCACGCATCTGTCAGATTCCGGCTCAGAATACAACCCCCGTAGAAGACAGTGGCTCCATGTCAGATAGCTCTGACGACGAAGATAAGGTCCCTGCTAAGGTCAGTCGTACCCGACCCCGATCTTCTGATGTTGTTGAGGAGCAAGAACCGCAGGGCTCTCGTATTATGGAGCAGAGAAGTACTGGTGCCGCTATTCCTTCTGGTGAACTGGCAAGCACCAGCGCCCTAGTACATCCTAGACGTACATCCAGCACTGCAGTAACACTTGGTGATGTGGCGAGTCCCATAGGTGCAGTTCAAGCTGGCGAGGTGGCAAGCACAAATAGTGTCCTGCTGCCACCAAGAAGAAGACAAAGGCAGGCCCATCGTGCCCATAGTGTCCTTCCTGCAGAATTTGTCTATCCTGATTGGGTGCCCAACACTTCTGCAGAACCTGTACTTCCCCCATTCACTGGCCAACCCGGTAGTCAGGTGGAAACAGCTGATTTTACGCCACTTGATTATTATTCGCTGTTTTTCACGGAAGATCTCTATAGCTCTATTGTGGACCAGAGTAATTTATATGCTGGTCAATTCATCGGCCGCTAATCCCTAGTTGCCTTCCATTGCCAGAGATTGGAAACCAATTACGGTTTCCAAATTTAAAACCTTTCTGGGCCTTTCCCTCAACATGGGCACACATAAATTCTCGTCATTGCGCGCCTATTGGTCCACGCGCCCAATTGACCATATGCCCGTGTTCTCTGCCTCCATGTCCAGGAAAGGATACGAGCAGATCTTGCGGTTCATGCACTTCTACGACAATGAACTTTGTCGTCCACGTGGAGACCATGAATACGATCGGCTCTACAAAATTCGGCCCCTCATAAACCACTTCAACAAACGTTTTGCAGCCTTGTTTACTCCTGATCAAGTTGTCTGCGTTGATGAGTCCCTGATTAAATTTTCTGGCCGCTTGTCTTTCAAACAGTACCTTCCCAGCAAGCGTGCCAGATATGGGGTCAAGCTCTAAAAGTTCTGTGACAGGGCAACAGGCTATGTATGGAGCTTTATGGTTTATGAGGGAAAAGACAGTCACGTAGAGCCGGAGAACTGCCCAGATTACATAGGGAGCGCTGGCAAGATAGAGTGGAACTTGGTGTCACACTTATTCGGAAAGGGATACCACTTGTATGTGGACAATTATAACACGAGCGTGCCACTGTTTAGTCACTTGTTTGATCATCAGATTGGAGCATGTGATACCGTGCGACCTAATGGCCGGGGCTTTCTCCAGGGGCTTGTAGATTCTCGTCTTAGGATGGGTGAGAGAGCCTGCTTGAAGTGTAATAATTTGCTCGCTGTGAAGTGGATGGATAATAAGAATTTTCCTTCTTACCTCCCTTCACGCAGACACGACAGTCCAAATTCGTACGGCGACTGGTGTTGTGGAGAAACTCCTCTGTGTCCACGAATATAACCAAAATATGGGAGGGGTGGACCTCAACGACCAGTTGTTGTCGCCGTATCACATTGCCCGTAAGGCGAGACGCTGGTACAAAAAAGTGTCTCTATCCTTATTTCAATTGGCTTTGCTGAACGCTCATGTGCTATACAGAGCTTCAGGCAGGACTTTATCCTTCCTTAAATTCCAGGATGACATAGTCACAGACCTCCTGTATCCAGGCAGTTCTGCACCTCACCATCCCCAACCAAATGCAATAAGCTGGCTGCATGAGAGGCATTTTCCGTATGTCTCCGAGAGTACCCCTATCCAATGAGCCCCCCAAAGAAGATGTTGTGTCTGTACCAAGCGCGGATTTAGGCGTGACACCCGTTATTATTGTCCACGCTGTCCAGACGATCCTGGTTTTTGCATTGGTAAATGTTTTGAATGCTCCCACACACTAGTGAAGTTTTAGCGTAGGGTACAGCAATGCACAGGATAGGACACACTTACATAGGGTCTCCCAAGATGCCATTGCATTTTGAGAGACCCGAACCGTTACAGTTGTTACAGTTACAAAAAAAAGTGTAAAAAAAAACACAAAAAAAATATAAAAAAAAAAATAGTTGTCGTTTTATTGTTCTCTCTCTTTCTAGCCTCATACACACGACCGAGTTTCTCGTCGTTAAAATCACGTCGTTTTTTTCGACGAGATTCTTGTTAACCTTGACAAGTTTCTCGTCAAGCTTTCTATGCGTACACGCTGACTTTTCCCAATTTCCTTGTTGTTCTCCGCGCTCACGTCCAGGACGTACGACGGCACTATAAAGGGGAAGATCGATTTTCTTGGCGCCACCCCTTGGGCTGCTTTTGCTGATCTCGTGTTACCGCGTGTGAAGTAAAAGTTTGGGAAGAGACGATTCGCGCTTTTCAGTCTTCGTGCTTTTCAGTTCGTTTTCTGAGGTTCAGTTTGTGCTTGTGGGTTCGTATCTTGACTTTCAGGGCGTCTAGGCAGGTCGTATCTGTTTTACAGTGCGTTCTTGCCCGTTTGTTTCTGATTTTCAGTTCGTTATTCATAGGCCTTGCTGTTCTAAAGTGCGTTCTGTTCTGTACGTTCTGATCAGATGACCGTTTCCTAGCCATGTCGCCTGGATGTTCTCGTCGTCGAGTTCGTGCTGTGCGTGTGCTTGGTGTTGGTCTGCTTGTTTTGGACCAAGACCAGTTCATGAATGGTGTGAGGAGGAGTTCATGGACCAAGAATTGGTTGCTCCAGCGGGACCAATTCTGCCACATGCCTCTGCTGCGGGAGATAGTCGAGAATAATCCTGAGGACTACAGGAATTTTCTGCGGATGTCTGACCCCGTTTTTCAGGAACTGTTGGCTTTGGTGTCCCCCTATATTACCAGGCAGGACACCGTTATGCGGAAAGCCATCAGTGCTGAGCAGAGGCTCATCGCCACGTTACGTTATCTGGCGACAGGGAGAAATCTTCAGGACTTGAAGTTCATGACAGGCATCTCCCCCCAGGCTCTGGGCCTCATAATCCCAGACACCTGTTCTGCCATTATACAAGTCCTGCAGGAGGACTATATTAGGGTAAGTTTTCTCCTTTAACATCACATTTTATGTATTCCATGTATGCTAATGTCTTGTATTTCTTTCATCCTTCCCTAATTACCATGATTGTAATATGCTGAGAATGTCCCCTTTGTCCCCATGCATGCTGGAAGCTTTAGATTGCCCCTTTTTTCTCCTCCATGCATATTTCCCTTCACTAACCTTTCCAGCAGGGGCGCCTGTTGCAACAAATGTTTGGGGGTCCAACCCCAATTTAGGAAATAAACTTCCTCCATTTTTGCAAAGGTGCCTATTAAATGCCCCCAGTTGTCCCCTCCAATGCAGCCATTTTGTTCCCTCCAATGCAGCCATTTTGTTCCCTCCAATGCAGCCATTTTGTTCCCTCCAATGCAGCCATTTTGTTCCCTCCAATGCAGCCATTTTGTCCCCAGCCCTGCACATACCTTCTTGTGGTCAGCGCCATCCTTCTTCTGTCCTTGATGTCTTCTCCTTCCCCCGATGTTGCATCAGCCAATCATGTTACCATTAAACAGACTTGGTGAACATGATTGGCAGAGCAGCCTGTCAGTGTTTACCCAAGGAATGCTCCCCCCCCCTGCGTCCCCTATTTAACTTTTATGAAGCCAATTACATCCCTCAGGCTGTAATGTGCAAGCCTATTTGCCTCCCTGTTTCTGATATGCAATTTTCACCCCATAAATGCCGCAGTTATTCATATGTTGGTCGCTTAACAGGGGGCCATCCACCTGAATAGTGGGCAGCATTGACAATACATAGGTTAATGCAAGGCAAGAACCTATGTATTGTTCTGAGTGACGGGCACAGGAGAGAGGGGGCAGTGTTCCAGCGCCCACTCTGGACGCACCGCCACTGCACTGCTATCCTGTGGCCAAACACATCTCCCCCCCCCCAAAATCATGTATTAATGGACCATCAGAGGGGGTGATGAATATGAAACATTGACCCTTCCATTATACTTATTGAAAACACCTTAATAAACGTAGAATTTGATTGATGTTGGCCTCTAATGTTTTTTATTATAATCTCCTTGTAATGTAATATTTTTAATTTCTCATTTTCTTTCATCTTGTTTGACTCCCCAGCTTCCTTCCACGCCACAGGAATGGCAGACTGTGGCATCAGAGTTTGCCACGCGGTGGGACTTCCCCAACTGCGGTGGTGCCATAGACGGGAAGCACGTCCGCATCGTGCCGCCACCCCCGTTCTGGGTCCTACTACTTCAATTACAAGGGGTTTCATAGCATTGTGCTGATGGCGGTGGTGTCAGCATGGTATGAATTCCTCTATGTTGACGTAGGGAAGAATGGCCGGATGTCCGATGGGGGATCCTTCATCCAGACGGAGTTTGCCCTCCGTCTCCAGAGTGACGACCTTGCATTGCCACCGGATGCAGGGAATATTGAAGGACTCCCCTTTGTTTTCTTGGCTGATGAAGCCTTTGGACTCTTATGAGGCCATTTCCTCACAGGACCCTGACCCCAGAGAAGAGGGTGTTCAATTACCGGCTGGCCAGGGGCCGAAGAGTCGTTGAAAATGCCTTCGGCATAATGGCCAGCCGGTTCCGCATTTTTATGACTTCAATCCACTTGGCGGACTACAAAATAAACTATGTCGTTTTATGCTGCTGTGTGCTACACAATTTTCTCAGCAGAAAATCAAATTCATATATGGCCTCAGTATTGCCTGAGGCTGGACTTTCACCTGCTAATCCCCTGCCGGGCCTGGAATCTGCCCGTCCTGGCTTGCCCCCCAAAATGCCCGTGAGGTTCGGGACAAATATATGGAATATTTCACAGGTAGGGGGGCAATTCCTATGCCAGGCTATGGCTAAAGATTCCTGGAGAATGATTAAAATAAAAATCTGTTTTCTAATTTTAACTCATGCCCCATACACACGATCGTTTTTCTTGCCATTTTTTTTCTTGCAGTTTTTCACGTCGTTTTTTTTCATGTTTCCTCTCAAGCCTGTCTTGCGTACACACGATCATTTAAAAAAACGATCAAGCAAAGCGCAGTGACGTACAACACGTACGACGGCACTATAAAGGGGAAGATCCGTTCGAATGGCGCCACCCTTGATGTTAGTAAAGTTTGTTGAGCGACGATTCGCTCTTTTCAGTCTCGTGCTTTTCAGTCCGTGACTGCGTGACGAATGTGCTATCTCCATTACGAACGCTAGTTTTACCAGAACGAGCGCTCCTGTCTCATACTTGATTCTGAGCATGCGCGTTTTTTTTCACGTCGTTAAAGCATACACACTATCGTTTTTCACGTCGTTAAAAAAAACGACATGAAAAACGACGTGAAAAAAGAGAGCATGTTCGAAATTTTTAATGGCCGTTTTTCACGTCGTTAAAAATGCTCTGGAGCCTACACACGATCATTTTTAATCGCCATTTTTTTTAATGGCATTTTTAACGGCATGAAAAACTATCGTGTGTATGGGGCATCAGGTTTGTTTCCTGTCTCCTAGTTTGTCTTAGTGCATTTGTAGTGCCAAGTGTATTTTCCTTTAGTAAATAACAACCATTTCACTATGTAACCTTCAAAAAAACACAAATCAGGTTAGAGCGTATTGAAAAAAGAAGCTACACGTTGTTTCTGTTCAAACATTTTACTCTGTGCACATTCACACACGTTTCCTTTTTTTTTTTTTTTTTTTTCCTGGCCACAAACCGCCAATTATTTTCTTAGGAAAATACAAAAACAGTTGCATTCCAAAAATTACAACATTGGATACCTCTGAGCAATCTGACACATTCACTTACACAAACTATGTCTCTATGTGCCCGTCCTAATATGGGGTCTTGCCACCCCTTGCCCAGCCAAAAATTGAATGTGCACACATTTTGTATTAATTTCCCCTAGGGATTTGAGACTCCTGATCCCTATTGTCAACATGTGCTATCTGCCATCAGGGGTGATCAATGGACGTGTTTTGGGGGTGCAACCCCTTCCTCAGTTCACCTACTTTAGATACGAGGAAGGGGTTGCACCCCCAAAAGACGTACATGGATATCCCCTGATGGCAGATAGCACATGTTGACACACTGTGTGCATATTCAATTTTTGGCTGGTTGCATTGTCAAAAACAGTATAAAAGGTTGAAGAACAGTCATTCCTGAAAAAAAATGGGGGTTTGGTTGACTTATTCGATTCTCCCCAAAACATCTAGAATGTCTTTAAATGTTTGATCCATCACATGAATTATTTGTTTTATTCTGTCCAGTTCCGTGCTACATTCCATCACTTGCTGTATTATTCGGAGGGCACTGTCAGCAGAGAAACGTGTACTATCCTTCACCACAACATTTACATCCCCTAAAAACAAAATAAAAAGGTATTATAACTCTGCAGGCCTACATCTCTTACCTGAAGCTGTGGTGACAGATACTGACCTGTTGTGGTGACCAGTTCCACAACGTCATCCACCTCTCCTTCCTGCACTTCTTCCTCCACCTCAACTTCCTCAACATCCTTCGGTTGTGGGTCTTTGGGAGTTTGGGGTTGTTGTGAAGCTGTGGGGTTCATGTGCTCCCTGGAGTGTTCTCCTCCCAGTCTTCTCTCCCCTATGAGAATCAAACAAAAGGTCTATTTATCACACTGAAATTCTCTATGAAAAATAAAAACAGGCTAAATTGTTTGGAAGTGGGGTACAAGTGTATGTTTGTGCGGAATTTAAAGATGAATGCATTATTTCTGACCAATAATATGTTTAGTATTCACCTTTGGCTGTCAGTTTTTAGACATGGAGGCACCACAAAAAATCACTAATGCACCTGTGTGGGACACCCAAAAAAGGCGGGTCTGGTGGCCCACACTATAGTGCTCCAAAGTACAGATGTGGTACCAGCTGCTGAGTGTCCTCTCCTTTACACTGACTAAAGTTTGCATTTCATTCTCTTTACAAACACATCATCTAGCCTAAAAATTTTGAACACAAATGTTAAAAAAACACGCAGATGTCTAATTACTTTTGTGGCTATAAAATAAGCCAAAACAGCGGATAGTGGCCGAACGAAGTGTCTGTAACGTAACGAACGCTTACTGTGCCAAACCAAGTTCAAATTATTAAATTATGGAAGGGAGTCCAATATGATAAAATCACAAAAAGGAGCAACATGTAAGTTGAGAAAAACATTAATAGCAGAAAAGTGTACATTTTACTTACTTTTTGCTAGCATTCTCTTAATGCTCCTTAACTGCTCTGGCTCCCTCAGTTTGAGGTCTGACCACCTCTTTCTGAGCTGCTCATTTGAGCGTTTCACCCCGAAATTCGTCTTCAGACTCTTCACGAATTTAGTGAGGATTTTGGCCTTCCTTCTATTTGGTTTGCTATACGGCCCATGCTTTGCGTCATAATCAGACTTGAGCAATATGTCCACCATCTCCGCAAAAGACATATTAGATGCCTTGAATCTCCTCCTTGATCGTGACGTTTCCTCGGTCTCCGGGCTTGTCTTCTCCTCGTTAGTTGCGGAATTATCAGACACCTGCTGTAACTCCGCCATATCTGTCTGCGCGCCGAAAGAGAAGGGGCGGGGAAAAGATGTTAGTTAGAACGTCATGGGCGGGCGACGTGTGCGGAGCGACGTGTTCGTAGTTTGACGCATGCGTGGTGTATATATAGCAAACACACATGTGACTATACTACGTTCGGTGTGCGGAGAGAGGAGTTCAAGTTACGGACGTGCGAACAAAGGTATGTGATTTTGTGACTTGGACAAATTGTTGGCCTATACTGTCTTGAGAATGTTGTAGAATATATATGTTGACTACGATGTTAAGGAGGTTAGACTGTGTGCCTCACATTAGTTATATATTATTTATTTTACTTGCAGACCCAAAATGAATGTCTTTATAAGTGACAAGGAATTCCTTGCGGAATTTATAGACCGGGTAAGGGAGCTGCCCGCTCTGTGGGAGACGAAAAACCCCATCCACAAAAAAAGAGGGGTGAGAAAAGCAGCGCTGGAGACCCTGCTCCCATTTGTGCATACCAAGGTGCCCACAGCCACAGCAAAACAGGTGGACACTAAAATTGGGAGCTTGAGAGGCACCTACAGGACTGAACGCTCTAAGGTCCTGGCTTCTCAGAGGTCAGGAGCAGCAGCAGATGATGTTTATGTCCCGAATTTGTGGTACTACAGCAGGATGTCCTTTCTGGTTGACCACATTGAGGCAAGGCCATCACTCTCCACTCTTCCCCCCAGACTTCCCTGCAGCCAACCTGAGCCTTCTCTGGAGCAAGAGGAGGCAGCCATCCTGGATGATCCTGATTTGGCCATCTGGAGCCAGGTATAGTATTAAATGAAAATGTATTGGGATAAAATTAATGTTTGACAAATATGTCAAGATGACAAACATAAACTATTTAGAGTTCCACAAGTGAAATCAAGATCTCTAGACATTAGAATGCACTTAATTGGGTGCTAAATAGTCAATCAGATGTAGTTGTAAATTTTAGAAACTGATTTCAGGATTTACATTCTAATTGGTTCAATCATAATTATAAATTTGGAGGCAAAGATTAAAGCAACATATTAAACGATGTCCCTTTTTCATACACAGGATGAAATCAGCCAGGAGGAGGGTCTGGAAACTGTCAGGCAGGAGGAGGAAGGGCCCAGTGGCAGCCAGGAGGTGGCAGGGCCCAGTGGAAGGCAGGAGGTGGCAGGGCCCAGTGGCAGCCAGGAGGTGGTAGGGCCCAGTGGCAGCCAGGAGGTGGCAGGGCAAAGGAGAAGCACCAGATCCCAGGCGCCTCCCATCCAATTTCCCAAAAGAGGCAGGAGGGACAGGACCACCAGTGAGGCAGCAATGGCCCTTATTAAAGAGGCCCATGCCACCCTCAAAGAGCCCACATCCCCTGAAGAGGCCATTGCCGGCCTAATGGAGGCAAAGTTCAAGGTGATGAGCATGGAGCAACGCCTCCTATGCGAGCCCCTGCTCATCACCTTGCTCAACAAGGGGGTGATGGGAAAAATTACCCCCAATACTGCAATTTGTGAGGTGGCACAACTGTCCCAACCTCAACCTCCTCCTCCACCTCCACCTTCTTCTTCTGCCCCACCCCCTTCTCCTCCACCTCCACCTTCTTCTTCTGCCTCACCCCCTTCTCCTCCACCTCCACCTTCTTCTTCTGCCCCACCCCCTTCTCCTCCACCTCCTCCTCCACCTTGTTCTTCTGCCCCACCCCCTTCTCCTCCACCTCCACCTTCTTCTTCTGCCTCACCCCCTTCTCCTCTACCTCCACCTTGTTCTTCTGCCCCACCCCCTTCTCCTCCACCTCCTCCTCCTCCTGACAGGAGTACCCCTCCAGTGGCCCAGCCTCCAGCCAAACGAAGAAGGAAGGCTGCAGGGAAGGCTTCAGGAAAGGTTGCAGGGAAGGTTGCCAGGAAGACGAGGAAGTGATGGCCTTGCTTCATTGTGGTCAGACAGAAGGCAGCCTGTTTTAGTACCACACACTTGGGACATATATCTCACCTGCTGCTGTTCCTGACCTCTGGGAGGCCAGCATCAGATTGTGCTCAGAAATGTTGGCCTTCTCAAGCTCCCAATTTTAGTGTCCACACAGGGTTGATGTGTGGTCTGGGGTCCCTGGGATGCACAAATGGCAGCAGGTTCTCCAGCGCTGCCTTCTCTTTATTTTATTTGAAACATGAATAAATGTTATTTTTGTTTAAGTTCATACTTGACTATGTGTATTTGTAAAAATTTTAAATTTAGCTTTGGAGTAAGCAGAGACATTTGACTGACAAAAAAAGGGACAGATAACAACCCCCCTAAAAAATAAAAGAATCTGATTTCCCAAAAAGAGGGTGTTACATTTTACAACTATATATTAAAATATTCAATGGGAGATCACTATCAAAACATTGCGAAATTAAAATTAACATTAGTTTGAAAAATATAAAAATGTAAAATATTCATAAAAACTTGCACGATATAATACACATAAATCTTCTTAAGAGCAGCATGAAAAAGGTTAAAAAAAGATAGTCATAACTCTGTGTGAATATCAGCAGCAAAAGAAGTTCTTTCGTTTTGATTAATGTAACATTCTAAAGAAGATTTCAATGCACAACATTTAAACGATGCAATAATTTCGAGCGTGACGAATGTGCTATCTCCATTACGAAGGCTTGTTTTACCAGAAGATGCGCTCCCGTATCATACTTGCTTCTGAGCATGCGCGCTTTTGAAAGACTCGTTAAAGCATACACACGAACCATTTTCTCGTCACAAAAGAGGCCGACGAGAAACACGAGGAAATCTGGAATCCTGACGAGAAAATAGAGAGCAGGTTCTCTATTTTCTCGTCGAGATTCACGGCAATTTTCTCGCCGTAAAACCATACACACAAACGTTTTTCTCGATCAAAAAGCTCTCGCTGCACTTTTCTTGCCGGTTTTGGACGAGAAAATCGGTCGTGTGTACGAGGCTTAACTCTATTTTCTCTCTATTGTTCTGCTCTTTTTTTACTGTATCCTATTCTGCAATGTTTTATCATGCTTGCTTTTCAGGTGTGTAATTTTTTGTTTTCAAGAGCACCATTCAGCTGCAGCGCGGATTTATTTATTTTGACAGCAACAGCGTTTGCTCCCACGATACATAAAGCCGTGACTCCAGTGCTGTAGGAGGTGATTTCACCACCACAGTTAAAAAAAAAGAACATATATGCCGAAGCATGGGGGCAGCAGGAGTGGAGGAGCGATTTTGCTCCTAATGCCGCGTACATACGGTTGAAATTCCGACGGAGGCTTACCCGTGGAAAAGTCCGACCGTGTGTATGCGGCATAACTTTTTATGCCGCGTACATATGGTCAAAATTCCGACCGAGGCTTGCCTGTGGAAAAGTCTGACCGTGTGTACACGGCATAACTTTTTATGCCGCGTACATACGGTCAAAATTCCGACGAAGGCTTGCCCGTGGAAAAGTCTGATCGTGTGTACGCGGCATAACTTTTTTGCGGGAGGATGCCCCCATGCTTCGGCATATATATATTTTAGGCACAGGTTGCGTTAAAAAAATGTTTTATTTTTTACTATGTTTTTTTTTTTTTGGTATTTGCTTTGCAGGTATGGTATGGTAAGGTCTTACTGTTATACTATAATGTTACTTTGTTTTAATGTTAACCATCTTTTGCTTAGCAGGTACGCCATTTAGTTGCAGCGCGGATATATTTATCTTGACAGCAACAGCGTTTTCTCCCACAATACATAAAGCCGTGACTCCAACGCTGTAGGAGGTGATTTCACCACCACAGTTAAAAAAAAGAGCATATATGCCGAAGCATGGGGGCAGCAGGGGCGGGGGTGCGATTTTGCTCCTAATGCCACGTACATACGGTCGAAATTCCGACAGAGGCTTGCCCGTGGAATAGTCAGACCGTGTGTACGCAGCATAACTTTTTTGCGGGAGAATGCCCCCATGCTTCGGCATATATAAATGGTGCATGTATGCCCATCATTAGAAGTGGGTGGATGAAGGGAGGTATTCTAATGGTGGGCCTACCCACCGATCAATCTCTTTTTTTCGTTCAGCCAACAGGCTGCATGAAAAAAAAGATTACAATACATGTCCAACAAGGACCAGCAACGTACTGGTATGTTGCTGGACTTTGAATGGTTATACCAGAATGATGCCTGTGGGTTTAGGTATCATCTTGGTATCATTCTTTTCAGCCAGCTTTCATGTAAAAGAAATTCTAGCGGCCAATTAGCCTCTAGACTGCTTTTACAAGCAGTTGGAGGGAATGTCCCCCCCGAAAATAAACAGCGCCATTGGGAAATTGGGAAAGCATTTTATCACACCGATCTTGGTGTGGTCAGATGCTTTGAGGGCAGAGGAAAGATCTAGGGTCTAATAGACCCCATTTTTTTTTAAAAAGAGTACCTGTCACAACCTATTGCTATCATAGGGGATATTTACATTCCCTGAGATAACAATAAAAATGGTAAAAAAAAAAAAAAAAATGGAAGGAACAGTTTAAAAATAAAATAAAAAAGCAAAATAAATAATTAAAAAATAAATAATAAAAAAAAGCACCCTGTTCCCCCCTGCTCTTGCGCAAAGGCGAACGCAAGCGTCGGTCTGGCGTCATATGTAAACAGCAATTGCACCATGCACGTGAGGTATCACCGCGAAGGTCAAATCGAGGGCAGTAATTTTAGCAGTAGACCTCCTCTGTAAATCTAATGTGGTAACCTGTAAAGGCTTTTAAAGTAAAAATGTATGTAGTTTGTCGCCTCTGCGTGTTTGTGCGCAATTTTAAAGCATGTCGTGTTTGGTATCCATGTACTCGGCCTAAGATCATCTTTTTTATCTCATCAAACATTTGGGTAATATAGTGTTTTTTTGTGCATTAAAATTAAAAAAAGTGTATTTTTCCCCCACAAAATGCGTTTGAAAAATCACTGCGCAAAAACTGTGTGGAAAAAAAAATGCAACACCCACCATTTTAATCTGTAGGGCCTTTGTTTTATAAAAATATATAATGTTTGGGGGTTCAACGTAATTTTCTTGCAAAAAAAATATGTTTTCATGTAAACAAAAAGTGTCAGAAAGGGCTTTGTCTTCAAGTGGTTAGAAGAGTGGATGATGTGTGACATAAGCTTCCTAATGTTGTGCATAAAATGCCAGGACAGTTCAAAACCCCCCCAAATGACTCCATTTTGGAAAGTAGACACCCCAAGCTATTTGCTGAGAGGCATGTCGAGTCCATGGAATATTTTATATTTTGACACAAGTTGCGGGAAAAATAAAAAAAAAATTTGCACAAAGTTGTCACTAAATGATATATTGCTCAAATATGCCATGGGCATATGTGGAATTGCACCCCAAAATACATTCTGTTGCTTCTCCTGAGTACGGGGATACCACATTTGTGAGACTTTTTGGGAGCCTAGCCACGTACGGGACCCCAAAAACCAAGCACCGCCTTCAGGCTTTCTAAGGGTGTAAATTTTTGATTTCACTCCTCACTGCCTATCACAGTTTCGGAGGCCATGGAATGCCCAGATGGCACAAACCCCCCCCCCCCCAATGACCCTATTTTGGAAAGTAGACACCCCAAGCTATTTTCTGAGAGGCATGTTGAGACCATTTAATATTTTATATTTTGCCACAAGTTGCGGGAAAATTACAAACTTTTTTTTTTTGCACAAAGTTGTCACTAAATGATATATTGCTCACACATGCCATTGGCATATGTGAAATTACACCCCAAAATACATTCTTCTGCTTCTCCTGAGTACGGGGATACCCCATGTGTGGGACTTTTTGGGAGCCTTGCCGCGTACGGGACCCCAAAAACCAAGCACCACTGTGATAGGTAGTGAGGAGTGAAATCAAAAATTTGCGCCCTTAGAAATCCTGAAGGCGGTGATTGGTTTTCGGGGCCCCGTACGCGGCTAGGCTTCCAAAAAGTCCCACACATGTGGTATCCCCGTATTCGGGAGAAGCAGCAAAATGTATTTTGGGGTGCAATTCCACATTTAAACATGGCATGTGTGAGCAATATATCATTTAGTGACAACTTTTTGTAAATCATTTTTTTTTCTCATTATTCAATCACTTGGGACAAAAAAAAAATATTCAATGGGCTCAACATGCCTCTCAGCAATTTCCTTGGAGTGTCTACTTTCCACCTCAAGAAATGAGATAGGCAGTCATAAATTAAAAGCTGTGTAAATTCCAGAAAATGTACCTTAGTTTGTTGACGCTATAACTTTTGCGCAAACCAATAAATATACGCTTATTGACATTTTTTTTTACTAAAGACATGTGGCTGAATACATTTTGGCCTAAATGTATGACTAAAATTGAGTTTATTTGATTTTTCTTATAACAAAAAGTAGAAAATATCTTTTTCCATTTATATTGCAAAAAAAAAAATCACAGAGGCAATCAAATACCATCAAAAGAAAGCTCTATTTGTGGGGAAAAAAGGACGCAAATTTTGTTTGGGTACAACATGGCATGACCCCGCAATTACCAGTTAACCACTTAACGACCGCCCACTGTAAATATACGTCGGCAGAATGGCACCGACAGGCAGAATCACGTATATGTACGTGATTGCCTTTGTATAGTTGGGGGGTCCGATCGGACCCCCCTTCTTTACAGTGAGCGGTCGTTTTACCTTCGGGAGCGATCCGGCATGAGGGGATGGCCGTTCGATTCCGGCCACCCCCTCTCGATCGCTCCCGGCGAATGAGAGCTTCCCCTGCCTGTGTACTTGTTTACACAGGCTGGAGGAAGTGATGTCATCTCTCCTGCGGCGCTCACATATACCGAGCGCCGTACAGGAGAAGATGCAGGTTAGTGCACACAACACTACACTGACACCAGGACACATAGGTACATAAATCGCCCCCCCAGGCCCCCCCAGACACCCCCAGATCACCCCCCAGATCACCCCCCAGCCCCCAGTCACAGTGTCACTGATTGCAGTGACCATTTATTTACTGATCACTGCAATCAGTGACATTTGTGACTGTAAAAGTGTCAGTACATTTAGTTTTAGGTCCAGTGTAGCCCCCTAACCCCCCCTAATAAAGGTTTAACCCCCTGATCACCCCCCAGATAACCCTTTCACCCCCTAGCACCGCCGTCGCTATGCGATCATTTTTCTGATCGATGTCTTAGCGTCGGTGATGCTGATCGGTAGCCAGTAATTTTTTTTAGGTTCGCCGCAGGTTTTTATAGCGTCGGGTACCCCCATATATTACCTAATAAAGGTTTAACCCCCTTGATCGCCCCCCAGGTAGCCCTTTCACCCTCTATCACCACGGTCACTAAGCGATAATTTTTCTGATCGATGTTTTAGCGTCGGCGATGCTGATCGGTAGCCAGTAATTTTTTTTAGGTTTGCCGCAGGTTTTTATAGCGTCGGGTACCCCCATATATTACCTAATAAAGGTTTAACCCCCTTGATCACCCCCCAGGTAACCCTTTCACCCCCTAGCACCGCTGTCACTAAGTGATCATTTTTCTGATCGATGTCTTAGCGTCGGTGATGCTGATCGGTAGCCAGTAATTTTTTTTTAGGTTCGCCGCAGGTTTTTATAGCGTCGGGTACCCCCATATATTACCTAATAAAGGTTTAACCCCCTTGATCGCCCCCAGGTAACCCTTTCACCCCCTATCACCACTGTCACTAAGCGATAATTTTTCTGATCGCTGTCTTAGCGTCGGTGATGCAGATCGGTAGCCAGTAATTTTTTTTAGGTTCGCCGCAGGTTTTTATAGCGTCAGGTACCCCAATATATTACCTAATAAAGGTTTAACCCCCTTGATCGCCCCCCAGGTAACCCTTTCACCCCCTATCACCACTGTCGCTAAGCGATCATTTTTCTGATCGCTGTCTTAGCGTCGGTGATGCAGATCGGTAGCCAGTAATTTTTTTTAGGTTCGCCGCAGGTTTTTATAGCGTCAGGTACCCCCATATATTATCTAATAAAGGTTTAACCCCCTGATCGCCCCCCAGGTAACCCTTTCACCCCCTATCACCACTGTCGCTAAGCGATCGTTTTTATGATCGTTGTCTTAGTGTCGGTGATGCAGATCGGTAGCCAGTAATTTTTTTTTAGGTTCGCCGTCAGGTTTTTATATAGCGTCAGGTACCCCCATATATTACCTAATAAAGGTTTTAACCCCCTAGTTGCCCCTAGTTAACCCTTTCACCAGTGATCATCATATAAGTGTTACGGGTGACGCTGGTTAGTTAGTTTGCTTTTTATAGTGTCAGGGCACCCGCCGTATATAACCCAACAAAGGTTGAACCCCCTGATCGCTCGGCGGGTGATATCAATTAGGTTTTAGCGTCAGAGAGGGTCTGCGTCACACCCCAGGCAGCGTCAGGTTAGTGCCAGTAACGCTAACACCCACGCGTGAAGCATACACCCCCCTTAGTGGTATAGTATCTGAACAGATCAATATCTGATCTGATCAGATCTATACTAGCGTCCCCAGCAGTTTAGGGTTCCCAAAAACACAGTGTTAGCGGAATCAGCCCAGATACCTGCTAGCACCTGCGTTTTGCCCCTCCGTCCAGCCCAGGCCACCCAAGTGCAGCATCGATCGATCACTGTCACTTGCAAAACACAACACACATAACTGCAGCGTTCGCAGAGACAGGCCTGATCCCTGCGACTCCAGTGCTGTAGGAGGTGATTTCGCCACCACAGTTAAAAAAAAAAAAGCATATATGCTGAAGCATTGGGGCAGCAGGGGCGGAGGAGTGATTTTGCTCCTAATGCCGCGTACATACAGTCGAAATTCCGACAGAGGCTTGCCCGTGGAAAAGTCTGACCATGTGTACGCGGCATAACTTTTGCGGGAAGATGCCCCCATGCTTCGGCATATATAAATGGTGCATGTATGCTCATCATTAGAAGTGGGTGGATGAAGGGTGGTATTCTAATGGTGGGCATACCCACCGATCAATCTTTTTTTTTCGTTCAGCCAACAGGCTGCATGAAAAAAAAGATTACAATACATGTCCAACAAGGACCAGCAACGTACTAGTATGTTGCTGGACTTTGAATGTTTATACCAGAATGATGCCTGTGGGTTTAGGTATCATCTTGGTATCATTCTTTTCAGCCAGCGGCCGGCTTTCATGTAAAAGCAATCCTAGTGGCTAATTAGCCTCTGGACTGCTTTTACAAGCAGTGGGAGGGAATGACCCCCCCCCCCGGATATAAAAAGCGCCATTGGGAAAATGGGAAAGCATTTTATCACACCGATCTTGGTGTGGTCAGATGCTTTGAGGGCAGAGGAAAGATCTAGGGTCCAATAGACCCCAGTTTTTTCAAAAAAGAGTACCTGTCATTACCTATAGCTATCATAGGGGATATTTACATTCCCTGAGATAACAATAAAAATGATAAAAAAAATAATATATGGAAGCAACAGTTTAAAAATAAAATAAAAAAGCAAAATGAATAATAAAAAAAAAAAAAAAAAAAAAAAGCACCCCTGTCCTGCCCTGCTCTTGCCCAATGGCGAACGCAAGCGTCGGTCTGGAGTCATATGTAAACAGTAATTGCACCATGCATGTGAGGTATCACCGCGAAGGTCAGATCGAGGGCAGTAATTTTAGCAGTAGACCTCCTCTGTAAATCTAACGGGGTAACCTGTAAAGGCTTTTTAAGGCTTTTAAAAATGTATGTAGTTTGTCACCAATGCGCGTTTGTGCAAAATTTTAAAGCATGTCGTGTTTGGTATCTATGTACTCGGCCTAAGATCATCTTTTTTATTTAATCAAACATTTGGGCAATATAGTGTGTTTTAGTGCATTAAAATTAAAAAAAGTGTATTTTTTCCCCAAAAAATGCGTTTGAAAAATCGCTGCGCAAATACTGTGTAGAAAAAAAAAATGCAACACCCACCATTTTATTCTGTAGGGCCTTTGCTTTAAAAATATATATAATGTTTGGGGGTTCAACATAATTTTCTTGCAAAAAAAAATATGTTTTCATGTAAACAAAAAGTGTCAAAAAGGCCTTGTGTTCAAGTGGTTAGAAGAGTGGATGTAAGCTTCCTAATGTTGTGTATAAAATGCCAGAACAGTTCAAACCCCCCCCAAATGACCCCATTTTGGAAAGTAGACACCCCAAGCTATATACTGAGAGGCATGTCGAGTCCATGGAATATTTTATATGTTGACACAAGTTGCGGAAAAAAGACAATTTTTTTTTTTTTGCACAAAGTTGTCACTAAATGATATATTGCTCAAACATGCCATGGGCATATGTGGAATTACACCCCAAAATACATTCTGTTGCTTCTCCTGAGTACGGGGATACCACATGTGTGAGACTTTTTGGGAGCCTAGCCGCGTACGGGACCCCAAAAACCAATCACCGCCTTCAGGCTTTCTAAGGGTGTAAATTTTTGATTTTACTTCTCACTGCCTATCACAGTTTCGGAGGTCATGGAATGCCCAGATGGCACAAAACCCCCCCAAATGACGCCATTTTGGAAAGTAGACACCCCAAGCTATTTGCTGAGAGGTATTGTGAGTATTTTGCAGATCTCGCTTTTTGTCACAAAGTTTTAAAAATTGAAAAAAATAAGAAAAAAAAAAATGTTCTTTCTTCATTTTCAAAAACAAATGAAAGCTGTAAAATACTCACCATGCCTCTCAGCAAACAGCTTGGGGTGTCTACTTTCCAAAATGGGGTCATTTGGGAGGGTTTTGTGCTATTTTGGCATTTTATGGCCTTCGAAACTGTGATAGGTAGTGAGGAGTCAAATCAAAAATTTGTGCCTAGAAATCCTATAGGCGGTGATTGGTTTTCGGGGTCCCGTACGCGGCTAGGCTCCTAAAAAGTCCCACACATGTGGTATCCCCGTACTCAGGAGAAGCAGCAAAATTTATTTTGGGGTGCAATTCCACATATAACCATGGCATGTGTGAGCAATATATCATTTAGTGACAACTTTTTGTAATTTTTTTTTTCTTTTTGTCATTATTCAATCACTTGGGACAAAAAAAAAATATTCAATGGGCTCAACAGGCCTCTCAGCAATTTCCTTGGGGTGTCTACTTTCTAAAATTGGGTCATTTGGGGGGGTTTTGTGCTATTTTGGCATTTTATGGCCTTCAAAACTGTGATAGGTAGTGAGGAGTGAAATCAAAAATTTACACCCTTAGAAATCCTGAAGGCGGTGCTTGGTTTCCGGGGTCCCGTATGTGGCTAGGCTCCTAAAAAGTCCCACACATGTGGTATCCCCGTACTCAGGAGAAGCTGCAGAATGTATTTTGGGGTGCAATTCCACATATAACCATGGCATGTGTGAGCAACATATCATTTAGTGACAACTTTTTGTAATTTTTTTTATTTTTGTCATTATTCAATCACTTGGGACAAAAAAAAAAATATTCAATGGGCTCAACATGCCTCTCAGCAATTTCCTTGGGGTGTCTACTTTCTAAAATGGGGTCATTTGGGGGGGGGGGGTTTGTACTGCCCTGCCATTTTAGCACCTCAAGAAATGAGATAGGCAGTCATAAATTTAAAGCTGTGTAAATTCCAGAAAATGTACCCTAGTTTGTAAACGCTATAACTTTTGCGCACACCAATAAATATACGCTTATTGACATTTTTTTTACTAAAGACATGTGGCTGAATACATTTTGGCCTAAATGTATGACTAAAATTGAGTTTATTCGATCTTTCTTATAACAAAAAGTAGAAAATATCATTTTTTTCAAAATTTTTGGTCTTTTTCCGTTTATATCACAAAAAATAAAAATCGTAGAGGCAATCAAATACCATTAAAAGAAAGCTCTATTTGTGGGAAGAAAAGGACGCAAATTTCGTTTGGGTACAACATTGCATGTCCGCACAATTTACAGTTAAAGCAGCGCAGTGCAAAATTCTGAATTCACCTCTGGTCCTTTAGCTACCAAATGGTCCGGGGCTTAAGTGGTTAAAACAGCGTAATGCCAAATTGTAAAAACACCTCTGGTCTTTAAGCTGCATATTGGTCCGGGGCTTAAGTGGTTAAATGACAATTACTCAGTCATGCAACACTGTACCCATACATTTTTTATAATTTTTTTCACACAAATTATTTTGATGGTATTTAATCACCACTGTGTTTTTTATTTTTTGCAATATAAGTAAAAAAAGAGCGAACGTTTTGAAAAAAATAACCACTTTTTTAACCACTTCCCGCCCAGTCAATAGCAGATTGACGTCCGGGAAGTGGTTCTGTTATCCACCCTGGACGTCATATGACGTCCTGCGGGATAACAGCCGCCGCGCGCCCGGGGGAGCGCGCATCGCGGCGATCGGTGGAGCGGTGGGTCAGTCTGACCCACCGCTACACTGATCTCGGTAAGAAGCCTCCGTCGGAGGCTTTTTACCACGTGATCAGCCGTGTCGAATCACGGCTGATCACAATGTAAACAGGAAGAGCCGTTGATCGGCTCTTCCTCACTCGCGTCTGACAGACGCGAGTAGAGGAGAGCCGATCGGCGGCTCTCCTGACAGGGGGGGTTCGCGCTGATTGTTTATCAGCGCAGCCCCCCCTTGGATACCCACACTAGACCACCAGGGAAGCCCCCCAGGACCACCAGGGAAGCCCCAATCATGTGGATGGCCCCCATGGCCATCCACATGTAGTAAAAAGAAGTAAATAAAATAAAAACATTAAAAAAAATATGCCAATCAGTGCCCACAAATGGGCACTGACTGGCACTTTCACAATGTGTGGTGGCTGGCATTGCTGGGCACCAGTGCCACCAATGCCACCTACTAGTGTCCATCAGTGCCACCTGTCAGTGCCCATCCGTGCCCATCCGTGCCAATCTGTGCCCACCTATCAGTGCCCGTCCATGCCACCTATCAGTGCCACCCATAAGTGCCCATCAGTGCCGCCCATGAGTGCCCATCAGTGCCGCCTATGAGTGCCAATCAGTGCCGCCTATGAGTGCCAATCAATGCCACCTATGAGTGCCCATCAGTGCCGCATACCAGTGCCACATATCAGTGCCCATCAGTGCCGCCTATCAGTGCCCATCATCAGTGCCCATCAGTGCCACCTCATCAGTGCCCATCAGTGCCACCTCATTGGTGCCACCTCATCGGTGCCCATCAGTGTCGCCTTATCAGTGCCCTTCAGTGCCACCTTATCAGTGCCCGTCATTGAAGTAGAAAAGGTACTTATTTACAAAAAAAATTAACAGAAACAAAGAAAAACGTAGTTTTTTTAAAAAATTTTGCTCTTTTTTTATTTGTTGTGCAAAAAATAAAAATCGCAGAGGCGATCAAATACCACCGAAAGAAAGCTCTATTTGTGGGAACAAAATGATAAAAAATTTGTTTGGGTACAGTGTAGCATGACCGCGCAATTGTCATTCAAATTGCGACAGTGCTGAAAGCTCAAAATTGGCTTGGGCAGGAAGCTGTATAAGTGCATGGTATTGAAGTGGTTAAATTTTCTATTATAACATTTTGCAAATAAGTAATTTTTTGTTTATAAATTTGGACCAAAAGTTATACTGCTACATATGTTTGGTAAAAATTAGGCTTGTGCACAACGGAAAAATTTGGTTAGTTTTGGTTCGTTTCTTTTCGGTCCTGTTGATTCGTAATCATTCGTAATTTTGCTAGACGGGATTTTTCGTGTTCGGACTAATTCGTATTTTCGCAAGCGACATTTTTCGTTGAATTTTTAGTTGATTTATAGTTCGTACTTTCGGTAGATTACATTGTTTTTCGTTGATTCTGGACACAACTCCTACTTTCGTAACTTTTTTTGGGTTCGTTGATTCGTAATTTTCTGTGTCTCTCTCACGACGACGCTGCCTATTATGCCTAATGTGCTTCGAATGGATTTGTACTTTTCTAAATACATAGCGGTTATTTGTAACGATTCGAAATCTCGTATTTTACTTTCGTTTTTTACATGCGGCTATAGCCTCCGCCCCTGTACACCATTTTGAGAGGGTTCAGCACGGTGAGGGAGAAGCAGAGAGCAGAGCAGAGTGTTATTGTGCTTCGAATGGATTCGAAATCTCGTATTTTACTTTCGTTTTTTACATGCGGCTATAGCCTCCGCCCCTGTACACCATTTTGAGAGGGAGTTCAGCACGGTGTGGGAGAAGCAGAGAGCAGAGTGAGTGTTATTGTGCTTTGTATGGATTCGTACATTCGTAACTTTTTCATAACGAATTATGCCGAAGACATTCGGGCATTCGCTATTTGCGGTATAATTTATTTCGGATTCGGTCTTATTCGTAATTGCTTTGTTCGGAAATTCGAATGCTTCCGAATGTCCGAAAGTTGCTAAATTCGGACGAATTTTGATTCGTTACGAAACAAATTGCACAAGCCTAGTAAAAATAACCCAAATTTGTGGATATTATTTAGTCTGTGTGAAAGTTATAGAGTCTACAAGCTATGGTGCAAATCATAAAAATTTGATCACACCTGATGTACTGACGGTACTGACGACTACATATCTTTGGTAAAAATAACCCAAATTTGTGGATATTATTTAGTCTGTGTGAAAGTTATAGAGTCTACAAGCTATGGTGCAAATCATAAAAATTTGATCACACCTGATGTACTGACGGCCTATCTCATTTCTGGAGACCCTGAAAACCCAGGACAGTACAAATACCCCCAAATTACTCCTTTTTGGAAATAAGACAGTCCAAGGTATTTAGTAAGAGGCATAGTGAGTTTTTTGAAGTTGTAATTTTTCCCACAATTATTGTGAAAATTAAGAAATTATAATTTTTTTACACAAATTTGTCATAATAACAAGTTATTTCTCACACACAGCATATGCATACTTCCAATTACACCCCAAACTACATTCTGCTACTCCTCCTGCCTCAATATGGTGATACCACATGTGTGAGACTTTTTCACAGCCTGGCCACATAGAGAAGCCCAACATGCAGGTAGCACCATTAGGCGTTCTAGGAGCATAAATTACATATCTAATTTCATTCCTACCTATTACACTTTTGAAGGTCCTGAGAATCAGGACAGTGGAATTACCCACAAAAAATATATTATTACCCCATTTTGGAAAGAAAACACCCCAATGTATATTCTATAAGGCATGGGCTTCAGATAGGTACTCGGTACTCTGATGGGCTGCAGGAGGGAGAGAGTGTTCCTGCTGGCGTCATTTTTACAATGTGCCAGTAAGAAAGTGGTTAAAATCCATACTAGACCCAAAGGGTCCCCCCACGCCGTTTTTTCCCCCAACTACTTTTTTGTACGATAATTTTTTTTTAAATTTTGCTCTCAGCAGGGAAGCCTTAACAACCTATTGACTGTGCGCTCGGCGGGCGAACATCCCACTAAGTGCCCATAAAGTTAGGGTATTAGGCAAGTACCTAAATGGGCGATGTTCAGGCCAAACGAATGCTTGGCCCAAACTATTCACCCATCCCAAGTGATGCCTGAACACTGTAACGCCTCATAGTTACTCTTGTTGGGTGCAGGAACAGGCCCTGCTGTTAAATATTTGTAAAAAAAATAATAATTACATGCTCCTGTCAAACAGGTGCATAAAATTGGGCCTTGGGTGTTGGTGGTGCCCTAAACCAAAAATATTATTGGAAGCTAGCATAATCAAGATTCAGGAATAGGATAGGCAGCATAGGCAGTCTTCAAGAGATCCCAGATCCCTAGAAAATTCTATCAGTTACATCAGCATCAGGGGTTTGATAGCTGCTGATCCAGGACTGATTCATTTTGATAAATGTCAGCCTATCAACGGAGTCTGTGGACAGACACAATCTTTGATCTGTCACAGGCCCTCCAGCAGCACTGAATGTTCATTCAGAGAGCACACTGGATGCAGGACAGGCCAGTAGCTCGATTGCATATTGATCAATTTCTGGCCAGTGGTCCATCCTCAAGACCCAGCAACCCAGTGAATGCTCAGTTGGAAAGGTCTCCAAGTCTGCTCTTGCCCCTAGATAATCCTACACCGTATAATGCAGACGCTGCCGATGGTTGCTTAAACCTCAACAGCCCTGGGCACTGAGGACTAAAGAATTGTTTAAAGGCATCGGTCAGCCGGCCACCTTTTCCATCGCTCTTATTCTGACCGAACAAACCCTCAGAAATACGTTGGCCAGGAAATAGTAACCTCCCAGGGTCTGGAAAGGTATTACACAAAGTTTTCTTCACGCTATGCTGTAGATGTTTCACCCTGTGCAAAGGCAGGATGAGCTCTGCAACTTTTTCTTTGTAACGTGGATCAAGAAGGGTTGCCAGCTAGTAATGATCCCTCTCCTTGATACCACGAATCCTCAGGTCCTTTCACAGGCTTTGCAGAATCAGAGAGCCCATGCAGCATAAGATTGAAGAGGCATGAGATTCTGAGTCCTCTGGGTCACTAAGGATGACATTGTTAAAAACTACCTCCTCCCAGCCACGTACAACTCCTTGGGTTTCTGGGGACTGAAACCCATCCCTTGAAGACTGCCCTATGTTATCCTCCACATCCATGCTGACACAATCCTCCTCCTCATCCTCTTACTCCTATGTGTTCGGCGGTCCCGCAGGAATGGTATCTGCATAAAGGGGGCCTTGAGAGAAAAGGAAGTCCTCCTCTTCCTCCCGCTGTTCTGCCTCAAGTGCCCTGTCCATAAAGCCACAAAGGGTGTGCTCCAGCAGGAAGACTAGAGGGGCAGTATCACTGATGCATGCATTGTCGCTGCTCACCATCCTTGCGGCCTCCTCAAATGATGACAGGACAGTGCATGCATCCTTTTTCAGTAGCCACTGGTGTGGCGAACAGAAGCCAAGCTCCCCTAAGCTTGTCCTTGTGCCATGCAGCATTGCCAATGTTGAGTTCCACCTGGTGGGCATGTAACAAATGAGGCGGTTGGTGGGCAGGTTGACATCCCATTGAATATCAGCCAGACGAGCACTGGCATTGTATGACCATTGGAAATGGGCACAGACTCAGAAGATCTTGTAAGCCTAGGTATCTGTTCAAGAAACGCTGCACCACCAAATTCAGGATGTGTGGCAAGCATGGAACATGTGTAAAATGCCCCTGTCAGAAGGGGGAGAGAAGGTTGGTGTCATGGTTGCATACAACCATTCCTGGCTCTGACAGAATCTCTGCCCCTGTGTGGCTCCTGTCCTCTAGACAGACCAACTAAAGCACTGCATGGTATCTTTTAGCCTCACTGATTTTGTAGCCCCTTGAATGCTTAGGGAGCACTGCTGGTTCGGAGGACAATTCAGCAGAAATTGGAATAGAGGAAGAAGAAGAGGAGGAGTGGAGCAGACAGATGTGGCAGAATCACCACTAGCTTTTTGGAGGCATTGTAGCGGAACAAGCTCCTGCACTGAACTCTGTCCTTTATCCTTGCCAGCTGCCAGCAATGTTACCCAGTGCGCTGTGAAGGAAATGTAACGTCCTTGATCATGCCTGCTGGACCATGAGTCAGCAGTAATGTGAACCTTGCTGCTGTCCGCTCTGTCCAACGAGGCCAAAACAATGCCTTCCACATGACGGTAAAGAGCTGGAATGGCCATACGTCAAAGGGGGCAGAGTCTACCAGATGAAAAGGCAGCAGTTGTAGTGCTAGCAATTTGGCCAAGCTAACATTTAGACAATGAGCCTGTGGATGGCTGGGACAGTATTTTTTTTTTACGGTTCAGCAACTGGGGTAGCTAAATTTGCCTGCTGAAATCAACAGGTGGTGTACTGCTAGCAGATTGGCTGAAAGTACCTGTGGCACCCATTGCTATACCATTCCTCTCAGTGAAGGTTTTTGAGAAGCCTTGAGGTATAGTAGGGGTAGAGATCGTAGATGAGGAGCATTACTTTATGATGTGGGTCTTTCAGTTGCTGTTACCAACGAACTGCATGGCAGGTCATCATATGTCTTGTCAAGCATGTGGTGCCCAAGTGGGTGGTGTTCTGACCACCCTTGATCCACTTCAGACAGAGATTGAAAACAGCAATGCTGCGATCTACTGCACATGTGTTGAAAAAAGCCCACACCAATGAACTTTTGGAGGTCAGAGGGAGTCAGCAGCACCCTGCAGCTGTGGAACTCTGTGGTGTAATGCATTAGGAAGGCTGCCCTTAAGCTGGCCCCTGGAGGACATCCTGCCTCATTGGAGTTGTGCCTCCTCCTCCTCACTTTCCTGCTCTGTTCTCTCAGGCACCCAAGTACAGTCAGTGATCTCATCGTCCCCTCCCTCCTCGTCACTGGAGCAAACTTGGCAGTATGCTGCAGCTAGGGGAAAATGACTGCTAGTTTCTTGTCCTTCTGTGGCACCCCCACTCTCTAGGCTCATGTTACTCCCTTCTTCAACCTGGGAACCAAATTGCTGCGCATCTTCCAGCAGCATGTAACCAACACTGTGATCGAATAATTCTGGTGACTCCTCCGTGCATGATTGTGGGGTTATGGAAGGAGTAGCTGTGGCCAAGAAGCCGGTGGAAAAGGCTGATTTAGGAGCTGCGGTGCAAGGCAAACTAGTATGAGCCTGGGAGACAAAGGATGAGGTGGATGAGGACAGCTAAGTTATCCTCTCCACCAAATCTTCTGCATGCTGTGGCTCAAAAAAAAAAAGCCAGCAGTGGAAAAAAGGACAAGCATGCCTGCAGAGGATGCACCATGTCTGCGACCACCACTTTTCACTGTAGACACAGAGGCTGCTTGCCCTATTTTAGTGGCCTGTAAGCCTCTCCTTATTGGGCTTCCAGACATGATAGGGATTTTTTGGGGGTTTATATATTTTTTATTTTTTTGGGGGGAGATTTTTAATTTAAAGCTTTTATTGGGTTTCAATAAAGTAACAAAACCACACAAAAAACCCCCAAGGTACAATATAATGATCACAGTGTTGACAAAGCATTGAGTCATCCAGGTTTGAATGACAGAGAGTAATGTTGTCATATGGTTCTATCAAAAACTATGTCTAATTACTTACTAAACACATATTAGGGGGGTGGCGAGACTCTCTTCCACCCCAGACACCCACTATTAGAGCAAGCTGTGTCAGGCATCACCATCCCACTCCACTCTGTAACATGTACCTGTGGACTGTGAAAGGGATATATTTCAATCTTTTCAGCATAACTGCGTAATAGTAGCAATTGGGATAACAGATGAAAGTATAACCAAGGTCACCTGGTGTATCAGTCTGGACATAAGAGTCAACATTTGGGGAGACTCTGATCCTGGTCAGGTAGAGTAGCCCTTGGGTCAGTTTGACCTTGTCGTGTGACCTGTAAACAGATAATGTGGAATAGAGAGAAGACTAGATGAAAAGGAAAGGGGAAAGGTATGGTGTAGAGAAGAGAAGGAAGGGTTGCCAGCCTCGATGATGCTCTCCCAGTTATTCAGGATCTGTTGGATCCAGGTAGTAAGGAGATACCTACAGGGTTCCCAAGTCGCTTCAAATTTTTTAGATATGTCTAGAATAGTTGTGGAAAAATACAATATTTGTATGGACCAATCAGAGGTCTGGATCATACATATAAATAATAAAACCGTCTAATAACAATAATACTAAAAATAAAATAAAATCCGTCCCAGATTGTCCAAGAAATAGTGTAGCAGCGCTCTTGTCATAAATGACAAGCTTCTTTAAGTGTCTCTATACACATAAAGGTATGAATAATAGCAGATGAAGAACTGCAGACAGCCTGATCCTTATTAGTGCAGCGATACAGGGAAACTTCATCCGTGAGATGTTGTAGAAAAAATCCCCTTTTGGGGATGCACTCACCACAAAATAGATAAAGATGTGCCTTGTCAGCAAACACAGGATCACTCTCTCCTTCTCTCGGCTATTCCACCGGGTCACAGTGTTGGTACGCTCAAGGGTACAGATGTAGAAAGGAAACAAAGGTGGCCAATAGTGTAATATTGTATGCACAATTTATTCCCAAAAAAATCCCCTTACAAGTTAATACGTACACAATGGTTATACAAATGAGGCACATATGGTGCTAACAGCTTGGCAGCACAGTACACCTAAGACCCCAGTAGATGGAGATGCACACTATCGCTGACAGCGTGTATTGGTTACCACTTCCTGGATCCTGGATTCGGTGGAGCGCAAGCATCACTTCCGGTACGGCCAAACGAGACCACGACCCTGACGCGTTTCGTCACTTCCGGACTTCGTCTGAGGGCGTGGTCTCGTGGCGCAAGTACCGGATGTTTATAGTGGAAGTACGAGCACATCCCCCGCCGCTATGACCAATCACAGCGGTCGGGATGTCAGGCGCCCTGTTACCGTGTTGTGTCGAATCTGCTTATAGGCTGACAATGAATCGACACAGAAAGTGGGCGGATTGACCCGTCAGTTGTATGGGAATTGCAAGGTGTCTGCAAACAACAACATCCTGCTTTAGTCACACACCGGCCATATTTCACAACTGATAGGTAGCAGCAAAGTACAGAGGAAACATAAACATTAGGCACACTGATAAAATATGAATAAAATGCCAAAAAATATTAAAATATTAAAACACCAATATACTAAAATATTAAAATGTTAATATATCAATACATCAAAACATCAATATAATAAAATCACAATAAAAACATATTCTGCACAAATGGTTTAAAATATCGTTTGCATATAACAGCCACAGACTGGATCCATGGATCCGAGTAAATGCAGCGGTATGCTGTATAATTATCTAATTGCACAATGTGATATATCGTCCACTGGCAAGTGACTCACCATTCACGGAACGATATTCAGTGTGTAATGTTTTTATTTTATATGATTTTAAAACCCATATCATGCGGTTATATACATCAATACACATATATCCTGGTTATAACGTATGTGTGCTTCTGATGGTTTAGTGATCAAAACCCAGCTGGTATCATAAAAACTAAATATATATACATATGGGATATATATATAAAATATAATCTAGAACTGTAATGGATACACATGATTATTTAGAACTATAAACTGTGTGTATAAAGAATAGACACAGAAAGGGTGGGGCATAGAAGAGAATGACCCATTATTAATGGCTCAACTATAAAGCCCGTGTGATAGGTAACATCTACTCACGAGCTAATAAATGGGGGATAACAATATGGGAATTGGGGGTCCCCCCTTGAATTAAGACTGTGCAAGATGTGTATTTAGACATATAAAATAAATATATTAATAACAGGTATAAATCTGCACTGATATATTAAAAATAATCAAAATCCACTAAAAGCTGATAAGACACAAACTTAGGGGAGGGGGAAAGGGATGGGACATGGTCGATTATGACTGAATAAAAAATATGAATAAATTACATAAAAACTATAAAAGTATGTAAATTCATATATGTGTTTAAGGAAGAACTACCGAGGAGGACTTCCGCATGGATGAATGGTAAGATAATATACTATTCGGACTTCAAGTGTCGCTAATAAAACAGTTAATGTCGAGTTCAATATTGAGTCCTTTGGGGGTTAAAACATCGGTTAAATAAATCCACTGTGTTTCTCGTTTTGACAGTTCTCGTACGAGATGTGAACCCCTCCAATGTTGTTCAAGATGTTTTACACCCCAGAACTCTAGCCCAGATGCATCTTGATTATGTTTTAATTTAAAATGTAGCGATACATTGTGGTCCTTGAACCCTATTTTGATATTATGTATATGTTCTGCTATTCTTACTCTTAGCATTCTTTTGGTTCGACCGATGTAAAGAAGGTTACAGGGACATTTAAGGGCATAGACTACATGTGTGCTATTGCACGTTATAAATTGCTTTATGTCAAACTGATAGTTATTATAGGGTGATGTAAAATTTTCCAAGCCTCTAAGTGGTCTGGAGACTTCCCTGCAGGCCTTACATCTTCTACAAGCAAAAAAGCCGTTCTGGTTCCAGAAAGTCGGTGGACAAGCAGGGGGATCAAGAACCTTTTTTACCACTTTGTCACCATAGTTCGTTGCTTTTCTATATATAAACTGTGGGGTGGTTGGTAGGACTGCGCCTAATTTCTTGTCCAGGAGGAGAACGTGCCAATGTTGGCTGAGAATAGATTCCACTTCTTTATATTGTGTGTGGAAATCTGAAATGAATCCCCACTCTTTTGTTCTACTCTGAGGTTGCGAATCCTGGAGGTTTTTCTCTTTGAGGCAGGTGTCTCTGGGGATTGCCCCCACATCAGTTACTAATTTATCAAATTTTTTTGGGTCATATCCTCTTGCTGCAAACCTATTGGTTAAAATTTTGGATTGTGAGGAGAAGTTATGGTCTTCTGAGCAGTTCCGCTTCACTCTCATCAGTTGACCTTTTGGAATGTTTTTAAGCCACAGAGGATGATGGCCGCTTGAAGTTGGTAAATAACTGTTTTGGTCTGTTTGTTTAAAATACACCTTTGTTTCCAATTTATCGCTTTTTCTGTATACTGTCACGTCTAGAAAATTTATTTCTTCATGATGGAATTGCGAGGATAACTTAATATTGTTATTATTGTTGTTTAAAATGTTTAAAAAGTCCCGTAGTGAATCTGTTGATCCTGCCCAAATAAAAAACAGATCATCTATGTAGCGTTTGTAAAATAATAGTTCTCCTCTCATATCCTTAAAAATCTCTTTGTCTTCCCACTCTGCCATGAATAAGTTTGCAATACTTGGTGCAAACTTGGCCCCCATTGCAACGCCTTTTCGTTGGGAATAAAATACATCGGCATACCAGAAATAATTATGCGTCAGGCAGTAATCTAAAGCATGTCTGATAAAACATTTCTGGTTGTGTGGGAGGTCGTCTCTTTGGCTGAGTGCCCAATTGAGTGCCAAAAGGGCATCATCATGTTGGATGATGGAATAAAGTGATGAGACATCTGCTGTGACCAGTAGGACGTCATTTCTGCCATTTAAATCTATTTGTTTTATGCAGTTAAGGAAATTCTTTGTGTCTCTAAGGTACAAGCGTGTTCTTGTAACGCTTTTCTGCAAAAAGAAGTCCAGATATTGTCCTAATCTGGAAGAGATGGATCCAATACTATTAACAATAGGTCTAGCTGGAGGGTTAGTTGGGTCCTTATGCACCTTTGGTAAGGTGTATATTGTGGGGATTCTACTACTTGTAGGAATCAAAAAAGTTTGTTCTTTTGGAGATAGTACTCCAGAATTGGTACCAATGCCTACCAGGATTTCAAGTTGATCCCGATATGATCGAGTCGGGTCTTTGTTCAGTGTTATATACGTTTCTTTGTCAGATAACATTTCTGATAGCTGCTTGGTATAGAATTCCTTGGACAATATTACAACTCCTCCCCCTTTGTCAGCTGGTCTGATGATCACATCTTTTCTTTTCTCAAGCATCTCGATACCTTCTTCTATGTGTCGATAGTTGACTTCCTTTTTGGGTTTGATGTGTTCCAAATCTCGTATAACGAGTCCCTTGAAAACCTCCACCTGATGATTTGCATTATTCAGGGGATTGAACAGGGATTTGTTCTTCAAACCACTGTTAATTGGTTTCTGTGGGTCTATAACTGCAGTGATTCCATTAGTCTCCTTTCCTAAGAAATATTTCTTTATATTCAATTTTCTGATATACTTGTGCACATCAATGTACACACTAAAACGATTAATTGGTTTTTTCATGCCGCACTTTAACCCCAAATTTAATATGTTTATTTCTTTATGTGTCAATTCAACCGGGCTAAGGTTGAAAATACCTCCTAGTCCTCTTCGAGCCTTCTTTTTTTGGACTCGACGGCCTCCCCTGCAGCCCCTCGTTCCTCTGGTGATGGATGTCTGGGGGGGCGGGGGGCTTGTTGATGATATTGTGCTCGATCTTTTTCCCATTGGGCATAGTGTGGTTGGTCCTTCCACATCTGATCTTTGTACGGTGGGTATGCTTGTGGTTTTCCTCTGCGTGGTGGATATCCCCGACCTTTTCTTTGGCCTCCTCTCCCCCTTAATGGAAAAGGGTGCGGGGGTGGGGGTGCAAAATCATACCCATCCTGATGATTCCAAAGGGGTTGGAATTTATTCTGTGTTGGTACTTGATATTGTGGTTGTTGGTAGTTTTGCTGATAATTCTGCTGGTAGTTAACCGTGTGGTCATTTCTACCTTTAGGGCCCCTTGATTTCGACCTTCCTTTTCTGATTGGAGTGGAAGAGTGTGCTGGGGAGTCCCATATAGTTTTTTCATTTCCGTCACCTTCTGCCAACTCATGAACTCTTCTTGGGAGTGGGGCAGGGGCCTGTTTTATCAGGGGTTCTCGGAGTGGTAGTTTCTCTATTAAGTTTTTGTTTTCTGGTATTAATTGTTGCCAAGCATATATAAAATTGGATTTAAAATCTTCCATGTCCCTGTGGAATTTTTTAACTTTCTTTTTTTGTGTGTCCTTATCGACTTTTTCCAGTCTTTTTATTATCCTGTTGTTAAAGTCCGTCATTTGTTGGGTGTCTTTTACCGGATCTAATTGTTGTTGCAAATCGTTAATGCGAGATTCTAGAATCGCCATTTTCCTTTTCTTTCTTTGCAGGATTAGTTCTTGTAATTTATACCCTACTCCATTAAAAAAAGTCCAGCCACTCTTGGATAGAGCCTGGATCCTCTAGTCCATCCTGTGGGGTTACTTCCCACCGTAGACTTCTAATGATGATTTTATCCTTGATGTATTGTTCTAAAGTGAATATATCCCACCAGGTTCTGACTTGTTTTTCCAGTACATTGCCTAATGCTGACATGGCCCCATTATAGTTAACCTGGGTGGTGGTGGGTTCGCACACATGTAGTCTATGCCCTTAAATGTCCCTGTAACCTTCTTTACATCGGTCGAACCAAAAGAATGCTAAGAGTAAGAATAGCAGAACATATACATAATATCAAAATAGGGTTCAAGGACCACAATGTATCGCTACATTTTAAATTAAAACATAATCAAGATGCATCTGGGCTAGAGTTCTGGGGTGTAGAACATCTTGAACAACATTGGAGGGGTTCACATCTCGTACGAGAACTGTCAAAACGAGAAACACAGTGGATTTATTTAACCGATGTTTTAACCCCCAAAGGACTCAATATTGAACTCGACATTAACTGTTTTATTAGCGACACTTGAAGTCCGAATAGTATATTATCTTACCATTCATCCATGCGGAAGTCCTCCTCGGTAGTTCTTCCTTAAACACATATATGAATTTACATACTTTTATAGTTTTTATGTAATTTATTCATATTTTTTATTCAGTCATAATCGACCATGTCCCATCCCTTTCCCCCTCCCCTAAGTTTGTGTCTTATCAGCTTTTAGTGGATTTTGATTATTTTTTATATATCAGTGCAGATTTATACCTGTTATTAATATATTTATTTTATATGTCTACATACACATCTTGCACAGTCTTAATTCAAGGGGGGACCCCCAATTCCCATATTGTTATCCCCCATTTATTAGCTCGTGAGTAGATGTTACCTATCACACGGGCTTTATAGTTGAGCCATTAATAATGGGTCATTCTCTTCTATGCCCCGCCCTTTCTGTGTCTATTCTTTATACACACAGTTTATAGTTCTAAATAATCATGTGTATCCATTAAAGTTCTAGATTATATTTTATATATATATCCCATATGTATATATATTTAGTTTTTATGATACCAGCTGGGTTTTGATCACTAAACCATCAGAAGCACACATACGTTATAACCAGGATATATGTGTATTGATGTATATAACCGCATGATATGGGTTTTAAAATCATATAAAATAAAAACATTACACACTGAATATCGTTCCGTGAATGGTGAGTCACTTGCCAGTGGACGATATATCACATTGTGCAATTAGTAATTATACAGCATACCGCTGCATTTACTCGGATCCATGGATCCAGTCTGTGGCTGTTATATGCAAACGATATTTTAAACCACTTGTGCAGAATATGTTTTTATTGTGATTTTATTATATTGATGTTTTGATGTATTGATATATTAACATTTTAATATTTTAGTATATTGGTGTTTTAATATTTTAATATTTTTTGGCATTTTATTCATATTTTATCAGTGTGCCTAATGTTTATGTTTCCTCTGTACTTTGCTGCTACCTATCAGTTGTGAAATATGGCCGGTGTGTGACTAAAGCAGGATGTTGTTGTTTGCAGACACCTTGCAATTCCCATACAACTGACGGGTCAATCCGCCCACTTTCTGTGTCGATTCATTGTCAGCCTATAAGCAGATTCGACACAACACGGTAACAGGGCGCCTGACATCCCGACCGCTGTGATTGGTCATAGCGGCGGGGGATGTGCTCGTACTTCCACTATAAACATCCGGTACTTGCGCCACGAGACCACGCCCTCAGACGAAGTCCGGAAGTGACGAAACGCGTCAGGGTCGTGGTCTCGTTTGGCCGTACCGGAAGTGATGCTTGCGCTCCACCGAATCCAGGATCCAGGAAGTGGTAACCAATACACGCTGTCAGCGATAGTGTGCATCTCCATCTACTGGGGTCTTAGGTGTACTGTGCTGCCAAGCTGTTAGCACCATATGTGCCTCATTTGTATAACCATTGTGTACGTATTAACTTGTAAGGGGATTTTTTTGGGAATAAATTGTGCATACAATATTACACTATTGGCCACCTTTGTTTCCTTTCTACATCTGTACCCTTGAGCGTACCAACACTGTGACCCGGTGGAATAGCCGAGAGAAGGAGAGAGTGATCCTGTGTTTGCTGACAAGGCACATCTTTATCTATTTTGTGGTGAGTGCATCCCCAAAAGGGGATTTTTTCTACAACATCTCACGGATGAAGTTTCCCTGTATCGCTGCACTAATAAGGATCAGGCTGTCTGCAGTTCTTCATCTGCTATTATTCATACCTTTATGTGTATAGAGACACTTAAAGAAGCTTGTCATTTATGACAAGAGCGCTGCTACACTATTTCTTGGACAATCTGGGACGGATTTTATTTTATTTTTAGTATTATTGTTATTAGACGGTTTTATTATTTATATGTATGATCCAGACCTCTGATTGGTCCATACAAATATTGTATTTTTCCACATCTGTTTCTCATTTTTCAGCAGCTGCTCAGTACATAATAGATTCATTTCTATATTGAATTCACTCATTCATGTATTAGCATTATTTCCCTGCTCACAACTCACACCAATAATTGCTACATCTCCACAAGCGCTGAGCGGTGCTTACTTAGGTAGGGCCCAGTTTTCTTTAGCACCTTTTCATACATGTCTAGAATAGTGCTTACTATCTTTTCTTGGTCCATTATCCAAGAGATTTTAGTGGATAATATTGAAACCTTGGGTTGTTTCCAGGCCTTGACAATGGAAATTTTAGCCCCTGTTAGAATAAAATAATACATTTTTGGGTAAGTTTGGGGATCTTCAAGGTGAAATAATTAAACGGAGCTATAGATGGGGTCTAGCAAACCGTGACCTTGCGGATGAGGTGGAATATTTTGCTCCAGAACCCTCTGATTTTCGGGCACTCCCACCAGACATGTAGAATTGTTCCCAGACCATGACAGTCCCTAAAACATAGTGGGGATGAGGAGGGATAGATTGAAGCTAGTCTAATGGAGACCAGGTACCATCTTGTGAAGATCTTGAGGTTGGCTTTCTATGAGAGGGGTATTGAAAATACCATTGATCGATCTGGAGAATGACTTATGCCAATCCTCCAGCTCCTGTGTTTCTTGTAGATCTTTTTCCTATGCCGACATATATGATAATTTGATAGTATGTCTTGCAAGTGACGCATAGATTATAGATATGCCACCATTCTGCTCCATGATCTAGCCACACAATCTCTCATAGTCCGTGAATATCGGGGGGTTAGGCTTGTTTTTCCAAAGGGAGTTAAGAAAATGTGAAATTTGATGGAATCTAAATCTTTCCGAGATGGAGAGTTCTAGCTTGTTTTCGAAATGTTTGAGAGATAGTGGTCCGTGCAGGAGAAAAAATGTCCAATGTGGTACAAGCCCTTGTCCAACCACCATTTGAAGGTTTCGATGTTCATTCCCGGTTTAAATTGGATATTGTGGAAAATGTGGACTAGTGGTTGGATTTCTGAGATCAAGGAGGGAAGTTTTCGCAGAGAATCCCACAGGGAAAGAGAGTGGGAAAGAGTGGGGGACAGAATGGGGGGTCTATTCTTAGGGGGGCACCATAGGAGGAAGTCAAGTGTAAATGTTGGTGCTGACTGCCTTTCTATGTTCACCCAGTTGGGTTTCTGCACTCTAGAGTAGATAGTAGACAGTTGTGCCAGTCTGGCCGCTTGATAATACCATACTACGTTTGGAAGTCCCAGCCTGCCCTGGGATTTGAGGTTAAATAGAATGCGTTGGGAAAAGCGGTATCCCTTCTTGTTCCAGATTAAACTAATGATTTTCCCCTGGAAGGACTTGAGATGGACTCTTCTAATAGGGATTGGGAGAGAGCTGAATAGATATAACAATCGGGGGAGAAGGGTCATCTTTACTGAATTAATTCTACCTATCCATGCCATTTTATACGTGGCCCAGGTTTTAAGTTCGGACTACATTTTTCGGTATATGGAGGGATAGTTTGCCTGGTATAGTTGTTTGACCTTGGGTGTGAGATTGATCCCTAGGTATCGGATGTTTGAGGTACTCCATTTGAATTTAAAGGAGCTTTTCAGTTGCAATACTATGGTATGTTGTAGGGAAATATTTATTGCTTGGGACTTGAACTGAAGACCTGATATTTTGGCAAATTTGTTCAGTAGTTCATATAAGTTGGGGAGCAAAATAAGCGGGGAGGTTATAAAAAGGAGGAGGTCATCCGCGAATAGAGCGTACTTATGGGATGTCTGGCCACATTGAACTCCCCAATGTCAGGGTGAGCTCGGATAGCGATTGCTAACAACTCAATCGCCATGGCCAATATCAAGGGTGAAATTGGACAGCCCTGACGTGTGCCTCTGAAAAAACAAGGAGAGGTACTCTACATCATAATCTGAGGTACTTGTATAATGTGCCTTTATTACTTGTCTGACGTGTGCCTCTAGCTATCTTAATTGGGTCCAAGTAGTAGCCTTGTAACCTGACTCTGGCGGAGTAAAGGGCCTCCAAGAACCCAATAAAGTTCAGGCCAAATCCCCAGCATCGGAGTATTGCAAAGAGATATGGCCAGGAGACCGAATCAAAAGCCTTCTGCAGGTCAAGCGATAGGAGCATACCCTCTCGGCGAGGACCCCCTTCCCATCCGGATTGTAGTATGGAGACTATATCTACTGCTCTTCTCACCTGTTTGGGGCCCTTTCTTCCCGGAATAAAGCCTACCTCGTCCTTGAATATGTACTGACTGATAAAGGAGGACAGACAATTTGCTCGAATTTTAGTTAAGATCTTCAAGTCATTGTTAATTAACGAATTAGGTCTGTAGTTCCCTACGATTCCCATGTCTTTGTCAGGTTTGGGTATGACTGAAATGAACGCCGAATTTAGCTGGTTATCTAATGGGGTGCCAGTCCTTTTAGAGTTAAAAAACCTGGCTAGGTATGGGGCTAGAATGTCCAGGAATGCTTTATAGTAAGGAGCAGGGAATCCACCTGGCCCTGGAGCAGTGCCCCCTTTTAGGTTTTTGATGACCTCCAATACTTCCTCTGTAGTGATGGGTGCCTCTAGTTTGGTCATGTGGCCTTCCCCTAGGGATGGCCACATGTTCGAGTCAGGTCGACTCGAACATTGGGACCATCCTTACAGTGTATATATAGTACTGTATATACAGTATTATAGCAACCTGCTATACTGCATCTTCCTCATCATCAAAGAGTGCAGACATTAACGCTGCCTAAAAAAAGTTATTGTTCATTGTCAAAGGTGAATTAAGGTGCTTATAATCTGCTGCAAGGGGAAAAACTGGAACATTTTCACTAGAAAAATACACAGTGATGGCTATTTACATAAAAAAAAACAATTACCTGAGCAACTCTGCTCTGCTATCGCCCCATGTAAAATCCCTGGGGCCCTCATGGCTTAACCATTCAGTACTCCCTTACCTTCCCACTCGACTTATGCCGCGTAAACACGGTCGGAAATTCCGACAGGAAAAGTCCGATGTGAGCTTTTGGTCGAAAATTCTGACCGTGTGTATGCTCCATCTGACTTTTGCTGTCGGAATTTCTGCAAACAAAAGATTAAGAGCTGGTTTTCAAATTTTCCGACGGAAAAAATTCCTATCCGAAATTCCGTTCGTCTGTATGCAATTCCGACGCAAAAAAATCTGTGCATGCTCAGAATCAAGCAGAAGAGCCGAACTGCCTATTGAAGTTCATTGATCTTGGCTCATTGTACGTCTTGTATGTCACCGCATTCTTGACGGTCGGAATTTCAGACAGCATTTGTGTGACCGTGTATGCAACACAAGTTTGAGCCAACATTCCGTCAGAAAAAAAAAACACGATTTTCTTGTCGGAATTTCCGATCGTGTGTACGCGGTATTACAGCAGCCTTTAACTCCCTAGCCCAACATTCCTACTTCTCTAGAGACTCCCTTATTGTGCACATTACAGTGATTCACAAAAAAGGGAAGGAGCCCTCCTATTGTGTTTTCTATTGACCCATCTCTCTACTCAACAACGATCTGAAGCTTTTCACGAAAATCATAGCAGATCAACTTCTTCCCCACATAGCACTCATCATTGATCTTGAAGTTGGCTTCCTCCCATCACGCGCAGCATGAGACAATGTCATGAAGGTACTTAGCCTCATTCACATTGCTTCCTCTTCCTCCACTCTTTCTCTGTTCCAATCCACTGACACGAAAAAACATGTGAACTGGCAATTCATGATGTTGACGCTGCAACATATATGGCTATGAGACCTCTGTATTAAATGGACTAGGGCAATCAACTCCATCTCCTCAGCCTCTGTTAAAGTTAATTGTTTAGTGTCGATCCATTTTCTTTATAAAAAATGGCACAAGAACAAGCCAGGGCTGCCATCTCTCTCTCTTTACTTAATACTATCATTGGAGCCTTTCCACCATTCCTACACAAAGTCAGAGCCAATCCAACCATCTCAGGCCTATTAGTAGCAGACTCTCCTATTAAGGTTTCTGAATATGCAGACAACCTTCTGTTTTCCTTTACACTTCCTCACCTATCCACCCCCAAACTTTTGAAGGAATTTGAAGCCTACGAAGCCCTCTCCTCTTTAAAAATAAACTTTAAAAAATCAAAAACAATGGTACTCGCTATATCCCTGAAACTGGAAGTTGGAAATCTTAAGTCTTAAATCTTAAGTCCACATTTAAATTTAAATGATCCTCAACTACCCTTGAATATTACGGGACACACCTTCCCATAAATCTGAAAGAAACCTTCTCCTATTAATTTCCCACCTCCTCTTCGTTCTACCAAGACCATGTTGCAGACGTGGAACTCCAAATGCTGCTGCAACATTATCAAAATGAGAATTCTATCAAAATGTATCCTATCCTCTTACAGTTGCGTTATGATTGTATGTGATGCTGCTGTCCCCCAAATAAGATAACCAATTTAGTAAAAGTACATATATTTATATATCAAGATCCTGTACCATCAATCATGCAGGGGACCTAATTGAAATTGGCCTAAAATCTTTAAACACATTTAATTATCTTGATGATGGAAATTATATTTCTTGTAATTGTATTCCATTACTGATAAAATGTAATTATGCATCACTAAGCATATTTATTATATTAATTGAAGATTTATGGACCATTTCCATGAAAGTAGAAAGTCATTTATGAACATTATCAGTTTCAGTGGAGATTGCTCATGGCATAACATGCTAGCCTTGTACAATATTAAGAAAGTGGGTTTTGTAGTAGATTCAGCAACTTATTTTAGTAAATTCTTTATTTAATAAAAAAGATTTAATTTCAAAAGTGTACAAAAAAACAGCCTTCTGTAACCTAAAGTTTAATAATATAAAACATCTGCATTTTTTTCTGTAGCAAACTTGTTATATATTTTTTTGGTTTTACCTACAACAGACTTGCTTGTTTGCACCCAGGTAATTTGTCAAACCACACTTGGTTTTGCCAGGTCACCACTTTAATGAAGGACAAATTTACAGGTTTTGTGGGTAGTTAGATTCAATAAATTTTTAACATGGGTAATTCATATATGTCAGTAATGAAGAAGCTGGGTTGGCAAACCTGTTTATTTGCTATTTTTATTTCTATCATTGTTTTTTTATAGAGTGCATTCTTGGAGGAGTTTTAGTGTTGAGTTATCCCAAGAAACAGTGGCAAGGCACTGTAGCATCGCCAGCTTCTCCCGGGAGTGTTGGAAGTCCAGTCCAGGGGGAAATATTTTTCTTTTTTTTTAACAACAGCTTTATTGTTAAATCACTTTTGCAGGTGATTTGACTTTGGGGGTTTGGGGGATTTCAATACAGTGGACTTTTCATTTTCATGGAAGGTCCTCTTGAAAAAAACAATTGCAACCAACAATTAGAAACCATGCCCTGAAAAAAGCAGACTATTATCACTGTACATGTGGTCAGGGACAGGCTGTATAGTGGACATCGGGTCATCCAGCTCTCATAGTAAAGAGGGCAAAGTTCACATTCAAATAATCGTGGGTAGTTCTGCCCTTCAATTCCTCTTAGGACACCATCCCTAATTATAGACAACTGTAAACCACATTCTCCTACTAACTCATAGATGAGAAACTAGTATAATAGGACTTTAATTGTGCCTCAACAGGAACGTATAATCCACAAAATATTATAAAAACATAAAGTCTTTATTACAATAATTAAAACAGGTAAAAACAAACATGCCATATCTTTAACATTCCACATATAATGGACACGTAAGTACAGTTACAAAGAGGCATAATAGATCGCACATAGGTAATGTTAAAAATTGGTGTATTACATCAACGCATTTCACATATCTAGTTGCTTTTTCAGGATCCACGCCAATGTTCACATACGAATATGGCTAATTAAATACAGTAATACACATTAGATGACACTAACATAGAATAGCTAATAAAAAACAAATTCTTTACAATCGATACAACATCCCATTGCATGCATTATACAAAAAAAAAAACACTTCTCCCCAGACTGCACCTAAACCCCTTCATAGCCCAGAACCACCCCAAAAAAACACATCCCCACAAAGATACCAGAAAGAGCCATTGAGGAACAGAAAAAATGGACCGGAGTGTGACATTAACACTACCGGGACATATAACAGGACAACCACCAACCACATGTCACTTACCACAATTAAGAAAAACTGCTTACTTCATGCAGTCAGCAAGAAGTCAAGATGACTTGCCCTTTAAATTTCACCATGCAGAGCCAGAGAATAGGGATTGTCTATTAAATCCCAAAAAATGAAAGAACGCACAGATAGGTCAGCAGCACCATAGATCCAATACATGACACAAGCAAAACATAAATAATAACATACCGTATCAATAAATATCAGTAGAGAGATGGGTAAAGTAGTTATTCCTGCGCTACAGTGGAAACTATGTGTGCAGAGGGTAAAGGTGCGGCAACTACTGTATGGGCCAACCACTACCCACAGTGAGACATGGAAAAAATCAAGAGATTGTTTTGCGCTCCAATAGCATAGAATGGTGTAAATGGTAAAATGTATAAATAACCAAAATATTATAATTGATAAATGAATGTGCAAATATGCAAATAGACTGACTGAAAGATAAAATCGCTATAAATTCTAAGATAAGGTGCATCCAAAGATGAACTGAATGAATGTGCAAACAGTGCAGATAGGTGACTCAGGTGCATAAATAAAATCACAACGTGAAGATAATAATATATGCAGTCGCAGAGGAAATCGCTGGATGGTGTTATGCTCCAATCAAAATTAATGACTGAACATAACTGATATACAACAATGATGGATGAATAAAACAGTGAACTGAATAAGAGTGCAAATAAATACAAATAGGTGACTGTATAATGTGAATAAAATCACGTCGTACGAATGGTGGATGGAACCACAAGATTGTCCAATTGTTACAAAGTGCAAATGTTGCAACTGTGACTCAGTCCAAGAGGTGATGCAATTTAATCAAAAGAAATTGCAAGGTGCAAGTAAAGTGCTGGGTGCTAAATGACATCAGCAGGTGGCAAGGGGACTTGGTGAATCTTCGGTGTATGGTGACACCCGAAGGTGTGCTAGCAAGTTACCTTACAAGGTAAGCAGCATTCAATAAAACCAATGGAATCACTCGGGGGTAGAGGGAATAACTCCTATCCATCCTTCCAGTAGTGTGGCGCCTAGGGGGTTAAGGTTTCCTTCCAGGCTGGGTGGTCAGCAAGGTAAGACAGCTCCAAAGTGTGTCACAAGGCAGGGTAGAGAAAACATAGAGGAGGCTCTCTAGTGTAATATGTTTTAAACACTCAGTGGTTTATTCAAACATATAACAAACAGGGTACTCACATTTAAAACAGTAATGTAGTGTGTATCAGAAACGAGCAGCGAGCTCGCACCGTGCAAACGTCACTTCCGGTGTCCTAGTGTCTGACGCGTATCGTCACTGTCACGTGACTTCATCGGAGATACATTCTGGACGTCGGAAGTGTCTTTATATAGTGAATAGGAACAATGCCGGTCGGCCATTTTCTTGTAGCCCGCCTATAGTTAGAATAGCAGCAGCCATTTTCTATGTGATTATTCTAATGGTCTACAACCACGGCCATTTTGTTGTGGTTATATATGGACATACAGGCACTGATGGCTTCTTGTTGTGAATTGTTTACAGGTATATAAATAGAATCCTGACGTGAGCCGCACAGAGTGAAACTTATATCACGGGGCAACATACATTTTATTAAAATGGGAGAATAAAATTGGATAAAAAATGTCTAAAAACAAGCATATTAAAAGAAGATAAAAACCAAGATGAACAAGATAAAAATAGGGGTAGCCATGGTCAGAGTAAATATAAACGGGTGTTTAAATTAGGACTCCGAAAGTGATGTTTTAGCAGAAAAAGGCATAAAATCAGTTGCTAATAAAATCAGTAACCATAGATATTCTGAAATACATTGCGGTATAAAAATATGTATATTGTGCTGTTATACATATGTACTGAACTTTTTAATCAATTATATAAAAAAATGATTGTATAAATGTTATGATAATTGTAACCCAATTGTATGTGTTTATAGACTTGCATCCCCCTGGGATGATGTGGCATAGTGGTAATGTAGTGTGGCTGTTTCACCAGTGGGGGGGCCTGATCTTTCCCTGACATCTCACACTGTAGGAATGGCAATGCCCTCTTCCAAAATGGCGCCCTCGGCATCGGCGCGGGGACACGTGTCCTGGTCCAGGTACCGGATTGCTCTGTGACCTCCCGGTGGATACATGTTCCCGTGGGGGGTGACTCAGCGGCGATTCGCCGTATGGGGCACCCACTGTCCTCACGGCGGAACTTGGCGTGCATCTGCCATTTGGGACTAGTGCGCATGCGTCATCCGACTCCTGTGCACCACGGGTTCGGATCCGGTGACGTCAGACGCCCTTCGTCATGGGCGTTGCCGGGTGGGAGCTCTTCATTAGACACACTACAAATAGACACAGTGGTAAACATACCACTTGTGTGCTGTACACAGGAGACGTCTATGCTTCCCTAACATGGCATCAATGGTAAGTTCCACTAATGATTACTAGCTGCAAGCAAATTTCTTTTGGGAGTTGGCCACTTGAACCAAACAAACGTTCCTATCATTTACAGGACCCTATTCACAATGGGGAATCTGTCACTAGTCACACCTATATATATAAATGGGGTCACGGATTAATAATAATTTAAAGCTTTTTGTTCACATGTGTTTTTCACACTGGGTCTTTTCTGTCTAATACACACAGGTTATCAATCACTCACTCACTAATATGCTCTCAAGCCAACTTCAGCTAGTTTAATTGCAATATATAAGATACCCAGGTAAATATTTGTATTTGTATTTTATTTTTATTTTGATTATCTAAATTTATTATTATTTATGACTTTAGTTATAATCCCAACTGTGGATTACTAAAACTTTAATTAATTAATTAATTATAACCTTTTTCAGACCTCCCTGTACCCAGAGGGGTCTCCCCTCTTTTTTCTTACTACCATTGATGCCTATGGGACTATTTAAGACACCTTTTTCTGGAAGGTACAGAACAAATTTTAACTCATTTTGATCATCTCCTTTGGCTATTACATATAAGCCTAGAGGAGTGAATCAATGTTTATTTACACATATATATTTTTCATTGAGATATATATAATTTCTATCTATAAAGAATCTACCATCGGATGTGTGTGTCACCTTGAGGGCTCCTGTGTCCTCCGGGGTGGGTCACCCTTCTGTCCAGTTTCCAGTGACCTTCTTAGTGGCGCGGCCCCCGTATGGTGAGATTTTTGGGTGGGATCGGGGAAGGCTCATGGGATGGATGCATATCTTTATATGGAAAATTTTTATGTTTTATATCCACAATGTATAAAAATACTAATAATGCTCTTTCTATTTATAGTTATGTGACAAAAAATCCATGTGCACCATCTGATAAAAATATATGCTTGTATATAGCTCCTGAGGAAGCGGATATTACGGATAGAACCGCAAAACATTTAGAGCCTCTATACAATTCATTTGATGGTTGGATATTTTATTGGTAACAATAGAATGTTAAATACGAGTAATTTTCATGATTGTCACAATCAATATACTTCTTATTCTATGAATATGTAAATGAATTTCTCTATTTTTGTAATAAGAATTATTTTATTCTTATACCCTTGACTGATCATCAGTTATGAGATTGGTTTTACATGCACACCGTGCATGTATAGTGGGGGCGCTAAACACAGTGCTTAGTACATATCTGTGTAACAAACATTATAATAACTGCTTTACATTCCAACCTATAAAAATTTGAAAATAAAAAAAATATAGTAATCCGCCCTGCGGATAAGGGTGGGGGGGGGGGGGTAGTGATACTCACTAAGGAGGATTACTATGGGGAGATCCAAAGACTATTAAAAGACACAAGTACCTATAAGCCATTAAAATCCAATCCTATAGTATAACTAAAACCTGAGCTGAACAACCTAAATATTTTGGATAATAGAGATGCCTTATATCTATCGCCACGAGTACCACGGACTCCAGTGCTATATATAGTGCCCAAGATTCACAAAAACAAGGAACAACCTCCAGGTCGTCCGATTATAAGCGGGATAGGCTCACTCTACTCGAGAGTAGGAGAATATTTGGACATTTTTTTACAACCCCTGGTGACACGAGGAAGGTCCTATCTCAAAGACAGTCGGGAACTTATCAAATCCCTCTCTGGTATAGTAGTTGCAGACACCATCATTATGATTACGGTGGACATAGAATCTCTCTATACCAACATCAAGCAGGAGGATGCTCTAGTAGCAGTCCAGTCAGCATTGACTCTAGACTCACAGCTCAAGAAAGCTCAGATACAATTTTTGGTTGATGGTTTGGAGATAGCTATGGGGAACAATTACTTTTGGGCCCAGGGCAATTTCTATAACCAAATTAAGGGGGTTGCAATAAGGGCACGCTATGCCCCCAGTGTGGCTAATTTGGTCTTGAATAAGTGGGAAGAGGAAACTATTTTTAGAGACAAACAACAATCCCTACTGTTCTATAAAAGGTACATCGACGATGTAATACTGTTATGGGAGGGATCCCAAAGTACCTTACATGTCTTTTTAAAGGGTTTAAATGGTAACGAGTATGGATTTAGGTTCACAGCAGAGTTCATTCTGGAAACTATCAACTATTTGGATCTCACTCTCATTAAAAAAGATGGCAGAATTGGTACGAGGACGTTCTTTAAGGTGACAGATAGGAACGCTTTCGTGCCAATAAACAGTTGCCATCATCCCCAATGGTTGGGAGCCATTCCCAAGGGACAGTACATGTGGATTCGCCGCAACTGTGCCACTGATGTAGATTTTAACACCCAGGCCACAATTCTCACAGAGAGGTTTTGTGAGAAGGGTTATAGCCATGATGTAAAAAAAAGGGGGGAAAAAATTGCGCTCAGAATTAAGGGGTGGCAATTATTGGGTGGCTCCAAATTGCCTGGATAACGGTCTCAAGCTGCCACTAACCTGATAAACATACTCAGTGAAACCAAAGAAAAAATATAAATAGTGGCGCTAAACCAAAATTAGAAAACAAATAATAACAGTATGACATGCTAATTTGTCACACATACAGTGCATAAGACCCTTGTTAATAACGTGTCAAAAAATATATAAACAAACCTAAAAATATAATTAACATGTAACAAAAATCAATAAATACCCTATATATGTGATATAGATATAAATAAACATGTGATATACTACACATATGTCGCACTGAGCGTCAATCTGTGTATAAATCAAAAAATCAGTCCAAAGTATATATAAACTGAAAACACCCGTGCATAAATCAAATCCAAAAAATTCCACAGTGCTTGTCTGAAGAGTGACATCCACCACCGAATACAGGTCAGCAGCTTACCAGATTAAATTGGTCCCCTATGACGGAGGACCTATAATCGCATCAAAGCAATCCCAGTTAGATGGTAAGAATTCCTATATCCACCTCTTCAAACGAAACTCCCACAGCAAAAGGCAGGCGGTATGACCGCAATAGTACCATGTAAAAAAGGAAAGGAATGCCTCGCTGGTGTAAAATCCTTGGGTTTAATATATACAAATTAAGATAAAACACTTACAGAAATGTTGCAAGGAAACAGCCTTAAACTTGCGGTGCCGGCCGGACGCCGACAAGTAAACCCGTCCTGAGAGATCGAGCAGTAAGGGGATGACGTCACCACGTCGCTCGGTCCGCCCTACGCGTTTCGTGATAGGTCACTTCGTCTCGGGGCACGAGCGGCGTGGTGCGTCACCCCCTCTTGTAGCAAACACAATAACAAACCAAACCTCGTTCTGGGGGAAGGCGCACGCGCACATCGAGGACGGACAACCAAGCCTCTATTCAGATGGAGTGACAGAGAATACACCATTAAACCAATGAAATGATGCTCCGGCACTCCGCGCATGCGTAATTCCCCCAAGAACCAGAGGGAAAGACATCTACATGCCGCACTCCGCAGCCGCCTTCATCTACAGCGGGATGACCCCGCAAAGACAAAAAACGGCGACCGGAAATGCGGCAGGAACTAACAGAGATAATATATAAAAATAATTTTAATACAACAAATTATGGCTAAATTCCCAAAGGGTTGGTTCACCGGAACTTCCCCCAAGAGGATAGATGGAAAAGCCAAAAATAAAAACCAAGATTAATTAAAACAGACAGGACTAATTACTAAAGGATCAGACTGGGCCCTAGAGTCTATAGACATCAACGCATGCACCAACTACGAGTTGTTGATGAATGCATTGATGTCAGTGTCAACGTTCAGGCCAAAAGGCACATAAGACTTCAAGCGGTATATCCAAGCCATCTCTTGTTTGGATATCTCCCTCACTAGTGAGCTGCCCCTCCAGTGGGGTCTATATTTGTCTATAGCCACAAATAAAGTCTTAGAAGGGTCTCTCTTATGTACAAGATCGTAATGTCTTGATATGGATATGAACATTACGATATGATATAGGGAGGTTTGTCCACATTAAGTCGTTATATGGATATATGATCACATTTTTCTAGAAGCCATTGCAATTCAACATGTTTTAGCAGCAATGCTCTTGATGTCCATTGCCTTTTTTAAATTGTTTTTTTAAATATATTTTGTATGTTAGCAAGTTGATAGAACCGGGACTGAGGCTGCTAGTGGCGTGGTACATCTCCTTCTTCTTTCTGATTGGCTGATACTTACACAAATAGTCAGATGTACGATAGCCCTGCACGCTTCCTGATGACGTGCAATACGAAACAGCTGTCGGGGCGTCACTTCCGGTCCCGCTGGTTCTCTCCTGGCAGAAGGTGCAACGCACGCCGGATCGCTCCTCTGCTCTGACTCATCGCGCCCCGCTTGTCTAAGCCATACAGCCTTAGTGCCGGGTCTGTGGCACCATTCAAGTAAGGGGGCATTTTTCTGTCCATATTTTAATATTACTTTTTATTAAACGGGATTACACTATTTGACGGTTTTTTCTCTTTTGTGTTCCGCATATGCATGATCGAGCCTCCAGGAGGCAGGGATTCTCAGTTCCATGTATGATCTCTATATCCATACAAGCAAGTGTCACTTGCAACAAGCGGTTTTGACTCCTTTTTAATTAAATGAGTCAACATGATCTGGTAAGCGGCCAATCTTCTTTGAACACTATGGGTGTTACACACTAGTTTGGTGAAGGCTATCACATCAAGTTTCATTTCCGATTTGGGATCAAGTATATTCAAGTTTCATCACAACACTGAATTTTATGAATTGTTGCACTATCATCGTTCACTATTTATTTTGGACATTAACTAAGGACACTTATGTTGTTGTAATTGTGTTTGGTAGAATTTGACACTAACCAGCAGGTGTGTCAATCAACAAAGGTGCATTTCAATCCAAACAGGCTCAACTCGAGTAGTTTGAGCCAGTAGAGATTTGATTGCTATTTGGGTTGGTGATTTATTATAACATTTTTATCCACACTTTTATAGGTTGGAATGTAAAGCAGTTATTATAATTTTTGTTACACAGATATGTACTAAGCACTGTGTTTAGCGCCCCCACTATACATGCACGGTGTGCATGTAAAACCAATCTCACAATTTTTGTTTCAAGATCTATCTACTTTTGAAATCTAGGGATAGCAGCTGTTATTTTAGAGATATTGATTTTAAGCGCGAGATTGCCCATTTACCTGATCATCAGTTATACGTACGGTACCATCAAAGTCCACCTTGGCCCTCTTTCCAAATACATAAAATCAATTGCTAATAAAATCAGTAACCATAGATATTCTGAAATACATTGCGGTATAAAAATATGTATATTGTGCTGTTAGGAGGAGGGTCAAATAAGATGAAAGTAGAGAGGACTGGTAAACACCAACATAATAAATATATAAAAGGAGGCGGGATCTTAAAAGTCGCTGATAGAACAAAGGAAGTGTATCTATAAAAGGAGGCGAGGGATCTTAAAAGTCACTGATAAAACAATTAAGATCATATTCTATGTTAAGGCTACTGGGCGTGAATGTGTCTAAAACAAATATCCATTTGGACTCAAGTTGGCTCAGGGTTCTAACTTTATGTCCCCCTCTCCAGTGTCTCTTATAGGGTTTAATGCCCCAGAATCTCAAATGTGTTGGATCTTTTTGTGGTGTATTGCAAAATGTTTAGAGACACTGTGTTTGTCGAAACCCTTAATGATGTTTTGTATATGTTCTTCGATTCGTATTTTCAGTGGTCTCTTTGTGCGTCCAACATATTGTAAACCACAGCTGCACTCCAGGGCATATACAGCTCCTTCTGTATTGCAACAGATAAAGTCCTTCACTTCATATGTGTTACCAGTGGTAGTGGAAGTGAACTTAAATGTTTTTTCAGCTGTTTTTTTGGACCTTGTGCAGGCAAAACATCTTCTGCATGGGTAGAACCCTTTTCCGGTGAAGAACGTATAGACTATTTTTTTTTTGGGGGGGGGGGGGTCTGGGATGCTTTTAACCTGTTTGTCCCTCAAAGTTGGAGCTCTTTTATATATGAATTTTGGTATCTGTGGGAGGAGTTCTCTTAAATGTGCGTCTGTCAGTAAGATGTGCCAATGGCGTTTTATAATATTCTCAACATTTTTGTGTTGAGCGTTCTAATCTGAAACGATTGGTACTGCATTGGTTCTGGTGTCATCTTTCTCTTTATCCTTGATAAGTGTTGCTCTGTCCATTCTTTTCACTTCTTCTATTTTTTCTTTAATCGGGTCTTGTTTGTAGCCTTTATTGGTAAATCTTTGGCCTATCTTCTCTGCTTGGGCGAGGTAGTCTTTGTTTTTTGTGCAGTTCCTACGTAGCCTCATAAGTTGACTCTTGGGAATATTGCAGAGCCAGTTCGAATGGTGGCAACTTTCAATCGGTAGATAGCTGTTCTTATCCACATTTTAAAAATGTGTTTGGTACTAATTGTTTTGTCTTCCTGCATGATTTCCAGATCTAAAAAGGTGACGTTATGTTTGCTAATATCCCATGTCAGAGTGATGTTCCTATCGTTTACATTCAAGTTTTCTAAGAATTGTACCAATCGTGTTTCTTCTCCTTTCCACAAGATAAAGATGTCATCTATGTATCGTTTAAAAATTACAAGCTCGATGGGGGTATCTGAAAAGACGTTCTCATCTTCCCACTTCGCCATGAATAGGCTTGCTACACTTGGTGCCCATTGCGACACCAGTTTTTTAATGGTAGTAGTTCTGGTCATACCAAAAATAATTATTTTTGAGACAGAAATCTAAACATTTAATTAGATATTTCCTTTGCGAGCATGGTAGTTCAGTATGCTTCCTTAGTCCCCATTTCGTAGCTTCACAGGCCTGGTGATGAAAAATAATTGTATATAGCGAGGACACATCTGCTGTCGCTAAGATCCATGGACCTCCGTCCTTTGGTAATTCTTCCAAGATCTGGAGTATTTGCTTTGTGTCTCTTAGGTAAGCTTCGGTTTTCTTTACAGCAGGTTGTAAATAATTGTAAATAATTGTAAATAATTGTCGATATATTGTCCCATTCTTAAAGTGAGGGAATCTATCCCGTTGACAATAGGTCTGGGGGGAGGGTTTATCTTATCCTTTATCTTATCCTTGTGTATTTTTGGTAATGTATAAATAATGGGTGTCCGACATGCTTCTGGGATTAAAAATTTTGCCTCATTTTTGTTCAACCACTTGCCGCATGCCAATGTACGTCGGCAGAATGGCGCGGCTGGGCATATTGGCATACAGGTACGTCCCCTTTAATATGCACAGCCGTGGGTCGCGCGCCGCTGGCGCCGTGCTCGCGACCCAGTTGGGTACTCCGTGACCACGCCCGTGGGACCCGCGGACCCGATCGCCGCCGGTGTCCCGCGATCGGGTCACAGAGCTGAAGAACGGGGAGAGGTAAGTGTAAACAAACCTCTCCACGTGCTTCCTAGTGAGCCTGTCACTGATCGTCTGTTCCCTGTCATAGGGAACGACAATCAGTGACGTCACACGCCAAGCCACACCCCCTACAGTTAGAATCACACATTAGGTCACACTTAACCCCTTTAGCGCCCCTACAGGTTAACCCCTTCACTGCCAGTGTCATTCTCACAATAATCAGTGCATTTTTATAGCACTGACCGCTGTAAAAATGACAATGGTCCCAAAAATGAGTCGAAAGTGTCCGATGTGTCCGCCATAAGGTCGCAGTCACGATAACAATCACTGATCTGCGCCATTACTAGTAAAAAAAAAATATTAATAAAAATTCCATAAAACTATCCCCTATTTTGTAGACGCTATAACTTTTGCGCAAACCAATCAATAAGCGATTTTTTACCAAAAATATGTAGAAGAATATGTATTGGCCTAAACTGAGGAAAGAAATTTTTTATATATTTTTTGGGGATATTTATTATAGCAAAAAGTAAAAAATATTGAATTTTTTTCAAAATTGTCGCTCTATTTTTGTTTATAGCGCAAAAAATAAAAAACGCAGAGGTGATCAAATGCCACCAAAAGAAAGCTCTATTTGTGGGAAAAAAAGGACGTCAATTTTGTTTGGGAGCCACGTTGCACAATTGTCAGTTAAAGCGACGCAGTGCCGAATCGCAAAAAGGGGCCTGGTCCTTTAGCAACAAAATGGTCCGGGGCTTAAGTGGTTAAAATATTCCTTTTCATTCCGAGGTGTACAACCAATTCTTATTAATTTCCTACATTTAAAAACGGGATTCCTGGATAGTTTGATGTAGGTATTGGCATCTTTGAGTAGATTCGTCATGTTTTCTTTATATTGGTTCTTTGTTAGAATCACGATCCCTCCTCCTTTGTCAGCTGATGATGATGTCCTTTCTTTTTGTCAGTTTTCTGATGCCACTTTTCACGAAGTTTGGTTCTTCACAGTTCTTGATTTTCAGAGTTTTCAGATCTTCTAAGACAACTTTCTTGAAAGCATCGACATACTTGTTTTTGTTGACCGGGGGGTTAAAAACTGATTTGTTCCTTAGTGAACTATGGACAATTTCCTGATGCATTCTAGCTGGGTGTGGTTTGCAGGGATTACTTGCAATATATTTCTTGATATTCAGACTCCTTACATATTTTGGGATTCATATGTAGGTCTGGAATTTGTGCAGATTTTTGGTGGGTGCGTATTTTAAGCCTTTGTCAAGAACTCCCACCTCTTCCTGTGTGAGTGGGGTACCACTTAGATTGAAAATGCCTTTCATGGCGAAGTTGGAAGATGAGAACATCTTTTCAGATACCCCCATCGAGCTTGTAATTTTTAAACGATACATAGATGACATCTTTATCTTGTGGAAAGGAGAAGAAACACGATTGGTACAATTCTTAGAAAACTTGAATGTAAACGATAGGAACATCACTCTGACATGGGATATTAGCAAACATAACGTCACCATTTTGGATCTGGAAATCATGCAGGAAGACGAAACAATTAGTACCAAAACACATTTTAAAAATGTGGATAAGAACAGCTATCTACCGATTGAAAGTTGCCACCATTCGAACTGGCTCTGCAATATTCCCAAGGGTCAACTTATGAGGCTATGCAGGAACTGCACAAAAAGAAGATTTCCTCGCCCAAGCAGAGAAGATAGGCCAAAGATTTACCAATAAAGGCTACAAACAATACCTGATTAAAGAAAAAATAGAAGAAGTGAAAAGAATGGACAGTGCAACACTTATCAAGGATAAAGAGAAGGATGACACCAGAACCAATGCAGTACCAATCGTTTTAGATTACAACACTTAACACAAAAATGTTGAGAAGATTATAAAACGCCATTGGCACATCTTACTGACAGACACACATTTAAGAGAACTCCTCCCGCAGATACCAAAATTCATATATAAAAGAGCTCCAACTTTGAGGGACAAACTGGTTAAAAGCATCCCAGACCCCCCCCCCCCCACCAAAATAGGCTATACGTTCTTTACCGGAAAAGGGTTCTACCCATGCAGAAGATGTTTTGCCTGCACAAAGTCCAAAAAACTGCTGAAAAAACATTTAAGTTCAGTTCCACTACCACTGGTAACACATATGAAGTGAAGGATATTATCTGTTGCAATACAGAGGGAGCTGTATATGCCCTGGAGTGCAGCTGTTGTTTACAATACATTGGACACACGCAGAGACCACTGAAAGTACGAATCAAAGAACATATACAAAACATCATTAAGGGTTTCGACAAACACAGTGTCTCTAAACATTTTGCAATACACCACAAAAAAGATCCAACACATTTGAGATTCTGGGGCATCGAACCCTATAAGAGATACTGGGGAGGGGGACATAAAGTTAGAACCCAGAACCAACTTGAGTCCAAATGGATATTTGTTTTAGACACATTCACGCCCCGTGGCCTTAACATAGAATTTGATCTTAATTGTTTTATCAGTGACTTTTAAGATCCCTTGCCTCCTTTTATAGATACACTTCCTTTGTTCTATCAGCGATTTTTAAGATCCCGCCTCCTTTTATATATTTATTATATTGGTGTTTACCAGTCCTCTCTACTTTCATCTTATTTGACCCTCCTCCTAACAGCACAACATACATATTTTTATACCGCAATGTATTTCAGAATATCTATGGTTACTGATTTTTTTAGCAATTGATTTTTTGCCTTTTTCTGCTAAAACATCACTTCCGGAGTCCTAATTAAAACACCCATTTTTATTTACTCTGACCATGGCTACCCCTATTTTTTATCTTGTTAATCTTGTTTTTTTATCTTCTTTTAATATGCTTGTTTTTACCCATTTTTTATCCAATTTTATTCTCCCATTTTAATAAAATTCATGTTGCCCCGTGATATAAGTTACACTCTGTGTGGTTCACGTCACGATTCTATTTATATACCTGTAAACAATTCACAGCAAGAAGCCATCAGTCCTGTATGTCCATATATAACCACAACAAAATGGCCGTGGTTGTAGACCATTAGAATAATCACATAGAAAATGGCTGCTGCTATTCTAACTATAGGCAGGCTACAAGAAAATGGCCGCCCGGCATTGTTCCTATTCACTATATAAAGACACTTCCGACGTCCAGAATGCATCTCCGATGAAGCCACGTGACAGGGACGATACGCGTCAGACACTAAGACACCGGAAGTGACGTTTGCACGGTGCGAGCTCGCTGCTCGTTTCTGATACACACTACATTACTGTTTTAAATGTGAGTACCCTGTTTGTTATATGTTTGAATAAACCGCTGAGTGTTTAAAACATATTACACTAGAGAGCCTCCTCTATGTTTTCTCTATCCTGCCTGGTGACACACTTTGTCTTACCTTGCTGACCACCCAGCCTGGAAGGAAGCCTTAACCCCCTAGGCGCCACACTACTAGAAGGATGGATAGGAGTTATCCCCTCTACCCCCGTGTGATTCCATTGCTTTTATTGAATGCTGCTTACCTTGCAGCCGTAAGGTAATTTTCTAGCACACCTTCGGGTATCACCATACACCGAAGATTCACCAACAAGTCAGCTTGCCACCTGCTGATGAAATTTAGCACCCAGCACTTTACTTGCACCTTGCAATTTCTTTTGATTAAATTGCATCACCTCTTGGACTGAGTCGCAGTTGTACCATTTGCATTTTGTAACAATTGGACAATCTTGTGGTTACATCCACCATTCATACAATGTGATTTTACTCACATTATACAGTCACCTATTTGTATTTATTTGTCTCCTCGCTCGATTCACACTGGTGACTGCCAAGTGCAGAGCTCCGTTCCCTGCGAGCGTTGCGACGCACGGGGCGGAGTTCGGCGCTAAATTCAAAAAGTGAAAAACACAGTATAGATACAGTATACTGTAATCTTACAGATTACAGTACTGTATCAAATAATTACACACACCCTTTGTCCCTAGTGGTCTGTCCAGTGTCCTGCATGCACTTATATATTATTATTATTATATTATAAAAAACTGTTCTTTCTGCCTGAAAACTGGAGATTGTCCATAGCAACCAAAAAGTGGCCATTTATGTCAAAAGTGGTTTTAGACCAGCAAGAAAACAGTGATAATAAATTAGAATCACTTGCAGAATTGATCGATAGTGATTTATGCGGAAATTTGTCATCAAACATTGAAAGTAATGACAGCAACAATTCTGCAACTGAGCAAATTTCAGTGTTTTTGATTTGATTACATTATTGAATAATTTTTATTATAATTATCGTATTTATCGGTGTATAACACGCACTTTTTTCCCCTTAAAATGAGGGGAAAATCGTGGGTGCGTGTTATACGCGATCCCTGCTGTCTGAGGGAAGAGGAGCGAGCGCCACTGAATTACATAGAGCCGCGATCTCCTGTGTACCCGGCGCTCTGTCACACACAGCCATGCCTCCTGGCCCCGCATTGGGCCACTGTTCTGTTTATCATTTGAGCAGGGCCAGGAGGCGTGGCTGTGAGTGGCGGAGGAGTGCCGTGAACACAGGAGATCACAGGAGATCGCCGCTCTATGTATATTCAGCAGTCATCACAGCCCTGTGACGCCGCCTATACGATCCCCCATTCAGCTGGGACGTGGAGAGCTGTAGGAGTGCCGGTTATAATACGGTGTTTCCGAATGTGGCCATGAAAAATTTAAGATATGCCGGAATCAGGGCCGCTGATAGGGCAGTACAGCCAGCCCTGTTGTACTGGGCCCGGCCCCCATCAGCTCCACAGGGGGCCCGGCAACTTTACAGTTAATTTATGCATGTTAACATTTTGAAACCATACCCCGCTTCTACTTGCTTAGAGAAGGGAGGGGGTTGTAATTACTTTTTCCCGGGTCCCATCTGGTCTACAGAGGGGCCCAGGAGATGAGTGTAGTGTTCGGACTATTTTTCCTTTTTCGGGCGCATGTACACAAATCAGAGCCGCACATTGCTCTGCTAGTTCAATTGTCCCGGCTGCTGCTGCCCACTGCCTCTGCTGGCGGAGTGATATACTACGAGGCTCTGCTTAGCTCCGCCTTCCATGATCAGGTGCCGCCTGCAGAGACTCAGACGAGGAGACAGGCAGCTCCGTGGATGAGAGGGAGAAAGAACCTGGAGGACAGCGACGCATGGCTGCACCTGCACTGCACACAGTGAGTGGAGAACAGAAAATAGAAATCCTCACTGTGTCTCACTTAGGCTAACATACAGCATAGCAGGTCATGCTGATGCATTATGATACTCATGCAGGCAGTCAGCATGTGTTCTGTCATGGATCTGTTACAGTGTGTCCTATTGCTGTTTGGTGCTTACTTTGTTATGGCTGTACTGGGATATAGTTTGTAACACACAGTACAGCCATAAGTTAACAAAGTCAGCACACAAAAGCCATCTGACACTGTGAGATCCATGACAGAGCACATGCAGACTGTGCTGCCTGCGCAATTTTCATAATGCTGATAATCATAAGTCGCAGTGAGATGCTACACCTACGTAATGAGAGGGGGGGCAGTAAACATGTGCCCCCCAACCACCCCCCTAGTTCCTGGGACACAGTATGCGTGCATATGTAAACGGTGACAAATTTGCAGAGGTTGGGTCAGGGGAGGAGTCTGGGGTGGGGTCAAGGGCGGGGTTAAAGGGGGCCCCGTCGGGTAGGCTGTACGGGGCCCCGTGATTTCTAACAGCGGCCCTGGCCGGAATACTCCGCAAATCACAGCCATAGAGGAAGAGAGCGGAAGGCAGTCTGCCGGAACACTGTATGGATGTGGTGATAATGTAGGGACATTGCTCTGCTTTATGCTTGCCACTTGAACCATTACACTGAACTGTTAAACATTCTTGTTTTGCATGCCTTTTCGACATGTTTTTATAGTGCAACTCAGATGCATCCTCTTGACACTATCAGCATTATAGGGCAAATTAGCCATTATGAATATACCCTGCATAGTGCCTACGTGTATGAGCAATTTTTATCTCGTATATTTTTGACTAAATAAAATTTAACTGTAATTCGTCAACGACCCATTTCTGCCTTCTGCAGCCTAAGTAGCCGTCTTTTCTTTAGGGTTTTTTTTTCTTTTGATTTCCCTTATTAAACCCTTTGTAAGTAAATTCAGCGGTGCTCACTCCTCCTCTTCCCTCGGAGACAGCAGGGATAATCTGACACTGGCGAGGCTGCAATGATATGAAAGGTGAGACTGCAGATGGGCACTGAACAGGCTGCATTTTTGGTAAATTTATAGGCTGCAGATGGGCACTGAGCAGGGTGCATTGATTAGCTGTGATGCTAATTTTGCTTCAAAGTTCTTTATTTAAAATGTACATTTTTTTTCTTAAACTTCCCTCCTAAAATTGGGGTGCGTGTTATACGCCTGTGCATGTTATACGCCGATAAATACGGTACATTATTATTTATAAATATTTATAGTTTTTTATTATATTATAATTTATGATTTTGTGTTTCAAACTTTATCATACCCGGGATGTCTACTAGACTCTTGTTTGGACAGATTTAATGAGTTATTCCTAAGAATTACAGGCCTACAATATAAAACGCCAAATTTCCATGCAATATAATGGTACCCGCTTTCAGCACCAAAAATCTGAAAGAATCATACCTCCAGGGAGGTTAAAGATATGGCATGTTGTTTTTAACAGTTTTAATTATTGTGATAAAGACAATTTTTTTTTTATGTCTTGTGGATTATACACTCCTGTTAAGGCAAAATTAAAGTTCCATTATAATAGTATCTCATCTATTAGTTAGTGAGAGAATATGGTTTACAAATGAAGAAGGCAAACTGCGGACGACCAGGTTGAGGGGGCAGGGCTATTAGTGGCAAGTAGAGCAAAATGTATGCAATGTTTGTGGTGTGTGCTGAAATAGTGCCAATAGTTTTACTTTACTACAGCAACATGATGTGTTTACAATTAGTGCACAAGTAAAGAGGCTAAAAAAGCCAAATAAAAAATGTCCCCATGTCAGAGATGTCAATGGAAGAAAAAATATCTCTGTGTCAGTAGTGTTGCTAAGAAAAAACTGCCGCTGCATCACTGGTGTCAGTTAGGGATGAGCGGAACACCCCCCTGTTCGGTTCGCACCAGAACCTGCGAACAGCCAGAATGTTCGCGTGAACTTTAGAACCCTGTTAAATACAATGGACTCGAACGTTCGAAATCAAAAGTGCTAATTATAAAGGCTAATATGCAAGTTATTGTCCTAAAAAGTGTTTGGGGACCCGGGTCCTGCCCCAGGGGACATGTATCAATGCAAAAAAACGTTTTAAAAACATCAGGAGCAGTGAATTTAATAATGCTTAAAGTGAAACAATAAAAGTGAAATATTCCTTTAACTTTCGTACCTAGGGTGTGTGTATAGTATGCATGTAAAGTTGCGCTTGTTTCCCATGCTTAGAACTGTCCCTGCACAAAGTGTCATTTCTGAAGGAAAAAAGGTCATTTAAAACTCACTTGCGGCTATAATGAATTGTCGGCTCCCGGCAATACAAAGAAAAGTCATTGATAAAAAAAAAAAGTGTGGGGGTCCCCCCAAATTCAATTACCAGGCCCTTCAGGTCTAGTATGGATATTAAGGGGAACCCTGCCGCAAATTAAAAAAAAAAAGCGTGGAGTTTCCCCAAATATCCATACCAGGCCCTTCATGTCTGGTATGGATTTTAATGGGAACGCCACCCCAAATTAAAAAAAAAAATGCCGTGGAGTTCCCCCAAAAATCCATACCAAACCCTTTATCCGAGCACGCAACCTGGCAGGCTGCAGGAAAAGAGGGGGGGGGGACGAGAGAGTGCCCCCCCTCCTGAACCGTACCAGGCTACATGCCTTCAACATGGGGAGGATGACCCCTCAAAGCACCATGTCCCCATGTTGATGGGGACATGGGCCTCATCCCCACAACCCTTGCCCGGTGGTTGTGGGGGTCTGCGGGCAGGGGGCTTATCGGAATCTGGAAGACCCCTTTAACAAAGGGGACCCCCAGATCCCGCCCCCCCCCCTATGTAAATTGGTAAGGGGTACCATTTCACAAAGAAAGTGTAAAAAAAAAATGTAAAAAAAACACACAGACACCTTGGAAAAGTCCTTTATTTAAAAAAAAAAAAAAAAAAACATTCCAGCAATGAAATCCAGTGTCCCGCAAACTATGCAATGAAAAACAGGGATATTTAAAGGGGTTTTAAAGGTTTTTTTTTCTAAATAGGTTCCTTTAAGCTAGTGCATTGTTGGTTCACTTATCTTTTCCTTCGATTTCCCTTCTAAATGTTTTTTTTCTTTGTCTGAATTTCTCACTTCCTGTTTCTCCTCAGTAAGCTTGCCCCCATCATCCGAGCAGTTCTGGCTGGGGGTTAGTCAGCCAGAACAGCTTACTGAGGAGGAACAGGAAGTGAGAAATTCAGACAAAGAAAAAAAACATTTAGAAGGGAAATCGAAGGAAAAGGTAAGTGAACCAACAATGCACTAGCTTAAAGGAACCTATTTAGAAAATAAAAAACAAACCTTTACAACCCCTTTAATTCATATATATTGCAATACATGTTTAGGCTGATCTACTGTGTCAAAGTAATCCCTCTTCTGGCCAGTCCTACACTGTCTTGCCACTGCAAATGCTGCGGTGGACACCATGACAACATGGGGCATAAAGACCCCAGGGGGGAGAGCAACTAGGTTCAGATCTGGTTACTGACTTGCATTGTACCTGTTCTCAAATCCCAATAGCTTGTACATGTATTTGAACTTGCAGGTGCTAAATGAGTGTGACAACATATTAACACTACAAATTCTAGATGGACCCTCTGCACACTGCTACACCCTTCCCAGCAAACTATGCAATGAAAAACAGGGATATTTAGTTCATATAGCATTTGCAGAGGGATTACCTTGATGCAGTTGGTCAGTAGTGATGAGCCGAACACCCCTGGGTTCGGTTCGCACCAGAACCCGCGAACGGACCGAAAGTTCGCACGAACTTTAGAACCCTATTAAATACAATGGATGCGAACGTTCGAAATCTAAAGTGCTAATTATAACGACTATTATGCATGTTATTGTCCTAAAAAGGGTTTGGGAACCCGGGTTCTGCACCAGGGGACATGTATCAATGCAAAAAGAAGTTTTAAAAACGGACGTTTTTCGGGAGCAGTCATTTTAACCACTTGACCACTGGGCACTTAAACCCCCTTAATAACCAGACCAATTTTCAGCTTTCGGTGCTCTCACATTTTGAATGACAATTACTCAGTCATACAACACTGTACGCATATGAATTTTTTGTCCTTTTTTTCACACAAATAGAGCTTTCTTTTGGTGGTATTTAATCACTGTTGGGTTTTTTATTTTTTGCGCTATAAGAGAAAAAAGACTGAAAATTCTGTAAAAAAATGATTTTTTTTTTCGTTTCCGTTATAACATTTTGTAAATTACTATTTTTTCTTCATAAATTTTGGCCAAAATTTATACTGCTACATATCTTTGGTAAAAATAAGTACAAATTGGTGCATATTATTTGGTCTTTGTGAAAGTTATAGAGTCCACAAGCTATGGTGCCAATATCTGAAAATTGATCACACCTGAAGTACTGACGGCCTATCATTTCTTGAGACCCCAACATGCCAGAAAAGTACAAATACCCCCCAAATGACCCCTTTTTGGAAAGAAGACATTCCAAGGTATTCAGAAAGAGGCATTGTGAATTTTTTGAAGTTGTCATTTTTTCCCACAATTCTTTGCAAAATCAAGATTTTTTTTTTCTCTTTTCTTTTTTCACAAAATTGTCATATTAGCAGGTTATTTCTCACACACAGCATATGCATACCACAAATTACACCCCAAAACACATTTTGCTATTCCTCCCGAGTATGGCGATACCACATGTGTGAGACTTTTACACAGCGTGGCCACATAGAGAGGCCCGACATGCAGGGAGCACCTTCAGGCGTTCTGGAGCACCCAGGCCAATTCTGACATTTCTCTCCTACATGTAAAAATCATAATTTATTTGCTATAAAATTACATAGAACCCCAAAACATTATATATGTTTTTTTAGCAAAGACCTTAGAGAATATAATGGTGGTTGTTGCAACTTTTTATCTCGCACGATATTTGAGCAGCAATTTTTTTAATGCGCTTTTTACGGAAAAAAAATGTTTTGTGCTTAAAAACAAAAACAAAAAACAGTAAAGTTAGCCCAATGTTTTTGCATAATGTGAAAGATGAAGTTACGCTGAGTAAATAGATACCTAACATGTCACCCTTAAAAATTGCACACGCTTGTGGAATGGCGCCAAACTTCGCTACTTAAAAATCCCTATAGGCGACGCTTTAAATATTTTTACTGGTTACATGTTTTGAGTTACAGAGGAGGTCTAGGGCCAAAATGATTGCTCTCGCTCTAACGTTCGCAGAGATACCTCACATGTGTGGTTTGAAAACCGTTTTCCTATGTGGGCGGGACTTACATATGCGTTCGCTTCTGTATGCGAGCTCACGGGGACAGGGGCGCTTTAAAAAAATATATTTTTTTTTTATTGTTCATTTTACTTTATTTATTTTAGTTTGACATGTTTTTCCGCCCCCAAATTTTTTTTGATCACTTTTATACCTATTACAAGGAACGTAAACATCCCTTGTAATAGGAATATGGCATGACAGGTCCTCTTTACAGTGAGATATGGGGTCAATAAGACCCCACATCTCACCTCTAGGCTGGGAAGCCTGAAAAAAAAACAAAAAAATAAAACAATCCTGGCTTTGATCGTAGCGGTGAGTCGGTAAAAGCACCGGAGGGCGGCGGGGGGGGGGGGGGACATCCCCTCTCGCCTCCCGTAAGAATGATCAAGCGGCGGAACAGCCACTATGATCATTCTTATGGTGTAGGGAATCGCCGGCTGAAAAAGCTAATATCTGAATGATGCCTGTAGCTGCTCCCATCATTCAGATATCCCCGCACAAAGTCAAGGACGTCATATGACGGCCGGCGGGCGGTAAGTGGTTATTGCAGAGTATTGCCGGGCATTGTGGAGTATGGCAGGGCATTGCGGAGTATGGCAGGGCATTGCGGAGTATGGCAGGGCATTGCGGAGTATGGCAGGGCATTGCGGAGTATGGCAGGGTATTGCATGGGGTATTGCACAGGGGGTATTGCACAGGGTATTGCAGAGTATTGCGCAGGGTATTGCAGAGTATTGCACAGGGTGTATTGTGCAGGGTATTGCAGAGTATTGTGCAGGGTATTGCAGAGTATTGTGCAGGGTATTGCAGAGTATTGTGCAGGGTATTGCAGAGTATTTTGCAGAGTATTTTGCAGAGTATTTTGCAGAGTATTTTGCAGAGTATTTTGCAGAGTATTTTGCAGAGTATTGCGCAGGGTGATGCAGAGTATTGTGCAGGGTATTGCAGAGTATTGTGCAGGGTATTGCGCAGGGTATTGCAGAGTATTGCACAGGGTATTGCGCAGGGTATTGCAGAGTATTTTGCAGAGTATTGCGCAGGGTATTGCCGGGTATTGCAGAGTATTGCGCAGGGTATTGCAGAGTATTTTGCAGGGTATTGCGCAGGGTATTGCAGAGTATTTTGCAGGGTATTGCGCAGGGTATTGCGCAGGGTATTGCAGAGTATTGCGCAGGGTATTGCAGAGTATTGCACCAGGGTATTGCAGAGTATTGCACCAGGGTATTGCAGAGTATTGCACCAGGGTATTGCAGGGTATTGCAGAGTATTGCGCAGGGTATTGCACCAGGGTATTGCAGGGTATTGCACCAGGGTATTGCAGAGTATTGCACCAGGGTATTGCAGAGTATTGCACCAGGGTATTGCAGGGTATTTTGCAGAGTATTGGCAGGGTATTTTGCAGAGTATTGGCAGGGTATTGCACAGGGATGGCTGAGCAGGGATGGATGGATGGCTGGATCTGTGACTGCAATTGTCACAGATCCAGCCCACAGTGCTGCTGCTGCCATCCGCTCTCTCCCCCTCCCCTCTCACACTGTACCGATCGGTACAGAGAGGGGAGAGAGGAACCGGCGTCATCACATGACGCCGGTCTGTTTACAAGTGATTGCTCCGTCATTTGACGGAGCGATCACGTGGTAAACGGCCGCTATCAGCGGCGATTTACCGCGATTTGTGATGTGCCGGGTCCTCTGGACCTGGCGGTCACAGAGTTTCCCGTGTGCACGCGCCAGGGGGCGCACGGGAGCGCGATTCTGGGAGGACGTTATATAACGTCCTCCCAGAGTTAAGCAACCACCTTGTCGACGTTATTTGTCGGCAGGTGGTTGTTAACTGGTTAATGATGCATAAAGTGAAAAAAAAAAAGTCAAATATTCCTTTAAATATCGTACCTGGGGGGTGTCTAAAGTATGCCTGTGAAGTGCCACGTGTTTCCCGTGTTTAGAACTGTCCCTGCACAAAATTACATTTCTAAAGGAAAAAGTAGGATTTTTAAAACAGCTTACCTGTAAAATCCTTTTCTTGGAGTACATCACGGGACACAGAGCAGCATAGTCATTACTATGTGGGTTATATAGAATTACCTTCAGGTGCTGGCACTGGCAACTTCCAAAACAGGAAGTACCCTCCCCTATATAAGCCCCTCCCATCCGGGAGTACCTCAGTTTTGTAGCAAAGCAATACGTGTCCCCAAAAGAGGGGTGGGAGCTCTGTGTCCCGTGATGTACTCCAAGAAAAGGATTTTACAGGTAAGCTGTTTTAAAAATCCTACTTTCTTGTTCATACATCACGGGACACAGAGCAGCATAGTCATTACTATGTGGGACGTCCCAAAGCAATGCCAAATGAGGGGGGGGATACACCATACATAAGCTGGGCGCCATCAGGCATGAGGATCTTTTGCGGCCTGCAACACACTGCGCCCAAAGGCGACATCCTCCTGACTTCTAACGTCCACCTGGTAGAACCTAGTAAACGTGTGTACTGAAGACCATGTTGCGGCCTTACAAATTTGAGCCAGGGAGGCCTGGTGATGCACTGCCCATGAAGTTCCAACTGCTCTCGTGGAGTGCGCCCTAACTTTGAACGGAGGCGGTCTACTTCTCAAGCCATAGGCTTGTATTATGACCTGTCGAATCCACTTGGCTAAAGTAGATTTTGATGCTGCCTGACCCTTTCTGGGGCCTTCCGGCAGAACAAACAAGGAATCCGTTCTACGAATCTGAGCAGTGGCTTTTAGATAAGCTTTAACTGCTCTTACTACATCCAAAGAATGCAATAACTTTTCCTCTACCGAGCTTGGTTTGGGGAAAAAAGAAGGAAGAACCACATCCTGGTTCAAGTGAAACCTCGATACCACCTTAGGAAGAAAGGCTGGGTGAGTGAATACTACTCTGTCCTTATGGATAACCAGATATGGCTCTTTACAGGACATGGCGGCTAATTCCGACACTCTTCTAGCCGAGCATATGGCTACTAAAAATATCAATTTTCTGGTGAGTAGAACCAAGGAAATGTGCCGCAAAGGTTCAAACGGCTGCTTCTGCAGAACCGACAGAACCAAATTTAGATCCCATGGGCATATGGGAGCTTTAATCGGTGGAATAATACGAGTCACCCCTTGCATAAAGGATTTGACAAGTGAATGCATAGCCAGGGGCCTTTGAAATAGTATTGATAAGGCCGAAACCTGGCCCTTGATAGTACTTAAGGCAAACTTCCTGTCTACAGCCCACTGCAGGAAGTCCAGAATTCTGCCTATAACGTACTTACGTGGATGCCATTTTCTGGCCTCGCACCAAGTGATGTACACCTTCCAAACTCTATAGTAGATCTGCCTGGATACAGGCTTCCTGGCATTGATTATAGTTGATACCACAGAGTTAGAGAGACCTCTCTTCTTTAGGATGTGGGATTCAATAGCCAGGCCGTTAAACTTAGAGTTAGTAAGGAAGGGTGGTATATCGGTCCTTGCGAAAGCAGGTCCGGACGACGTGGAAGGGTTCAAGGACTCCCCACAGACATTTTGATGATCTCCGCGTACCAGGCCCTTTGGGGCCACGCTGGAGCCACCAGGATCACCGGCTTCTTCTCCAACCTGACTCTGCGAAGGAGTCGAGGCAACAATTGTAGCGGAGGGAATGCATATATCAGTCTGAACTGATCCCAAGGGAACACCAGAGCATCCGAGCCGCAAGCGAGGGGATCCCTTGTCCGGGAGACAAATCTGTCCACCTTTGCGTTGAATCTGGATGCTAGCAGATCTACATCCGGTGTTCCCCACCGCTGACATATTGCTCGGAAGACCTCGGGATGAAGGGACCATTCCCCTGGGCATAACTGTTGGGGACTCAGAAAGTCCGCCTTCCAATTCTCCACCCCTGGAATGAAGACAGCTGATATACATGGGACATGCTTTTCTGTCCATTCCAGGATGTGACTTACTTCCCTCTGGGCTGCACGACTCCTGGTGCCTCCCTGATGATTGATATATGCCACTGCTGTGGCATTGTCTGATTGAATTCTGACAGGGGACCCTTGGAGTCTGGATGTCCAGGCTACTAGGGCATACCGGGCTGCTCGTATCTCTAAGAGATTGATGGGCAGGGTTTTTACTACATTTGACCATCTGCCCTGGAGAGACCATTGCTCCAGTACTGCCCCCCAGCCTATAAGGCTGGCATCTGTAGTGACCACCTTCCAAGATATCGGACTGAAGGGTTTTCCCTTCTGGAGATTCTGGGGGATCAACCACCAGCAGAGACTCTTCCGAACGGAAGGGGACAAAGCCATCGGGAAGTCTAGAGCCTGAACTTTTCCGTTCCAGGCTGACAATATGGCCCTCTGTAAATTCCTTGAGTGGAATTGGGCGTATGGCACAGCTTCGAATGATGCTACCATCTTTCCTAGCAGCCTCATGCACAGGCGTATGGACGGCTGTCTTTTTGCACAAAGCAGACGGACCAAGCCCCTCAAAGAGGATACCTTGTCTAGAGGTAAGAAAATCTTCCTCTGGTCTGAATCCAGCCGTAGCCCTAGATATACCAGGTTTTTCACTGGCTGTAGGGCTGACTTGTCCAGGTTGATGACCCAACCGTGAGATTCTAGATACTTGATTGTACCGACAATTACCACTTCTAGCTTGGCAACTGAGTGGTCCATCAACAACAGGTCGTCTAGGTATGCCATTATCGTTACACCTCGTGTTCTTAGATCGGCCATCAGTGGGGCCAGAATTTTTGTGAACACTCGTGGTGCTGTGGCCAGACCGAATGGTAAGGCTCTGAACTGAAAATGGCGCCCTTCTACTGCAAAGCGTAGAAATTTTTGATGACCTGGAAAGATGGGAACATGCAAGTAAGCATCTTTGATGTCGATCGAGGCTAACCATTCCTCCCCTTGTAGGGCAGCGGTGACCGATCGGATCGACTCCATCCGGAAAGACCGGACGTTTAGAAATTTGTTTAGACTCTTTAGGTCCAATATGGGTCTTATGTCCCCGTTTGGCTTCGGGACTGTGAAAAGGTTTGAGTAGAAACCCAACCCCCACTCTTCCATAGGAACCTCCATAATTACTCCTTGGAGCAATAGTTGTTCTAACGCCAATAGGAGAGACCCTCTTTTCCGAGGGTCTCTTGGCATGCCTGACCACATAAAATGGGAAGGAGGAGACTCTTTTAACTCCAACTTGTATCTCAGAGTTACTGCGGAGAGCACCCATCTGTCTTTGATCGTCTCCCGCCAGGTCTCTGCGAACAACTGAAGTCTTCCCCCCACCCGTTTGAGTGGGGGCAGCCCTTCATAGGCTTGACTTGGAGGCTGGTTTAGTACCCCTTCGGATCCAGGGTTTCTTATTACCCTGTGACTGTCCCTGGTTTTTACCCCCTGAGTTTGACCGAGGAGGCCGTCGGAACTGCTTAGTAGCAGACGTCGCAGGGATAGGAGAGGTAGTCCTCTTAAAAGATGGACCCTTAGACCTCTTCTTACTCGGTAAGAGAGTACTTTTACCACTGGAAATCATCTGGATATACTTATCCAGGTCCTCGCCAAAAAGGCGTTCCCCATGAAATGGGAAGCTAACTAAGAGCTTCTTACAGGGAGCTTCAGCAGACCAGTTTTTGAGCCACAGAAGCCTACGCATATGTACCAAAGACAGCGTGAGGCGGGAGGCCTGATGGATAGAATCCTTGATGGCGTCAACCGCAAAGCATAATGCTCTAGGCAGATCAGCCAGAGCCTGGGCCTGCTGGTCTGGCAAATTCCTCAGGACCATTTTCATTTGATCCTTTAAAGCTTGGCAGACCCCAATAGCTGCCACTGCTGGCTGTGTAACAGCCCCTGCTGTGGAAAAAGCAGATTTTAATAAAGATTCCAATTGTTTATCCACTGGATCTTTGAACATTTGAACATTATCTACTGGACATGTCAGTGATTTGTTCACAGAAGAGATGGCTGCATCCACCGTAGGAACATTCCATCTCTGGGTGAACTTTTCCTCCATGGGATAGATCACCGGAAAATTTTTAGGCGGAACAAATAGTTTATCAGGATGTTCCCAGTCCTGGTATATAAGTCCTTCCAATAATGGATGTATTGGAAAGGAGCAATTAACCTGGGGAGCTTTTAGCGACCCCAATGAGGAGACGGCAGTAGTTGATGGTTCAACAAGAGGCATTTTAAATGCAGATCGAACCATGTCAGTTAGGGTCTGGACCCACAATCTTTCAGTCTGTGATGCTGAAAATGGTTCATCTACTGTCGATTCCTCAAAAACAGAGTTAACCTCCTCCTGATCCCCTTCAGGTAGGTCGGTCCCTTCCTGGGACTGTTGCTCTGCCAACAGGCACTCTAATGGAGGTGATGGAGATCTGGCGCGCTTTCTTTCCTGTAGAGAAGAAGCGATCAATGCTGCCAATCTCTGCTCCAATCCCTCCAGAGTTGAGGAAAAAACCTCCTCTGTTATATATGCAGGAGCAGGTGGACTGAGGACAGCCGCAGTACCTGGCACTCCCGGGGGTTCCTTATGGGTATTAACCTCTGATTTCTCAGGGGAGGAGGGTGCAGATGACTGCTCCAGATCCTCAGAGCCCGATGGAGACCCCCTACACTTCCTGAGAGGTATAGCTCAGAGTTTTTTAGGCGGCATATTCCTTAGTTCAAAGCTGAGGTATTCCAGCCGCAATACACCCCTTACTGAAATAGTCTAATGCAATTTTGCTGCTATGTACATCAGTGGGTGTCTACTAATGCGTCTTTCTGGGGATGCCTGTATCAACCGCCCACTGTAAGCCCCTATACCATGCTACCAGCTCCTTTTCATGCTCTGTGTCCATAGCAAGCAGCGTGGAACTGAGTCCTTTTATCTTGCTGGGACGCCCGCACATGCACAGAAGCGCTGGGCGCACAGAGCGCGTCATCCGCCAGGCTCCGCCCCCTTTTTTGAAGCTAAATTTTATAAAAGAAAGCGTGTGTGCGCGCGCACGCGCGTGCATGTGTGCGCTCTTGGCGCCATGTAGGGAGAGGAGCCAGGGTCCCTGTTTCACCAGGACTCGGGGATGGAAGGAAACTACTTGGCAGCATGACAGAGGAATGCAGCTTCCCTGATAGAGAGCTCACTCATCTGTCTGGACTTTCACCATGGAAGGAATAGTCCCAAGAAAAAAAGACGTTCCACAGCGGCCTCTAGTGGACAAACACAGGTACCGCACTTTTGTCTTTTTTTTTTTTTTTTTTTTAAACCTCCTTTATGAAAAAAACATTTCCAGGTTTACAGTTTTTAAAACTTCCTTTATGAAAAAACATTTCTAGGATTTCTTAGGCATATACAGCTATTAGCGGGAATACCTTTTAGGTAACAGGCAGAAAGACATATTAGGCTTGGGGGTCCCCTCAATAGAACCAAGTTCCTGAGGGGCCCCCACTTACCTTTTCCCCGCCGCAGGACTTTGTTTGGTCCACAGAAGCCCAAACTTCACCTTTCACGGCAGGCATTGTACTAGACCTTCAGGGACCGGGTTCCCAAGGATTCCACTCCCCTGGACCTGTATAGCACCCTGCACAGATAGCCTCTTGGTTTTGGGTATGACCAGAGCTCTGGAACCCAGGGTCCAGCCCTCCTAAGAGAGGCATTACAGGCAAAACCTTGCTCTTCTCTGCAAGGCCCGGGTACCGACCGTTTAGCTATGAAGCTTTTTTGGTCGGATCCGGAATAGCTTGCTAAGGCCCAGAGAACCTGTACACAAGCCCAGATGAATACATGTTAACCTTGGCCAACACCTTAGACACTGGCAAAAAACTGAGGTACTCCCGGATGGGAGGGGCTTATATAGGGGAGAGTACTTCCTGTTTTGGAAGTTGCCAGTGCCAGCACCTGAAGGTAATTCTATATAACCCACATAGTAATGACTATGCTGCTCTGTGTCCCGTGATGTATGAACAAGAAAAAGCCATTTAAAACTGCTTGCGGCTTTAATGTAATGTCTGGTCCCGGTAATATGGATGAAAATCTTTAAGAAAAATGGCATAGCTACCCCATCACACCCCCCCCTACCCCAGCCCATTACCAGCCCCTTTGGGTCTTGTATGGATATCAAGGGGAACCCCGCACACAAAATAAAAAAGGCCCTATATACTCTGAACAGCCGTATACAGGCGGTGCATACAAGACAGGGACTGTAGGTTTGTTCTTTGTTCTTATGTAGAATCTGTTTGTAATTTTGAACAGGTACATTGTTTAAGTGTAGCTCCAGCCAAAAAATCTATTTTTAAGCTTTTTGGAAAACGTAGGGAAGGGTTATCACCCCTGTAACATTTGTTTTGCTGTCTGTGCAGTGTGCACCTGTTCAGAACAGTTCACCTCACTTTCCGTCCTAATGACAAATGTTTTTTGAAAATTTGTTTTTTTTATTGAAACAAGAATTGGTGATAAAGCATCAGTGGAGAGGAGACACTTTTTTTCCCATATTAACTCTTACAGGAGAGAATTTGCCTTCCTAGGGGTAGATTTCCTCTCACTTCCTGTTGTATCCTTCCGTTTGCAAGGAGGAGTCGTTTGTAAGTTGAATGTTTGAAAGTAGGGGCCTGCCGTATATACTCAGCTGAAATTTGCCCCTTACATGTTGGTGTTGCCACAACACTGTGAGCCCTCACAGTTACTCTTGGTGGGCGCATGAATGGGCCCTGCTGTGAATTATTAGATCAAGAATTGTAATTGCATGCCCCTGTTGAACAGGGGCTGAAAAATTGGGCCTTTGGTGGTGGTGGTGGTGGTGTTGACACAATACTGTAAGGCCTCACAGTTACTCTTGGTGGGTGCAGGGATGGGCCCTGCTGTGAATTATTAGATCAAGAATTGTAATTACATGCCCCTGTTAAACAGGGGCAGAAAAATTGGGCCTTAGGCACTGGTGCCACAACACTGCAACCCCTCACAGATACTGTACTTGGAGCACAGCAATGAGCCCTGTTGCAAAGTATTGCATCAAAAATTGTAATTACACGCCCCTGTTAAACAGGGGCAGAAAAATTGGGCCTTAGGCACTGGTGCCACAACACTGCAACCCCTCACAGATACTGTACTTGGAGCACAGCAATGAGCCCTGTTGCAAAGTATTGCATCAAAAATTGTAATTACACGCCCCTGTTAAACAGGGGCAGAAAAATTGGGCCTTAGGCACTGGTGCCACAACACTGCAACCCCTCACAGATACTGTACTTGGAGCACAGCAATGAGCCCTGTTGCAAAGTATTGCATCAAAAATTGTAATTACACGCCCCTGTTAAACAGGGGCTGAAAAATTGGGCCTTAGCCACTGGTGCTGGTGCCACGACACTGCAACCTCTCCCAGATACTCTAGTTGGAGTGCAGGAATGAGCCCTGCTGCAAAGCATTGCATAAAAAATTGTATATTCATGCCCCTGTTAAACAGGGGCTGAAAAATTGGGCCTTAGCCACTGGTGGCGGCACCCAGAAACAAAAATGTTCTTCCAAGCTATCATCATCAATTGGATCATTGAGGAGGAGGAGGATAGTCAGTCAACATAACAGGACAGTCTCTCAGCATCAGCATCAGTCTTGAAGGGATGTGACATTTGAAAATAAATTAGTCTGTTATATCAGCTTCAGGTGTTTGGTAGCTGGTGGTGATCCAAGACTGGTTCATCTTTATGAAGGTCAGTCGATCAACCGAGTCGGTGGACAGGTGCACCCTGTGATCCGTGACAAATCCTCCAGCAGCACTGAATGTGCGTTCTGAAAGAACGCTGGATGCAGGACAGGCCAGTAGCTCAATTGCATACTGTGCAAGCTCTGGCCAGTGATCCATCCTCAAGACCCAGTAAGCCAGAGGATTTTTGGTGGGGAAAGTGTCCAAGTCTGACCTTGCCCCTAGGTATTCCTGCACCATGTATATCAGACGCTGGCGATGGTTGCTGGAACCGATCATACCTTGGGGCTGCGGACTAAAGAATTGTCTGAACGCATCGGTCAGACGGCCACCTTCCCCACCACTCCTTCTTTGACTGACCGAAGCTTCAGCAACTCGTTGTCCAGGACCAGGAGTTTGTAACCTCCCAGTCTCTGGGAACGCGTTGCACAGACCTTTCTGCAAGGCCTCCCGGAGTTGTCTCATCCTCTGCTCCCTCTGCGATGGTAAAATAGGGTCCGCAACCTTACCCTTGTACCGTGGATCAAGGAGAGTGGCCAGCCAGTAATGGTCCCTCTCCTTGATTCGAAGAATACGAGGATCCTTCCGCAGACTTTGCAGGATCAGGGAGGCCATGCAGCGTAGGTTAGCTGAGGCATTCGGTCCGGAGTCCTCTGGGTCACTAAGGACGACATGATCCGCAGCCACCTCCTCCCAGCCACGTACAAGTCCACTGGTTTCTTGGGACTGTAAATCATCCCTAAAAGACTGCTGCTGATGATGCTGAGTGCCAGGCTCCACCTCCATGCTGACACAATCCTCCTCCTCCTCCTCCTCCTCTTCCTGTGCGATGGGTGGGACAGAAGGAACACTGTCTGGGTAAAGGGGGCCTTGAGAGGCAAGGAAGTCCTCCTCTTCCTGCCTCTGTTCTGCCTCAAGTGCCCTGTCCATTATTCCACGCAGCGTATGTTCCAACAGGTGGACAAGAGGTACAGTGTCACTGATGCATGCACTGTCACTGCTCACCATCCTCGTGGCCTCCTCAAATGGTGCCAGGACAGTGCATGCATCCCTGATCATGCCCCACTGGCGTGGTGAAAAAAAACCGAGCTCCCCTGACCCTGTCCTGGTGCCGTAGTCGCACAGGTACTCATTGATGGCCCTCTGCTGCGTGTGCAGCCGCTGCAGCATGGCCAACGTTGAGTTCCACCTGGTGGGCATGTCACATATAAGGCGGTTCTTGGGCAGGTTCAACTCCTTTTGCAGCTCAGCCAGGCGAGCACTGGCATTATAAGATCTGCGGAAATGCACACAGACTTTCCTGGCCTGCCTCAGGACATCCTGTAAGCCCGGGTACCTGCCCAAGAACCGCTGCACCACCAGGTTAAGGACGTGAGCCACACAGGGCACATGGGTCAGTTGTCCCTATCGGAGGGCGGAGAGGAGGTTGGTGCCATTGTCGCAAACCACCATTCCTGGCTTAAGCTGGCGTGGCGTCAACCACCTCTCAGCCTGCCCCTGCAGAGCAGACAGAACCTCTGGCCCAGTGTGGCTCCTGTCCCCCAAACACACAAGCGCAAGCACGGCATGGCATCTTTTTGCCTGCGTACTTGCGTAGCCCCTTGAACGCCTATGGAGCACCGCTGGTTCCGAGGACAAAGCACAGGAAGAGGCCATGGAGGAAGAAGAAGAGGAGGGGGTGGAGGAGAGAGGTGTGTCACAACCAGTAGTAGCATTTTGGAGGCGTGGCGGCGGAAACAACCTCCAACACTACTGCACCTTGTCCTGCATCCTTCCCAGCTGCCAAAAGAGTGACCCAATGGGCCGTGAAAGAAAGGTAACGTCCCTGTCCATGCCTGCTGGACCATGAGTCAGCGGTAATATGCACCTTACCGCTGACCGCCCTGTCCAGCGAGGCCAAGACATTGCCTTCCACATGCCGGTAGAGAGCCGGAATCGCCTTCCGTGAGAAAAAGTGGCGTTTGGGAACCTGCCACTGAGGAATCGCACATTGCAGAAACTCACGGAAGGGGGCCGAGTCTACCAACTGAAAAGGCAGCAGTTGAAGCGCTAGCAATTTAGCCAAGCTAGCATTCAACCACTGGGCATGTGGATGGCTGGGAGTGAACTTCTTTTGACGGTCCAGCAGCTGGAGCAGGGAAATTTGCCTGCTAGAATCGGACGTCGGTGTACTGCTAGCAGAGTGCCCGCAAGTACTTGGCTGTGACACACCTAATTCTACACCTTCATTCCTCTCAGTGCAGGTTTCAGAGAGGACTGAAGGTATAGTGGGGTTGGAGATCCCAGCTGATGCGGTGCAAGGAGAGGTCCACTTTGTTCTTTGGTGTGGGTCTTTAAGGTAGGCTTGCCAACGAGCTGCATGGCAGGTCAACATATGTCTGGTCAAGCATGTGGTGCCCAAGCGGGTGATGTTTTGGCCACGCGATATACACTTGAGACATATGTTGCAAACAGCAGCTGTGCGATCTGATGCACTCGACTCAAAAAAGGCCCACACCAAAGAACTTTTTGAATAACGGGCAGAGGCAGCGCCCTGCACAGGCGGAGCTCTGCGGTGTGATTCCGTCGGTGTGCTGCCCTTACGCTGGCCCCCCGAGGGCATCCTGCCTCATTGGAGATGTGCCTCCTCCTCATCCTCCTCTCTCCTATTAGGCACCCACGTGGAGTCAGTGACCTCATCATCCCCTCCCTCCTCATCACTGGAGCCAATCTGGCAGTATGCTGCAGCTGCTGGAACATGACTGCCAGATTGGTGTCCTTGAGCATCCCCTCTCTCTTCTCTCACGCTACTGCCTTCCTCTAGCTGGGTATCATCATCAGACCCTTCAAAACGCTGGACATCCTCCTGGAGCATGTACCCAACACTGTGCTCAAACAGTTCGGGGGACTCCTAAGGAGGACATGGTTGGTCTAGGGAAGGAGTGACTGATGATGACATTGATACCAGGGAAGAGGACGCTTTGGCAGCTGCTTTGACAGTACCCTGAGCCTGGGTGAGAGAGGATGAGGAGGATGAGGAGGGCTTGGTCATCCACTCTACCAAGTCTTCGGCATGATGCGGCTCAACACGTCCAGCTGCCGAAAAGAAGGACAAGCGTGTCCCATGGCCACGTGCTGATGGCGATGCACCGCGTCCACGACCAGCACTGTTGTCTCTAGACACAGAGCCTGCTTGCCCTCTTTTATTGGCTCCTGACTGTCTGCCTCTCCTTGTTTGCCTTCCAGACATTCTAATGGCCTGCAGGGAAATGGGAAAACCAGCAATAAGACCTAGCTTCAGGAGTATATTTTGCAGGAATCACACTACGCCTGCTGTAGGTGCTGCAAATGCCTGTTGGTGTAACACACCAGGAAAACGCAGCAATACAGGCTAACTTCAGGTGTAATATGATCAGGAGGCACACTCCGCCCGCTGTAAGTGCTGCAAATGCCTGTTGGTGTAACACACCAGGAAAAAGCAGCAATACAGGCTAACTTCAGGTGTAATATGATCAGGAGGCACACTCCGCCCGCTGTAAGTGCTGCAAATGCCTGTTGGTGTAACACACCAGGAAAAAGCAGCAATACAGGCTAACTTCAGGTGTAATATGATCAGGAGGCACACTCCGCCCGCTGTAAGTGCTGCAAATGCCTGTTGGTGTAACACACCAGGAAAACGCAGCAATACAGGCTAACTTCAGGTGTAATATGATCAGGAGGCACACTCCGCCCGCTGTAAGTGCTGCAAATGCCTGTTGGTGTAACACACCAGGAAAAAGCAGCAATACAGGATAACTTCAGGTGTAATATGATCAGGAGGCACACTCCGCCCGCTGTAAGTGCTGCAAATGCCTGTTGGTGTAACACACCAGGAAAAAGCAGCAATACAGGCTAACTTCAGGTGTAATATGATCAGGAGGCACACTCCGCCCGCTGTAAGTGCTGCAAATGCCTGTTGGTGTAACACACCAGGAAAACGCAGCAATACAGGCTAACTTCAGGTGTAATATGATCAGGAGGCACACTCCGCCCGCTGTAAGTGCTGCAAATGCCTGTTGGTGTAACACACCAGGAAAAAGCAGCAATACAGGCTAACTCCAGGTGTAATATGATCAGGAGGCACACTCCGCCCGCTGGAAGTGCTGCAAATGCCTGTTGGTGTAACACACCAGGAAAACACAGCAATACAGGCTAACTTCAGGTGAAATATGATCAGGAGGCACACTCCGCCCGCTGTAAGTGCTGCAAATGCCTGTTGGTGTAACACACCAGGAAAAAGCAGCAATACAGGCTAACTTGACACTGACACTCTCCCTGCCTATCCTTCTCTCTCCCTGCACACAAGGTTTAGCAAAGAATGTGACACTGACACTGTCCCCTGCCTATCCTTCTCTCTCCCTGCACACAAGGTTTATCAAAGAATATGACACTGACACTCTCCCTGCCTATCCTTCTCTCTCCATGCACACAAGGTTTAGCAAAGAATGTGACACTGACACTGTCCCCTGCCTATCCTTCTCTCTCCCTGCACACAAGGTTTAGCAAAGAATATGACACTGACACTCTCCCTGCCTATCCTTCTCTCTCCCTACACACAAGTTTGAGGTACAAATAGCACTGACACTGTCCCTGCCTATGTAACTCTTTCCCTGCGCCGGAACACACTACACTACAGTGCTGGCGGCCTTTTGTAGAGTGGGGCGTGTGCTAAACCCCCTGAGCTATAATTGGCCACAGGCAACCTGCCTGTGGCCAATTATGGCTCTCCTAGCTGCCGGCGCTGTGATTGGCCAAGCATGCGGGGTCACAGTGCATGCTTGGCCAATCACAGCGCCGGGATTGCACTGCGATGGCGCAGTGTATTGTGGGCCGTTCGCGTCACTGGAATTTGGCGCGAACGGCCCAAATCGTTCGATGTTCGCCGAACGGTCGAACAGCCGATGTTCGAGTCGAACGTACGTTCGACTCGAACACCGAGCTCATCCCTATTGGTCAGCTTAAACGTGTATTGCAATATATGTGAACTAGATATCCCTGTTTTTCATTGCATAGTTTGCTGGGAAGGGTGTAGCAGTGTGCAAAGGGTCCATCCAGAATTTGTATGTGGTCATACCCCTTTAGCACCTGATAGTTCAAATACATGTACAAGCTATTGGGATTTGAACACATGTATATCTTTTGTCTGTCTAATAAAAATTGTGCCGCACCAAAATGCATGGTAATTTTTTATGTTTACCACATGTTTTGGCACGAGCGAAAGAGCACAAAAGCAAGGTGAGTGGGGATAAGAATTATTGGTACTACTGCACATCTGCAAAAGGGCTGCATGTTTTTGTGTGCTATTTTTGTGTGTTGTTTTTGTGTGTTTTGTGTGATGTGTGTTGCAAGTGTAGCACGGACCTTTTTCTCGCCTGGCTCACTTGCAAGTCAAGGCACACCGTGCTATATGCCCGTACCCTCCTGTTTGAAGAGGTTAAGCAGTGTACACAAATTTTGGGTCCTGCAGCGAATTACCTTCCTCTACTGGTTCTTATCCCCAGCGTATGGGTCAAGTCTTTATTTCTTCCCCCAAAGAAGCCAATGTCCAGAAACACTTTAACTCCAACAGAGAGTTTATTTTCTATTTGCTGCGTAGTAGATAGGGACAGATAGATGAAGGAAAGAATAAGTGTAAGGGATTAGATCCAGGCAAAACCAGTAACTTAGATCCCGAGTGGGTTTAGCTCACCCGGATAGTCTTCTCTGACAGTCCTAGCAGCCGGTGTGGAGCTTGAACAGTTCTGTCACCCTATCCCCTCCAGGGACGGGTGCAGGAGATCCTCTAACCTCTGTAGACTTTAAGAACAGGATAATGCCAATGAGCACTCTACAGGTTAGCTTTCCTGAATAAAGAATCCTTCCCTCTGACAGGTAACCAGGTCTCTCCTGAGACAGCAATCTTCCATTACTCATCTCCTCAGTGGGACCGATCCTCCCCTGGCTTCCTCTCGGTCAGAGCGGGTACCCTCACCTGGGCACCAATGAGCGAATTATAGACCCAGTTAAAGGTACTGGGCCTACCTGGAACGTTGCAGCCTCGGGCCAAAGGTGCCCGAGACTTCTCGCCCAGTCCTCGCTCCCCCAGAGGGGCAGACCCCTCGGGCTCCTCCACTCTCGACTCCAACTCCTCAACCCCCACTCCGACTCCCCTAAAAATATGGCGTCTGCCCCTTATGTACCCTCTCCCAGCATATACAGCAGGCCGACCATGCCCACTGTACCGCTGCCGAGAGAGGACACCCTAAGGCGCAGCAATGCCACCGCTGGCTCAACCCTGACCTGATATGGCAACGCCACCTACAGGCCACAGGGAACCATACACCAGGCAGCATCACATAGGCAGACGCAAATACTTAGCAATCAAAGTGATCCGAGCCTGGCTACCAGCTCAGACCAACCCCTAAATTTAGGCACATATCACCCCTAAAAAGTAAAGGGCCGCTACACAAGAATACATTACATTTTGCACACATTCTGCAACGCACAAATGTCAACCTAGGGCAAGAGAGAGGAGGCTAAGGGAGTCCTTGTACTCCCAAATCACAAATACTATTCCCACCTGCAATGAAAGCAGCTTCTACTTCTCTCCTGTCATGTGATTTGTCACATGACTTGAAGAGCTAGAAAGAAGGGCAGTCTACCCTCACTCCTCAGCAGCACTGCACTGAGACTGAGGTAAGTTCTTAGTCTAAATGCCGGCTCCCTTGTGGGCTAGAGAGAGGAGGAAGCCAAAAATATTTCCAACAGTAGTCAGCTGCTGCTTGTTCTGACAGACGTGATGCTGCAGTCGCACCAATGCCACCATCAACACAGCGCCAGGGGAATGCGCCCTTCTCCCAGCCCTGCTTCAAGCCCTATCCCAATCTCTCTATGTTCACTTGATCAGCAGCACTTCTTATGCTTTCCCTATCACAGCTAAAGCATATTGTTAGTATGGCTGCTGTGACCTCACCTTTTTTAGTTAGGAGGATGACATATCCAAAATCCTTCTTATTGCCCTTCTAAGTCAGCTAAACTAAGTTTTAGGGCCAGGTAGTGTATTATGGTTACAAAAAATCAGTCCGACTAATTTCTTAAATTTCATAAATTCTCCAGAACCACAAATTTCAAACTTGATGGATTTACCAGAAACCCATGGTAGTGACCAACCCAAACCTCATCCCTACTGTTCACTATCCATGTGTAGTATTTACCCAAAGTTCTTATTTTCTGCTTCTGTGATTTACTGCTTTTCCCAGAAGTCTGCACTAAGTCTCAGTTCAGTCATCCTGTGCAATAGGGAAATAATTTTTAACACATTTTAAGGCTCATCTATGTCTAGAAGGATAGAATTTTTACAACACCAAAATCATTCAGGTGGTTATAATGAAGGCAGTCTCTAAGCAAATAGTTTAAGAAAAGACAGGCTAAAGCAAACAGCAATCTCTTCAAAATAGAGAAGTGTATAAATCTGATAAATGTTTTCTAACATCCCTGCCATGTATAATACTCACCTGGAAGGGATTATTTTTTCCTCAATATAACAGAAACTACACTTCAAATAAATTGCAATTTTCTCAGATCTGAAAATAATGATTTTGAGTTGCATTTTTAAGACTAATCACAATCAGGGATGAGTGAATTATTTATCCAGATGCATTTATTCTATAGCGGGAAAGCTTTACTTTGCAAGGATGAAGACTGGAATATGCTTTTACCAAATATTAATTTGAGGAAAGAAAGATATATGCAACCACCAAATGCCATTTTTTTTTTGTTTAAAGCTGAACAATGGACACAAAAACTTTAATGTAAATATATTCTTCAATAGCCACAAATGATATAAATCCTCTTTATGTGCACCAAATGCCTTTGCAAACCTACTTCTACCTTGTAAAATTAGCAGTGACATCATCAGTGTGCTGTATATATACAGCAGGCCCCAATCACTACAGGCTGCCTGCAGAAAACTATGAGGGGCGGAGATAATACCAGTCACCCTGCACAAGGAGAGAGAGCAGCAGTGACCGTTTTTTATTACAGGAAGCTCCTGCACAGAGGCAAAGTTTCATACTGGATTACTGCACAGATATGGAAGAAATACACAAAGTACACCATGATTCAAGTAAGAATACACATGTCTCTTGAATTCAGACAATATTGGCATATCCTAGAGGTCAGCTTTAAATAACTTTGTGTCAAAGTTAGAAGAAAAGAGCATCTTGAAATGTTTAGCTATTGTGTAAAACAAATAACAAACATACAGTACAATTAAAGGGGCCCCGATCCGCCTCTTCTCGGGTCCCTCAGCGACGCTCCTGGCTCCTCTTCTCGAGTGCCCCATCGGAGAATCCTACGTGGACACCCGTGTGAAAATGCTTCCGTGTCCTGCTTCTGTGTCTATTTGACCCCGCCCCCCAGCGCCCACGTCGTTGAATTTGATTGACAGCAGCGGGATCCAATGGCTGCGCTAATATCAATCTATCCAATCAGGACATGAGACACCATCCAGAGCTGTGGGAAACACAGGGCTCAGGTAAGTATAGCTCTGCATAGAAACCAATCAGCTTCCAGGTTTTATTGTCAAAGCTTAATTGAACAAGCTGAAGTTAGAAGCTGATTGGCTACCATGCACAGCTGTGCCAGATTTTGCACCTTCCAGTTACAGTAAATCAACCCCAATGCCTCCATTTTATAGCAAATGGCATTCCTGGTCCTTGTATTAATATTTTGTGGCTTTGCACTTGTTGTTTATTCTTTTTGACTTTGAAGTTCTGATAGGCTAACTCTATACTTCATACATTGGAGCATATCCAGTGATTTGACACATATGTTTATGTACAGTGCCTTGAAAAAGGATTCATACCCCGTAAAAATTTTACACATTTTGTCATGTTACAACCAAAAACGTAAATGTACGGTATTTTATTGGGATTATATGCGATAGACCAACACAGAGCGGCACATAATTGTAAAGTGGAAGGAAAATAATAAATGTTTTTCAAATTTGTTAGCAAATAAATATGTGAAAAGCGTGGCGTGCATTTGTATTCAGCCCCCTTTACTCTGATTCCCCTAACTAAAATCTAGTGGAACCAATTGCCTTCAGAAGTCATCTGATTAGTATATAGAGTCCACCAGTGTGAGATTTCATCTCAGTATAAATACAGCTGTTCTGTGAAGCCCTCAGAGGTTTGTTAGAGAACCTTAGTGAACAAACAGCATCATGAAGGCCAAGGAACACACCAGACAGGTAAGGGATAAAGTTGTGGAGAAGTTTAAAGCAGGGTTAGGTTATAAAAAATAATATCCCAAGCTTTGAACATCTCACAGAGCACTGTTCAATCCATCATCCAAAAATGGAAAGAGTATGGTACAACTGCAAACCTACCAAGACATGGCCGTCCACCTAAACTGACAGGCTGGGCAAGGAGAGCATTAATCAGAGAAGCAGCCGAGAGGCCCATGGTAACTCTGGAGGAGCTGCAGAGATCCACCGCTCAGATGGGAGAATCTGTCCACAGGACAACTATTATTCGTACACTCCACAAATCTGGTCTTTATGGAAGAGTGGCAAGAAGAAAGCCATTGTTGAAAGAAAGTCATAAGAAGTCCCATTTGCAGTTTGCGAGAAGCCATGTGGGGGACGCAGTAAACATGTGGAAGAAGGTGCTCTGGTCAGGTGATACCAAAATGTAACTTTGTGACCTAAAAGCAAAAGTTATGTGTGACAGAAAACTAACACGGCACATCACCCTGAACACACCATCCCGATCATGAAACATGGTTGTGGCAGCATCATTTTGTGGGGATGCTTTTCATCAGCAGGGACAGGGAAGCTTGTCAGAGTTGATGGGAAGATGAATGGAGCCAAATATATTGCAGTCTTATGCCCTGTACACACGATAGGATTTTTCGTCAAAAAAAGTTGGATGTGAGCTTTTGGTCCGATATTCCAACCATGTGTATGCTCCATCCAACATTTTTTGTCAGATTTTCCGCCAGCAAAAGATTGAGAGCAGGTTCTCTATTTTTCCGACGGAAAAAGTTCTTGTCGGAAATTCCGCTCATCTGTATGCAATTCCGACGCACAAAAAAACACGCTTGCTCAGAATCAAGCAGAAGAGCCAAACTGCCTATTGAACTTCATTGATGTCGGCTCATCGTACGTCTTGTACTGTACGTCACTGCGTTCTTGATGGTCGGAATTTCAGACAAGATTTGTGTGACCGTGTGTATGCAACACAAGTTTGAGCCAACATTCCGTCAGAAAAAATCCACGGTTTTCTTATAGGAATATCAGATCGTGTGTATGGGGCATTAGAAAAAACCTGTTAGAGCCTGCAAAAGACTTGAGACTGGGGCAGAAGTTTGTCTTCCAGCAGGACAACGACCCTAAACATACAGCCAGAGCTATAATGGAATGGTTTCGATCAAAGCATATTTATGTGTTATGCCCCGTGCACACGACCGGGTTTTCCGATGGGAAAACTGCGAGGAGAGCTTTTGGCTTGGAATCCGTGTGTATGCTCCCTCGCAGTTTTTCCGACGGGAAAACTGCCAAACCCGCCAGACAAAAAAAAGAGAACCAGGTCTCTTTTTTCCTTCCGGGATTCCCGACAGGCTTTTATCCGTCAGAAAACCCGGCCATGTGTAGCAGAAACCTGCCATTTTTGTCAGTTTTTCTGTGGGGAAAAACTCAGATGGAGCATAAAACACGGTCGGGATTCCCGAGGAAAAGCTCTCATCTGAGTTTTCCCGACAGGAAAACCGAGTGTCTGTACGGGGGAAAAGTAGAGAGCAGGTTCTCGTTTTCCCCTCGGGATTTCCGACGGATCTTTTCCTGTTGGGAATCCCGGTCGTGTGTACTAGGCATTAGAATGGTCCAGTCAAAGTCCAGACCTAAATCCAATCGAGAATATGTGGCAAGACTTGAAAATTGCTTGAGCTATTTTGCAAAGAAGAATGGGCAAAAATTTCACTCTCTAGATGTGTAAGAAATAAATAGTGCAGCGCTAATCCAAACCATCTAATTATATAAATATTATCCAATGGTTCTGCCTAAAGACACAGTCCCAACATATGAAAAGAACCACAAAGAGTCCTAATTTAAAAATTGGAGGTCAGATGACGAAAAAAAGAGGAGATGCCATAAAACAAGGATAGGTTCCTCAAAGGTGATCAGGGTGCTTGTATATATAAATCAGTAGTGCATCCTTATAGTGCTTCCATCACCAAATATGCAGGCCGCTCACCTCAATAATTGGGCCTCTGAACAAACAGAAGACCAAATGAACCTTCCCCACAGGGGTAATAATAACGGATGAGTCTCCAAATGACTTCTATGTTCCCAAAAGGTTGTCATTCGTTGTGGCGGTGATTCTCTCCCATACAGTTGGCAGTCAGCAGCATTCATGCAAAAAACAATTGAACATACATAGTGCTCTCCGTTTCTTATCAAATAATCACATTTATTGTAAGAAAAAAACTCACATAAAAAGCACTGATCCCAGTGCTAGGAATAAAAGCCACTTGTTATATGAAGGTAGCATCTCTTTACACGTCTCAGGTGGATGAATATGATGACGTCACACAGTGGTCCCGTCCACACGCACGCTTATCATCCCTGGGGCGAGACTTCATCAGCGTATCCCTCTAGATGTGAAAAGCTGGTAGAGACATCCACAAAAAGACTTGCAGCTGTAATTACAGCGAAAACAGGTTCTACAAAGTATTGACTCAGGGGGCTGAATACAAATGCACGCCACACTTTTCATATATTTATTTGTAAAAAAAATTGAAAACCATTTATCATTTTCCTTCCAGTTCACAATTATGTACTACTTACTTTGTGTTGGTCTACCACATAAAATCCAAATAAAATACATTTAAGTTTTTGGTTTGAACATGACAAAATGTGGAAAATTTCAAGGGGTATGAATACTTTTTCAAGGCACTGTATACTAGTGCATTGTGAGTACTGTGTAACATTTTATATTCTCCAATTCTCTATATACTATATTTTCAAAAGTTTTGGGACACCTGCCTTTACATGCACATGAACTTTAACAGCATCCCAGTCTTATGCTGCTTACACACGATCAAAAAGTCTGATGTGAGCTTTTGGACGGAAATTCCGACCGTGTGTATGCTCCATCTGACTTTTGCTGTCGGAATTTTCGCCAACAAAAGATTGAGAGCACGCAGCACGCAGCACAGACCCTTTTTTCTTTTTTCCCCTTTTTTTCTTTTTATGTTGATTTTTTCTTTCTTAGGGGGGAGGGCGGGAGATGGGGGAAGAAAGTGGGATTTAAATCAGCGAACAAAAAAGAGGGTCAAATTTTCAAAGAAGGGTGTAAGGGTGTAACTCAAGCCTAGAAAGGCGGTCAATGGGACACATGGGATAGGAATTAGGTATGTGTGGTGTGCATGAAGTGGAAGAGTCAGAACCGCGGACACAAAAAATAATTACACCTTCTTATACCACATGGACACAATGAAATCACAGGAAGAATATATTAATAAGTATAGGCACGCTTCAATAATTAAGGATACACTATAAAATTGTTTATGTTTACTAGAAGTAAAAATTAATGAGCAGTAGGGCACAGGCAAAAAAGTTAACTATATGCTCCTGGAATGTCCGGGGCCTGGGAGACCCAGGGAAAAAGGTAGCAGTTTTGTCAATGGCAAGAATCTATGGGTCTGCAATTTTATGCCCTCAGGAGACACATCTCACGAATATCTCCATACCCCAATTGGGGTGGGGAGATTTTCGAATACAGTACCACTCAGTTCACATGTCTTATTCTAGGGGGGTGAGCATTTTCGTTAAATCAGGAATAATGTTTAATTGTATTCAGAGTAGGATTGATGAATTAGGGCGTTATGTTTTCTTACACTGTAAGATAGAGAACAGAACTTATATACTGGCCAATCTGTATATCCCTCCCCCTTTTAACATTACGGTCTTGTGTAGCTTGATGGAGTTTGTTCTGGACAAGACGTGGTCTTAGACCGGGAACTTGACAGATTCCCCATTACGAAGCAACCGGATAAAGTAAGGGATGACAGACTACCCCAGTTTCTGGGAGAGATAGGTCTGAGGGATATATGGAGAACGCTTAACCCTGAGACCTGGCAATACTCATGCTTCTCCAAAACACACTCCACATTGTCAAGAATAGACTTAAGCCCTGTACACACGATCGGATTTCCTATGGTTTTTAAACTGATGGATTTTTCCATCGGAAAACCGATGAAGCTGACTTCCATCAGTCTTGCCTACACACCATCAGTCAAAAAACTGACCGTTCCAAACGCGGTGACGTAAAACACTCTGATGAGCCGAGAAAAATGAAGTTCAATGCTTCTGAGCATGCGTCGACTTGATTCTGAGCATGCGTGGGTTTTTTAACCGATGGACTTGCCCATAGACGATCGGAATTTGCTATCGGTTTTTTATCCATCGGAAAAATTTAAAACATGTTCTATTTTTTGACACCGATGGAAAAAAGACCGATGGGGCCCATACACGATCGGTTTGTCTGATGAAAAAAATCCATCGGACTGTTTTCATCGGTAAAACCGATCGTGTGTACGCGGCTTTAGTTTTAGGAAACGAGGAGACGATACCTATGGTAAAGAATGTGAGTTACATGACAAGGGGGTTGTCAGACCATTCCCCGATGACAGTTATTCTAGATATGGGGGAAGCTAACCATCTGAGAGAGGGGAGAATAAATCCCCATTGGATGGAACTAATGGAGGACCCACAGGAGATACTAGGAGCTATTAAGGAATTTATTGAAATAAACCAAGGCACTGCATCAGAGGGAGTAGTATGGGACACTTTGAAGGCCTTTTTTCAAGGCACAATGATACAACAAATATCAAAAAAAAATTAAAAAACAATCTGGGGGGGGGGGGGGGGGGAAAGAACGGCCAGTGAAAGAGTGACAAAAATGGAAGAAAAATATATCAAAGACCTAACAACCTTAGAGTATGGACAGAAGCACAGCAGAACTATCGCTTAACAATGCTTAGGAAAATAGAGAATAAACAAATGTTTCAAAGGCAGTTAGCATTTGCGGAGGGGGAAAGTGCAGGCCGGATGCTTGCCCATCTAGTTAAGATGAATTCACCCACATCGATGGTTCCAGCGATTAGTGTAGGTGGGGATAGAGTATCCTCCCACACACCAGAGATAGTGGACAGATTTCGAGACTATTATTCAGATTTATACAGCTCACGACAGGAGGAAAAGAGGGAAGAAATGGACAACTTTTCGGAAAGCTGACGATCCCTCCGCTCTCCGAGATAGACAGAGAGGAATTAAATAAACCTATAACATTGGAAGAAATACAACTGACGGTACAAGAGATGGCTGGTCAGAAAACCCCTGGGCCAGATGGCCTCCCGGCTGAGACCTACTGTCACGTACCTGACGGTGACGAGCCCGGTTAGCAGAGGGAGGCCTCCCTTACGGCTCCCACCAGCGGCCCCTGGTGGTATAACAGGAGGCACGGAGGTGGAAGGGGTACGAGTGCCTGGCAGGATCAAGGACTGCAGCAGGTGATCAGGAACCAGCAGGTGAGTAGACAGGAAGCAGGAACTACAGCAGGTGACCGGAACCGGGAGGCACAGCAGGTAGACTGGAACTAGCAGGTGAGTAGACAGGAACCAGGAACTACAGCAGGTGACCGGAACCGGGAGGCACAGCAGGTAGACTGGAACTAGCAGGTGAGTAGACAGGAACCAGGAACTACAGCAGGTGACCGGAACCGGGAGGCACAGCAGGTAGACTGGAACTAGCAGGTGAGTAGACAGGAACCAGGAACTACAGCAGGTGACCGGAACCGGGAGGCACAGCAGGTAGACTGGAACTAGCAGGTGAGTAGACAGGAACCAGGAACTACAGCAGGTGGCCGGAACCGGGAGGCACAGCAGGTAGACTGGAACTAGCAGGTGAGTAGACAGGAACCAGGAACTACAGCAGGTGACCGGAACCGGGAGGCACAGCAGGTAGACTGGAACTAGCAGGTGAGTAGACAGGAACCACCGAGCAGCGGCAGGTGATCAGGAACCTGGATCAGGCAGGATCGTCAGACAAGCCAGGGTCGGGTAAATTAGCAGGCAGCGAGGTACAGAAGGATCAGGCAATACGGAAGTCAGAGACAGGCCGAGGGTCAGGTACAGGTGGATAGCAGGAGGGTCACTGAAAGCCGGGTCAGATACAGGTGGTTAAACAGATCAGGTCACTTTGGGTATACGCTGTAGAGCAGACAGCAGGGACTGTCTGCAAGTGAGAGGTTTAAGTAGCCCTTCTGGCGTCACCTGCGGGGTGCGCACGCGCACGTGCACGCGCGCGCACGCAAACGGGACCCAGGAAGTCCCGGGCGTCTGTTCCTGGCAGGATCTCCATGACATTGCCCCCTCCCAAGGGGCAGCCTCCGGATGCCCCTACGGGTAAGCTTCTCGGGGTGAGACCTCCTGAAGGCTTGTATCAGGTCTTTGGCGTGAATGTTCTCTTCCGGTTCCCAAGAGTTTTCCTCTGGTCCGTAACCCTTCCATTTTATTAAGAATTGATTCCGGTTATTTCTTCTTCGTGTGTCCAAAATGGCTTCTACCTCGAATTCCTGTTCCCCGTCTATGATGACGGGATCAGGGTGAATCGGGGTCCGACCTGTCAATGGGTTGGAAACTGATGGTTTCAACAGAGACACATGAAAAACAGGGTGGACCCTCAGGGAGTCGGGGAGCTCCAGCTCGTAGGCCACTTCGTTAATTTTCCTCTTGACAGGAAATGGCCCTAGAAACTTGGGACCCAATTTTTTGGACGGGCAAGCCAATTTTAGATTAATGGTAGAGAGCCATACTTGGTCGCCTGGTGCCAGTGCTAATTCACCCCGTCTCCTCCTGTCGTAGACCGTCTTGTTATACTCCTGAGTTTTCACCATGGTTTCGCGTAGAAGCTGGTTGTTAGAGGAGAAGAAATTTACCTTTTCCAGAACTGCGGGCACCGAGCACTCTGGAAGAGAGTTGGGCAGAAATGTGGGGTGAAACCCGAAGTTCGCGAAGAATGGGGTCTGGTTAGTTGCGGAGTGGATGGAATTATTGTAGGCGAACTCAGCTAGCGGAAGCAGGGAGAGCCAGTCATTCTGAGCAAAGGAGGAGAAACAAAGCAAATATTGCTCGAGAGTCTGATTTGTTCTCTCCGTCTGTCCGTTGGTTTGAGGATGGTAGGCCGAAGAGAATGATAGTTCTATTCCCAGGGTCTTGCAGAGGGACCTCCAGAACCGGGAGGTAAATTGTACCCCCCGATCGGAGACTATATTAGCAGGTACCCCGTGGAGCCTGACGACTTCTTTAATGAATATTTGCGCAGTTTCTGGGGCCGAGGGGGTCCCTCTCATAGGAACAAAATGTGCCATCTTGGACAGACGGTCCACTATCACAAAGATAGTGGTATGGTTCTCAACCGGGGGCAGTTCAACTATAAAGTCGGTAGAAAGCATTTTCCACGGTCTATCCGGAACGGGTAAGGGCCTCAGTAGTCCCCAGGCTTTTGGATCTGGACCCTTTATTCCGGGTACATGTAGTACAGGACTCCACAAACCTCCTGCAATCCTCGCGTAGTCGAGGCCACCAGAAGGTACGTTGAACCAACTCAGTGGTTTTAGCCACGCCAAAGTGCCCCGCAAGGGCATGATCGTGGCAGAGCTCTAGCACAGTTATCTTTAGTTCTTCTGGTACGAATATCCTGTCTTGATGCCAGAGTAATCCATCCCTGGTCTGCAGGTCCAGCTCAGAAGAGAGTTCCTGTCTAGTGGTGGCTTGTCTGATCTGGGTAAGTAGGTCCTCCTGAAGTAGAAGAAAGTTCCCAGGAGCGAGAATTGTATCGGGTGAGGAGAGTTCTTTGGATCCATGGAGCATTCGGGACAACGCGTCAGGTTTAGTGTTCTTGGCACCGGGGCGGTATGTGACATGGAAAGAGAACCGGGAAACAAAAGGGCCCAATTGGCTTGTCGTGGCTTTAGTCTCTTTGCAGTTTTCAGGTACTCTAACTTCTTATGGTTGGTAAATACTAAGATCGGGTGAGCAGCCCCTTCAAGTAAGTACCGCCATTCTTCCAGGGCGGACTTGATCGCCAAGAGTTCCCGGTCTCCCACGTCATAGTTCTTCTCTGCCGCAGATAATTTGCGAGAAAAAAAGGCCACTGGATGAAGCAAAGCCTTGGTTCCTTGCCTCTGTGACAATATTGCCCCTACAGCGACCTCAGAAGCATCTACCTCAAGCACAAATGGTAGAGAGGAATCTGGATGTTTTAAGATGGATGCAGAGGTGAAGAGACCCTTGAGAGCCTCGAAGGCCTCTTGGGCCTCAGGGGGCTTGTGTGAGCCGCAGGACTGTTGGCAGTAGGAGGAAGAAAAAGTGATCACCCCCGTGACCCAGTTGATGGTAGGATTGTGGGCTTGTAGCCAGGGCATACCGAGAATTATGGGGAACAGTGGAGAAGAGATAATGTCCAGCCGTAGATATTCTCGGTGCACCCCGGTAGAGGTGGGGACAGTGACAGGTAGGGGAGCCGTCTCCTCGACCACGGGCCCTGACTTGATAACGGACCCGTCAGCCAGGTGAACACGTAGTCCATGGGTCTTAGGAAATAGAGGGATCAGTTGAGTGCGGGCAAAAGTTGAGTCCATGAAGCAACTACAAGCCCCAGAGTCAATAATTGCGGATACTTGCAGGGTCCTTCCTGGGAGCTGCAGGGTGATAGAAAGAGCAAGGTGAGAGGAGGATTTGGTCTGAGGGTGGATCACAACAGGAGAAACTGATAAGCACTTACGGAACTTCAGAGGACAGTTCCTAACGAAGTGTCCGGATTCCCCGCAGTACAGGCACAGGTTATGCGCACGCCGGCGTTGGCGTTCCTCTGAAGTAAGGGAAGGGCGGAGGACCCCAAGCTGCATGGGTTCAGGAGCATCGTACGAGGGGGTCAGAGGTGCTGCAGGAGCTGGGTGCAGATGACTGGGGACCCGGGGAAGCATCCAGGTCGGCCAGGTGAAGCCCGTGGCCCTCTCAGCCCTCCGTTCCCTCAGGCGTCGGTCAATCTGAATTGTCAGATCGATCAGCAGGTTCAGATTCTCTGGTATTCCGACCCTAGCCAGTTCGTCCTTCAGGGGGTCAGAAAGGCCCATACGAAACTGGTGACGGAGGGCAGCATCATTCCAGCTGGTATCTGCGCTCCAGCGCCTGAATTCAGCTACATAGTCTTCCGCTGCTCTGTGTCCCTGCTGAAGGGTCCGCAGGGCGTTCTCTGCAGTGACCGAGAGCTGAGGGTCCTCATACAGTTGGGCCATGGCGTAAAAAAAAAGAGTGAGGCTGTCCAAGGACACATCTTTACGTTCTAGCAGGCGGGAAGCATGACCACCGTGGGTGCAGCTCCTGCTCCGGCGGAGGAAGTGGAGGCAATTGGACCCCCTTGAGCTCCAACGGGGTTGGTGAGGGCCCGCACTTGTCCTTCCAGGTGAGTGTAGCCTTGCTGGAGGCCCTTGACGGCCTCGGTCAGTCCTGCCAGGTGTCGGCATAGTTCCTCCATAGGTGAGGCTCCCTGCTCGGGCTCAGACATGGCTGTCTGCTGCTGTCACGTACCTGACGGTGACGAGCCCGGTTAGCAGAGGGAGGCCTCCCTTACGGCTCCCACCAGCGGCCCCTGGTGGTATAACAGGAGGCACGGAGGTGGAAGGGGTACGAGTGCCTGGCAGGATCAAGGACTGCAGCAGGTGATCAGGAACCAGCAGGTGAGTAGACAGGAACCAGGAACTACAGCAGGTGACCGGAACCGGGAGGCACAGCAGGTAGACTGGAACTAGCAGGTGAGTAGACAGGAACCAGGAACTACAGCAGGTGACCGGAACCGGGAGGCACAGCAGGTAGACTGGAACTAGCAGGTGAGTAGACAGGAACCAGGAACTACAGCAGGTGACCGGAACCGGGAGGCACAGCAGGTAGACTGGAACTAGCAGGTGAGTAGACAGGAACCAGGAACTACAGCAGGTGACCGGAACCGGGAGGCACAGCAGGTAGACTGGAACTAGCAGGTGAGTAGACAGGAACCAGGAACTACAGCAGGTGACCGGAACCGGGAGGCACAGCAGGTAGACTGGAACTAGCAGGTGAGTAGACAGGAACCACCGAGCAGCGGCAGGTGATCAGGAACCTGGATCAGGCAGGATCGTCAGACAAGCCAGGGTCGGGTAAACTAGCAGGCAGCGAGGTACAGAAGGATCAGGCAATACGGAAGTCAGAGACAGGCCGAGGGTCAGGTACAGGTGGATAGCAGGAGGGTCACTGAAAGCCGGGTCAGATACAGGTGGTTAAACAGATCAGGTCACTTTGGGTATACGCTGTAGAGCAGACAGCAGGGACTGTCTGCAAGTGAGAGGTTTAAGTAGCCCTTCTGGCGTCACCTGCGGGGTGCGCGCGCGCATGTGCACGCGCGAGCAACGCAAACGGGACCCAGAAAGTCCCGGGCGTCTGTTCCTGGCAGGATCTCCATGACACCTACCGGTACTTTGGGAAGGAGCTGCTTCCGGAACTTATGAAAGTGTTAAACTGGCCACTGATAAAGGGAGAACTCCCCTCATCTATGATGGAATCCACCATAATAGTAATTCATAAAGAGGGAAAAGACCCACTTAACACTTCCTCATACAGACCCATATCTTTATTAAATTCGGACATAAAAATACTGTTGAAAGTCCTAGCAACTAGACAAAACAAAATAATAGAGAAATTGGTACATCCTGATCAATCGGGATTCATACCGGGCAGGGCCACCTGCACAAACATAAGGCGAGTATACCTGAACCTTCAGCTACCAACAGACGAAGATGGGAGGAGAGCAATTGTATCTCTGGATGCTGCTAAGGCTTTTGACAGTCTGGAATGTCAATACTTATGGAGAGTCCTAGAAGAGTTCCAAATCGGACCGATCTTTACGATTTGGGTAAAGATGCTATAAAAACACCAAAAGCCAGAGTAAAAGTGAACAACGCTCAATCTGAGAGGTTTCGATTGCAGAGGGCAACGAGACAGGCAGGTGTGTCCGCTGTCCCCCCTTCTCTTTGCCCTCACAATCGAACCTTTAGCAATAGCCCTAAGAACAACCCCTGAGATAAGAGGGTTCATACAAGGTGAGATAGAAGAGAAAGTCGTATTGTATGCGGACAACCTCCTCTTGCTCTTAGGAGACAAGCAGAACTCTCTTAGGAAAGCCATGGAAGAAATCAAGAATTTTGGCCAATTTTCAGGACTTACCATAAACTGGGGAATATCCATGCTGTTTCCAGTAGACCTTTTGGTAAACCCCCTCCCGCAAGAGGCAGCACAAATTCAAATTACAACTCAAATAAAATACTTGGGTATAAATATCTCTAGGGACCCTAATCATTACACTACAGATAATATGATCCCATTACTTAATAAATACAAGAGGAAGATTAAAGTATAAAAATGGCTCCCACTATCAGTGGCTGGCCGATGTAACTTAATAAAAATGATGTGGCTACCGCAGCTTCTCTATGTCCTACAAAACTCCCCAGTGTGGATACATAAAAAATGGTTCCAAAAGATAGATACCATCTTCAGAGAACTAATTTGGAAGGGAGGGGCAGCAAGAATTCGATTAAATATCTTACAAAGGGCTAAGCAGGAAGGGGGGGGTGGCACTCCCACACCCGTTTAGCTATTTCTTAGCGGCTCAGCTTCAATATATGAAGGGATGCAATACGGAGGGAGGAGAAACAGAGAGGAGGATACTCTTACAGAACACAACACATAGCTCCCTAGTAGAAACGATGGAGGTAGGATCTTTTCCTCGGAAACTACCGACCTTAGATCTCATGATGAGAACATGGAAGGCAGCAAAAACAGCATTGGGATATAACAGAGTACACCCCCTTATGGGAAAATGACAACTTACAGAAGATGGGGACAATTGAGGAATGGGAGAGACAAGGAATAAAATATATTTCCCAGTTGTATCAAGACGGTATATTAAAAACTTTTCAGATACTAAGTGAACTATATACACTACTAAAATAAATCCTTCTATAGATACTTACAGATTAGGCACGCACTTGCAAAACAGTATAGAGGAATGGCAATGATATGGAGTAAGATTCCCCTGTTACAGGAAATTATTAATACAAGAACATCAAAGGGCCTAATATTGAAAATATACCCTAGTCTTAACAAGGGGAGCCTGAGAGGAATACAAGGCCCAGTACATAAGAAGAAGTGGGAAAGAGATGTTGGTAATATGACTGAGATACAGTGGTAAAGAATCCTGGAACTTGCCCCATTGGTCTCACTATCTCCCTCTCAGAGGATGTCTCACTTGTTTTTGTTAAATAGAGCGTATCACACCCCTTATAGGCTCTTTCGATTTGGTCGCAGAGCTGATGCTAGCTGCCCCAGACGTGGAATAACAGAAGGGGACCTGATCCACATGTTCTGGAGATGCCCGAAGCTATTTCGGTATTGGAGGGAGGTAGTGGGAATTATTGAGCAGACCTTTGAAGTCCACATGGAAATGGAACCCTTACAATGTGTATTGGGCTGGGTAGAGGAAGAGGGAAAAACTGGTAATATCCAGCTAGCAATTACAAGATGCCTATTCCAGTCAAGGAAGTTGATTGCACAGGGTTGGGTTGAATGTATTGATGTACAATGGAAAATGGTTTAATAAAGATATGAAGTATAAAAAAAAAGATTGAGAGCGGGTTCTCTATTTTTCTGACGGAAAAAGTTCCTATCAGAAATTCCGATCGTCTGTAGCAATTCCGACGCGCAAAATTCCTACGCATGTTCGGAAACAATTCGACGCATGCTCGGAAGCATTGAACTTAGTTTTCTCGGCTCATCGTAGTGTGGTACATCACCGCATTCTTAACGGTCGAAAGTTCAGAGAACTTTTGTGTGACCTTGTGTATGCAAGCCAAGCTTGAGCGGAATTCCGTCGGAAAAAACATCCAAATTCCGATCGTGTGTACGCGGCATTTTCCATAGGATTCAATATTGAGTTGGCAATTTTTTATTTTGAGAATCTTGCAAACAAGAAACACATTCCAACTTTTGTTTTATACAAAAATACAAAAAATAAATATATATATATTTTTCCTTTTTTTTTTTTTTTATATATGCATATATATTGTATACAAGACTAATAATAAAGCCATACTTCAACCTATAATATATGAACAAACGTTTTTTTTCCACCAAGAGAAATATCACTGCATTAAATTATACAAATATATATATACACACACACACACACACACACACACACACACACACACACACATCACTACAAGCACAGACATCTTCAAAAATACTACACATTACTCAACTTGATTAACACTCAGACCAAGAAACATAGATTATCATGTGTATGTATCCTTTCTTCAAAAATTTTGTGTATCCTTGAAAATCTAAGGGAGTGCCCAGAGAGAAAACAGGGAAAGAACCAAACACCCAGAGATCAACAAACAGCAGCTACAGGCCTGATATTCCTCCACGCCTTTATCCAGACCCTTTGCCGCCATCTGTCTTTCTCGAGACCCCAAATTTTCCCTACCTCACCAAGAATCTCACACACCACCACTGGAACAGGAAGGACTTTCTGCCGAAGGGATACCTGACACCGTGCATTCCAGGTGTAATATCGGACTACTAAGCTGACTAAAAAAAGAGTGTCCAAATCAAATCCCTTGCGATTCTGCAATGCTCCATACACCCACTCAGCATAAGACATGCTAGGCAAGAAAGGAATATTTAGAGCTCTCCCCACCTTTTTATAGACTTCTATATTGAAAGGGCACTGAAGCAAGAAGTGGTCCATGGTTTTCACTTCACCCTGACACTCCGCTCTTGGACAACCACGATTGTCCAAAGAGCGGCACTTCACGTTCCCCCTCACATAGAGCCTACCGTGGAAAGCGAGCCAGGCCTGGTCCCTAAATTTCAAGGGAATCCGCTCAGAATTTATTAAACGTAAACCTTCCCTCATAATATGACCTGGGCAATCCCTTAAGGCCAGTGGCGCATGAAAGACAGTACCCACGATCTTCTCACCCAGGAGTCTCCTAGGGAGCGACCTGATATCCTCCGCTGTCACATGCCACCGTTTAAGAATTTTCAGGCACGGGGCAACATAAGCCGGGAGCTTACCATGCTTGATCCTTAGGCTTTTCACTGGCCCGCCACTCTCCCAACAGCCCAGAAAAGGTCTAAACCAGATCTGGAAAATACCTACCCATCCAGGCGGTCTCTCTGCCAGCATGTTACCAAAATTGTGTTTCAAAAACATCAGAGAGGAGAACACAACCGGGTTGACCATCCCTAGGCCACCCTTCCGCCTTGATAGGTAAGTCACATTCTGCTTCACAAGATTCAGCCTGTTCCCCCATAATAATTGGAAGAAACAACTATAAATCCTGGTATAGAAGGACTCTGGCAAGATGCAAACAAAGCTGACATACAGAAAGGTAGGAATCAGGTAGGTCTTAATCAAGTCCACCCTTTCCCTCAAGGAGAGCCACCACCCCTTCCAGCATTTCACCTTGACATCAGCATCATTCAGCCTGGCTTCCCAATTTGACTTGCTGTAATCATCAGGGCCAAACTCGGTGCCTAATATTTTGACTTTCTGCTGAGGCCTCGGGAAGGTGTCCGGAAGTGCAAAGCTCTCACCTCCCTTGCTCATCCAAAAAACTTCACTTTTATCACGGTTGACCTGGGAGCCCGATGCCTCAGAATACTGCTCTATAACTGAGACCACCTCCTGCGCCTCCTCTGTCCCAGAGATAAAGACAGAAACGTCATCAGCATAGGCTACAACCCTCAAGGGCGGCTCACCAGTAATGCCCACCGGCACCCCGCACAACGGTCCGCTCTCTAGCCTTCTGATGAAGGGGTCGATTGCAAACACATATAGCAAAGGGCTCAGTGGACACCCCTGGCGCACCCCGGATCCAACCCTGAAGGGCCGTCCAACCCAACCGTTAACAAGCATGAAGCTCTCTACCTCTCTGTATAAAGTCTTAAGCCATCCAATAAACCCACCCTCCAGCCCATACTTGTCAAGGAGAAGCCAGAGGTACTCATGGTTGACACGATCCAAAGCCTTTGCCTGATCCAATGCCAGCAAATACTTTCCCCAGCCTTCAGCCCTGCAACGTTCCAGAGCCTCCCGGACAGCTAACACCGCTGAAAAAGTGCTCCTGCCCTGGACCGAACAGTGCTGCTGACGAGAAAGCAATCTGTCTGCTACTGACTACAGGCGCCAGAAAATTATCTTCGCCAGAATTTTTCTATTGACATTGAGAAGGCTAATGGGGCGCCAATTCTCAATCATCGAGGGATCCTTGCCTTTTGACAACAGAATCACAGCAGATTGTCTCATGGAGGGAGGGAGCGAACCCTCTTGCAGACAGCCATTAAATACCTCCACAAGATAAGGTACCAAGCTGGATTTGAAAGTCTTATAAAATTCAGCTGTCAATCCATCTGGCCCAGGTGTTTTCTTAATAGCCAGACCGTCTATAGCTTTGACTACCTCTTCTGCTGTGATTTCCCCCGTCAAACTTGCCAGCGGAATATTATTTCCCAGACCTGGTGTAGAATCCAGAAAACTTGACATCTTTGCCCGATCGAGGTACTTCTCCCCCAGAAGATCCGCATAAAAAGACCTTGAGACCTCCAGGATCCCTGACCTGGATTTCGTAAAAGAGCCCGTACTATCCCTTAGCCCAACAACCGTCTTAACTGCTGCGCTTTGTTTGCAGTTCTGATAAGGGTCGGGCGAGTGATATTTCCCGTAGTCCCTTTCCAGAACCAAAGAAGTGTGCCGATCATACTGATGCTTCCTAAGGAGAAGTTTTACCTCAGAGATTGCCCCTGAACCTCCACCACTCGAGACAAGGCGATCAAGTTTTCTCCGCAGCTGCTGGTAGGCAATGTACCTACCAAGCTGTTTCCTTTTTCCTATGGCCTTGAAAACCCCACTAATCCGGCTTTTGGCAAGCTCCCACCACTCCGACTTACTGCTGCAGAAATCCAGGATGGTTACCTGAGCCTGAAAAAAATCCTCAAAAGATTGTCTTACCTCCTCGTCATCCAGCAGAGCCGAATTCATCCTCCAAATACCCTTTCCTTTAGATGACATATCTGAAGCATTGAGAATAACAGACAGCATAAGGTGATCAGAGAACTCCACCATACGACACTCAGGAGCCGAAAAGGCAGAGTCCCCCTTAAAAAAAAAGCTGTCTATCCTGCTCTCACAACTGCCTCGCTTAAACGTGTACCCCGTGCTGTCTGGGCAACGCTTAATATGCGCATCTTCCAGACCTGCTTCCCTGGCTATCGTATTAAGAAAGACGCTATCATATCTCAGGCTGTCAGTGGAGCCTTTCCTGTCTTTGGGCCTAGTAACGGTGTTAAAATCACCTCCAAAGACAACTTGCCGAGATGTAAAAAGGAAAGGCTTAATCTTTTTAAAGAGGCATTTCCTCTCCCATCTAGTTTGTGGTCCATAAATATTTACTAAACGTAGATCATGCCCCTTCACAGAGACGTCCAAGACCATACACCTTCCAATCTCTACCTCGAAAACCCGCCGACACGTTACCATGCCAGTAAAAAGTACTGCAACTCCGCTGTAAGTCTTGGCCGCAAGAGATCAGAAGGACGGCCCATGCCTCCACTCCCTCTTTGCCAGGTGGACATCGGCAAGGCTATTTAGCCGGGTCTCTTGCAAAAATAAAACATCAGCATCCATCTCGCTGAGCAAAAATAAGGCCATGTTACGAGCCCCTTCAGATTTTATGCTGGCAACATTAATGGTTGCCACCTTTATCGGAGTGGGAACTGCCATCAGGATGATTGAGGTAGGCGTTTCTTAGCCTGAGCTCCCTCCCCCTTTACTGGATACCTTGACCTCTTTAGTGAGCACTCTACCTCATCCTCCTCCATCTGAGACACGGAATTAGAAGACTCCTCCTCCCCCTCAGATAAGGACCCAAACTTGTTTCCCAGAGGTAGATCATCTACCTCTAAAGATGAAACCGAGGAGGCAGAGGTCAGGACTACCTTATTCCTCCTTCTGCCCACCTTGGTCCACTCTCCCTCCTCCCCTGAAACATCACCCTGAAAGGCCTCATCTACATCATTAGAAGTGGAAACTTCCCCCTTCTTCCCCCTAGAACCTCCACTAGAGGTCTTACGTTGCCTCAGGGATGGCCCAGGTGAAGCTGCCACCTCAGATCGGCATGAATCTGCCCCTTTGGCAGCCTCAGCCAATCTGGATGACTTATTTACATTTGGAACACTGGGCACCTGAAACACTGGGGAAGAACACACAACAGAAGTAGACACTGACACAGTAGGGAGCACAGACTGGGGAGCAGACACAAGAGGGGTCACACCTTCAGATTGGGAAACTGACACCTGGGGGGCCCCCTCAGGACTAGCTGAAACAACTCCACCAACCCCTTGCTGCCCCCCACGTTCCTCCTCCTCCATCCTCAGCAGTTCTTCCACCACCTCTGGCTGATTATGGAGGGCTTCAGGGCAAAGGCTATAGGGGTGACCTAACTTGTTACAAAGATTACAACGAATACTATTGCAGTCCTTTGCAACGTGCCCTGAGCCCTGACAGAGGGAATATTTCTGCGCAGAACATGAGCTTGAAAAATGGCCCTTTTCACCACAGCGATGACAAAGCTTTGGTTGCCCTGCATAAAAGGTAATAATCCTGTCACGACCTATAAAGGCAGACGAAGGGATGTGCTTAACAACATTACCCGTGACATGTAGTTCTAATAACACTGTCCGTCCTCCTGTCCATATCCCCCTGTCATCTACAACTTTCCTCAAGGGGGCTTGGACATCCGCATATCTCCTCAACCACACCACCAGATCCGCAGCAGGAATGGACTCGTTACGCACTAGAATGGTGACGTTCTTGTATATCGGCTGGCGGGAGACTACTTTAGGTGACAAACCTGCCCATCTTGGGGACTTCTTCCACCTCTGCTCATACCTCTCCCAAAATACATCTAAACCTTCCCCCTTGACAAAGGAGAGGTCATACTCATATGACCCAACTGGGCTGATAAGGACAAAAATCTCCTCTGCTTTAAAACCCACCCCCAGAATACGGTCCACCACATCTCTCCTATTTGGGGGTGGGCCTTCTCCAGTCCACCTCAATTGGACCACGTTGCGGCATTTAAAGGAGCTACCAGATGGTGTCAGATTGGCCTGACCTTCACTCACATCACTCCTAGTGACCGCAGAATAACTGGCCCTACTCACCCCGGGGACAGGGGCAGCCAGTGCTCCAGCATGGGAAATAACCGCACTCCTTGCAACATCCGGCACATCACTTTTAGTAACAGACCCTTCTTTAGATAAAGTAGTAACAACATTATTGTCAGGAACAGATGGAGCAGAGACTTCTGACACAGAAATGTCATTTACATTACCCTTGGTAATTCTTACTTCATTACCAGTATCTAAAGAGTTACCAGCAGTAGAGATGTCTTTGTCAGCACTCTTCACAGCAGAGTCTGCACTGGCTGGCTGTACACAGGTGGAAGTCTCAGCCAGGAGATGAGCTTGCTCTCCGCTGCCCTCTACTGCGCCATCCATAGGAACTACACCTCCATTACATTGTATAGGCAAGTCATGGCCAAAAACCTCTTTTTCTTTCACCCGTTGTTTCAAAGGTTTTGGGGGGACATCATCATCCTCTTCTTCATCCTCAGATGATCCAGACACTGAAAACTTGCGACCATGCAAAGGTGATTCCATTTCTGATATGAAGTTCAGCATACCTGCTCCCTCCACAGGCTCAGATGGATCATCTTGCTCCATAGCCTCCTGCTGCGGTGGTAAGGGCACAGAACTTCCTTGGCCCGATGACATACTGCTAGTCAAAACACCTGACTGCTGATCACCCGCAGCCTGTGTGCCAGAGCGTTCTCCACTTTCTGCAGGCATACTGATAGTTGGCTCGGGATGCAAAGATTTTCCAGCGTGCTGGCCAGAAACACAGTCCGAGCTCACAGAAACTTTTTTGCTTTGCACTGACCTTTGCTTCTCGCACTCTGATGATACCTGCCCTCCACTGGCATCTATGGCCCCTCTGCGCATTGCACGGAAGCGATCATCATTGCCATACTTCTCCTTGAAAGCACCGCTGGTTTCTTTCAATGTGGCCACCAGCAGACTCTGCTTTTCCACTTTGGCCTCCAAAGCCATTAACTCAGGCTGCATCTGTTTCCTCTTAGAACTGTGAAGCCGGTCACTTGCAATTTTTTTATGCTTGAAGTCAAACTTCAACTTCGCCAGTACTTCTTCCTCCTTGGCGATTCTCGCAATTCTAGCACAAACCTTCTTTCTGTAGGCTGCCAGGCTTTTACCTTTAGCTGGGCCATTTCCCAGGTCCTCAAACACTGGTATGGGAGGACCAGTACTCTGGCCATCCGGGGGATCCTCCCCTGGGTCCACCCCAGGTTCCTGCATCCACCCTGGGTATAGGGAGTAATCAAGCTCCCTGGATCAGTAGGCCTCACTGGAGCTCAGGAGATCAGCAGTAGTGCAGCCACACCCTTTGCAGCTATAACAGCTTCAGCTCTTCTGGGAAGGCTGTCCACACTATAATCCCCCCTCCACCAAATGATTTGGACCAGTGCACAAAGCAAGGTCCATAAAGACGTAGATGAGCGAGTTTGGGGTGGAGGAACTTGACTGGCCTGCACAGAGTCCTGACCTGAACCCAATAGAACACCTTTGGGATGAATTAGAGCAGAGACTGCGAGCCAGGCCTTCTAGCCTAACATCAGTGCCTGACCTCACAAATGCGCTTCTGGAAGAATGGCCAAACATTCCCATAGACACACTCTTAAGCCTTGTGGACAGCCTTCACAGAAAAATGGAAGCTGTTATTGCTGCAAATGGTGGGCCAACTCAATATTGAACCCTACGGACTAAGACTGGAATGCAATCAAAGTTCATGTGTGTGCAAAGGCAGGCATTCCAATACTTTTGACAATATAGTGTATATTGCTTTCATTTGTTTCTGTCAAAACTTTGTTTTGGTGATCTAGAGATCTTGACTTTATTCCAGACACACATACTGTATATGGCAGTTTATATTATTGTTCTTTGCTAATATTAATAGTAATAAAACTTTTGTATACACACTTAGTCGCTTTTTCACGCCACTTTTTTCCCATATTATGTGAAACAATGACATACTACCACATTCATGTGACTTTATATATTAATATCATACTATTCATGAGGAGGATATCATATACCATTCACACACTACCATTTTTTATTTTCACCATCCGGGCTAATACCCATATGATTCAGCTCCCATGAACCCCATCTTAACAAAAAATAAATAATAATAAATAAAATAAAATAACATAGTTCTATTCATGTATGTATATCCACCTAATGGTAGCAGAACCACTAATTGCATTGCATTTTTGAGTTTAATCAAGCTGCATTGCATTCAGCAGCCTACAGCTGCTTTCTAGTGATTCTACAATTGTTTCTTAATTAATGGTCATTTAACATACACCTGGTTGTGATCACATGTTTGGTTAGGAGTGTTATATGTATTAGAGGTCATTTTTGTATTATTCAGCTATGAGTAAACACTGAACAAGTGTGAAACGCGTCAGCTTTACTGGTTTATGCTGTTTTTTGTAGTGCCTGTCTTTCTTCAATAAACATACGTTGGATTGGAGTACGGCTGTCCTCACCATTTTTGTTTTCATTGCTATGTGCATTGCCGACACCCTTGGTCTCTGAGAGAGAAACATCTTTCCAATACTTCATCTGCCTGGAGCGACAATTTCTGGTCTTGGTGTTATACATCCCGTCAACTTGATCACAACAAAAATTGTTTATGAAAAAAAAAAAGATAGCTGTTTATTATATAATAGCTGCTTTCTTACTATGTTGATATGCATAATGGCTATGAAGTGTTGTGAACTATTTGCCTAATAATCAGCTATGCATACCATAGCTATATTCAGGGCTACCTGGAGCATTCTCTTGTGCATGGATGTACACTTTCCGGTAGTCCCTGTGCTGGTACTGATGGGAGTTTGATTCGCCACGGGTTTGGCAAATCCTGCTTGAAGCTTGGAGAACCCCAACTTAAAGACAAATTCCAGTGAAGTCTTTGGGGTGAATATTGTTAAATTCTATCCATTTTAGGGCTAATATGCAAATTACAGTCAAAAAGGCATAGCTGGAATGGGGAATATGTACTAATGCAAAAAAATGTTCCTTAAAGATACCATACAGCAGGGAGAAGATTTTCATAAGGCTTCCAGGGCAAAATTGAAAACACACAAACCCCTTTACCCATTCAGTGTCAAATCAGTTTTTGTGATTTTTGCACATATTTAAACAAATCATTTTCGGCCTGAAAAAGTAGTAAAAACCCCAAAACATTATATATATTCTGAAAGCAGAAACCCTGGAGAATTAAATTGGGGTACTTCTAATTTTTAAGTCACGCGATATTTGCACAATGGTTTATCAAGTGCAAAATTTTTGCAAAAAATACATTTAGGTTAATTTTAGGGTTCAGATCTTTTACCAAAGATAAGGTTACGCTGAATAAATAGATACCCAACATGTTGAGCTTTAAATTTGTGTGCCCCCGCAAAACTACGTCAAACTTCTGTACCTTATATTTTCCATAGGCAAAACTTTAAAATCCCCTACAGGTCATCTGTTCATAGTTAACCCTGATTAGTGGTCCTAGAATTATTACTTTCACTTCAGTGTGCTTGGTGATATGTAACATGTGTATTGCAAGCAACATTTTCGTATGTTTGTTTACGTTCGTGTGTGCATGCAAGTGGCAGCAGGCTGGGCTCAAAATTTATGGGTGGAGTTTTTTAATTAGATTATTTTTTTACTTTCACTAAACTGTATTTATTTGACATAGTGGACAAAATTCCTCCAAGTGATATCATATTTTTAAGACAGGTTTTCTTTAATGAGGCATTTTTTAATGAAGCGGAGCCAGAGAGGCATGGCAGGCATACTCCAGGGTTCACAGGAAGCAAATGGGCTGCTGTACAGCCGCTGGATCACTTAAATTAGAAAGCTGCAGCTGTCAAGAGTGTGTGTAAAACCCCCCGTGCTGCCACTGCCATAAGACGTATGGCAGTGATTTTAAAAGAATTGAATACCATTCTTGGAGGATGCCCTAAACCTGTACATGGTCATATGGAACAGTACGATTTTCGTGGACAGTCTCAGGAACAGCGTACACTGGCAGCGCATATATTCTTTTTTTTTACAATAAGCTTGGCACACATACAATAATTAAAGAAAATTGCTTTTTCAGGTAGCTTTAGCAGAGATACAGTACATCCTTTTTCATCAACTGGTAATAGGCCCACTTTACATGGCAGATAGAAATTTACTAGTAATTTGCTGTGGCTATCCCTGTTCTCCCTGGAGTGGAACTGTCCTTCCACTGCCCAATTTGTAAGCAGATGCTTAATAAGGTATTACTTTGTTGACTGTGCTAATTATTTCTTTGCGCAAGTGAATTTTCTGGAGTAAGTTGTACTATTTATTTGATGCTGCCCAGCAGAATCGGTGCTGCTGGAGAGCTGGAGAGGTAAGGGTAAACCCTGCTGTTCAGGCTTTACCAAGCTTTTAACCACCCTCTGCTGGACAAATAAAAGGGAAACTCTACTGTATCTAGGTAAAAGGCCCTGTTTGCTTTTACCTGGGGGGGGGGGGGTGCTCCTGAGGATTGTGCAATGGTTCCATAACCACTCACATTTACATGCAAAATCAAATGCTGTCTTATAACCACTGGGGAAATATGTTTCCAATCCCACTTGTCACCATGTGGTCACTCCATGCACATTATGGCACCATTGCACAATGTAAAGTTTAAAGTTGTATTACACTATATATTTCATTTTTGTTCTTGGAGGTTATTCATGCATATTCTTGGACATAAGTGTAAGGAATATTTATCAGAGAGGATTGGTTGATTGCACAATGAAAATCTTATATCTGGTAAGGTGCATGGAGAGTGACTCGTGGACCACAACACACATGGTGGAGTTATGAGTGGGTTTAAGGAATACACACATTTATAAACACATTTTTGTTGAGTAACACAGATAATACTTTGCGAAAGATATATATATATTTTTTGTGGTAATACACTGTCCTTCTGACACCTATTTGGAGAAAGGGGAAAACTATATTTTCAAGAGAGGATATAAAGACACAGAGGAAAGTTACATTGTAGTCTTATGGTAGGCTTTTTTTTTCTTTTTTTAAAGTTAGAGGGTAAGAGTGTACAGTATATATAAGAATGCATTTTTGATGTAAGTACATTATAAGAATATAGTTGGTACACATGTGAAGTTGGACATATAGTTTTTTATTTTCTTCAACATTAATCATCTTATCCAGTGCAGCACTACTAAAGACCCAAAACCAGTGAGAACGGTGGGGAATCCATGGCCTATATTGGACTATAAGTGATTCAGGAATGACACTTTTATGGACTGGGGTGTGATGGATTTTAAAAGTTAGCACTGATTTTTTATTTGATGTCTTTCTCTGCTGGGCTTGTGGAGCCTTTTCAGCTGCTGCTAAAATTGAGGGATTTACTTTTCTAGTCTCTAGTGTGCTGAATTTTAAATAAGTAAATATTTATAGCCTTAGAGTGGTTATAAGAGCAGAATATGTTTTACCTTAATGCATTCTCTGCTTTCTGCATTAAGGTAAAAAAACTTTCTGTATTTAGCTTCCCAATGGCTCCTGCTACTGTCATTCACAGCCAGTGAGCAGAGAGCAGGGGGTGACGCTAAGCTGTGCGCTTTGTGTCAACACAGCGTGGCTTAGGATCTAGCCTCCAGCTTGCTATGGGGGCACTCGGTAGGGGGAGGAGCCGCGATGGGGGACCCGAAAAAAGGAGGATTAGGGCTGCTCTGCGCAAAACTATTGCACAGAGCAGGGAAGAATAATATGTTTGTTATTTTAAAAAAATGTAGGGTTACAATCACTTTAATCTACTTTTAAACTGGTGAAAATGTGATTATGGACAAAAATGCGTAGAGAAAAAAGAGAAATTAGTAACAAATTAAACAAAGCATTCCATTATTTGTATTCTTTCATCTTTTAACTAGCACTAAGAAAACAGAAAGAGACATTTTGGTTTCTGCAAGTGACACTTGCTGTTTTTACACAGGTTTTAAACATAGGCTAAGAAAAAGTGTTTTCTTTACTAAATAAAGGTGAGATTAATGAAGTATTTCAATACAGAACACAAATATCAAAAAATAAAGAAAAATATCTGTAAAGACTTAAAAAAACTAGGTTATATAAACTAGTCAATGTTTGTATTTTGTCCTCCAGAGCTATTATAGGTAGTGAAGGTTAAAAATCAGTTTTCGATGACTTTGGAGAAAGCTACAAAAAGCTGCATGTAGGCCTGCCCTCTGCTGGAACAAATGATGTTATTTGCCATGCATAGTTAATATCCCAATCAGGTAATGTTGTTTTAGAGAAACTTCAAAGCTGTTAGAGGCCAGACTCCAAGACAAGTAAAAGTAAAACCAAAATACAGCCATGGGTGAACATTTATTCTTTATTTTAATATGAATTATTTTTAAAGTGAACCTAGCATCAGTGGCGTCACTAAGGTTGGTGTCACTTGGTACAGTAAAACATGGTGTCACCCCCCTGGGTGAAATTTCCCAGTAGGCCACCTGCCCTGGGGCTGCTTTGAGCTGTGACTTTCTGCAGCGCTCCCCTCCCTCCCTCTTTCTCTCCTCTTATGTGTCACACACAGCGGGCATCTGCAGCAATGTGTCACGGAGCTGGGTCTGTGTTTAGCAGCACTGTAACAAGGTCCCGTCTATCACATGAGACGGTCTAAGGGGGCGGGACTTTGTTACAGTGCCGCCGAACACAGACCCGGCTCCGTAATACACATCGGGCATTCACGAGCACAATGAGGCTGCATTGATGGGCACAGTGAGGATGCATTGATGAGGACAGTGAGGCTGCATTGATGAGCACAGTGAGGCTGCATTGATGGGCACAGTGAGGCTGCATTGATTGGCACAGTGAGGCTGCATTGATTGGCACAGTGAGGCTGCATTGATTGGCACAGTGAGGCTACATTTATGGGCACAGTGAGGCTACATTCATGGGCACGGTAAAGCTGCATTTGATGGGCACAGTGTGGCTGCATTGATGGGCACAGTCAGGCTGAATTGATGGGCACAGTGAGGCTGCCTTTGATGGGCACAGTGAGGGTGCATTTAATGGACACTGGTGAGACTGCATTGATCTCTTGTACCATGTCTGCAGTCTCTGACCATCTCCTGTATCATGTCTGCAGCTTCTCATCATCTCTTGTACCATGTCTGCAGTCTCTGACCATCTCTTGTATCATGTCTGCAGTCTCTGACCATCTCTTGTACCATGTCTGCAGTCTCTGACTATCTCTTGTACCATGTCTGCAGTCTCTGACCATCACTTGTATCATGTCTGCATTCTCTTACCATCTTTAGTATGATGTCCTCAGTCTCTAACCATCTCCTGTATCATGTCCGCAGCCTCTAACCATCTCTTAGAAAAAATCGAGGAAAGAGTGAGTCCTCTGTTCACTAGCTACATAAACACTTGTGCTCATTGGGGATCAAGCGCATAGTGTAGCATTAAATGGCGGACTCACCAATGATGGTGCGGTCTCTGTGGCCAAGCAAAGGAAATATAGAAAAAGCCCACCAGGGAGAGAGAAAAAGAAAGGAACACTCCCCCAGGATAAAGGAGCCACAGGTGGACCACGCCCCTTACATGAAATGCTTTTAATAGTACAAAATATGAATTATTACAAAATATAAATGATGCTCAACAAAATCTTTCACCAACACCCACAATAAATAAAAAATGATAACGTTATCATTAAAACACAGTCAGCTGAAAAGGAATGCATGCATGCAGATCATGCTAGCAGGATGGCCACCTAGGAAAAATTCCAGGAAGCTACCCTGTATGCAATAGGGTCAGCCAGTGGGGTTTGACCGGTTCCAGAGGAACATATACAATGCAATAATGTGGCTATGCGACCAAACAAGGGACTTTGAAAATGGTGACACCTGCAATAAGTTAAAAGAGGGACACTTCAGCCAGTTAGGAAGTGTATAGGACAGTCATTGGGGCAGGTGTAGCACAAGTTCTGAATCACATGAAAAGCAGCACAAAAGCTAACAAAAAAGCAAAGCATGTATGGGGCAGCAGGATAACAGCAAATGGAACAAGTCCAAACCGTATAGCAAGCAGCCGAGTTTACTAGGGACCCAGCCTATAGTCACAGGTAGATAGCATAAGCTTGATGTTTATTGCTTGGACCAGAGGTCTGCTCACCCAGCCTGGTAGTTGGAAGGGATAGGTCCTATACTTCAGAGGTTCTCCTCTCCATAGTAATAGGAAATGTGCAGGACAGGCAGTATAGCCATGAATACCGTGTAGACCCCATACAGGGATTGCGGCTCCTCTTTTCCTTCTTGAGGAGGGGTATAGGTACCCTTAGGAAGTTCTCCAGGTCGGGATTGGTCAGGAACTTGGTCCGAGATATAGGCCAGGTATAGGGCTAAAATGTCCACTGTATTCCCGCTGCTGCAGCCATGCGAATTGGCTTATCAGAGAGCTGTTTGTAAAGGTAGTGATTCAGTTCAGAGCGCATGCGTCTGTTCAGTGTGGCTGTGAGTGACGATGGGACATCACTACAACATGTGAGCATCATTTATATTTTGTAATAGTTCATATTTTGTACTATTAAAAGCATTTCATGTAAGCGGCGTGGTCCATCTGTGGCTCCTTTATCCTGGGGGAGTGTTCCTTTCTTTTTCTCTCTCCCTGGTGGGCTTTTTCTATCTAACCATCTCTTGTATCATGTCCGCAACCTCTAACCATCTCTTGTCTTATATCATGTTAGCAGTCTCTGAGGGAGTCTGGAGAGGAGTCAAGAGTAGGGATGAGCTTTATGTTCGAGTCGAACACTCGCAGTTCGGCGAACAACGAACAATTTAGGGTGTTTGCGGCAAATTCGAAAAGCCGCGGAACACCCTCTAAAAGTCTATGGGAAAAATCAAAAGTGCTAATTTTAAAGGTTAATATGCAAGTTATTGTCATAAACAGTGTTTGAGGACCTGGGTCCTGCCCCAGGGGACATGTATCAATGCAAAAAAAGTTTTAAAAATGGCAGTTTTTTCGGGAGCAGTGATTTTAATAATGCATAAAGTGAAACAATAAAAGTGAAATATTCCTTTAAATTTCGTACCTGGGGGTGTGTATAGTATGCCTGTAAAGTAGCGCATGTTTCCCGTGCTTAGAACTTTCCCTGCACAAAATGTGATTTATAAAGGAAAGAAAGTAATTTAAAACTACTCGCGGCTATTCATGAATTGTCGGGTCCCTGATGACCAGTGTGATGATATGGCATCGATATATAGACAATGTTCTAATGGTATGGGCAGGATCAAAAGACGAACTGACCAGCTTTTTTTTTCTACAAATGAATGATTATAATCTCATATTTACATACAACTACAGTCAGGAGAGCATCACCTTCCTGGATGTAGAGATTTTCAATAATGAAGCCGGTAGCCTATGTTCTACCCTGTATAGGAAACCCACTTCATGTAACACACTGTTGCATGCAACGAGTTCACACCCTAAACCCCTAATAAACAGTATCCCATATAGCCAGTACCTCAGAATCAAGCGTAATTGCACCCGTGAGAAGGACTTTAGGAGGGAAGCAAATTTGCTATACCAATGTCTGAAAATAAGAGGCTATACGAAAACTTGCTTGAAAAGAGCCTGCAACAAAGTAATTACCCAAGATAGGAACTCTTTAATCTATAAGCCAACAAAGGAGCCCAAACCACCAACTGTCAGGGTGATTACCAGATACAACAGACAGCATGATAAGATACGCAGAATTTATGGCAAGTTCTGGTACCTTCTCACAGCAGATTTCTACATACAGCTCCCGAGATAACATTCAGAAGGTCACAATCAATTAAAGACAGTACAGTGTCAAGCCACTATGCCAGTGTTACAACCAAACAAAAAGCCAAAACTGGCACATACCCCTACAATGGCTGCAATTATTTCAGGTATATACTGCAAGGTGAAAGTATAGACCTTCCGAATGGTACCTCGCATAAACTCAAACATAGAGTCACATGCCAGTCGATAGGGGCAGTCTATATAAAAATGCCTATGCGGAGCATTCTATGTGGGAAAAACTAAGCGCAACTTTTTCTGCAGAATTAGGGACCATTTTTCAGCCATTGCCAAACGCAAAATGGAGACCCCTATTAGTAGGCACATGGGCCTTTATCATAATCATAATCTTAAAATGATAGGATTCCATTTGTTGGAACACATTTCCTCCAATGACAGAGGAGGTAGTATTGACAAACAGTTACTTCAAATGGAAGCCAGGTGGATATATCTTCTACAAGCAACCAAATACCCAGGCCTCAACAAAGGCAAGCTTTAAGCCCTTTTTGTGATTATCAGATGTCACATACCATGCCATTCTCCTGCCACTTTGTTTCGACCTCTCTGTCAAGATTTATGACCAGTGATCATCCCAATCCCTTTATGTTCATATGTTCTTATGCCTGTCTGGGTCTAATTCTTAGGCGTTCTTACATTCCAACAGGTGACAAAGCACGGTGATAGCGCCGGTATGGCAGTATACACTCTGCCCACGGCTCTCTTACCGATTGCAACTCAAAAGATAAGTTACAAGCAAACAGACTTTTTTAAATGTTGTGTATACACTATAGATATTTGGTTTAATTCTAATGCCCCGTACACACGATCGTTTTTCATGCCGTTAAAACTGCCATTTTAAAAAATGGCCCTGAAAAATGATCGTGTGTATGCTCCAGAGGATTTTTAACGACGTGAAAAACGGCCATTAAAAATTCCGGACATGCTCTCTTTTTTCACGTCGTTTTTCATGTCGTTTTTTTTAACGACGTGAAAAACGATAGTGTGTATGCTTTAACGACGTGAAAAAAAACGCGCATGCTCAGAATCAAGTATGAGACGGGAGCGCTCGTTCTGGTAAAACTAGCGTTCGTAATGGAGATAGCACATTCATTACACAGTAACGGACTGAAAAGCGCGAATCGTCGCTCAACAAACTTTACTAACATGAAGGGTGGCGCCATTCGAACGGAACTTCCCCTTTATAGTGCCGTCGTACGTGTTGAACGTCACTGCGCTTTGCTTGATCGTTTTTTTTAATGATGGTGTGTACGCAAGGCAGGCTTGAGAGGAAACATGAAAAAAAACGAGGAGAAAAACGTCGGTTTAAAAAATGACATTAAAAACGATCGTGTGTACGGGGCATAAGGAATATATGATTGATGTTACTTGAGACTATAGAAATACCTGGTTAATCAGACCATATCGAACAAGATTTAAATACACCACTATGCAGCAGTGTAATCATTAAACACACTGCATAGGACCACCTATATATTGTTTTTATTTTTCATTTATCATTACTATCTTTAATTTTTTCCACTTAAATCTCTTTTCATTCAATAACGTTTGCATCATTTAATCAAACATGTTACATGCACAGTACCAGTGATTTTCACTTTATCAATCACGGGACAGGTCACCTGCGATCCCATGATACCCTAGGGTGCCCAGGGTCAGTCATCAGCAATGTTGCTACAGCACAGGCTGAATCCGTGTTGAGATAGGGATGCTATGACTGTCTGGAACGGGGTGATCGTATGGATTAGTGCCGAGTGATGCGCGAGCGCACATTCTGGGTAGGCGTGCCTTCATGGACGTTAGCGGTATTCTAGGCGAAGACAACTGCCTGGATCCCATTGGACACTCGTCCGCCCCTTTGGGTCTGCTCGCCTCCATGACAACCAACACGCCCAGGACAACATCTTCACTCCTCTTCCACTGCATCACTCACTATTGCCCGCTTGGACGTGAAGCGCGATGATGTCATTTATTCGTGCTCCACCTCCAGGAAGCGGTATAAATAGACCCACATGGACAGACAAAAACAGCAGGGACGCCTGGTTGCCATACTCTAAACACAGCTGCTATTATATGACTCCATGATAGGATGGAATCCATATGATGCCTGCAAAGCATGACAATACACACATTGACCAGCAGAATAGAGGTAAATATCCCTATTTAGGCTAAATGTGTATATATACAGTATATTGCAAACTATATTAGAATGACATCATTTTCTAAAGACATGTACAATTATATCCATTCCTTCTCAGATTGACTAAAGTTAAAACGAATCAAGAGCAAAATATATAGCAGCTTTAATCAGACATTAAGTCCATCGGCTCCCAGGCTAAACCTTGAATTTTTACCCCTCATGTAAGCATTTTCTGCCCTATTGTAAGCTAACATATTTACGTGTATATCACAATTGGGACGTTCAAAGATAAGAAATTAATAAGCTTATCATTAATTTTAGGTCAATAAAGGGTTCTTAACAGACTTGCTCATATAAAGATATACCTGTACTGCTTTCCTTTGTGGTATCTGCCTTGAGACCGCTCCTGTGCGCCTGTACTCTAGTGAGTGGAGACTGGTACTCTGTGTGGATTACATCAATCAAATTCTAAATAAGCCACAGACTGTCTCAGAGCTCATCTGTAGGTGATTTATCTGACTATTCCAGGTATTGATCTAAGTCTCATACTTGAAAACTCAATTATATAGATGTATAATAATAATAATAAGATGTTACTCTACGTACTAATCTAAATCTTGTCTATATCTACACATAGAAATATTTGATCATGCCTGTTCCCGAAACAACATGTAGAACGACCTAAGCTGAACATTAATATGGAGAATGCCGACTGTATATAACCCCTTGTGATTATGTATTTTATGAATTTTTCCATTTATTTTTCAATGTATTTATTAGTAAATAAAACAATATTTTTATATTAAAACACTGGTATCGTGTTATACTATAGGCACCATTATAGTCCCATCAATTATCCTTCTTAGGATCTTTTTCTCAGGGCCGGATTAACATAGGGGCTATTGGAGCTGTAGCTCCAGGCCCTTTCCACAAGATAGGCCCATTTGCCCAAAAAAATAAAAATAAAAAAAGATCGACTTCGAGGTAGGTAGATGAAGACCTACCCCACCACTGGTTAAAATATGGGGCTGCTATCATTTATGGTCCCGGGGAAACGCGGCTGCTTGCGCAGCCTATCAGAAGCTACATACAGAGCGGCCAGTTTAAATACAAGCTGACACACTCTGCAGCAGACTGAGAGGATGAGTTTCACAGGGCTTATTATAATTATTTGTATATTACTTATGGTAATTAACCCTTTGCCACCCAGGCCAATTCTGACACTTCTCTCCTACATGTAAAAATCATAATTTTCTTTGCTAGAAAATTACTCTCAACCCTCAAACATTATAAATATTGTTTTAGCAGACATCCTATGGAATAAAATGGTGGTCTTTGCAACTTTTTATGTTACACAGTGTTTTTTTGGAAAGAAACTGTTTCATTCATTAAAAAACCCACTAAAGTTAGCAGTTTTTTTTTTCTTTGTATACTAAGCGATGCTTTAATTTTTTTTTACAGGTTACATGTTTAGAGTTACAGAGGAGGTCTAGTGCTAGAATTATTGCTCTTGCTCTAACGATCATGGCGTATGTAACCTGTGTGTAGCTGGCTCTGATACTAGCCAGTGCCTACACAGCCACTGACTAGTATCTCTCCTCAGCCTGTTCCCACACACCCTCCCACCTGCTGACCTCACTCCTGCAGTGTTATTGTGTTCTGCCTGTGTGCCTTTCCTATACATAGCGCCCACTGTCATACCCTCAACACTTCTCTCCTATACATAGTGCCCACCGTCATACCCTCCACACTCCTCTCCTGTACATACTGCTTACTGTCCTACTCTCCACACTTCTCTCCTGTACATACTGCTCACTATCATACCCTTCACACTCCTCTCCTATACATAGTGCCCACTGTCATACACTCTACACTTCTCTCCTATACATAGTGACCACTGTCATACCCTCCACAGTCCTGTACATACTGCCCACTGTCATATCTTCCCCACTCTTCTTCTGTACATACTGCTCACTGTCTTACCCTTCACACTCATCTCCTGTACATACTGCTCAGTATCACACCGTCCAAACTCCTCTCCTGTACATACTGCCCACTTTCATAAACTCCTCTATTGTACATAGTGCCGGCTGTCATACCCTCCACACTCCTCTCCTGTACATACTGCCCACTGTCATATCCTCCACACTCTTCTCCTGTACATACTGCTCACTGTCTTACCCTCCACACACATCTCATGTACATACTGTTCAGTATCATACCATCCACACTCCTTTCCTGTACATATTGCCCACTGTCATACCCTCCACACTCCTCTCCTGTACATACTGCCCACATTCATAAACTCCTCTACTGTACATAGTGCCGGCTGTCATACCCTCCACACTACTCTCTTGTGCATCCCACACTCCCCCACCCCCACACAAACAGCGCGCGTGGACGCCAAAGGCCGCCATAATGGTGGCCGTCACCCCGGCGTTCCGGAAGGACCGAGGTCCCCGGCAACCGCCGTCACTGTCGCCGTCAGAAGACGGCGTGACGTCACCACGCTCCGCACACACCGCGCGCGCACTTTTGTTAGTTAAACTAAAGGAAATCTCAGTTATCATATTTGTTCTGCCCCATTATTAGTACTCATTTAATTTAGTGATTACTACTGTGATGTATAGAGGAACATAGGGGATCTCAGGTTCTGTAAATATAGCACTTGTAAAAAAAAGTGTCCCTGAAAATATGTTGGCAACTATGCACTTATGCACTTAGGCACTGCCCAAGGGCCACCGGGTCAGTAGGGCCCATGAGAGGCTCCTGGGATCCTGTGATATTAAAGCGGTAGTAAACTTTGCTAACATTACTACTTTTTAGAGGCCCTGAGGTAGGTTATGCCACAATGTACAAGTATGCACAGCATATTAGCACATTAGGGTACACATAAATTGTCAGACTGAGCACTCCAGTGCTGCGCTGTGATCAATCCGGCGGGTCCCGGGTGCTTCCATCTTCATCTGGTCTTCCTTCTGGGTTCTGTGCCCTTGGTCACTTGCCTTGGCTGGGCTGCGTTCATGTCTTTCCCACGCATGCTCGTGCGCATCCTTTCTCTCTCACCCCTCTCTCATCCCCTTTCGCTCGCTCTCTCTCTCTCTTTCATCCTCCCTCTCTCTTTCATTTAATTTGTTATAACAAAAAATTGTTTGCATTTTTATTTATTTATTTATAAAAGGCCCCACCAAAATCCTCAGCACCAGGCTCATAATGTTCTTAATCTGGCCCTGCTTTTTCTATCCCGGCAATACAGATCAAAGTCATTGAAAAAAAACGGCAGGAGTTCCCCCCCAGTTCATTACCAGGCCCCAGGGGAAACCCGGACCAAAAAAAAAAGAAGCATGGTGGTCCCCCCAAATTCCATATCAGGCCCTTCAAGTCTGGTATGGATATTAAGGGGAACCCCACGCCATTTAAAAAAAAAAATGGCGTGGGGTCCCCTCCAAAAATCCATACCAGACCCTTATCCGAGCACGCAACCTGGCAGGCTGCAGGAAAAGAGGGGGGACGAGAGAGCGGCCCCCCCTCCTGAACCGTACCAGGCCACATGCCCTCAACATGGGGAGGATGTCCCCATGTTGATGGGGATAAGGGCCTCATCCCCACAACCCTTGCCTGGTGGTTGTGGGGGTCAGCGGGTGAGGGGCTTATCGGAATCTGGAAGCCCTCTTTAACAAAAGGGACCCCCAGATTCCGGCCCCCCCTATGTGAATTGGTAACGGGGTACATTGTATCCCTACCATTTCACAAAAGAAAGTGTCAAAAATGTTAAAAACCCCACAGACTCTGGTGCGAACCCCACATGCTCTGGTGCGAACCGAACCGGGGGGGTGTTCGGCTCATCCCTAGTCAAGAGTGGTAGTGCTGCCAGGATGGAGGTCATGGGAGAAGTCAGACATGTGTGGACTGTGGAGAGGAGACTATAGAATAAAACCAGAGCCATCAAGCTGGAGCCCACTGACTGAGCCCTGCACGTGGCACATGAGAGGAGGTCAGTGACTGCGCCACCAGGCCAGTCTGAGTGGGGGGAGGGTCACTGATGTAAGGTGGGAAGTGTATACAATAATGTAAGGGGGCACTGATACAAAGGTTCCCCCCTTATATCAGTGACCCACCCCCCCTTACCTTAGTGTATTCTTTCTGCGGAAAGGTGGTCTCTGGTTAACAGAGTCCCCCCACGTTCCCAGAGTTCCTGGGGTCCCCCTTGATAATTGACCACTTTTAACTGGAATTTGCTTTTATATATATGAAGCCTTATGTGCTTTCATGTCTGTCTTCTCTATATATAATACACTCTTCAAATGTGCTTGGTTAAAATGCATGGTTTTCCCTTTTATGAACAAGAAAATAATGACATTATGATGTTGGGCTGGTATAATAATACTAGGGGGCTGGTATGAGATTTAATTTTTTCCAGGGCTGATTTTTATTCCCAGGCCCTGGTGCAAGGCTCAGAAGTTTGCTATGTACAGAGTGAAAGGATCACTATGTACAGCCAGGGTGCAAGGATCACTATGTACAGCCAGGGTGCAAGGATCACTATGTACAGCCAGGGTGCAAGGATTGCTATGTACAGCAAGGGTGCAAGGATCACTATGTACAGCCAGGGTGCAAGGGTGCAAGGATCACTATGTACAGGGTGCAAGGCTCAAAAGCTCTCTATGTATAAGTGTTAAGCCCTGTACACACGATCAGATATCCTATGGATTTTCGTCTGATGGATTTGTCCATCAGAAATCTGATGAAACTGTTTTCCATCAGTCTTGCCCACACACCATCAGTCAAAAAACCGACCGTTCCAAACGTGGTGACGTAAAACACTCTGATGAGCTGAGAAAAATGAAATTCAATGCTACTGAGCATGTGTCGACTTGATTCTGAGCATGCTTGGGTTTTTTATCTGATGGATTTCCCCACAGACGATCGGAAATTGCCATCGGTTTTTTATCCATCAGATAATTTTAAAACATGTTCTATTTTTTAAAACCGATGGAAAAAAGACTGATGGGTCCCATACACGATCGGTTTGTCTGATGAAAACAATCCATCAGACGGTTTTCATCAGTCAAACTGATCGTGTGTACAGGGCTTGAAGTACTACATGCTTCACTGGACAGAAGAGAGAACAGAGGACAGAGGAGCCTGGGTTGGGATAGTGGAGCTGCTGCTGGGCCGGGATAGTGGAGCTGCCGCTGGGATGGTAGAGCTTCCGTGCACATCATCCCCTCACCCTTCCCTCTTCCATAGAGATACTTCTGGGCACACCGCTGGGAGAGCCGGGTCGCTGTCACCTGTTCTGTGTGAATGTGAAAGTGAAAGCAATGAGCGGCGCATAAAGGGCTATCGTCAGAGGTGGTTGCCGGCCAAAAAAAATCTCTGGTGTCACGGGTTTCACCAGGGTGTGGGTCGCACCCCCCACACCCCCATAGCGATGCCACTGCCTAGCATGAGGCTGGATTCACACCATAGCTAATACATTGTATTGCATTTTTTACCAGCACTTTTAAGCTGTATTGTCATGCATTGTCATGTACTTCCATGTAAGCAGGAACAGAGTAGCACCAGACTAAGTTCAGCATTAAAATCAGTGGTTTAATATGAATAAAAACAAATGGCAACTCAAAAAATAGATGAGTAATACAGGCACAAAAGTGTATAGTCGTCAGTCTCAAAGTCTCTCCAAGCTGTCCTGGTGCCATGGCAGCCTTGAGCACAGGCTGTGTTGCTGGATGGAGGCAGGAAGTGACTGATCGCCACCCTAACCAGCGTGGAATACAAGATGGCCCTGAGCCGGACGTGACATCACACGTAGTGCGTGCTGACGTGGGGTGGCCGGTAACGCGTTTCAAAACAATGGCTTATTTTTCAGACCTGATTGGCAGACCAACCTGTCATATAAATTATATAGGGGAGAAACACTAAAGGAGCAGATGCGATTGGCTGACCAATATATCAATTACCTATGGAGAAACAAATGGAGGGGACAGACTGAAAGGAAGGCATGGAAGTCTATCTAATGAGACGGAACTAAGATGTGTTTATACTGGCTGTTGTTTAGGCACAATAAACAGATACATATGATACAGTGAGATGCATTGGGAAGAGTGGATCATTTGGTCCAACAATGGAAATATTATATATAAGAAAATTAATAATAATGGTACTAAAAATATTATAAAAAGGCAAATACTTAATTTATGGTGGTAATATATGTATACTCACAAATATGAATTTTATCTGGGAAATTATAATATAAGATACAAAAAATAAAATATATATGTATGTGTGAAAAATAAGAAACTCAAAAATGTAAAAAAGGCAGATAGCTACTTTGTTCCATTATAAACTTCCATGGGCCTTATGATGCACCTAACATGCTGCAATGTGTTGCAACACAGTACACAGAGGGAAGAAGGCATCATTTACAACTACTGTAGAGTAGGGTAGATAGGAGAGAAGGGTTTGTGGGACTTTAAATGAGGGAACGCCATGTCAAGAGAGAATAATAATATAAAAATGAAGTTACAGTACATGATTTATTTATTACAATCTTGAATACATATCAGATATTTTGTATTAAATAGATGGGTAGTAACAATACTTACTTTAAATATGCTGCTCATAGCATGCAATACAAATAAAAATTGACATGGCAGATGTACATGGTAAAAAAAATCATTTGAAGAACATATGCAATAGAGACAGGTAACTGTTTGCATCTAGTGGCACTCTATGCGTTTGCTGGCATTTCAGCCATTCATCAGGAGTTTTATAAAGTAATATACTGGAAGGAAAAATAGACAAGGGTAAATGATAATACCTTTGGAGTAGGGGAGGACAGGGACTATGTGCCAACAAGGTGGAGACAATTGGGAGACTTACTGTACAGCCTCAAGGCCAGGTCTGGAATCTGCCAAAGAAAGCGGGGGTACGGGCATGATGTCTCCGCCGGGGTTGAGACGAGGGAACCCTCCAAGGACGGAGAACAGCGCCCAGAGCATAACACGTGGTCACAGCTTGATCCAAAATACTATGTGTGCACGATGAGTGCATAGTGTTCCTAAAACAAATGTGTCGAAAAAAGGGATTAATTAAAAAGTGTAAAAATAGTGTAGCAAAATATCTATGTGTTCCCATATGGGGACTGCATGGGGGAGTGTGTATGGAACAAGGCCAAACAAGGGGAGGAAAAAAAAAAACATACCAAGAGGTGGTAACTGAGCTCCCAACAAAAAAGGTGACCAGTGTGTAGGATCGGTGTGTAGTTCCTTGTGATTGAATCAAGCAAATGAAAAATCGGTTGCTCCAAGGCTACTATATACAACTATTCCCAGGCGGGGCCCCGTCAACGTCATGCGTAGAGAAAACGCCTAGAGTGCCACTAGATGCCAACAGTTACCTGTCTCTATTGCATATGTTCTTCAATTGATTTATTTTACCATGTATATCTGCCATGTTTATTTTTATTTGTATTGCATGCTATGAGCCGCATATTTAGAGTAAGTCTTGTGACTACCTATCCATTTAATACAAAATATCTGATATGTATTCAAGATTGTAATAAATAAATCATGTACTGTAACTTCCTTTTTATGTTATTATTCTCTCTTGACATGGCGTTCCCTCATTTAAAGTCCCACAAACCCTTCTCTCCTATCTACCAAATCAGGGATGGAGGCCGCCATGTGTTTTATTAGTGTGTGTGTCAGGTCACATCCATTTACTGTATACTGTAGAGTATGTTGATCCACAACACATGCGCTGTTGTGTGTTTTTATGCACACTAAATGCAACAATGTGTCTGTTTACATTGACAGATCTCCGTTCTGGCTCTCTGAGGAGCGATCGTGGGTCGCCAACGGACATTGCGGCCGCCGGCCACTTGCATCGGCTCCGGCGTCATGGGCGCACTCGATAGCTCTTAAAGCAGCCGATGTACATCTACGGCCATTTGCACAGCCGTGCCAACCTGCTGCAGTATAATGACGGTGGCTGGTCGGCAAGTAGTTAAAATCCTATACATATGCTTCTCTTTAACTTTATATTTACTTTTCTTTTAGGATCTTTATTAATTCATAGAATGTGCTATATTTTATTTAGTAGTTGCAGAAAGAAATAATCAAGGCATGGCAAATTATGCTGTAGATTTACATGCTTTTTCTTTTCAAATGCCAATAAAAATGACAGGATCTATTTAAACCCCACCACGGGCAACAGACATATGCAGTAATCAATGGTTAATAGTTAATACCTAAAGTTTAACATATTTGTCCTATATTAAAAGTCATTGTCATATAAAAAAATAAAAAAATAAAAATAAAGAAATGGTTTAATTTGACATAAATCTAGGGACCCCCTCCTCTCAGACTAACCAAGGCAGTTGCTCGGTTTTTCAATCAATGAAATTTGCCTTTGAGCTCAGAATAAAACTATTGCAAAGATCAGAAATCCTGCAGTAAAAGATTTTGTCTAATTGTATTCTGCTATGCTTTGTTAATACTAAGTAGTTCACTTATTATAATTTCTTCTTAAACACAGAACAATGAGAGTCAGTGCAGTAATTGTTACTTTCATAAAGTCACTAAATTATAATGAAAAATTAGCCATAATAAAGGAAAGTTCTACTGATTGTATGTATTGCTTATTTTGTTACGAAATCAAATCAATACAGTTAGAACATTAGTTCCGCGTGGGTAATGTCTCTGTCAGAACAATATCTAGTCTGAGTGCTTCTCTCAAATAAATTTATTATGTTTGTAATAAAAAAGAAAACAAAAGAAAATCACATTTAATTTGAAAAATGTATTCAATTATTAAAACCAGCACAGACACGGTCACAATTAAAAGTGGATATTGCAAGTACGGTACTTAAATAACCCCTAAGAGAGATTAATAGATTGAGAGTCCAAAGTAACAGAGAGATTAATAGATTAGGAAAGGGAAGGAAAGGCAAGGAAAGCAAAGGGGAATTTTCCTGATAGGCCCCCTTAAAGTGTAGCTGTCATTTTTCCATTTAAGGCAAACTCGCCCCACATAATACTAACCCATTAATAAGCTCCTGTGCATCACTTTCCCACTGCTTTGTTTGTCTGCCAGTGCCCTTTTCTCCTGGAATGCAGTGCCCAGGCCTCAATGGCAAATGGGCATGCTTGAACACTCTGATGTGATGATTGGAGAAGGTCAATAAACCAGTGTAAGTTCTACACAGACCAACATGGAGCTCACAAAGAGATTAGTTCTTCTGTGTGGTGAAGGTGAGTGCTTCCGTGTAATGAAGGTGAGTATAAATGGGTGAACTATTTGTTAAAGAGACTGAATGGGCAAAGTGAATGATTATTTTTATTTCCTCTCCAACTCCTCTTACTGTTGGGGTCCCCCAAGGTTCTGTCCTTGGACCTCTACTATTCTCAATCTACACCTCCTCCCTGGGTCAGCTGATAGCCTCCCATGGCTTCCAATACCATCTCTATGCTGATGAAACCCAAATCTATCTCTCTGCCCCTCAGCTCACCCCATCAATCTCCTCACGCATCACTGATTTACTAACAGACATATCCCCCTGGATGTCAAACCACTTCCTCAAACTGAATCTATCTAAAACTGAGCTTTTAATATTTCCTCCCCCACGTGCCCCTTCCCCTGACTTCTCTATCAAAATCAATGGCACATCCAGGGCCGGATTCCTGATGAGGCCACCAAGGCCAGGCCTCGGGGCGGCAGTGGCTGCAGGGGGGTGAAAAAATCCCCCCCCCCAAGACCCGACATCTCCCCCTGCACCTCTGGCTGGCCGTTTAGAGTGCAGTGGGGAGGAGGTGGAAGGCGGCGATCGGCAGCTCTATGGTGCCTGTGTGGGCGGCGGGATCTCCCTGGTGCTTGTAGTACTCTCTAAGTGTATACACTCTGCTTGTACACTGTTGCTGATGTCCGGGTCAGAGGCCCCTCCTCCTCTGCTGTATACATTCGGAGATAGAACTACTAGCCCCAGCGAGATCCCCCCTGCCTGTGGACACCATAGAGCTGCCGATCACCGCCTCCCACCTCCACCAGCCAGGTACAGCGGAACCTCTCCAGGGGGGTGTCAGCTGTTTGGGGACCCTGATTTAAGTGGAGAAGCTTTCTGGGGACCCTAATGTAAGAGGGGGGGCTCTCTGGGGACCCTGGTGTAAGAGGGGGCTCTCTGGGACCCTGATGTAAGGAGGGTCTCTCTGGGTATCCTGGTGTAAGTGGGGGCTCTCTGGGGATCCTGGTGTAAGGGGGGCTCTCTGGGGATCCTGGTGTAAGGTGGGGCTCTCTAGGGACCCTGGTGTAAGGAGGGTCTCTCTGGGGACCCTGGTGTAAGTGGGGGCTCCTGGGGATCCTGGTGTAAGGGGGGGCTCTCTGGGGATCCTGGTGTAAGGAGGGGCTCTCTGGGGACCCTGATGTAATGAGGGGCTCTCTGGGGACCCTGATGTAAGGAGGGGCTCTCTGGGGATCCTGGTGTAAGGGGGGCTCTCTGGGGATCCTGGTGTAAGGAGGGGCTCTCTGGGGATCCTGGTGTAAGGAGGGGCTCTCTGGGGATCCTGGTGTAAGGAGGGGCTCTCTGGGGAACCTGGTGTATGGAGGGTCTCTCTGGGGATCCTGGTGTAAGGGGGGCTCTCTGGGGATCCTAATGTAGGGGTAGGCTCTCTAGGGACCCTGATGTAAGTAGGGAGGCTCTCTAGGGACCCTGATGTAAGGGGAGAATCTCTGTGGACCCTGATGTAAGGAGGGGCTCTCTGGGGACCCTGAGGTAAGGGGGGCTCTCTAGGGACCCTGATGTAAGGGGAGGCTCTCTGTGGACCCTGATGTAAGGAGGGGCTCTCTGGGGACCCTGATGTAAGGAGGGGCTCTTTGGGGACCCTGATGTAAGGAGGGGCTCTCTAGGGACCCTGATGTAATGAGGGGGCTCTGAGGACCCTAATATAAAATAAGTAGGGAGGCTCTCTGGGGACCCTAATGTAAGGAGAGGCTCTCTGAGGACCCTGATGTAAGGAGGGGCTCCCTGGGGACCTTGATGTAAGGGGGCTCCCTGGGGACCCTGATGTAAGGAGGGGTTCTTTGGGGACCCTAATATAAGGAGGGGCTCTCTGAGGACCTTGATTTAAGGGGGGGCTCTCTAGGGACCCTGATGTAATGAGGGGGGCTCTGAGGACCATAATATAAGTAGGGAGGCTCTCTGGGGACCCTAATGTAGGGGATGCTCTCTGGGGACCCTGATGTAAGGGGAGGCTCTCTGGGGATCCTAATGTAGGGGGAGGCTCTCTAGGGACCCTGATGTAAGTAGGGAGGCTCTCTGGGGACCCTAATGTAGGGAGAGGCTCTCTAGGGAACCTGATGTAAGGAGGGTCTCTCTGGGGACCCTGATGTAAGGAGGGGCTCTCTGGGGACCCTGATGAATGGGGGGCTCTCTGGGGACCCTGATGTAAGGAGGGGCTCTCTGGGGACCCTGATATAAAGGGGGCTCTCTGGGGACCCTGATGTAAGGAGGGGCTCTCTGGGGACCCTGATGTAAGGAGGGCTCTCTGGGGACCCTGATGTAATGAGGGGGACTCTGAGGACCCTAATATAAAATAAGTAGGGAGGCTCTCTGGGGACCCTAATGTAGGGAGAGGCTCTCTAGGGACCCTGATGTAAGGAGGGGCTCTCTGGGGATTCTGATGTAAGAAGGGGCTCTCTGGGGACCCTGATGTAAGGAGTAGGGCTCTGAGGACAATAAAATAAGTAGAGAGGCTCTCTGGGGACCCTAATGTAGGGGGAGGCTCTCTAGGGACCCTGATGTAAGGGTAGACTCTCTGTGGACCCTGATGTAAGGAGGGGCTCTCTGGGGACCCTGATGTAAGGGGGGCTCTCTGGGGACCCTGATGTAAGGAGGGGCTCTTTGGGGACCCTGATGTAAGGAGGGTCTCTCTGGGGACTCTGATGTAATGAGGGGGGCTCTGAGGACCCTAATATAAGTAGGGAGGCTCTCTGGGGATCCTAACGTAGGGGGAGGCTCTCTAGGGACCCTGATGTAAGTAGGGAGGCTCTCTGGGGACTCTGATGTAGGAGGAGGCTCTCTGGGGACCCTAATGTAAGGAGGGGCTCTCTGGGGACCCTGATGTAAGGGGGGCTCTCTGGGGAGTCCCCCTATGTGATGGTGTGTGTGTGTGGGGGGGCGGCATTGAAGGACCCGGCCTTGGGGCGGCATAGGGAGTAAATCTGGGCCTGGGCACATCTATCAGTCCGTCCCCACATGCCCAGGTGCTAGGGGTAACCCTGGACTCTGAACTGTCCTTTCAGGCCCACATCCAATCCCTGTCCAAATCATGCCGCCTTAGCCTCCGCAACATTTCTAGAATACGCCCCTTTTTACCTAATGACACCAACAAGCTTCTAATTCACTCCTTGGTTATCTCTCGCCTTGACTACTGCAACTCCCTTCTCATTGGATTACCTTTACATAGACTATCCCCCCTTCAGTCCATCATGAATGCCGCTGCAAGACTCATCCACCTTACCAACCATTCAGTGTCCTCCACCCCTCTCTGCCAATCCCTCCACTGGCTTCCATTCACCCAACGAATAAAATTCAAAGTACTAACAATAATTTACAAAGCCATCCACAACTCGGCCCCCAGCTACATCACTAACCTAGTCCCAAAATACCAACCAAGCCGCTCTCTTTGGTCCTCCTAAGACCTCCTGCTTTCTAGCTCCCTTGTCACCTCCTCCCATGCTCGCCTCCAGGATTTCTCCAGAGCTTCTCCCATCCTTTGGAACTCCATACCCCAATCTGTCCGACTGTCCCTTAATCTATCCATCTTTAGAAGATCCCTGAAAACCCTTCTCTTTAAAGAAGCCTATCCTGCTTCTAACTAACACTGTTTTACTTCCTCAATCAGCTCATTCCCCACAGCTATTACCTTTTGTATCATTTGACCCTCCCTTTTTAGATTGTGAGCTCTATTGAGCAGGGCCCTCTGATTCCTCTTTTACCAAATTGTAATGTAACTGTAATGTCTGCCTTTATTTTGTTAAGCACTGCGCGAACTGTTTGCGCTATATAAATCCTGTATAATAATAATAATAATAGTAATTTTTAATTATGAACTGATCCTTAACTAGGCAATAGCATAACATAAACACAATCGTATTTAATAAGCACATTGATTAAGTAAACACATTAACAGCTAGAATAACTGCATCTTGATGTTACCTGTCCTAGTCAATGGGGTTGATTTGCTAAAGGAGTCAAATTTATTTTAATCTGAAGAGTTAAGCCCTGTACACACGATCGGATAACCTATGGATTTTCGTCCGATGGATTTGTCCATCGGAAATCCGATGAAACTGTTTTTCATCAGTCTTGCCCACACACCATCAGTCAAAAAACCGACCGTTCCAAACGAGGTGACGTAAAACACTCCGATGAGCCGAGAAAAATTAAGTTTAATGCTTCTGAGCATGCGTCGACTTGATTCTGAGCATGCGTGGGTTTTTGATTCGATGGACTTACCCATAGACGATCGGCGTTTTCGATCGGTTTTTTATCCATCGGAAAAATTTAAAACATGTTCTATTTTTTAAAACCGATGGAAAAAAGACCGATGGGTCCCATACACGATCGGTTGGTCTGATGAAAACCATCCATCGGACGGTTTTCATCAGTCAAACCGATCGTGTGTACAGGGCTTTAGGGTATGTGTGTTCTCTTTACAGTCATGATAATTTCTGATTAAGATCAATTATCTAATTGAAATTAAAAATAAATAAATAATGAAAGTGTTTTTATATTTAATTTACCTTGCAGATGCTCAGCTCTTCTGAGTGACCCAGTGATGGTGGGGGTCTGCAAGCTGGGGGCTTATGAAAAGCTGGAAGCCCCCTTTACAAAAAGTGGCCCCCAGATACCTCCATCTATTATATGAATGCGTAAGGGGTGCAAAGTACTCTTCTGCTCATTCACAAGAAAAAAAGTAAACAGTAAATAAACAAACCACACACTTTGGCAAGTCCTTTATTATCCATTTCGCTGCCAGAGCCATTTTTGTGTTTTTTGCACACATTTAAAAAATGATATTACCCCCAAAGATAAGTCCCTAAAACACTACAGGTATATATTCTCTGAAAGAAGACATCCTAGAGAATAAAATAGTGGTAGTTCCTTTTTTTTATGCCACACAATAGCAGTGCAACATTTGGAAAAAAAAATAATATCAGTAAAATAAATAACTAAAGTTAACTTAAAGGCACACAAACACAATAAATTACCTAATTTTAAAATAAAATATAAAATATGAGGTTATGCTGAGTAAACAAATACCCAGCATGTCATAGTTGGTTACATAGTTACGTAGTTGGTGAGGTTGAAAAAAAGACCATGAAGTCCAACCTGTGTGTGTGCTTTTATGTTAATATTACATTGTATATCCCTGTATGTTGCGGTCGTTTAGGTACCTATGTAATAGTTTTTTTAAATTATCGATGCCCCACGATGAAACCACTGCTTGTGGAAGAGAATTCCACATCCTTACCACTCTAACAGTAAAGAACCCTCTACGCAGTTTAAGGTTTACTTCTAATTTTAGTGAATGGCTCTGAAATTGCCCATGAAACAGGAACAGTCTTCAGTACCCTATATTTTCTATTGGCGATGCTTTAAAAGGTCATCAGCTTAGAGTTAGGGCTCATGCACACAGGACATTTTAAAAACGCCAGCACTACAGCAGTGCTAAAAACACCTGTTTTTTCGTGTTTAGCCGCGTTTTTACATTAGCGTTATTGCATGTTTTCCCACGGGTTTTGTGCGTTTTCCCGCATTTTTTGGCGTTGGAGTTTTTGGGCGTTTTTTCATTAAAAACACTCTTTATAATGTAAAAACGTCTAGCGTTTAGCTGCGTTTAGATGCGCTTTTTGGCATTTTTCATTGTTACAGCTCGTTTTTACTGCTCCTGGAAGCACAGGCTGTAGTTTTTTTTTTTACTGCCCCTAAAGGCTTATGCCTCCAAACGCCTCTGATAGTTTATGTATGCATGGGCACATAGACTAACATGGAGGGGCTTTTAAAAGCAGTTAAAAAAAAAGTCAAACGCCCCTGAAAGCAGCTGTAAAAACGTCCTTTGTGCATGAGTCCTTAACCATGAATATTGGGCCTAGAATTATTCCGACATGCATGGCAATATGTAACATGTGTAGTGCAATCAAATTTTGCTAGCATTTTTGCACGTAGGCACCCCTGACACATACATTTATGTTCATACACCACTATGCTGTTCCTAAGTCCAATGATAGGCCCAAGGAGCCCAAGAAACTTCGCCGGGCCATGCGCGGGAAAGACCAACATTAACAGGGGTGTGTTGAAGTGAGCAGCTTCACAGCCATCGGATCACTTCCATTTGACAGCTGGCAGTTGGCTTGCCACATTTACACTCCTGGCAGTATGTGTAAAACTCCCCAAAGACGCCACTGTTGTTTCGAACAGTGGCAGTAAAAGGGTTTAAGAAATAATAATTCCCATGTTGTAAATCCTTTAGTAATCACCAAGCAGTACAAGATCCATGTTAATTACAATGAACAATTTCAACAACACCAACCACATATCAACCACTGACATGACCCAGTGTAGACCCAGCAAAAAAGACAGATTCCAGGCTGACAGATAACGGAAACAAAGGGGTGAGGATAGTGGCTGATGTCATTGACAAAATTATGCCCATTGCCATTTTTGATCAGTGATGTCAGCCACCATACCCGCCCCTTTGTTTACATTCATCTTCCCAGCTGAGAGCTGAATGGGCAAGGCAGGGATATGTCACTGGTTGTAAGGAAGCTTTTGGGCCCGCCCGCTCCCTATCAACCAGCCTGAGCTGGAAGTTGACTGCTGCTAAATTTATCACTTCCAATTGCATTCTGTCCCTTGTCACGCATATGTTAAAATGAAGGTTTTTACAGTTTGCTTGAAATGGCACTACTTTATCTTGATAATAGTGGGTTTAAAGTAAACCTCTGGCAAGTTCTTGCTGTATAACTATGTACCACAGTTGACAAGCCCAACTTAAACTAAGTGCCATGCTCCCCCCCCCCCCCTATAGCACCATAGGCCTCCTGCTTTGGCTATGAAAATGTGATGTTCTCATAGCCGCTAATTGTCACGGCTAGATTTTCAGCAGTGGAGCCTGCTAACTATGATTATTTTGTGCCCCCCAAATAACACTCATTTGCTAGGCTCTCCTCTGCAAGGCTATTAGGACCTACATGCATTTTTACCAAAGATTACATATAGGAAACTATAATAAAAATGTAGCTGTATTATAAAAAAGGATTTCTCTTTAAGAAGAAAGAGTTAATCTTTTAGGTTTATCTGACCCTTTTTTAGGATTTTCAATAACTCCAGGACAGGTAGAAGAAGTAAATCTCAAAGTCTAAATAGTTCTCTGGAAAAAGAACCAACATATGTGTAATTAAATCATTCACATTAGAATAATTTAATTATGTTTACTTAGCTGATACTTCCCCTTTAAGCCTGTGTTTTAAAAACAGCCAGTTAAGTTAAGTTAAGTTCCTCTTAATATTAGAAGACAAACACAAAATTACTTTCAGATAAAAAATTAAAATTGTTAAAAAAAAAAGAACAAAAGGTCCACTGAGCAAGAAATAGTCAGTATTCATTAAAACTGTAATACCAGATTAAACAAAACTTTCACCATCTGTTCCACCCTGAAATTACACTTGCAAAAACAAAGTAAATCACTCTAGCGCCATTAACAAGTAAAACTGAAGGTTCACTGTCTGAATAACTTACAGTGTGTGTATGAAAGGCTACATCTGTGCTATCTGTCTTCTCTCTTGCATACAGAGTTTAAATGCAAGACTAGACAATCGTGAATCCAAGGACAGAAACCAACAATGAATCTTGTCTAATGAAAGTATCTGATGGAGCAAGAGCAGCACTTCAAGTATATGAATCAAAACCTTCCTGTGTGCTAGTATGTATGAAGCCAGAAATGACCTTCACATACGTCTTTGCTTATTTCTTTTTGATGTGTATAGGCAGTGTCTATGTTTGTATTGTTGTTTTTTCATGTATTCGTGGTTTTGAACCCTATAAACATTATAGACTTGGAACTGCATATCTTATAAGAAAATATAATATATGCCACAGGTAGATGTCATTGTCCTGTGCTCCAAGGGCTGCATGAGATGAACTGTGCACTTCAAGAACTGCTGCATGATACTACATTTTGTGTTGTCCTTTTTTTATGTATGTAGCAACCTCAACCCCCTTTACCTGTCTTTGGCTCCTCGCAGGCAAAGAGGGCACACCACGCCACAAGCCCGTACCCTCCCGTATGAGGTGGTTGAGCGGTGTTAACAATGGGTCTACACAGTCAGAAAGTCAGAGAATGTTTCTCACCTCCATGAATAACAGAGATAAGTCCTTGTTTCCCCCCCTCAGTAACTTGAATGTCCACACCAGCTGCAACTCCAACGCAGAGTTTATTTTCTCTTTTGGTAAAATAACAGTCTCTGGTAGAATAAAGGTTGGAATAAAGAACAGGACAGCATAAGATGTGGGAGAGGTCCAGGCACAAACACAATCACTTCACTGCTCGGCTTCTCAAGCAGACTCAGCCCAAATGGATAGTCTCCCTAGGTAGGGACTAGCAGCCAAATGGTTCTCCAACTTAAACTCACAGTCTCTGCCACAGACTTGGTTGAATTTGGTCTCTGCCACACACACGATGAACTTGGTGCTTCAAAACTTGGCCTCTATGTAAGGAGAAGACATCCCTCCAGAGAGTTACCGGGACCCTTCCTTCACCGTGACTTTCTCACCGGTCCCTCAGGACAGTTCCTCCCCCGGCCTCCTCGTCTAAGATACAGGTCCCCTCGCAAGGCGGCACCCTGGGATTCCTCGATCCTTGATGGGCCCCAGCCGAAGGTGCTGGGCCCAAGGCCTTTTCTGCAGTCCCAGGGCTAAAGGTGCCTGGGACTGATTCACCGACCTCCGCCCCTGGGCCAAAGGTGCCCAGGGCGGACAGGAACACACTCCTGGGGTAGGACCCCCGACCACGACAGAACGGACAGACCCCCGAACAGGCAGCGTCTGCCCCTTTTATATCCTCTCCCAGCATGCACAGCAGGCCTGCCACACCCACGGTATGGCTGCTGAGAGGGGACACACAAGGCACAGCACTGCATCAGCGGTTCAACCCTGGCCTACTATGGCAGCGCCACCTGCAGGCCACAGGGAACTACACACCAATACTCTCCCTGTGGATAAAATGGTTGACAGAATCCTGACAATTGGGGTGTTTGAGAACAACTACCACTCAAACACTTCCCCTAAATTTAGGACCCCGCTACATGTATTTATGTATTTTTTTTGGTATTAACATTTTAGAATGGATTTGGCTATACCAAATATCAAGTGCGGGACCATAATTATATACTGTATGTGATAAGTATATCACAACCTCTGACAGTCTTCTGTAGCATGGCCACAGTGAATGGATGAGCTGTGGCTGGAAGTCATTATATACAGGTGCTGTGCTGATATTTGTGAACTTATGTACACAGTCCCTCACCATCTCAATCTCTTTTAAGTGTTTAATGTTCTGTAGTATTAGATATACTAAAATTATGTGGGGCCCTTTGGTGATGTCTTAAGCCTCGTACACACGGTCGGACTTCCATCTGACTTTTCCGTGGTTTTTTGTCCGAACGGAGTTGGTTGGGAACACCAATAGCATACACACGCTCGGACTTTTCTGCAAACTTTCCTAAAACTTCTTACAACATCGCGTGTTTTTTCTGCTCTTTACTGCCACCCTTTGGTCAACTTCTGCTATTGTTGGTTGATTTTAACATTAGTTGTTTTGTCCATCGGACTAAAGTCCGATGGTTATCTGTACACATGGTCAGACTTTGCTCCATCGTTTGCAGACCCAACTTTTGTCCGATGAAATCCAAAACCAAACGAAAAAGTTTGTTCGATGGAGCGTACACACGGTCGGATTGTTGGTCCAACTTGCTTAAAACAAAGTTTGTTGGGCAAAAGTCCGACCGTGTGTACGGGGCTTAAGACTGTCCTTCAGTTTCCCTATATTTAGTAGGTTGATCACTATCAGTCTTAAGCATTAATGTCATTAGCATTTGCTTAGTACTGTACCATGATATTTGACTATTATATCAATACATCTGTAAGATGTGTTCCTTAACGTCTGATTAATTTTTCTGTTTGGTATTCTCCAGTAGAGTGGGCTCATGAGCTTTCTATGTTGCATCATATTCCAGACTCTGTTGCGAAATCCAGAGGGCTAAGTCTAAGGCCTCGTACACACGACCGATTTTCTCGTCGTAAAAAACACGTCGTTTTTTTCGACGAGATTCTTGTTAAGCTTGTCGATTTTCTCGTCAAGCTTTCTATGCGTACACACTGTCATTTTCCAATTTCCTCGTGGTTCTCTGCACTCACGTCCAGCACGTACGACGGCACTATAAAGGGGAAGATCTTTTTTCTTGGCGCCACCCCTTGGGCTGCTTTTGCTGATCTCGTGTTACCGCGTGTGAAGTAAAAGTTTGGGAAGAGACGATTCGCGCTTTTCAGTCTTCGTGCTTTCAGTTCGTTTTAGCGTGACGAATGTGCTATTTCCATTACGAAGGCTTGTTTTACCAGAAGATGCACTCCCGTCTCATACTTGATTCTGAGCATGCGCGCTTTTTGAAGAGTCGTAAAAGCATACACACGAACCATTTTCTCGTCACAAAACAGGCCGACGAGAAACACGACGAGGAAATCTGGAATCCTGACGAGAAAATAGAGAGCAGGTTCTCTATTTTCTCGTCAAGTTTCTCGTCGTAAAACCATACACACGAACGTTTTTCTAGACAAAAAAACTCTCGCGGCACTTTTCTTGACTGTTTTGGACGAGAAATTCGGTCGTGTGTACGAGGCCAAAGAGGATGGATGCACTGGCCCTGCATGTTTGTTAGCTGGCCAGTCCCAAATGAGTTTGTAATGAATGGGTCAGACCTGGATTTAACAAATACCCTGAGCGGTTTCTGGAAGGGTTTTTACCTACAGGCTGTTATCCAAATTTGAGGTGCTGGGCTTGTGGGCCTTGACCCTCTGGGGCCACCGTATGCTACTTGATGTTGAAGGATACTTCCCATGCTGATCATGTTGAGGAGGTAGAGCTGGGGACACTGAAGTTGCACTAGAACCTCCTTCAAAACCACTATACAGGGGGTCCCCGACTTACGAACGCCCGACTTACGAACCCCTCCTACTTATGAACCGGGGGCTGCGGGGACCCTCTGCCGTTCTGCGTGGTCCATCTGCTGTTCTGCGCATGCGCGGCCAGACGGAGCCTCAGAAAATGACGGAAATGTCCATAATTGGCCACGCATGCGCAGAACGGCATTCGACGGAACATCGGAAAACATCGTAAATGTCCGTAATTGTCGTTCTGCGCATGTGCAGTCGACTTACGAACATTTCCGAATTACAAACAGGGGGTAAGTCCCTAACGGGTTCGTAACCCGGGGACCCCCTGTAGCTGGAAGGAGGAGATAAGACTGTAAAAATAAAAATTGTTTGTACAATGTCTATCTGATAGTATATACATTTCTGTGACTTCAGTTGGATTTTAAATAATAAAATAAATATAAATTGGATTGCAAGTGGTTCATTCAGCCCTTCTCTCTACCATTGTTCCCTAACTGGAGTTGGCAATACCTTGGGAACATTATACCATTAATGTTAAGTTTGCACAGCAACAGAGAGCTACTGGAACACTTTACTGCTCTGGCAGCTGTCTGTTCCCAGCTGTGGTAAGGGGCAGTGTGGTGTGCTAATTAAAGTCCCTTTTCTTTTTTTTGTTTTGTACAAACTTTATTTGAATTGTAGAAAATGTGCAATACATGTTACAAACACAAAGTAGCTATAGTGATATATAAGGGTGAGCTCCAGGCAGTGGCGGCTGGTGCTCAAAATTTTTGGGGGGCGCAAACAAACTGAAAAAAAAAAAAAATCAATTGCCGCCACTGTGCCCATTAAATGCAGCCACTGTGCCCAAACGCCACCAGTTTGCCCCCTCAAATACAGCCAGTTTGTTTCCATATACAGCCAGTGTGCCCCCATATATATACAGCCAGTGTGCCCCCATATACAGCCAGTGTGCCCCCATATACAGCCAGTGTGCCCCCATATATATATATAGCCAGTGTGCCCCCATATACAGCCAGTTTGTCCCCATATATATAGCCAGTGTGCCCCCATATACAGCCAGTGTGTCCCCATATATATAGCCAGTGTGCCCCCATATACAGCCAGTTTGTCCCCATATACAGCCAGTTCCCCCCAAATGCAGGCAGTTCCCCCCCATATATAGCCAGTTCCCCCCAAATGCAGCCAGTTTGTCCCCCATATACAGCCAGTTCTCCCAAATGTAGCCAGTTTGTCCCCCATATACAGCCAGTTCCCCCCAAATGCAGCCAGCGTGTCCCCCATATACAGCCAGTTCCCCCCAAATGCAGCCAGTTTGTCCCCCATATACAGCCAGTTCCCCCCAAATGCAGCCAGTTTGTCCCCCATATACAGCCATTTCCCCCCATATTCAGCCAGTTTGTCCCCCATATTCAGCCAGTTCCCCCCATATTCAGCCAGTTTGTCCCCCATATTCAGCCAGTTCCCCCCATATTCAGCCAGTTTGTCCCCCATATTCAGCCAGTTCCCCCCAAATGCAGCCAGTTTGTCCCCCATATTCAGCCAGTTTGTGCCCCGTATTCAGCCAGTTTGTGCCCCATATTCAGCCAGTTTGTCCCCCAAATGCAGCCTGCCCCCCCCCCCCCCCAGCCCTGCACTTACCTTCCTCGGTCCGCGCCGTCCTCGATGTGTTCTCCCGCCCTCGATGTCGCTTCAGCCAATCAGGTTACCGGTAACCAGATCCGGTGAACCTGATTGGCTGAAACCTCCACACAGTCTTCTTCCAGGAATGCACCCCCGTGCGTACCTGGGAGGAGTTTTTGGAAGCCGAATACAGCGTGAGAGCTGTATTCGGAAAGCCTATCAGAGCCGCTGGCTCTGATAGGCACTTCCAAGTTACACCCACCGCCGGCCGCCGCTCTAATTCATATGGCCGGCGCTCACCAGGAGGCCGGCCATATGTATAGTGGGCAGCGCGGCAGCGGTGACAATACACAGATTCATGCAATGCATGAATCTGTGTATTGTCTTTCAGTGGCGGTGCGGGAGCGAGAGGGGGCGGCGCTCCGGCGCCCTCTATGGACGCACCGCCACTGGCTCCAGGTTCTATCTGAACACATGTTTGGTCCGTAAAAACATCATTCAGTTACAAACAGTAAGTTTCCTGCCTGAGCCTGCCCTAAAGGAGAACCAGCACCCCTAAAAGCAGCCCCACTTACCTCCTTAAACCTACAGCCCACTCAGGGTTCCCACCTTTTCGGCAAGCCAAACCCGAACACTTCAGCAACGCACAATTTTTTTTTGTAGTACATTAAATTTATTACCGCTGTACAAAGCAATGCACAGAATTTTTTTATGTGGTATACAATATACATATATGTTTGTGATTAAATAACTTTTTTAATCCTATGGGGACAAGGGCCTCTTCCCCCTGGGGCCTGTGGTCGTGACGAAGGGGGTCCCCAAATCCTGCCCCCCATGTGAATGAGTATGGGGTACTCATTCACCAAAAAAAGTGTCACATAGAAGAAAAAACACAAACACAGTTTTTGACAATTCCTTTATTAACAATCCAAAAATAATGTCGCCCAATGCAGATCCTTCGTCAATCACGCCGCTCGCTGGACCCTCCAAAAAAGCTCCGCGCTCGACGAATGCTAACCTCCGACTGCCCATTCCTTTGTCTGACAGTTCTCAAATAGGTAAGTAGCAGGGCCACCCGGGTGATGTCCCCTGGTGGCCCCCGCCTCCTTGCGAAGTCACCACCCCAGCATGCACTGGGATGGAGAAGGCCTGGTATGGATATGGGGGGGACCCCATTTTTTTCACAATTTTTTCTTTTGCCGGGAATTTTTTTTTTTTACATTCAGCTGTCAACAGGGAACCCCGCTGACAGCTGATGATCCATCAGTTGTTAAGGACGTGGAGGCCGGCTTCCCTGCCCGATCCTTAGCAACCAGCTATATGCAGTGTTTTTGAAGGGGAAAAATAAAAAAAAACACAACGCAAAACTCATCAAAAACCGCTTTAAAAACACTTGCATTGCGGGTGTGACTATTACACGCATAACGCATTCTGCGAGTAAAAAAGTCCCTCCCCCTTCCAAAAAAGCAATGGTTAAAAAACAAACATGTACCTTCACTGACGCTCACTCAGTAATAATTTTTTACTTTTAGTCCATTCACTTCCCATTCTTTCACACATGATTCAAGTATCATTATCATTTAATTTACATTGACCTACCATATTATTGTAACCCTAGGACATCTTGATGCATATACATTTATAGATAAGATTGCAGCTAGTCCATATACTTAATATATATAATTCCCATTCAGCACTCTTGCAATGCAGCCAAGAGCTAACTTACCCTACCTCCTTATTCAATATATGGTCATTAATTTGGGAACTTGTTGCAGGTGTTTCTCCTGTCCTCTCCTGCCTTCTGGCAGGTGTCACTGGTGTGGCTTCTTGTAAGCCCAAAGGATCGGGCTCCTTCCCCCTGTGTGTGGGGGGGTGGCGGGCGACTACATGACCCTCCGGATTGCTCCACGGTTTTCTGACATTTCTGGCCATGCAACTGTCTACTCCATTTTTAGGCGATAACTATATCGCCATACCATACTTGTACTGTGATGTATGATTATATATTTTTCCAATATTTGAAGTTATTTTATATGTCTCTTAGAGTCAACGATCCCCCTGAAGATGACCAGCGAATGGTCAAAACGCGTCGGATCTACACCCACATACATTTGTTATGCAATCTTGTTCCACATTTTGCATGTATGGTAATATTGGATTATGCAGAAATTTATCTGGCCAGACCTTTTTACGTGTTTTATTTATTGTAAGTTACCCAATTGTGTCTTTTGACAACTTTCAAATAAATATGTTTTATACTTTCAATTTGACATACTACAATGCTGTCCAAAGCCCCATTGGGGAAAACGTCCATTATCATTGCTAGCCACAACTATGGCAATTAACTAGTATGCAATAATGCTAAAACAAATTAAACTGGTATACACTGCATTAATAAAACCCATATAGACAGTAAGAACTATGAATGGCAATAAAGGAAGTCCCGCAGTGACTCTCTGCTTTAACCAATCAAAAAATGTCCCAGAGTGCACGCTGAAATTATACCCCTGGATGTAAGTATGTGTATGTTTCCAGAGTGGGGTACCCCTGGGATGTGACTGAATAGTACCCAGAGCCTAAATGTGCAAATTAAAGTCAGCTAATGTTGGGACCCATCTGTATAGAAGTGCACATATTACCATCTCTACTAGCAATAAACTGCAGACAGTGATGAGATAAGTATGTTTGATCTCACTCACCACTCTTGGTTCACAAGTCCGATACAAAACACTTGGAGGTTTGTTGGCCTCAGGAACCTTGTAGCTAAGTCAGCAAACAGTTCATTTATAAGGCTCAGTCTTTCAGTTCTGGTCCTTACAGGCTCTGTTCTCTCTGGTATAGGCACACAAGGCTTAAGTGTCTGCACGACTCCTGACCTAACTCAGTCAGTAGTTCAGCCCTAGAACTCAGCTCACTGCAACAGGTCCATCCTCTCTGGTTCTCCACAGATAAGAGCCCAAATTTCTGTTTTAGATCCTGGGAAATGTCTCTCCTCTCCTCTGCCTCTGGTGTGCAAGTAATCCTGGGTATTAAATTCCACAGCCCATTAGTCTCCATTCTACAGGGCTCCTTCTAGGACTACATTTCCAAGTATCTTTAGGGGCCACATCCTCATCCTCCTGCCGCTGATTGTCCCAGAACTCCTGCTGCTAGGGGGCAGGGGGGAAAGAAACAGGAGCTAGTGGGGGATGACACACTGACTGCTCGGCTTACACTCAAGGCTAGTGGTCTTCGATGTCCAGCAAAAAAAAAGCATACAGGTGAAACTAGAAAAATTAGAATATCGTGCAAAAGTTCATTTATTTCACTAATGCAACTTAACCACTTAACGACCGCTCACTGTATATATACGTCGGCAGAATGGCACAGACAGGCACAATCACGTAAAGCATACGTGATTGCCTTTGTATAGTTGGGGGGTCCAATCGGACCCCCCTCCTATACAGTGAGCAGTGGCTAAGTGTCCGGGAGCGTTCCGGGATAAGGGGGCAGCCATTCGTTTCCGGCCACCCCCTCGCGATCGCTCCCGGCGAATGGAAATGCCCCCTCTGTCTGTGTCAGACAGAGGAAGCAGGAGGAAGTGATGTCATCTCTGGTGCGGCGCTCACATATACCGAGCGCCGTACAAGAGAAGACATCAGGTCAGTGCACACAACACTACACTGACACCAGGACACATATGGACATAAATCGCCCCCCCAGGCCCCCCAGACACCCCAGATCACCCCCCAGATCACCCCCCCAGCCCCCAGTCACAGTGTCACTGATTGCAGTGACCATTTATTTAGTGATCACTGCAATCAGTGACATTTGTGACTGTAAAAGTGTCACCAAAGTTTAGTCTTAGGTCCAGTGTAGCCCCCTAACCCCCCTAATAAAGGTTTAACCCCCTGATCACCCCCCAGATAACCCTTTCACCCCCTATAACCACTGTCGCTAAGCGATCATTTTTCTGATCGCTGTCTTAGCGTCAGTGATGCCGATCGGCCAGTGATGCCGATCAGTCAGTGATGCCGATCGGCCAGTAATTTTTTTTAGGTTCGCCGCATGTTTTTATAGCGTCAGGTACCCTAATATGTTATCTAATAAAGGTTTAACCCCCTTGATCGCCCCCCAGGTAACCCTTTCACCCCCTATCACCACTGTCACTAAGCGATCGTTTTTCTAAACGCTGTCTTAGTGTCTGTGATGCAGATCAGTAGCCGGTAATTTTTTTTAGGTTCGCCGCAGGTTTTTATAGCGTCAGGTACCCCAATATATTATCTAATAAAGGTTTAACCCCCTTGATCGCCCCCAAGGTAACCCTTTCACCCCCTATCACCACTGTCGCTAAGCAATTGTTTTTCTAAACGCTGTCTTAGTGTCGGTGATTCAGATCGGTAGCCAGTATTTTTTTTTAGGTTCGCCGCATGTTTTTATAGCGTCAGGTACCCCAATATATTATCTAATAAAGGTTTAACCCCCTTGATCGCCCCCCAGGTAACCTTTTCACCCCCATCACCACTGTCGCTAAGCGATCGTTTTTCTAAACGCTGTCTTAGTGTCGGTGATGCAGATCGGTAGCTGGTAATTTTTTTTAGGTTCGCCGCAGGTTTTTATAGCGTCAGGTACCCCAATATATTATCTAATAAAGGTTTAACCCCCTTGATCGCCCCCCAGGTAAACCTTTCACCCCCCTATCACCACTGTCGCTAAGCGATCGTTTTTCTAAACGCTGTCTTAGTGTCGGTGATGCAGATCGGTAGCTGGTAATTTTTTTTAGGTTCGCCACAGGTTTTTATAGCGTCAGGTACCCCCATATATTATCTAATAAAGGTTTTAACCCCCTGATTGCCCCTAGTTAACCCTTTCACCAGTGATCACCATATAAGTGTTACGGGTGACGCTTGTTAGTTAGTTTGCTTTTTATAGTGTCAGGGCACCCGCCGTATATAACCCAATAAAGGTTTAACCCCCTGATCGCCCGGCGGGTGATATCAATTAGGTTTTAGCGTCAGAGAGGGTCTGCGTCACACCCCAGGCAGCATCAGGTTAGTGCCAGTAACGCTAACACCCACGCGTGAAGCATACACCCCCCTTAGTGGTATAGTATCTGAACAGATCAATATCTGATCTGATCAGATCTATACTAGCGTCCCCAGCAGTTTAGGGTTCCCAAAAACGCAGTGTTAGCGGGATCAGCCCAGATACCTGCTGGCACCTGCGTTTTGCCCCTCCGTCCAGCCCAGGCCACCCAAGTGCAGTATCGATCGATCACTGTCACTTACAAAACAAAAACACACATAACTGCAGCGTTCGCAGAGACAGGCCTGATCCCTGCGACTCCAGTGCTGTAGGAGGTGATTTCACCACCACAGTTAAAAAAAAAAAGCAAATATGCCGAAGCATTGGGGCAGCAGGGGCGGAGGAGCGATTTTGCTCCTAATGCCGCGTACATACGGTCGAAATTCCGACGGAGGCTTGCCCGTGGAAAAGTCCGACCATGTGTGTGCGGCATAACTTTTTTGCGGGAGGATGCCCCCATGCTTTGGCATATATAAATGGTGCGTGTATGCCCATCATTGGAAGTGGGTGGATGAAGGGCGGTATTCTAATGGTGGGCATACCCACCGATCAATCTCTTTTTTCGTTCAGCCAACTGGCTGCATGAAAAAAAAAGATTACAATACATGTCCAACAAGGACCAGCAACGTACTGGTATGTTGCTGGACTTTGAATGTTTATACCAGAATGATGCCTGCGGATTTAGGTATCATCTTGGTATCATTCTTTTCAGCCTGCGGCCGGCTTTCATGTAAAAGCAATCCTAGCGGCTAATTAGCCTCTGGACTGCTTTTACAAGCAGTGGGAGGGAATGCCCCCCCCCGGATATAAAAAGCGCCATTGGGAAATTGGGAAAGCATTTTATCACACCGATCTTGGTGTGGTCAGATGCTTTGAGGGCAGAGGAAAAATCTAGGGTCTAGAAGACCCCAGTTTTTTCAAAAAAAGAGTACCTGTCACTACCTATTGCTATCATAGGGGATATTTACATTCCCTGAGATAACAATAAAAATGATAAAAAAAAAAATACTTGGAAGGAACAATTTAAAAATAAAATAAAAAAGCAAAATTAATAATAAAAAAAAAGAAAAAAAAAAGCACCCCTGTCCTGCCCTGCTCTTGCCCAATGGCGAACGCAAGCGTCGGTCTGGCGTCATATGTAAACAGCAATTGCACCATGCATGTGAGGTATCATCGCGAAGGTCAGATCGAGGGCAGTCATTTTAGCAGTAGACCTCCTCTGTAAATCTACTGGGGTAACCTGTAAAGGCTTTTAAAGGCTTTTAAAAATGTATGTAGTTTGTCGCCAATGCGCGTTTGTGCGAAATTTTAAAGCATGTCGTGTTTGGTATCTATGTACTCGGCCTAAGATCATCTTTTTTATTTCATCAAACATTTGGGCAATATAGTGCGTTTTAGTGCATTAAAATTAAAAAAAGTGTATTTTTTAACCCAAAAAATGCGTTTGAAAAATCGCTGCGCAAATACTGTGTAGAAAAAAAAAATGCAACACCCACCATTTTAATCTGTAGGGCCTTTGATTTAAAAATATATATAATGTTTGGGGGTTCAACATAATTTTTTTGCAAAAAAAAAAATGTTTTCATGTAAAACAAAAAGTGTCAAAAAGGGCTTTGTCTTCAAGTGGTTAGAAGAGTGGATGTAAGCTTCCTAATGTTGTGTATAAAATGCCAGAACAGTTCAAAACCCCCCCAAATGACCCCATTTTGGAAAGTAGACACCCCAAGCTATTTGCTAAGAGGTATTGTGAGTATTTTGCAGATCTCGCTTTTTGTCACAAAGTTTTGAAAATTGAAAAAAAAAAATATATATATATATTTTCTTTCTTCATTTTCAAAAACAAATGAGAGCTGTAAAATACTCGCCATTCCTCTCAGCAAATAGCTTGGGGTGTCTATATTCCAAAATGGGGTCATTTGGGGGGGTTTTGTGCGATTTTGGCATTTTATGGCCTTCGAAACTGTGATAGGTAGTGAGGAGTGAAATCAAAAATTTGTGCCTAGAAATCCTGAAGGCGGTGCTTGGTTTTCGGGGTCCCGTACGCGGCTAGGCTCCTAAAAAGTCCCACACATGTGGTATCCCCGTACTCAGGAGAAGCAGAAAAATGTATTTTGGGGTGTAATTCCACATATAACCATGGCATGTGTGAGCAATATATCATTTAGTGACAACTTTTTGTAATGTTTTTTTTTTTTTTGTCATTATTCAATCACTTGGGACAAAAAAATATATATTCAATGGGCTCAACAGGCCTCTCAGCAATTTCCTTGGGGTGTCTACTTTCTAAAATGGGGTCATTTGGGGGGGTTTTGTGCTATTTTGGCATTTTATGGCCTTCGAAACTGTGATAGGTAGTGAGGAGTGAAATCAAAAATTTGCGCCCTTAGAAATCCTGAAGGCGGTGCTTGGTTTCCGGGGTCCCGTACGCGGCTAGGCTCCCAAAAAGTCCCACACATGTGGTATCCCCGTACTCAGGAGAAGCAGCAAAATGTATTTTGGGGTGAAATTCCACATATAACCATGGCATGTGTGAGCAATATATCATTTAGTGACAACGTTTTGTAATTTTTTTTTTTTTTTTGTCATTATTCAATCACTTAAGACAAAAAAATAAAAAATTCAATGGGCTCAACATGCCTCTCAGCAATTTCCTTGGGGTGTCTACTTTCCAAAATGGGGTCATTTGGGGGGGTTTTGTACTGCCCTGTCATTTTAGCACCTCAAGAAATGAGATAGGCAGTCATAAATTTAAAGCTGTGTAAATTTCAGAAAATGTACCCTAGTTTGTAAACTCTATAACTTTTGCGCAAACCAATAAATATACGCTTATTGACATTTTTTTTACTAAAAACATCTGGCTGAATACATTTTGGCCTAAATGTATGACTACAATTGAGTTTATTCGATTTTTCTTATAACAAAAAGTAGAAAATATCATTTTTTTTCAAAATTTTCGGTCTTTTTCCGTTTATATCGCAAAAAATAAAAATCGCAGAGGCAATCAAATACCATTAAAAGAAAGCTCTATTTGTGGGAAGAAAAGGACGCAAATTTCGTTTGGGTACAACATTGCATGTCCGCACAATTTACAGTTAAAGCAGCGCAGTGCAAAATTCTGAATTCACCTCTGGTCCTTTAGCTACCAAATGGTCCGGGGCTTAAGTGGTTAAAAGGTGAAACTAATGTAGCGGCCTCACCCTCCGTCCCCTTTTAGTAAATAAAATGGCTTGCTTGTCTAGGAGTATGAGGGAAGAGGATGATGTTCACTACGGCCCATGTCCTCTAAGGTGTAGAGGTGAAGGCCAACACTATTTTACCTCCGAATCCTGTGTTCTGGATGGAGCCTCTGGCCCTCCTGCAGAGGGCAAGTTTGACTGTCAGTAATAGAGCCCCACACCATAAAAAGTCCAACACTCCTTTATTCTTCTTCACATATGAATAGTATCAGTTGAACCTTAAACGAACAAACAGGGTGTGGATACGAGTAGGCCCAGGCACAATGAACTCTCCTATTCCCTCTTTGGTGAATAGGCTTGGCGCACAGTCGCTGCCACCGACCGTGAGTTTGGTCGCTGCCACCGACCGGGTGAACTGTTGAGGCCGACTGAAGGTGTCTGGGATGGAACACAAACTCCTCGTGTACAGGCCAAGGGCGCCTGAACACCGAACACGGACAGCAGCCCTCAGGCTGAAGGTGCCTGGGCCTCGGACCTCATGGCGAAGATTTCTGCCCCCTTTATACCCTCTTCCAGCAAGCACAGCGGGTTCCCCGCCCCGCAGTACAGCTGCCGCGAGAGGTCACAAAGGGTACGGCACTGCAGTAGTGGTTCAACCCCAGCTCAGAGCGACAGCGCCACCTACTGAGCCGCAGGGAACTGTGCACCACTGATGTCCTCACCCGAACAGAATACAGCCCTATTCTTCCAATCAGTGCATCTGGGTCATGCTACCACCCAGATGCTTCCCCTAAATAGTACATGCCCGCTACACTCTCCCCCCAGTGATTTGACACTGGTCCCCAGTGTCTGGAACAAGCCATCTCCCCAGCAGGAGGTAACATAACCTGATCCAGAGACTAGCTGAAAATCTCAAAAAAAAAAACTTTGGAAAACTGACAGTTGTTCCTGGACCTGACATGAAAAGGAAGGGAAGGGAAACAACACACAACAGTAAAACATTTCAAGTCACATCATCGACATTTTTCCCCCCTCCCACATCACTAGCTAAAACCCACCCCATTCTCAGCGGCTCTTGATGGGATGTTCTTCTGCAGAGGGGAAAGAAAGAAAGGTTAAGCACAGAAATCCCTGACACATATGTTCGTGTGGGAATGAAAAAAACCTCTCCTCAGAGAAATTCTTTCCTTCCTGAAGTGTGTGTGTGTGAAAAGTGAATGTCGTTGCGCAACACCGCCACCTGGTGACAGCGCCACGGTCATAGCACTTGTCAAATCCTGAGACGGAACTTCTCTGTACCCTGGCTCTAACTACCCCAAAGTCAATGATTACTTTGCTGGATGGAAGAAAGGAGAACAAACAACGGAAACAGTCTCCATTCCTCCGAAAAGCACAAACACCCCTTTAACTAGGGCACAGTCACTGATTTTTCCGGAGAAGCAAACACAAACTCCAGAAAGTTCCACCACTTGGGAAAAAAAGGACAAAGGAAAGGAGTCTTTTCTCCTACAGATAGAATCTGGGATGCGGCAGGACAAGGGGCTTCAAATGCTGATCCATGGTCTCAATCTGATACTCGGCATCTTCCTTGTCTTTCCGGCGTATCAGCACTTTATCCGTGTGGATATGCCGACCCAGCATCCATTCTGCCTTGCACTCCTTGAACCTTTGTGATGCCTTGGGAGAGCAAGCAAGGTACCTACGGGCGTGTGGTACCCCAATATGTGTCCATATGAAGTCATTTTACCAACGCTCCCGATGGACTTCGACCTCTTATAGCAGTTCCTTTGACAAGTATGGGTATTCCCACCCGTACTCATGAGCAACCTTCTGACCAAACAAGCGTTGAAGCCTGGCCAAAGGAGGCATAGTAGCTTTGTTCCCCACACCTGGTAAGACAATACAGTCTGGATGGCGAGGGGCCTTGATCACTTCCAACTTGGGCATGGGCGCCCGCAGCGACAGTCTCTGACCCCCAGTGTTAGATGCTGGTGGCACCGGTGATCGAAGGGCAGGCATGGGACAGGGCTCCTCCTCAGGCGCTGGTGCCTCCATCCGGGGTGTACTATCCCCTGCAGACATGGGTGAGTCCCTTTTTCCACGGGACGAGGACAGAGGTATCTTGTCCCAGCCTTTCTGGCAGAAAATCTTGTCGATCTCTGCATCGTCTCCAATGTCGGAGAGCGACTCTAGGTCAGAGGTGTCATACATTTCGGCAGGTAGGTAACCCCTTGTATACTCGGAGTCACCCCCCTCAGTAGGCTCCACCGACTGTTGACTCCCGACACCTCCAACCACACCAACAGTCCCAACCCCTAGCTCACCTGGGCCTGTAGTAGTATCGCAATGTCCAGGACTCTTTCCTCCGGATCCATCGAGGCCAGGCAAGCAGCGGGGCGAAGCTCCTCCACGGCCACAGGAAGCCTTGACCAGGCCGACCTTCCGTTTTGATGGTGGGAGCAGGGACCCTGTGTTGACCGAAGCAGCATCCTCGGATTTCTCTTCTTTGATGGAGACCTCCTCCACGGTCCCGGCAGTGTGCATGGGGACGGCTGTCCAAGCGGTGATTCCTCCTCCTTGAGTAGTGGCGCCTGTGCGGTCGAGGTAGATAGCTCTTGGCTTTTCAAAGGACGGTTCCACCTCGAATGAGAACTCTCCACAGACCTCGCAAGGCCAGAATGGCTTCAACTGCACCACTAGTCCCGAACAGCCGGGACAAATCATACCCAGGGCCTCAACGTCTCTGTAGGAGTACAGGGCGAATCTTCCCCGGGGCTTGAGCCAAATCCCCGTATCCGTAACCGGAGCATTAGTCAAAGCCATCCTCATGGTGGTAGAAACTGGAAACCACGAGGCATTTTCAAACATGGTCACGGTTTGTTGCTCCATCGCGCACTGCGTAGTTCTTGCCACAGCCCCCACGTGATCCTCCTCACATGGCCGGACTCCTCCCCTTCGGTGTTTCAGTTCGCGGGCTTTCTCCAAGTCACGCCCACGAACTGTGCAAGGAAGGTGTGCCTCGTCGCGTGTTGGCCAACATGGCCGACCTACTCGGAACTCCATTGGGCAGACACACTCAAACTCCGTCAGCTTCGGCTCCATAACACAATCCCGGCACCGAGACCCCACATGTAGCGGCCTCACCCTCCGTCCCCTTTTAGTAAATAAAATGGCTTGCTTGTCTAGGGGTATGCAGGAAGATGATGAGGTTCCCTTACGGCCCATGTCCTCTAAGGTGTAGAGGTGAAGGCCAACACTATTTTACCTCCGACTCCTGTGTTCTGGATGGAGCCTCTGGCCCTCCTGCAGAGGGCAAGTTTGACTGCCAGTAATAGAGCCCCACACCATAAAAAGTCCAACACTCCTTTATTCTTCTTCACATATGAACAGTAGGGATGAGCTTCAAGTTCGAGTTGAACTCATGTTCGACTCGAACATTGCCTGTTCGCCCGTTCGCCGAACAACGAACAATTTGGGATGTTCGCTGCAAATTCGAAAAGTCTATGGGAGAAATCTATAGTGCTAATTATAAAGGCTTATATGCAAGTTATTGTCCTAAAAAGTGTTTGGGGACCCGGGTCCTGCCCCAGGGGACATGTATCAATGCAAAAAAAAGTTTTAAAAATGGCTGTTTTTTTAGGAGCAGTGATTTTAATAATGCTTAAAATGAAACAATAAAAGTGAAATATTCCTTTAAATTTCGTACCTGGGGGGTGTGTATGATATGCATGTAAAGTCGCACATGTTTCCCGCGCTTAGAACTGTCCCTGCACAAAGTGTCATTTTTGAAGGAAAAAAAGTCATTTAAAACTCACTCGCGGCTATTAATTAATTGTCGGCTTTTATCAATACATAGAAAAGTCATTGATAAAAAAAAAAAAAAAGCGTAGGGGTTCCCCCAAATTCAATTACCAGGCCCTTTAGGTCTGGAATGGATATTAAGGGGAACCCCGCCACAAATTTTTAAAAAAATGGCGTGGGGTTCCCCCTAAATATCCATACCAGGCCCTTGAGATCTGGCATGGATTTTAAGGGGAACTCCACCCCAAATAAAAAAAAAATGGAGTCCCCCCAAAAATCCATACCAGACCCTTATCCGAGCACGCAACCTGGCCGGCCGCAGGGGAAGAGGGGGGCCCCCCCTCCCTCCTGAACCGTACCAGGCCACATGCCCTCAACATGGGGAGGATGTCCCCATGTTGATGGGGACAAGGGCCTCATCCCCACAACCCTTGCCCGGTGGTTGTGGGGGTCTGCGGGCAGGGGGCTTATCGGAATCTGGAAGACCCCTTTAACAAAGGGGACCCCCAGATCCCGCCCCCCCCTATGTGAATATGTAAGGGGTACATTGTACCCCTAAAATTTCACGAAGAAAGTGTCAAAAAATATAAATAAAAACACACACACCTTGGAAAAGTCCGTTATTAAAAAAAAAAAAATTAAAATCCAGTGTCCCGCTGCGATCCCGATGTCCAGCGCTGTCCGTCATTGGTTGTGCCTGTGCGGACCTGATGGGGAACTTCCTCCGCTGTGTTTTAAATGTATAGACCCGCCCCTTCTAAAGTTCCCCATCAGGTCCGCTCAGCGGACCAGATGCGGAACGAGAGAAGGGGCGGGTCTATACATGTATTACACAGCGAACGAAGTTCCCCATCAGGTCCGCCCCCTCGGTATGTCGGACCCCGCCTACGTCATTGGCCTGAGCGGGAAACTTCCTTCACTGTGTAAATTTAAATGAAGTTCCCCGCTCAGGCCAATGACGTAGACGGACAGCGCTGGACATCGGGATCGCCGCGGGACACTGGATTTCATCGCTGGAATATTTTAATTTTTTTATTTTTTAATAAAGGACTTTATTAAGGTGTTTGTGTGTTTTTATTTACATTTTTTTACACTTTCTTCGTGAAATGGTAGGGGTACAATGTACCCCTTACCAATTCACATAGGGGGGGGGCGGGATCTGGGGGTCCCCTTTGTTAAAGGGGTCTTACAGATTCCGATAAGCCCCCCGCCCGCAGACCCCCACAACCACCGGGCAAGGGTTGTGGGGATGAGGCCCTTGTCCCCATCAACATGGGGACATCCTCCCCATGTTGAGGGCATGTGGCCTGGTACGGTTCAGGAGGGAGGGGGGGCCGCTCTCTCGTCCCCCCCTCTTCCCCTGCGGCCGGCCAGGTTGCGTGCTCGGATAAGGGTCTGGTATGGATTTTTGGGGGGACTCCACGCCATTTTTTTTTAAATTTGGGGTGGAGTTCCCCTTAAAATCCATGCCAGATCTCAAGGACCTGGTATGGATATTTAGGGGGAACCCCACGCCATTTTTTTTTTAAATTTGCGGCGGGGTTCCCCTTAATATCCATTCCAGACCTAGAGGGCCTGGTAATTGAATTTGGGGGAACCCCCACGTTTTTTTTTTTTTTTATCAATGACTTTTCTATGTATTGATAAAAGCCGACAATTCATTAATAGCCGCGAGTGAGTTTTAAATGATGTTTTTTCCTTCAAAAATGACACTTTTGTGCAGGGACAGTTCTAAAAACGGGAAACATGCGCCACTTTACATGCATGTCATACACAACCCCCAGGTACGAAATTTAAAGGAACATTTCACTTTTATTTTTTCATTTTAAGCATTATTAAAATCACCGCTCCCGTAAAAACGTCTATTTTTTAAACCTTTTTTTGCATTGATACATGTCCCCTGGGGCAGGACCCGGGTCCCCAAACACTTTTTAGGACAATAAATTGCATACTAGCCTTTAGAATTAGCACTTTAGATTTCGACCGTTCGAGTCCATTGTATTTAATAGGGTTATAAAGTTCACACGAACATTCTGTCTGTTCGCAGGTTCTGGTGCGAACCGAACAGGGGGGTGTTCGGCTCATCCCTGATGAACAGTATCAGTTGAACCTTAAACGAACAAACAGGGTGTGGATACGAGTAGGCCCAGGCACAACGAACTCTCCTATTCCCTCTTTGGCGAATAGGCTTGGCGCACAGTCGCTGCCACCGACCGTGAGTTTGGTCGCTGCCACCGACCGGGTGAACTGTTGAGGCCCCTGCCACAGGCCTAATAGCAGGTATCTGCCACCGACCTGAATTGACTAGATGTACCGCTGCCACCAGTCACAGAACATGAATTACCTTCCTTTATGAATAGGCCCTTGTTGGAGAAAGATATCCATCCAAGCGGTCTCCGGAGGTGCACCCAACACTGGCAATATGCTACACCAGCTTCACAAAGGGTCCCCTCTCCGGTTCCTTACGCTCCGGATTCAGGTGCCCAACACCCGGGGCACCTTAGGACGATCCCTCCCTCATGGGACCCAGCGGAAGATACTGGACCCCAGGCCTCCGGCTGAGTACCTCACCCCAGACTGAAGGTGTCTGGGATGGAACACGAACTCCTCGTGTACAGGCCAAGGGCGCCTGAACACCGAACACGGACAGCAGCCCTCAGTCTGAAGGTGCCTGGGACTCGGACCTCGTGGCGAAGATGTCCACCCCCTTTATACCATCTCCCAGCAAGCACAGCGGGTTCTCCGCCCCGCAGTACAGCTGCCGCGAGAGGTCACAAAGGGTACGGCACTGCAGTAGTGGTTCAACCCCAGCTCAGAGCGACAGCGCCACCTACTGAGCCGCAGGGAACTGTGCACCACTGATGTCCTCACCCGAACAGAATACAGCCCTATTCTTCCAATCAGTGCATCTGGGTCATGCTACCACCCAGATCCTTCCCCTAAATAGTACATGCCCGCTACACTAATATATGAGATAGACTCATTACATGCAAAGTAAGATAGTTCAAGCCGTGATTTGTCATAATTGTGATGATTATGGCTTACAGCTCATGAAAACCCCAAATCCACAATCTCAGAAAATTAGAATATTACATGCAATAAAACAAGGATTGTACATGGAACAATATCGGACCTCTTAAAAGTATAAGCATGCATATGTACTCAGTACTTGGTTTGGGCCCCTTTTGCAGCAATTACTGCCTCAATGTGGCGTGGCATGGAAGCTATCAGCCTGTGGCACTGCTGAGGTGTTATGGAAGACCAGGATGCTTCAATAGCGGCATTCAGCTCTTCTGCATTGTTCGGTCTCATGTCTCTCATCTTTCTCTTGGCAATGCCCCATAGATTCTCTATGGGGTTCAGGTCAGGCGAGTTTGCTGGCCAATCAAGCCTAGTAATCCCACGGTCATTGAACCAGGTTTTGGTGTTTTTGGCAGTGTGGGCAGGTGCCAAGTCCTGCTGGAAAATGAAGTCAGCATCCCCATAGAGCTCATCTGCGGAAGGAAGCATGAAGTGCTCCAAAATCTCCTGGTAGACGGCTGCGTTGACCCTGGACATAATGAAGCACAGTGGACCAACACCAGCAGATGACATGGCTCCCCAAATCAACACAGACTGTGGAAACTTCACACTGGACTTCAAGCATCTTGCAGTGTGTGTCTCTCCATTCTTCCTCCATTCTCTGGGTCCTTGGTTTCCAAATGAGATGCAAAATTTGCTCTCATCAGAAAAGAGGCCTTTGGACCACTGAGCAACAGACCAGGTCTGTTTTTCTTTAGCACAGGTAAGACGCTTCTGACATTGTTTGTTGTTCAGGAGTGGCTTGACAAAAGGAATACGACATTTGAAGCCCATGTCCAGGATCCGTCTGTGTGTGGTGGCTCTTGATGCACTGACTCCATCCTCAGTCCACTCCTTGTAAAAGTCCCCAACACTTTTGAATGGCCTTTTCCTGACAATCCTCTCCAGGCTGCGGTCATCCCTGCTGCTTGTGCACCTTTTTTTTCTTCCATACTTTTTGGTTCCGCATAACTTTCTATTAATGTGCTTAGATACAGCACTTTGGGAACATCCAACTTCTTTTGAAATTACATTTTGAGGCTTTCCCTCCTTATGGAGGGTGTCAAAGATGGTTTTCTGCACAACTGTCAGGTCAGCAGTCTTTCCCATGATTGTGATTCCTACTGAACCAGACTGAGAGACCATTTAAAGGCTCAGGAACCCTTTGCAGGTGTTATGGCTTAATTCGATGGGGACACTTTGAGCCTAGAATATTGCACCTTTTCACAATATTCTAATTTTCTGAGATTGTAGATTTGGGGTTTTCATGAGCTGTAAGCCATAATCATCACAATTATGACAAATCATGGCTTGAACTATCTTGCTTTGCATGTAATGATTCTATCTCATATATTAGTTTCACCTTTTTAAGTTGCATTAGTGAAATAAACTTTTTCACGATATTCTAATTTTTCGAGTTTCACCTGTAGGTAGAATTTTTTTATTTGCTGTCAGCTATGTGTTAGCATGTATAGGAACAGTTGGCGGCATAGTGACTGGGACTACTGACTGACGTGTTATAAGCGCAATATGAAACCAAAAATAGTCTAGGAGATGAATAAGATGTTTTGGTCTATGTGTGTTTATGTATAACATGGAACCATGTTCTGCCATTTTGCTGAAGGACAAGCTGCTGGTGGCAAATCACGTCTCTCAATATTTTAAATTGGTAAACACATACTTCCAATCAATCACAGTCCCACTTATTCGCTGGTTAGTGCTACCATTTTACACTATCTGATAATGTGTAAGTAAGCTGTTTACGTGCATTTTTTTATAAAGTGCTAATTTTTATTAATGTCTGCTAATTAGCCTAGAAGAAAAAATAATAATCCTCAGCCCGAAGATACAGCATTAAACTCTTTTATTTAGGTTGTTCTGGTGGCTCAGTTTCTAGCTGTATATCAGCCAAGCATCTTTGTGCTTGAAAGACTGGAGCCTACTCTAATCCTTCATACTGTGAGCATCGCAGACACTGTTTACAGGAATAACAGATGCACAGCGTTCCTTTGTGCTACCTCTGTTCCAGGAGACACTTTCAATCAAAATGTTACTGTCTATACTACAATTTCAATAGCTTTGTGTAATATCAATTGACACATTGCAGGATGGCATACAGAAATAAATTGGTTGTTGGTAAAGAAAAATGGCAGAAGTTTCATTTATTACTCATTCAGACATTTGGCAAAATATTTCAAAGATATTTGTACTTCATCAGCTAAACTATTAATTTATATAGTTACATAGTTAGTCAGGTTGAAAAAAGACACAAGTCCATTTAGTTAAACAAATAAAAAAAATTGAAAAAACATACAATCCCACATACACAATCCACAAGTGATCCAGAGGAAGGTGAAAAAAAAAAAAACAGGAAAGCATGATCCAATTTTCTACATCAGGGGAAAAAAATCCTTCCTGATCTCGAGAGGCAATCGGATTTTCCCTTGATCAACTTTACTTATAAATGTTGGTAACCAGTAGGGATGAGCTTCGAGTCGAACTCATGTTCCACTCGAACATTGCCTGTTCGCCCGTTTGCCGAACAGCGAACAATTTGGGGTGCTTGCGGCAAATTCGAAAAGCCGCGGAACACCCTGTAAAAGTCTATGGGAGAAATCTAAAGTGCTAATTTTAAAGGCTTATATGCAAGTTATTGTCATAAAAAGTGTTTGGGGATCAGGGTCCTGCCCCAGGGGACATGTATCAATGCAAAAAAAAGTTTTAAAAATTGCAGTTTTTTCGGGAGCAGTGATTTTAATAATGCTTAAAGTGAAACAATAAAAGTGAAATATTCCTTTAAATTTCGTACCTAGGGAGTGTGTATAGTATGCCTGTAAAGTAGCGCTTGTTTCCCGTGCTTAGAACTGTCCCTGCACAAAGTGTAATTTCTGAAGGAAAAAAAGGAATTTAAAAGCACTCGCGGCTATAATAAATTGTCAGCTCCCAGCAATACAGAGAAAAGTCATTGATAAAAAAGAAAAAAAATGCGTGGGGGTCCCCCCAAATTCAATAACCAGGCCCTTCAGGTCTGGTATGGATATTAAGGGGAACCCTGCACCAAATGAAAAAAAAATGGCGTGGAGTTCCCCCCAAAAATCCATACCAGACCCTTTATCCGAGCACGCAACCTGGCAGGCCACAGGAAAAGAGGGAGGGACGAGAGAGTGCCCCCCCTCCTGAACCATACCAGGCCACATGCCCTCAACATGGGGAGGATGCTTTGGGGTCTGTGACCCCTCAAAGCACCATGTCCCCATGTTGATGGGGACAAGGGCCTCATCCCCACAATCCTTGCCCGGTGGTTGTGGGGTTCTGCGGGCGGGGGGCTTATCGGAATCTGGAAGACCCCTTTAACAAAGGGGACCCTCAGATCCCGGCCCCCCATGTGAATTGGTAAGGGGTACATTGTACCCCTACCATTTCACAAAGAACGTGTAAAAAATTGTAAAAAACAAACAGACACCGTTGGGAAATGTCCTTTATTATAAAGAAAAAAAAGAAAAAACGATTCCAGCGGTGGTAATCCACTCTCAGTATCCTGCGATGGGTGATCTCCTCTCCGGGGTCCAGCGATGGATGATCTCTCCTCTCCGGGGTCCAGCGATGGATGATCTCTCCTCTCCAGGTCCAGGCTCCAACGATGATGTCCAGCGCAGCGAGGAACAGCAAGCATCCTAGCATCCTGTCTCCACCGGAGACACCCGGGAATCCCGGCAGCCTGACAAGTCTCTTAATGTAGCTGAGGGGTGGCTGTTCCTCGCTGCACTGGACATCATCGTTGGAGCCTGGACCTGGAGAGGAGAGATCATCCATCGCTGGACCCCGGAGAGGAGAGATCATCCATCGCTGGACCCTGGAGAGGAGATCACCCATCGCAGGATACCGAGAGTGGATTACCACCGCTGGAAATTTTTTTTCTTTTTTTTCTTTTTAATAAAGGACTTTTCCCAACGGTGTCTGTGTGTTTTTTTTTACAATTTTTTACACGTTCTTTGTGAAATGGTAGGGGTACAATGTACTCCTTACCAATTCACATAGGGGGGGTGGGATCTGGGGGTCCCCTTTGTTAAAGGGGTCTTCCAGATTCCGATAAGTCCCCCGCCCGCAGACCCCCACAACCACCGGGCAAGGGTTGTGGGCCCTTGTCCCCATCAACATGGGGACATGGTGCTTTGAGGGGTCACAGAACCCCAAAGAATCCTTCCCATGTTGAGGGCATGTGGCCCGGTACGGTTCAGGAGGGGGGGCGCTCTCTCGTCCCCCCTCTTTTCCTGCAGCCTGCCAGGTTGCGTGCTCGGATAAAGGGTCTGGTATGAATTTTTGGGGGGAACTCCACGCCATTTTTTTTGAATTTGTTGTGGAGATCCCCTTAAAATCCATACCAGATCTGAAGGGTCTGGTATGAATATTTGGGAGGAACCCCACGTCATTTTTTTAAAAATTTGACGCAGGGTTCCCCTTAATATCCATACCAGACCTAAAGGGCCTGGTAATTGAATTTGGGGGGACCCCCACGCATTTTTTTTTTTTTTAATCAATGACTTTTCTCTGTATTGCCGGGAGCCGACAATTCATTATACCCGCGAGTGCTTCAAAATTACTTTTTTTCCTTCAGAAATTACACTTTGTGCAGGGACAGTTCTAAGCACGGGAAACAAGCGCTACTTTACAGGCATACTATACACACCCCCTAGGTACAAAATTTAAAGGAATATTTCACTTTTATTGTTTCACTTTAAGCATTATTAAAATCACTGCTCCCCAAAAAACGTTAGTTTTTAAAACTTTTTTTTTGCATTGATACATGTCCCCTGGGGCAGGACCCGGGTCCCCAAACACTTTTTATGACAATAACTTGCATATAAACCTTTAAAATTAGCACTTTAGATTTTTCATGTTCGAGTCCCATAGACTTTAACGGTGTTCGGATGTTCGAACAAATTTATTGCCTGTTCGCAAGTTCTGGTGCGAACTGAACTGGGGGGTGTTCGGCTCATCCCTAGTACCCAGTTATAATACTGTATTTACAGTGCATTTGGGAAAGAATCCATGCCTTTTATAAAGCAATCTACTGACCTGGGCAGAACCACCTCTGGAGGGTGCCTATTCCACATTTTCACAGCTCTTACTGTGAAGAAACCTTTCTGCATTTGGAGATGAAATCTGTTTTCCTCTAAACGTAAAGAGTGCCCCCTTGTCCTCTGTGATGACCTTAAAGTGAATAACTCAACACTAAGTTCACTATATGGACCTCTTATGTATTTGTACATGTTGATCATATCCCCCCTTAATCTCCTCTTCTCAAGAGGTAATAAATTCAGTTCCTCTAATCTATCCTCATAGCTGAGCTCCTCCATGCCTCTTATCAGTTTAGTTGCCCTTCTCAGCACTTTCTCCAGTTGCCCGATATCCTTTTTGAGAACTGGCGTCCAAAACCGAACTGCATATTCCAGATGAGGTCTTACTAATGGTTTGTACAGGGGCAAAATTATATCTCTCTCTCTGGAGTCCATACCTCTCCTAATACAAGAAAGGACTTTGCTCGCTTTGGAAACTGCAGCTTGGCATTGCATGCTATTATTGAGCTTATGATCTACCAAACTCCCCAGATCCTTCTTCACTATTGATTCCCTCAGTTGTACTCCCCCTAGTATGTATGATGCATGCATATTCTTAGCCTCCAAGTGCATAACTTTACATTTATCAACATTACACCTCATTTTCCACATAGTTGCCTAATTAAAGAGTGCATTGAGGTTGGCTTGTAAATTGGAGACATCCTGTAAGAACGTTATTCCACTGCATAGCTGAATTTATGCACAGGGAAGCTATTGTGTTGTAATGATCAGGAATTGGTCCAGGTTGTAAAGATACATGAAATAATATTTTCTAAATCACTGCAATTTGCTTGAGTTGGCTGTTAAATGTTTCTCTTGTTTAACCTCTTCCCGACCGCCGCACGCCAATGTACGTTGGCGTAATCCCAGGCTAGCGGCGCGTGCACCCACCGCGTGCTGCGGAACTGTGCCCGCGGGTCCCGCGGACTCGATGTCTGCTGATGGCCTGCGATTGCGACAAGGAGAGGCAGAACAGGGAAATGTAAACACGGCATTTCACTGTTCTGCCTAGTGACATGACAGGAATCTACTGCTCCCTGTCATCGGGAGCAGTGATTTCTGTCATGTCCTAGGTAGCCCATCCCCCTACAGTTAGAACACGCTGAGGGAACACACTTAACCCCTTGATCGCCCCCTAGTGTTTAACCCCTTCCCTGCCAGTGACATTTACACAGTAATCAGTGGCTATTTTTAGCTCTGATCGCTGTATAAATGTCAATGGTCCCAAAATAGTGTCAAAAGTGTCCGATCTTTCCGCTGCAATCCTGATAAAAATCACAGATCACCGCCATTACTAAAAATAAATAAAATAATAAAAATGCCATAAATCTGGTGGCCTGCCGCGGACTAAGATGGAGGTGTAAGTCCTGAGCTCCGCTCCACTGCACGGATCCTCCGCAACCCACAGCGACTGTCTGACCCGCGATAGAGCTCACTCGCGGGAGAACAGACCGGGGAACACCCAGGCATGACCAGAGACAAATACAAGCCGCCCGCACCGCGCCGCCTCACAGACTATTACAGCAGCGCGGCCATGCAGTCTGCTAAAGATGGCGCCGGCTCTGGGACCAGAGGCTCACATGCTGCTGCTCAAGCAGGTCACGCTACAAGGAATGACCATTCTAATGGAGACACGGCTACCGGGACCAGAGGTTCACATGCTGCCGCTCAAGCAGGTCACGCTACAACAAATGACCATTTTAATGGAAACACGGTTGCCACCAGAGAAGACATGGACACTGTACCTCCCCCAGAGTCTTCATCCATCATACAGGCAGCAGAAAGAGGTAAGAGGCTTGCATCCTCCCCTGCTCAATCACCATGTAAAGAGCCCCCAGCTAAAAAACAACTGTGGGCTAACGCAGCAGAAGGAAACAGCACCGCAGATGTTAACACATCCCTAGCAGCCATACCAGCTTCAGATACTGCTGTCACAGAAACCACACTCAAATCCATGCTGCTAACCTTACAGAGGGATCTACACAGAGAGCTGCAACTGTCCATCTCTCAAATACATGACAGAGTAGACTGCCCGGAGGAAAGGGCTGATGTGCTAGAGGAGACCATGCAGGAATACTCCAAGGCTCATAATGAGCTCCTGGACTCTCATGATCATCACAGGGCAGAAATCCAATGCATCAAAGTGAAGTTAGCGGATTTAGAGGACCGCTCTAGACGCAACAATATTAAATTTAGAGGCATACCAGAATCGATCAAACCGAATGATCTCACTCAATACCTACTGCAACTACCCTACTTAAAAAGATACGCAACCTTGAACAGTCCAACAAACAATCCCAGAACCCCACAATCTCCACAGAATTAAAAAACCTCAGACACCAACTTAGCGAACATTTACACAAAAAATTTGATTATTATATTAAACGACTAAAACTTCAGTTTTACACTTCCGCCAACAAATCAGGAGCCTTCTTGGCCAAACAATCAAAACACCAACTCTCCAAGAAAAAAATCAAATTTCTCACAAACTCTTTGGGCCAACGCTTCCAGAATCCTCTAGACATTGCAAATGAATTTAGCTCATTTTACGCTAACCTATATAACTTAAAAGTCTCTGATCCTTCAATCACACCCAGCAGAGAAAACATTAAAGCCTTCCTCGCAACAATACACTTGCCAAAAATAACCCCTGACCAATTGGAATCCTTATCAACCCCCTTTACCGTAGAAGAAATAGCTAAAACCATAAAACAGCTCCCACTACACAAAGCCCCAGGCCCGGACGGATTCCCCAATGAATATTACAAGCATTTCTCGGATATTCTCACCCCACATCTTTGCAAAACCTTCAACCACTTTGCTAACTCGGGTACTATTCCCAAAGAATCATTAGAAGCTCATGTACTCACATTACCTAAACCTGGCAAATCCCCTGACAGTCCCGCTAATTATCGCCCAATCACACTCCTGAACTCGGACACCAAGATTTACGCAAAAATTTTAGCACAACGCCTATCCTCCTTGATCCCCCAAATAATACACCAAGACCAGGTGGGCTTTGTGCCGGGACGACAAGCATCAGATGGCACACGACGACTCATCAACCTTGTGCAGTGGGCGGAGCATATTCGAACGCCTTCTCTGCTTCTTTCCCTGGATGCGGAGAAGGCGTTCGACAGGGTCCACTGGACATACATGGAAGAAGTGCTACGCAAATTTGGCTTTGCAGACTCATTTTTTTTAATTGGAAATCAACTTTATTGAAAAGTATGCATGGTACATAAATCAACATAAGCCAGTATGGCCAATATAATAGTACATACATGAACACAGTGAAGCATCTGTGTGTCACAAAGATAATAACAGCAGTGAAAGTAAAACCGGTATACAACAAAAATAAAAAATCGACATGTCAAGTACACGTTTCACCATCCGCCATCCATCTGTCCCAGACCTTCTCAAACTTTAGCGGACACCCTCTATGTACATAAATCAGTTTTTTATATGGGAGAGCATCGTTAACCGCCTTTTTCCAGCACTGAATTGTAGGGGGCAGGGCCTGCATCCAATTACGGGCCACTACTTTTCTTGCCGAGAATAGCGTCTCATGTAAAAAGGTACGGAGGGGTTTGTCGGCATCCAAGTCTGGCAACAGGCCAAGTAGGCACATCTTTGGGTCAAGGGTAGCAGGGGAGCCCATCTGATCGTGTAGGAAGCGTATCACCTGTGTCCAATATGCCTGAATGGTGGGACAGAACCATATGAGGTGGTAAAAGGAGCCCGGGGTATGGTCACAGAGGCGGCATCCCGGATTGTACGTGGGCCTGAAACGTGCCACTCTCTGAGGGGTCAGATATGTTCTATGTATAATGTACAGCTGTGTGAGGCGGTCCGACAGCTTGGGGGAAACCTTTTTCACGTCCTCCAAAATCTCGCCCCAGTCCCCATCCTCTATAAGTCCAACATCCGCCTCCCATCTAGTCTTAGCAGTATAGGCCAATGCTGTGGTGCTAGGGAGACGAATGGCGGAGTACAAAGTGGAGATGAGCTTAGCAGGCACATTACCCGTGACTGTGTCCACTATGGAGGGAACTGCCAGGGACGGGCAAGAGCCAGAAAACTGGGCCTGTATGGCGTGGCGGAGTTGCAAATACCTGAAAAACAGGCAATTGGGGAGGGAAAATTCGTCCTTCAGCATTTGGAATGATTTAAGGCCTGAATTAGTCATGATCTGGTGTATGTATAAGATCCCATGGCGTATCCACGTCGCGGGGTCCGGAATGGAAATAATTCTGGCAAGCATGTATTGTACCAGAGAGGGGTATGAGAGTGTACCCTTGGGGTCCCAGTTCTCTGCAGTGCCGCCCGCCATACCCTCCGGTGGTGAGTCAACATGTCTGCTGTGTGTTGGGGGGGGCGTCTTGTCACTGGGGCTCTCAGGACCGATTGAAGTGGGGTGTGGGCCGAGTCATCTGGGTGCTCACAGAGTAGTGTCTGGTATCTCGTTAGTTCATGTTTATCAAAATAATAGAAGTGGGACAGCTGGGAGGCAAAATAATAATCCTGAAAGTCAGGGAGAGCAGCTCCTCCCAACGTCACAGGGTTCTTCAGGATTCTCCAGGATAATTTGTGTCTGCCATGACCCCAAATAAATGAATTCAGGATGGATTCAATTGTCCTGAAAATTTTTTGTGGTATATAGAGGGGAGCATTCCAGACCAAATAGAGTATCTTGGGAAGGAGTATCATCTTAACTAAGCTGACGCGACCCATAACACCCAGGGGTAGTCTGGCCCAAGTCTGCGTCTTGTTCTTGATCAGAGCAAACAGGGGTTCAATGTTCAGTAGTTTATAATCTGAGAGCGATCTGGTGACCTGTACGCCAAGGTATTTAATCTGGGAGACCCTTGGAAGAGCCAGAGGAGGGGACGCGAACGAGGAGGGGAAATGGTCAATCGGAAGGATCTGGGACTTAGCCCAATTAATACTCAGACCCGAATGGCCACCCATACGTTCTATGGACTGGAGGGCTGCTATAAGAGAAGGACCGGAGTCCGCCAGATACAAAAGTGTGTCGTCGGCATACATCCCAATCTTTTCTTCCAGGTTCCCCATCCTGAGACCTCGGATGCAAGTGTCCGCACGGACCATTATGGCCAACGGCTCCACAGCCAATGCGTAAAGCATGGGGGAAAGAGGGCAGCCCTGCCGGGTCCCTCTCTCCAGCGGGAACTGGTCAGAAAGCCAACCATTCACAAACACTCTGGCCCTCGGGGATTGATAGAGGAGTTGGACCCAGCGAATAAAGCTGGGGCCAAATCCAAATCTTGAGAGACACTCCCACAGGTAGTTCCACTCCACGGAGTCGAAGGCCTTGGCGGCATCCAGCGCCACCACGACCCTCGAGCCAATTTCATCATGGGACCCCTGAATATTCATAAATAGGCGGCGAATATTCATGGCCGTGTTCTTCCCTGGCATAAAGCCGGTTTGGTCAGGGTGTATCAATGACAGAATAACCTGGTTAAGGCGGGAGGCTAGAATCTTAGCTAATATTTTAATATCTACCTGTAACAGGGAAATGGGCCTATACGACTCCGGGTATTTAGGGTCCTTTCCGGGTTTGGGAATTACGACTATTTGGGCTTCTCGCATAGATGGGGGTAGAACTCCTGAGTCAAATATGGATTTATACAGGTACTTAAGTTCAGGGATTAGGATTTCAGAGTAGGTGGCATAGAATTCAAGAGGTAGGCCATCCAATCCTGGGGCCTTGGATGAGGCCAGACAGGAAATGGCCTCGGAGATGTCCTCCTCAGTAATAGGGGCTTCCAGAATTTCAAGCTGGTCGTCTGTCAGTTTAGGGAATTGAACTCCCGCTAGGTAGTCCCTGGTGTCTTGGGGAGTGTGGGCGACCCTGGAAGTGTAAAGTGCACGGTAGAATCTCCCAAATTCCTCCGCCACCAATTGCGGATCGGTGATGTCGTTCCCCTGCGGGTCGGTCAAGGACACCACCACAGGGGGACGCATATCCAAGTGGGCGAGATATGCGAGCAATTTGCCTGATCTCTCTCCATACTCAAACACCCTCTGTCTACAGAAGAAGATACGTTGTTTAGCCTTCTCTATGTGCAATTGGGAGACCTGGCGCGCCTGAATCTTTAGATTATTGGCCGCGCTGGGCGAGGGGTCCCGGTGGAACGCCTCCTCCAGCACCTGCAGGTACTCCGTAGCCTGCTGGACAATAAATGTTGATGACCGTTTAAGCCTGTTAATACGTGTGGAAAGTAGGGAACGAGCGTGAAGTTTAAACATTTCCCACACCACATCATGCACGGCAGTGTCCCTGTTGGCCGTAAAATAGTATTGCAATTCTGTGGGGATGTCATCCTGGTCCTGCAGGGCAGTCAGCCAGAACGGGTTTAGCCGCCAAGAAGGAGCAGGGGAAGCCCTCAGGAGCTGAATCGTGACCCAGTAGGGGGCGTGATCCGAGAGTACTCTCGGAGCAAAGCCCACATCTCCTAACTTAGGCAGCAGGGACATTGAGATAAAAACAAAATCAATTCGTGACATTGTGTTATGACTGGCTGAAAAGCATGAGAAGACTTTAGTGTGCGGGTGTCTGTGGCGCCAAGTGTCGACAAGAGCAAAGTCGGTCATTATGCGGTGCAGTCTGGTATGGGTCGGTGGGTTAAGGGGGGGATCCAGTGTGCCCAGACGGTCCAGGGCGGGGATCAGGGTCATATTAAAGTCCCCCATCCACACTGCCGGTACGGAGGGGTATTGTGTCATAAAGGCAAGGCCTTCCTGAATTACAGCTGAGTTGTACGGGGGGGGAATATAGCAGGCAAGTAGCAGGATAGGAGACCCATTAATGGTGACGTGCATAAACACATATCTGCCCTGCTGATCCGTGCAGAGCAGTATAAGCTCAAAAGGTACCCGTTTGGCAACCAGGACCGATACTCCTCTGGAATATGAGGTGTGAGTGGCATGATAAGCCCACCCCACCCAAGGTTTTTTAAGGGAGGATTGCAAGTGGCCCGTGACGTGGGTCTCGACCAGTGTGATAATGTCAGCTCTCTGAGATTTGAGAAATGTCAGGACCGCTGTGCGTTTGATCTTATTGCGTAAGCCTCTAACATTCCACGTGAGGAACTTCAGGGAACTCATGGTGGGTATATGGTGTGTATAATAGACCGCAGCCAAACCAGGACCAGCAGAGCAGATAAGGACACATCAGACAGTACAGAACATATCAGCAACCAATATTGATAGTGCATGTATGACAATGACATAGTACCTTTAGCAGAAATGAACAATTGTGAACATAGTGGCAGATAAAAAACAGCCAAAACATTTCCCCTCCCTCCCAGTCCAGTGCCACCCCAACTCGGCATGAACATAGTATCCCAAAACCAGGTATCAACCGGGGACATCCAACGTGAAAAAAGCATTGGAGGCGAGGGACTTAATTTCAAGGGGACATAGATACCTGTGATGAACAGAAAACAAAAAAAGAGGAAAAAACAATCAGGTAAACGGGGGGAGTGAAAAAAGTCCATAGAGAACCTAGGGGGACGACTTCTTCTCTGAGAAGTGCATGGGGTGTAGGGGCCACAAAAGCACAACACCATTGCAGCCGTGCAGAAGGGAGCCCCGCCTGCCATCAGGGTGGTACATAAAGTAGGATAGGAAGTTCCAGCAACGTTCGGTAAGCTGCCCTCTACAAGCATCTCCCATGCGTGGGGAGAACGGGGAATTAACAGTTAGATCACCCGAAGGTGGCGAGCACGCTGTGAGATCCAAGGAGGGGCGGAAAAGGCTTTTAGGTCTGTCTCCCCCGTCCCGGCGGAGGGCACTCACCAGCAACAGAGCAACCGTGAGGCGAATCACCAGGGCACGAACAGGGAGTGCCACCGGCACAGGGGGCGGCAGGGGAGAGAAAAGAAAAGTACTCACAGCTCCCAGACAGCGCGGTATGCTCAATCTCGCCGATCTCTCCGGTCAATCCAAGTGGATGCAGACTCTGGGTCCTCGAAGAAGTGGGTCCGACCGTCGCACTCCACACGAAGCTTTGCAGGGTACAGCATGGCGTATTTGAGGTGTAGAGTGCGGAGGCGCTTCTTAACATCCTGGAACCTGGACCGCTGCCGTTGCACCTCATTGGAGAAGTCCGGGAAGACGGCAACACGAGCGTTGGTATGGGGGATATTCCCCTTCTCTCTGGTTAGGCGGAGGATCTTGTCGCGATCCCTGAAATTAAGGAACTTCGCTATCAGGGTACGCGGTGGAGCTCCTTGGGGAGGAGGGCGGCCAGGGATTCGATGAGCTCTCTCCACTGCAAACATTACCGAAAATGCGTCTCTGCCGAAGGTTGAGGTTAGGAGGTTTTCAAGGAAGCTCTCCGGATCGGTGCCCTCAGCAGACTCAGGAAGACCGATGAAGCGGAGGTTACATCTCCGAAGGCGATTTTCCATGTCATCCTGTTTTGCGCTAATCTGTTGTAACTGGCGGCGCACCTCATCGGTGGTATGTTGTAAAGGGTGTAAGATATCCTCTGCTCTGCTAATACGGGTCTCCGTCTCCGTCACGCGGTCCCTGAGGGTAGAGAGATCCTGCCGGATAAGGGACACATCAATTTTTACCTCCTCGATCTTGGTGGTAAGCGTGCTCTGGCACATGGCGATGGCATCCAGTAATTTGTTAGTAGCCACCACAGAGTGATCCGCATCCAGGATAGCAGCAGCGCCGTCTCTGACCTGCCGATCCCCCTCCTCAAGCCTGCGGTATCTGGCCAGTTTATCGATGGATTCAGAATTATTTTTAGACGGAGACATGCTGTAAGGCGACAGGGAAGATCCCTGGGTGCACCAATATGGCCGCTGTTAAGGAGGCCGGGTCCTCCACAACCTCCCCCCCCTCCGCTGCCCAGGGACGGCCCAACGTAGGCAGCAGGTCACTCTCAAGCAGCTGTAATGGCAACAGGCTGTATGCAGGGGAATCTGAGCTCAGGGGAGTCAGGGAGGCCTGTAATACTTGCCAAAGATGTCTCCGGGTGGAGCAAGATGGCCGCCGTTCCGGGAGTCAGGCCGAGACCGTGGTCCGCTCACACAGCAGGTGTAGAGTGCAAAGACACCCCAGCAGCTACAGCAGGTAATCCGGGGGCCGATGTAGAATAGGATGGAGCCCAGTGCGCCCAGGGAGGCAAGGAGAAGTGTCCAGGGCCGCCGTCGGGAGGGCCAAGATGGCCGCCGAACCAGGAGCTAGGCCGAAGCCGGGGCCTTTCCTGAAGCAGAGGACCGGGAAACGCCGCGACGGCAGTGGCGGCAAACCAGCGGGCTAACAGGCTTCAGGAACCGCAGGGAGAGCAGGACATGTCCTCGGATGTAGGGGATGGCAGGAACCGAGCAGGATGCAGGCAGGATGGTAGGTTAGGAGTATGGGCAGACGGAGCTCACATCACATGCGACCTATCCCATTGCCATCCAGGCCACGCCCCCGTTGCAGACTCATTTTTAACTGCACTATTGGGCCTTTACTCCTCCCCCACTGCGCGGGTCTGGACGTCGGGAATAGTATCAGACCCATTTATTATCACCAATGGTACTAGACAGGGGTGCCCACTCTCTCCCTTAGTTTTTGCCATGATCATGGAACCCCTGGCGCAATCCATCCGCTCGGCAACGTCAATAACGGGAATCACAATTGGAGATACAGAGCACAAAATAGGGCTATACGCCGACGACGTCATCATCACTCTGACCAATCCCAAAACCTCCCTCCCGGCCATCCAAAACGTACTCGACAAATTTAGTTCAATCTCCCTTTATAAAATCAACCACAGCAAATCCACCATGCTAAACCTAGGCATAGATCCACAAACCAAACAAGAAATAACAGCGAGGACCCCCTTTGCGTGGTCCACCAACTCCTCCCTCCCCTATCTTGGAATCCACTTAACCTATCCGAGCCACAACCTAACAAAGGTAAGTTATGACGACCTTGTAGAGAAGCTTTTGCGCCTATCCAAGGATCTGAGCAGTTTTGCCGTCTCTTGGGCCGGTAGAATTGCTCAGTCGAAAATGTTCCTACTTCCTCTCATACTCTATGTGTTTCGTACTATCCCCTTGCCCTTTCTTTCAGCTCAAATTAGAAAACTACAAGACATAATCAATACTTTTATATGGCAACACAAAAAACCTAGAATAAAAATAACTATTCTCCTATCCCCTGTTCGTCATGGGGGTATGGGAGCCCCCGATATTCAAGCATATTACAGAGCGGTACTCCTGGACCAACTGAGAGAATGGCGGTTACCTAACTCCCAAAAATCCTGGAAACTGATTGAATCTACAGCTCTCAACTCTGACACAAATAATCTACTTGCGGACATTTTACTCAACCATAAACCGAACTATTAGTTCCTAGGCTCAATAATAGCAGCAATACGAATATGGACAGTAGTGATGAGCCGAACACCCCCGGGTTCGGTTCGCACCAGAACCCGCAAACGGACCGAAAGTTTGCACGAACTTTAGAACCCTATTAAATACAATGGATGCGAACGTTCGAAATCTAAAGTGCTAATTATAACGACTATTATGCATGTTATTGTCCTAAAAAGGATTTGGGAACCCGGGTTCTGCACCAGGGGACATGTATCAATGCAAAAAAGAAGTTTTAAAAACGGCCGTTTTTCTGGAGCAGTCATTTTAATGATGCATAAGGTGAAAAAAAAAGTCAAATATTCCTTTAAATATCGTACCTGGGGGGTGTCTAAAGTATGCCTGTGAAGTGCCACGTGTTTCCCGTGTTTAGAACTGTCCCTGCACAAAATTAAATTTCTAAAGGAAAAAAAGCCATTTAAAACTGCTTACGGCTTTAATGTAATGTCTGGTCCCGGTAATATGGATGAAAATCGTTAAGAAAAATGGCATAGCTACCCCATCACACCCCCCCCCCTACCCCAGCCCATTACCAGCCCCTTTGGGTCTTGTATGGATATTAAGGGGAACCCCGCACACAAAATAAAAAAGGCCCTATATACTCTGAACAGCCGTATACAGGCGGTGCATACAAGACTGTAGGTTTGTTCTTATGTAGATTCTGTTTGTAATTTTGAACAGGTACATTGTTTAAGTGTAGCTCCAGGCAAAAAATCTATTTTTAAGCTTTTTGGAAAACATAGGGAAGGGTTATCACCCTGTAACATTTGTTTTGCTGTCTGTGCAGTGTGCACCTGTTCAGAACAGTTCACCTCACTTTCCGTCCTAATGACAAATGTTTTTTGAAATATTGGGGGTTTTATTGAAGCAAGAATTGGTGATAAAGCATCAGTGGAGAGGAGACACTTTTTTTCCCATATTAACTCTTACAGGAGAGAATTTGCCTTCCTAGGGGTAGATTTCCTCTCACTTCCTGTTGTATCCTTCCGTTTGCAAGGAGGAGTCATTTGTAAGTTGGATGTTTGAAAGTAGGGGCCTGCCGTATATACTCAGCTGAAATTTGCCCCTTACATGTTGGTGTTGCCACAACACTGTGAGCCCTCACAGTTACTCTTGGTGGGCGCATGAATGGGCCCCGCTGTGAATTATTAGATCAAGAATTGTAATTGCATGTCCCTGTTGAACAGGGGCTGAAAAATTGGGCCTTTGGTGGTGGTGGTGGTGTTGACACAACACTGTAAGGCCTCACAGTTAGTGTTGGTGGGCGCAGGAATGGGCCCTGCTGTGAATTATTAGATCAAGAATTGTAATTACATGCCCCTGTTAAACAGGGGCAGAAAAACTGGGCCTTAGGCACTGATGCCACAACACTGCAACCCCTCACAGATACTGTACTTGGAGCACAGCAATGAGCCCTGTTGCAAAGTATTGCATCAAAAATTTTAATTACACGCCCCTGTTAAACAGGGGCTGAAAAATTCGGCCTTAGCCACTGGTGCTGGTGCCACGACACTGCAACCTCTCCCAGATACTCTAGTTGGAGTGCAGGAATGAGCCCTGCTGCAAAGCATTGCATAAAAAATTGTAATTACATGCCCCTGTTAAACAGGGGCATAAAAATTGGGCCTTAGGCACTGGTGCCACAACACTGCAACCCCTCACAGATACTGTACTTGGAGCACAGCAATGAGCCCTGTTGCAAAGTATTGCATCAAAAATTGCAATTACACTCCCCTGTTAAACAGGGGCTGAAAAATTGGGCCTTAGCCACTGGTGCTGGTGCCACGACACTGCAACCACTCCCAGATACTCTAGTTGGAGTGCAGGAATGAGCCCTGCTGCAAAGCATTGCATAAAAAATTGTAATAACACACCCCTGTTAAACAGGGGCTGAAAAATTGGGCCTTAGCCACTGGTGGCGGCACCCAGAGACCAAAATGTTCTTCCAAGCTATCATCGTCAATCGGATCATTGAGGAGGAGGAGGATAGTCAGTCAACATAACAGGACAGTCTCTCAGTATCAGCATCAGTCTTGAAGGGATGTGACATTTGAAAATAAATTAGTCTGTTATATCAGCTTCAGGTGTTTGGTAGCTGGTGGTGATCCAAGACTGGTTCATCTTTATGAAGGTCAGTCGATCAACAGAGTCGGTGGACAGGCGCACCCTGTGATCCGTGACAAATCCTCCAGCAGCACTGAATGTGCGTTCTGAAAGAACGCTGGATGCAGGACAGGCCAGTAGCTCAATTGCATACTGTGCAAGCTCTGGCCAGTGATCCATCCTCAAGACCCAGTAAGCCAGAGGATTTTCGGTGGGGAAGGTGTCCAAGTCTGACCTTGCCCCTAGGTATTCCTGCACCATGTATATCAGACGCTGGCGATGGTTGCTGGAACCGATCATACCTTGGGGCTGCGGACTAAAGAATTGTCTGAACGCTTCGGTCAGACGGCCACCTTCCCCACCGCTCCTTCTTTGACTGACCGAAGCCTCAGCAACTCGTTGTCCAGGACCAGGAGTTTGTAACCTCCCAGTCTCTGGGAACGCGTTGCACAGACCTTTCTGCAAGGCCTCCCGGAGTTGTCTCATCCTCTGCTCCCTCTGCGACGGTAAGATAAGGTCCGCAACCTTACCTTTGTACCGTGGATCAAGGAGAGTGGCCAGCCAGTAATGGTCCCTCTCCTTGATCTGAAGAATACGAGGATCCTTCCGCAGACTTTGCAGGATCAGGGAGGCCATGCAGCGTAGGTTAGCTGAGGCATTCGGTCCGGAGTCCTCTGGGTCACTAAGGACGTCATGATCCGCAGCCACCTCCTCCCAGCCACGTACAAGTCCACTGGTTTCTTGGAACTGTAAATCATCCCTAAAAGACTGCTGCTGATGATGCTGAGTGCCAGGCTCCACCTCCATGCTGACACAATCCTCCTCCTCCTCTTCTTCCTGTGCGATGGGTGGGACAGAAGGAACACTGTCTGGGTAAAGGGGGCCTTGAGAGGCAAGGAAGTCCTCCTCTTCCTGCCTCTGTTCTGCCTCAAGTGCCCTGTCCATTATTCCACGCAGCGTATGTTCCAACAGGTGGACAAGAGGTACAGTGTCACTGATGCATGCACTGTCACTGCTCACCATCCTCGTGGCCTCCTCAAATGGTGCCAGGACAGTGCATGCATCCCTGATCATGCCCCACTGGCGTGGTGAAAAAAAACCGAGCTCCCCTGACCCTGTCCTGGTGCCGTAGTCGCACAGGTACTCATTGATGGCCCTCTGCTGCATGTGCAGCCGCTGCAGCATGGCCAACGTTGAGTTCCACCTGGTGGGCATGTCACATATAAGGCGGTTCTTGGGCAGGTTGAACTCCTTTTGCAGCTCAGCCAGGCGAGCACTGGCATTATAAGATCTGCGGAAATGCACACAGACTTTCCTGGCCTGCCTCAGGACATCCTGTAAGCCCGGGTACCTGCCCAAGAACCGCTGCACCACCAGGTTAAGGACGTGAGCCATACAGGGCACATGGGTCAGTTGTCCCTGTCGGAGAGCGGAGAGGAGGTTGGTGCCATTTCGCAAACTACCATTCCTGGCTTAAGCTGGCGTGGCGTCAACCACCTCTCGGCCTGCCCCTGCAGAGCAGACAGAACCTCTGCCCCAGTGTGGCTCCTGTCCCCCAAACACACCAGCGCAAGCATGGCATGGCATCTTTTTGCCTGCGTACTTGCGTAGCCCCTTGAACGCCTGTGGAGCACCGCTGGTTCCGAGGACAAAGCACAGGAAGAGGCCACGGAGGAAGAAGAAGAGGAGGGGGTGGAGGACAGAGGTGTGTCACAACCAGTAGTAGCATTTTGGAGGCGTGGCAGTGGAACAACCTCCAACACTACTGCACCTTGTCCTGCATCCTTCCCAGCTGCCAAAAGAGTGACCCAATGGGCCGTGAAAGAAAGGTAACGCCCCTGTCCATGCCTGCTGGACCATGAGTCAGCGGTAATATGCACCTTACCGCTGACCGCCCTGTCCAGCGAGGCCAAGACATTGCCTTCCACATGCCGGTAGAGAGCCGGAATCGCCTTCCGTGAGAAAAAGTGGCGTTTGGGAACCTGCCACTGAGGAACCGCACATTGCACAAACTCACGGAAGGGGGCCGAGTCTACCAACTGAAAAGGCAGCAGTTGAAGCGCTAGCAATTTAGCCAAGCTAGCATTCAACCGCTGGGCATGTGGATGGCTAGGAGTGAACTTATTTTGACGGTCCAGCAGCTGGGGCAGGGAAATTTGCCTGCTAGAATCGGACGTTGGTGTACTGCTAGCAGAGTGCCCGCAAGTACTTGGCTGTGACACACCTAATTCTACACCTTCATTCCTCTCAGAGCAGGTTTCAGAGAGGACTGAAGGTATAGTGGGGTTGGAGATCCCAGCTGATGCGGTGCAAGAAGAAGTCAGCTTTGTTCTTTGGTGTGGGTCTTTAAGGTAGGCTTGCCAATGAGCTGCATGGCAGGTCAACATATGTCTGGTCAAGCATGTGGTGCCCAAGCGGGTGATGTTTTGGCCACGCGATTTCCGCTTGAGACATATGTTGCAAACAGCAGCTGTGCCATCTGATGCACTCGACTCAAAAAAGGCCCACACCAAAGAACTTTTTGAATAACGGGCAGAGGCAGCGCCCTGCACAGGCGGAGCTCTGCGGTGTGATTCCGCCGGTGTGCTGCCCTTACGCTGGCCCCCTGAGGGCATCCTGCCTCGTTGGAGATGTGCCTCCTCCTCATCCTCCTCCTCCTCCTCCTCCTCTCTCCTATTAGGCACCCACGTGGAGTCAGTGACCTCATCATCCCCTCCCTCCTCATCACTGGAGCCAATCTGGCAGTATGCTGCAGCTGCTGTAACATGACTGCCAGATTCGTGTCCTTCTTGAGCATCCCCTCTCTCTGCTCTCATGCTACTGCCTTCCTCTAGCTGGGTATCATCATCAGACCCTTCGAAACGCTGGGCACCCTCCTGGAGCATGTACCCAACACTGTGCTCAAACAGTTCGGGGGACTCCTCAGGAGGACATGGTTGGTCTAGGGAAGGAGTGACTGATGATGACATTGATACCAGGGAAGAGGATGCTTTGGCAGCTGCTTTGCCAGTACCCTGAGCCTGGGTGAGAGAGGATGAGGAGGATGAGGAGGGCTTGGTCATCCACTCTACCAAGTCTTTGGCATGATGCGGCTCAACACGTCCAGCTGCCGAAAAGAAGAACAAGTGTGTCCCATGGCCACGTGCTGATGGTGATGCACCGCGTCCACGACCAGCACTGTTGTCTCTAGACACAGAGCCTGCTTGCCCTCTTTTATTGGCTCCTGACTGTCTGCCTCTCCTTGTTTGCCTTCCAGACATTCTAATGGCCTGCAGGGAAATGGGAAAAGCAGCAATACAGGCTAAGTTAAGGTGTAATATGGTCAGGAGGCACACTCCGCCCGCTGTAAGTGCCGCAAAATCCTGTTGGTGTAACACACTAGGAAAAAGCAGCAATACAGGCTAAGTTAAGGTGTAATATGGTCAGGAGGCACACTCCGCCCACTGTAAGTGCCGCAAAACCCTGTTGGTGTAACACACCAGGAAAAAGCAGCAATACAGGCTAAGTTAAGGTGTAATATGGTCAGGAGGTACACTCCACCCGCTGTAAGTGCCGCAAAATCCTGTTGGTGTAACACACCAGGAAAAAGCAGCAATACAGGCTAAGTTAAGGTGTAATATGGTCAGGAGGTACACTCCGCCCGCTGTAAGTGCCGCAAAATCCTGTTGGTGTAACACACCAGGAAAAAGCAGCAATACAGGCTAAGTTAAGGTGTAATATGGTCAGGAGGCACACTGCGCCCGCTGTAAGTGCCGCAAAATCCTGTTGGTGTAACACACCAGGAAAAAGCAGCAATACAGGCTAAGTTAAGGTGTAATATGGTCAGGAGGTACACTCCGCCCGCTGTAAGTGCCGCAAAATCCTGTTGGTGTAACACACCAGGAAAAAGCAGCAATACAGGCTAAGTTAAGATGTAATATGGTCAGGAGGTACACTCCGCCCGCTGTAGGTGCCGCAAAATCCTGTTGGTGTAACACACCAGGAAAAAGCAGCAATACAGGCTAAGGTAAGGTGTAATATGGTCAGGAGGCACACTCCGCCCGCTGTAAGTGCCGCAAAATCCTGTTGGTGTAACACACCAGGAAAAAGCAGCAATACAGGCTAAGTTAAGGTGCAATATGGTCAGGAGGTACACTCCGCCCGCTGTAAGTGCCGCAAAATTCTGTTGGTGTAACACACCAGGAAAAAGCAGCAATACGGGCTAACTTCAGGTGTATAATGTGCAGGAGGCTTAGCAACAATGACACTGACACTGTCCCCTGCCTATCCTTCTCTCTCCCTGCACACAAGGTTTATCAAAGTATATGACACTGACACTCTCCCTGCCTATCCTTCTCTCTCCCTGCACACAAGGTTTAGCAAAGAATATGACACTGACACTGTCCCCTGCCTATCCTTCTCTCTCCCTGCACACAAGGTTTATCAAAGTATATGACACTGACACTCTCCCTGCCTATCCTTCTCTCTCCCTACACACAAGGTTTAGCAAAGAATATGACACTGACACTCTCCCTCCCTATCCTTCTCTGTCCCTACACACAAGGTTTAGCAAAGAATAGATTTGACAAGATTTGACACTGTCCCTGCCTATCCTTCACTTTCCCTGCTCCGGAACACACTACACAAGGCCGCCGCGCTGGCAGCCTTTTATAGTGTGGGGCGTGTACTAAACCCCCTCAGATATAATTGGTCACAGGCATCCTGCCTGTGGCCAATCATTGCTCTCCTCGCTGCCGGCGCTGTGATTGGCCAAGCATGCAGGGTCACAGTGCATGCTTGGCCAATCACAGCGCCGGGATTACACTGCGATGGCGCAGTGTATTGTGGGCCGTTCGCGTCACTCGAATTTGGCGCGAACGGCCCAAATCGTTCGTTGTTCGCCGAACGCGCGAACAGCGGATGTTCGAGTTGAACCTATGTTCGACTCGAACACCGAGCTCATCCCTAATGGACAGCTGTCACTCAGATTAGCAAAGGACTACCTATTTCTATTCTCTCTAGACTACCTATAAAGGCTATAGAACTTTTGTCACCGGATCTAAATCTTGAACAATGGTTAAACAAAGGAATCACTAATGTAGGACTATTATACTCTCCTTCAGGCCTACACTCATTCGCATATCTACAGGAGACATATGGAATTGCCACACAATCCTTTTTCCTTTATCTTAGGATTCGATCAACTTTATCTAAAATTCAATGGACACAGGAGGACTCTCTTCCAAATGCCTTACTGAAATTCTATGACACCCCCAAACCGGCACTCAAGGGTATCTCATTTGTATACGATTTGCTCACCACACCTTCGGATGAACTATCTGCCCCCTCAACCAATTATTGGGCCTCCCTCACGGACAACCCACCACCGATAAAACTGTGGCACCAAGCCTTAACTCTTCCCCGTCACCTGTCCCACTGCATCTCCCATTGGGAAGCAGCACAAAAGCTATATCACAAATGGTACCTCACCCCAGCCAGACTTGCTGCTATTTACCCCACAACATCAGCGAAGTGCCGGAGAGGCTGCGATGAGAGAGGAACTCTACGCCATATCTGGTGGGACTGCCCCAATATCCAAACGTTTTGGCAAGAGGTAACTACCCTCATCTCCTCTACATGCCCTGCATCTCCCCCCATGACATCTTTGGATCTCCTGCTGGGTTTATCGATCCCTACATGGCACAAACAATTTAAAGTACTGGCAACGCACATTCTGATAGCTGCCCGCCTTGCGTTAGCGAAAAGATGGAAGTCAGCATACCCACCTACAATAACAGACACTGTCCGCATACTTAATGAGCACTTCAAGCTGGAGTACGCATTTGCTAAATCCGAACTGTCCACCAAAGCCTTCTTCAAAAATTGGGCTCCATGGATTGCTGATCAGAGAAGCGAACCCCCAAACTAATTTGGTCTTGTCTGATTTCCCCCTATCCCATTTCCCCAGTTTTCCACACGCCCAGTCAGGTCTACTTACCATGTGCCTGATCCAGTAACAGTCATCACTATCCACATCTTAATTCCGTGAGTTCATTCAGCCTAGCTCACATTAGAAGGACGAATCATAATCCAATTTATTCATCTTATGGACTTGATATCTTGCTTGTTCCTGTTGACACCGAATGTTAAGCTAAATACCAAGGTTAATTGCAAATTTGTTTATGTTTATACGTTATCTTATGTTTTCTTCCTTATTTCCTTTTATTATAATTTTTATATTCCTAGCTTGGTGCCCAGTTCCCGCTCACAGTTAGTACCCAAAAGGGGTGGGAGGGGAATGGACACCAAGACAACCTGTTGCCACTAATTATTGTACGAGTTATCAATCTATTAGCACGTTATGTAACTTAGACCTAAGTAATGTTACAACTGTTTGCAGAAAACCTAATATGGACATTCAGATGTATGTCTTCATAAAATCTCAATAAACTTTAAGTTTAAAAAAAAAGAAAAAAAATGCCATAAATCTATCCCCTATTTTGTAGACGCTATAACTTTTGCGCAAACCAATCAATATACACTTATTGTGATTTTCTTTTACCAAAAATATGTAGAAGAATATATATCAGCCTAAACTGTGGATTTTTTTAAATATATATATATATATATATATATATATATATATATATATATATATTATTTTTTTTGGGGGGGGGGATATTTATGATAGCAAAAAGTAAAAAATTTGGATTTTTTTTCAAAATAGTCGCTCTTATTTTGTTTATAGCACAAAAAATAAAAACCGCAGAGGTGATCAAATACCACCAAAAGAAAGCTCTATTTGTGGGAAAAAAAGGACGTTGGGTACAACATCGCATGACCGCACAATTGTCAGTTAAAGCGACGCAGTGCCGAATCGCAAAAAATACTCTGGTCATTAAGGGGGTAAAATCTTCCGGGACTGAAGTGGTTAAAAAAAAAAATATGAATAATAGGCAAATAAGGCAAAAGATGACATTTTGATTAAAACCTGTCATAGGAGAAACATAGAGGATGCCATTGTTTCCTCTGAAAATTCTAGTTACATTGGTTGCAATGTTTCAATGCTTTGAGACTCTGATCCAGAACAAGTACACAGGTAAGAACATTGGCCCGCAGCCTCTAAATATTTTCAGGAAATGTTTCCTTTATTCCGACTAGGGATGAGCTTCGTGTTTGAGTCGAACATACGTTCGACTCAAACATCGGCTGTTCGATCGTTCGACGAAGATCGAACGATTTGGGCCGTTCGCGCCAAATTCAAGTGACGCGAACGGCCCACAATGCACTACGCCATCGCAGTGTCATCCAGGCGCTGTGATTGGCCAAGCATGCACTGTGACCCCGCATGCTTGGCCAATCACAGCGCCGGCAGCGAGGAGAGCAATGATTGGCCACAGGCAGGATGCCTGTGGCCAATTATTGCTGAGGGTGTTTAGTACATGCCCCACACTATAAAAGGCCGCCAGCACGGCGGCCTAGTGTAGTGTGTTCCGGAGCAGGGAAAGAGAAGCATAGGCAGGGACAGTGACATTTATTTTTTCTTGCTTAACCTGGATTCCTTTAGTTTAGGGAAAGAGAAGGATAGGTAGGGAGAGTGTCAGTGTGTTTTACTGTGTGAATCCTTGTTTCTAGGGACAGTGAAGGACAGTGAGGGAATTCTCCTTGTGCTATAGTGTGCTTTAAAAAAACATTTTTTCTAGGGACAGAAAACTATAGGTAGGGAGAGTGTCAGTGTGTTTTACTGTGCAAATCCTTGTTTCTAGGGACAGGGAAGGACAGTGAGGGAAATTCTCCTTGTGCTATAGTGTGCTTTAAAAAAACATTTTTTCTAGGGACAGAAAACTATAGGTAGGGAGAGTGTCAGTGTGTTTTACTGTGCGAATCCTTGTTTCTAGGGACAGGGAAGGAAAGTGAGGGAAATTCTCCTTGTGCTATAGTGTGCTTTAAAAAAACATTTTTTCTAGGGACAGAAAACTATAGGTAGGAAGAGTGTCAGTTTCTTTCACTGTGATAATCCTTGTTTCTAGGGACAGGGAAGGAAAGTGAGGGAAATTCTCCTTGTGCTATAGTGTGCTTTTAAAAAACATTTTTTCTAGGGACAGAAAACTATAGGTAGGAAGAGTGTCAGTTTCTTTCACTGTGATAATCCTTGTTTCTAGGGACAGGGAAGGACAGTGAGGGAAATTCTCCTTGTGCTATAGTGTGCTTTAAAAAAACATTTTTTCTAGGGACAGAAAACTATAGGTAGGAAGAGTGTCAGTTTCTTTCACTGTGATAATCCTTGTTTCTAGGGACAGGGAAGGACAGTGAGGGAAATTCTCCTTGTGCTATAGTGTGCTTTAAAAAAACATTTTTTCTAGGGACAGAAAACTATAGGTAGGAAGAGTGTCAGTTTCTTTCACTGTGATAATCCTTGTTTCTAGGGACAGGGAAGGACAGTGAGGGAAATTCTCCTTGTGCTATAGTGTGCTTTAAAAAAACATTTTTTCTAGGGACAGAAAACTATAGGTAGGAAGAGTGTCAGTTTCTTTCACTCTGATAATCCTTGTTTCTAGGGACAGGGAAGGACAGTGAGGGAAATTCTCCTTGTGCTATAGTGTGCTTTAAAAAAAACATTTTTTCTAGGGACAGAAAACTATAGGTAGGAAGAGTGTCAGTTTCTTTCACTGTGATAATCCTTGTTTCTAGGGACAGGGAAGGACAGTGAGGGAAATTCTCCTTGTGCTATAGTGTGCTTTAAAAAAACATTTTTTCTAGGGACAGAAAACTATAGGTAGGGAGAGTGTCAGTGTGTTTTACTGTGCGAATCCTTGTTTCTAGGGACAGGGAAGGACAGTGAGGGAAATTCTCCTTGTGCTATAGTGTGCTTTAAAAAAACATTTTTTCTAGGGACAGAAAACTATAGGTAGGAAGAGTGTCAGTTTCTTTCACTGTGATAATCCTTGTTTCTAGGGACAGGGAAGGAAAGTGAGGGAAATTCTCCTTGTGCTATAGTGTGCTTTAAAAAAACATTTTTTCTAGGGACAGAAAACTATAGGTAGTGTGAGGGGGTTAGCTCGGTAGCGGGTGTGTGTGACCCCCTGGATGGGCTCCCCACACAAAAACAGGCCCAGCAGACGGAGGTTGTGGTTTTCAAGATCAAAAGGTGCGGTTTATTTCTCTATTTACAGTGACAAAAACACAGCAAAGCAAAAAGAAACATAAACAAAATAAATCCTGGTCAGCTTGACCTCTGACTAAACATGCAGGTTTCCCTAACTAACAACTGGGAACAGCCTGGTGCTGTCCTAGTCCCTAAGTCCCTGGTTTAGTAAATGTCCAAACAAATAGCCACACAGGCTTTTTCTCACCGCACAGGGGTTCACTCTCCCTAGACAGTCCACACAGGTCTGGTTCCAGGCATGAGCAAACACCTAATGAAGCTGGGAGTTTTTATAGAGGCCTTAAACGAGCTGACAAGCTTCAGCTGGTCTCATCAACTCCCTGCCTGCACGACGCCCAGCACTCTCCCTAGAGGTATGAATCATCCATGAGCCCACTAGCCTCAGCTGGGCTTCATCAACTCTCTCCCTAGTTGTATAAGTCGGCATAAAGCCTGAATCTGGGAGAAATATACCTACCCCCCTGGATGCAACCAGGTGACTTTACCTTTCTGCTGTCACATACCCCCCCCCCTCTTGTTTTAACATTGGGGTTGGAACACCAGCAATCAGGCATTCATGTACTCGAGACAAAGCATCCACATTCCCCATTTGAACGCCAGGGCGATGCTTTACTGTGAAGTTGAATTCCTGTAGGGCCAGGAACCACCTATTTACTCTTCTATTTGTCTCCTTGTTTTGAGCCATCCACTTTAACGGAGCGTGATCCGTAACCATGTCAAAGTGCCTACCTAGCAGATAGTACCGAAGGGAATCTAGAGCCCACTTCACCGCTAAACACTCCTTTTCAACCGTGGCGTAATTTACCTCATGGGACTTCAACTTCCTGCTGAGGTAAATGACTGGGTGCTCTTCCCCGTTCCAGACCTGGGACAATACTGCTCCTAATCCCACATCTGACGCATCACTTTGTACGACAAAGTCTTTAGAGAAGTCGGGTGAGTACAACACTGGCTGGCTACATAAGGCTTGTTTCAAGAATTGGAATGCTGCCTCAGCCTCGGGGGTCCATTTAATCATGACCGACCCTTTCCCTTTCGTCAGGTTGGTTAGCGGCACAGCCTTAGAAGCAAAGTGGGGAATGAAGCGCCGATAATAACCCGCGATTCCCAGAAAGGCTCGTACCTGCTTCTTGCTGTTGGGACGTGGCCAACTCTGGATGGCCTCGACTTTGTTGAGTTGGGGTTTTATTACTCCCCTGCCAATGGTGTACCCAAGATATTTGGCCTCCTCCTGCCCAATGGTACACTTCTTGGGGTTAGCCGTAAACCCCGCTTCCCGGATAGAGTCTAGGACTGCTTGCACTTTTGGCAGATGTGAGGCCCAATCTGTGCTATGGACAATTACGTCATCCAGGTAAGCCGCAGCATACTTCCGATGGGGCCTCAGTATCTGGTCCATTTTCCGCTGGAATGTGGCCGGCGCATTCTGTAACCCGAACGGCATTCTCTTATATTGGAACGCCCCGTCTGGGGTTACAAATGAGGTTTTCTCTTTGGCCGACTTGGCCAGGGGAATTTGCCAATACCCTTTTGTGAGGTCAAGAGTCGTCATGTATCGGGCTGTTCCCAGCCGGTCGATCAACTCATCTATACGTGGCATGGGGTAGGTGTCAAATTTTGTAACTTTGTTCAACTGACGAAAATCGTTACAAAATCGCCAGCTCCCATCCGGTTTAGGCACCAACACAATGGGACTAGACCAATCACTTTGGGACTCCTCTATCACCCCTAAGTTCAGCATTTTCTGTACTTCCTCCCGTATTGCCTCCCGTCGGGCCTCTGGGATCCGATAGGGTTTTAACTTCACCCTTTCACCGGGCGGGGTAATAATATCATGCTCTACCCCAGATGTTTGTCCCGGCAGCTCAGAGAACACCTCCTTGTTGCGAAGCACAAACTCCTTAACCTCCTGTTGTTGGGGTTGTGACAAGGTGGCTGCTATTCCAACCTCCGGAATCACGCAACCAGTTTGAGCTGGTGACCACGTTTCTGCGACTAGGGACTCTCTATCCCTCCAGGCTTTCAACAGATTAACGTGATAGATCTGTTCGGGCTTTCGCCTTCCTGGTTGTCTGACTTTGTAATTCACTTTGCTCACTTTTTCCATTATCTCGTAGGGGCCTTGCCATTTGGCAAGGAATTTACTTTCAACCGTAGGGACAAGTACCAATATCCTATCCCCCGGGGAAAAGGTACGGGTCTTGGCTCCACGGTTGTACACTCTCTGCTGTGCCAACTGCGCTTGGGCCAAATGTTCCTTCACGATGGGCATTACCTGTGCAATTCGATCTTGCATCAGGGCGACATGCTCAATCACACTCCTGTGGGGAGAACTCTCACTTTCCCAAGTTTCCTTGGCAATATCCAACAGCCCTCTTGGGTGTCTCCCATACAGTAACTCAAAGGGGGAGAATCCCGTAGAGGATTGGGGCACCTCCCTAATAGCAAACATCAAATAAGGAAGTAGACAGTCCCAATCCTTTCCATCTCTATCCACCACTTTCTTCAACATTTGTTTTAGGGTTTTGTTGAATCTTTCAACCAGCCCATCGGTTTGGGGGTGATACACAGACGTACGCAATTGCGTCACTTTGAACAATTTACACAGCTCTTTCATAACCCGGGACATAAAGGGTGTACCTTGGTCCGTAAGCAGTTCTTTACAAATACCCACCCGGCTAAAAACAAGAGATAGCTCTTTGGCTATGGTTTTGGCCGAGGTATTTCGGAGAGGGATCGCTTCTGGATAACGGGTGGCATAGTCCATTATAACTAATATGTACTGGTGCCCCCTAGCGGACTTGATTATAGGACCTACCAAATCCATTGCGATCCTCTCAAACGGGACCTCAATGATGGGTAGAGGGACCAGCGGGCTACGGAAATGTGGCATCGGGGCCGACCTCTGACACACAGGGCAGGAGGAACAATAATTTTCTATGTCCTTCATCACCCCAGGCCAATAGAATCTCTGTAATACCCTCTCTCGGGTTTTCTCTGTCCCCAGATGACCTCCAAGAATGTGCCCATGGGCCAACTCCAACACCAACTTCCTGTAAGGTTTGGGCACCACAAGCTGCTCAACGGTTTCTTCTGCCCTTTTTGCCACCCGATACAGTAGGTCCTTCTCTACGCTGAAGTATGGGTAAGTGCAGGTATTATCTGGGTTCACTAACTCGCCATCTATTTCCACTACGTTTTCCCGTGCCTTTATTAGGGCGGGGTCTTTTAACTGTTCTGTGGCAAAATTTTCCCTGTGAACCTCAAGATCAGAAAACTCCACAGACGGTAGGTTTTCGTCTGAGGAGGTGGGCTCCTCTCCAGTTTCTTGAGTCTCGCCTGCCAATACTGACAAGGGAAATTCTGGAGAGTCCTCACCACTCTCAGAGGAGTTCTGGCTATCACCTTCCTGGTACATAGGGGCACCAGTGGGGGGCTCAGGATCATCCCACAGTTCCCAGAACTTCGGAAAATCCCTTCCCACAATGGCATCATGCGGTAATTGAGATACTAACCCCACTGGATGAGAGAGGGTACCTTTGGGGGTCTTGAAACACACTGTAGTCACTGGATACTCTCGGGTGTCCCCATGCACACAAATAACAGCTACCTTGCTATTCCCAGAGACCTCTGTTTTAACTAATTCAGCCTTTATCAGGGTCACAAGGCTACCTGAATCCAGTAATACCACAACATTTCTACCATTAATACACATTTTGCATAAATGTTTCTCAGTTCCCCGAATGGCAGTGCATGCGACTGTCGCACACAGCGACTGACGTCTGTCCGTCAGAAAGTCACATTGCATGGGTTCCTCCACAACCGGGCAATTTGCTGCAATATGTCCCGCTTGCCGGCAGCGGTAGCAAACAATCCTTTTGGCTGCCTCTTGAGCCCCCGACTTCCCAGGCTGTTCTCGCCAAACCCTGGGCAAAGCTCCCACCCTCTCACTCTCTCCACCCTCACCCCTTGGAATCATCTTATCCGCCCCTGGGGATGGTCTGGTCTTAGGGTGGAAAGTCCGAGAGTCTCTGGAAGAGGCCGTCAGGTTCTCTGCAGCCAAGTATCTCTCCACACGATCCACAAGTTTACTGGCCGTTTCTGGGTCTCCATGGCTTACCCACTTTTGAATGGCGGTAGGAAGAGCTCTCAAGAAACGATCCATCACAACACGTTCCACAATCTCCGGTGCGGACAAAGTCTCTGGCTGTAGCCACTTCCTGCTCAGGTGAATGAGATCATACATTTGAGACCTGGGGGGTTTTCCAAGCTGGAAAGTCCAGTTATGCACACGCTGAGCCCGGACAGCCAGGGTGACACCCAGCCTTGCCAATATTTCAGCTTTTAGCATCACATAGTCTTTTGCTTGGTCAGGCTCTAGGTCATAGTAAGCTTTCTGCGATTCATCAGTTAACAGAGGAGCCACCAGTCCAGCCCACTGCTCCTCAGGCCACTTTTCTCTTTCAGCAGTCCTTTCAAATGTGGTCAAAAATACCTCTGGATCATCCTCTCCAGTCATTTTTGTCAATAAACGACTCACCCCAAAGGACGCGGTATTAGTGGGACGGCTTTCCTCACTGGTCTGCGGACGTTGCTGCATTACTGCTTCCATCTGTTGTTGTAGTCTCTGCTCTTGCTTCTGCAACAGGTCTATGAAGCGGGCCTCAGATCGCTGCTGGGCTTGTTGCTGGGCTGCGAAGCTCTGTTGTTGAGCTGCAAGGCTCTTTTGCAAACCTGCATTTGTCTGCTGTTGATTGGCATTTGCTAGAGCCAGCTGTTTCAGTATCTCCTCCATGCTGGCTTAAAAAAAAACTGCCACTGGTTCTCCACCAACTGTGAGGGGGTTAGCTCGGTAGCGGGTGTGTGTGACCCCCTGGATGGGCTCCCCACACAAAAACAGGCCCAGCAGACGGAGGTTGTGGTTTTCAAGATCAAAAGGTGCGGTTTATTTCTCTATTTACAGTGACAAAAACACAGCAAAGCAAAAAGAAACATAAACAAAATAAATCCTGGTCAGCTTGACCTCTGACTAAACATGCAGGTTTCCCTAACTAACAACTGGGATCAGCCTGGTGCTGTCCTAGTCCCTAAGTCCCTGGTTTAGTAAATGTCCAAACAAATAGCCACACAGGCTTTTTCTCACCGCACAGGGGTTCACTCTCCCTAGACAGTCCACACAGGTCTGGTTCCAGGCATGAGCAAACACCTAATGAAGCTGGGAGTTTTTATAGAGGCCTTAAACGAGCTGACAAGCTTCAGCTGGTCTCATCAACTCCCTGCCTGCACGACGCCCAGCACTCTCCCTAGAGGTATGAATCATCCATGAGCCCACTAGCCTCAGCTGGGCTTCATCAACTCTCTCCCTAGTTGTATAAGTCGGCATAAAGCCTGAATCTGGGAGAAATATACCTACCCCCCTGGATGCAACCAGGTGACTTTACCTTTCTGCTGTCACAATAGGAAGAGTGTCAGTTTCTTTCACTGTGATAATCCTTGTTTCTAGGGACAGGGAAGGACAGTGAGGGAAATTCTCCTTGTGCTATAGTGTGCTTTAAAAAAACATTTTTTCTAGGGACAGAAAACTATAGGTAGGAAGAGTGTCAGTTTCTTTCACTGTGATAATCCTTGTTTCTAGGGACAGGGAAGGAAAGTGAGGGAAATTCTCCTTGTGCTATAGTGTGCTTTAAAAAAAACATTTTTTCTAGGGACAGAAAACTATAGGTAGGAAGAGTGTCAGTTTCTTTCACTGTGATAATCCTTGTTTCTAGGGACAGGGAAGGACAGTGAGGGAAATTCTCCTTGTGCTATAGTGTGCTTTAAAAAAACATTTTTTCTAGGGACAGAAAACTATAGGTAGGTAGAGTGTCAGTTTCTTTCACTGTGATAATCCTTGTTTCTAGGGACAGGGAAGGAAAGTGAGGGAAATTCTCCTTGTGCTATAGTGTGCTTTAAAAAAACATTTTTTCTAGGGACAGAAAACTATAGGTAGGAAGAGTGTCAGTTTCTTTCACTGTGATAATCCTTGTTTCTAGGGACAGGGAAGGAAAGTGAGGGAAATTCTCCTTGTGCTATAGTGTGCTTTAAAAAAACATTTTTTCTAGGGACAGAAAACTATAGGTAGGAAGAGTGTCAGTTTCTTTCACTGTGATAATCCTTGTTTCTAGGGAAAGGGAAGGACAGTGAGGGAAATTCTCCTTGTGCTATAGTGTGCTTTAAAAAAACATTTTTTCTAGGGACAGAAAATTATAGGTAGGAAGAGTGTCAGTTTCTTTCACTGTGATAATCCTTGTTTCTAGGGACAGGGAAGGAAAGTGAGGGAAATTCTCCTTGTGCTATAGTGTGCTTTAAAAAAACATTTTTTCTAGGGACAGAAAACTATAGGTAGGAAGAGTGTCAGTTTCTTTCACTGTGATAATCCTTGTTTCTAGGGACAGGGAAGGACAGTGAGGGAAATTCTCCTTGTGCTATAGTGTGCTTTAAAAAAACATTTTTTCTAGGGACAGAAAACTATAGGTAGGAAGAGTGTCAGTTTCTTTCACTGTGATAATCCTTGTTTCTAGGGACAGGGAAGGAAAGTGAGGGAAATTCTCCTTGTGCTATAGTGTGCTTTAAAAAAACATTTTTTCTAGGGACAGAAAACTATAGGTAGGAAGAGTGTCAGTTTCTTTCACTGTGATAATCCTTGTTTCTAGGGACAGGGAAGGAAAGTGAGGGAAATTCTCCTTGTGCTATAGTGTGCTTTAAAAAAAACTTTTTTTCTAGGGACAGAAAACTATAGGTAGGAAGAGTGTCAGTTTCTTTCACTGTGATAATCCTTGTTTCTAGGGACAGGGAAGGAAAGTGAGGGAAATTCTCCTTGTGCTATAGTGTGCTTTAAAAAAACATTTTTTCTAGGGACAGAAAACTATAGGTAGGAAGAGTGTCAGTTTCTTTCACTGTGATAATCCTTGTTTCTAGGGACAGGGAAGGAAAGTGAGGGAAATTCTCCTTGTGCTATAGTGTGCTTTAAAAAAACATTTTTTCTAGGGACAGAAAACTATAGGTAGGAAGAGTGTCAGTTTCTTTCACTGTGATAATCCTTGTTTCTAGGGAAAGGGAAGGACAGTGAGGGAAATTCTCCTTGTGCTATAGTGTGCTTTAAAAAAACATTTTTTCTAGGGACAGAAAATTATAGGTAGGAAGAGTGTCAGTTTCTTTCACTGTGATAATCCTTGTTTCTAGGGACAGGGAAGGAAAGTGAGGGAAATTCTCCTTGTGCTATAGTGTGCTTTAAAAAAACATTTTTTCTAGGGACAGAAAACTATAGGTAGGAAGAGTGTCAGTTTCTTTCACTGTGATAATCCTTGTTTCTAGGGACAGGGAAGGACAGTGAGGGAAATTCTCCTTGTGCTATAGTGTGCTTTAAAAAAACATTTTTTCTAGGGACAGAAAACTATAGGTAGGAAGAGTGTCAGTTTCTTTCACTGTGATAATCCTTGTTTCTAGGGACAGGGAAGGAAAGTGAGGGAAATTCTCCTTGTGCTATAGTGTGCTTTAAAAAAACATTTTTTCTAGGGACAGAAAACTATAGGTAGGAAGAGTGTCAGTTTCTTTCACTGTGATAATCCTTGTTTCTAGGGACAGGGAAGGAAAGTGAGGGAAATTCTCCTTGTGCTATAGTGTGCTTTAAAAAAAACTTTTTTTCTAGGGACAGAAAACTATAGGTAGGAAGAGTGTCAGTTTCTTTCACTGTGATAATCCTTGTTTCTAGGGACAGGGAAGGAAAGTGAGGGAAATTCTCCTTGTGCTATAGTGTGCTTTAAAAAAACATTTTTTCTAGGGACAGAAAACTATAGGTAGGAAGAGTGTCAGTTTCTTTCACTGTGATAATCCTTGTTTCTAGGGACAGGGAAGGACAGTGAGGGAAATTCTCCTTGTGCTATAGTGTGCTTTAAAAAAACATTTTTTCTAGGGACAGAAAACTATAGGTAGGAAGAGTGTCAGTTTCTTTCACTGTGATAATCCTTGTTTCTAGGGACAGGGAAGGACAGTGAGGGAAATTCTCCTTGTGCTATAGTGTGCTAAAGCATTCCTCATCAACCATCTTTGAAATCCTTGTTTTTTGGACAGTCAGGGAAATTGTCGTTGTGCTATTCTGTGCAAAAGCAATCATCCTCAACCATATTTAGAAATCCTTAAGTAAAGGGACAGAGAAGGACACCTGAAGGTAGCCCTTATTGCTTTTTTCCCATCTCCCTGCAGGCCATCTATTAGAATGTCTGGAAGGCAAACAAGGAGAGGCAGACAGTCAGGAGGCAATAAAAGAGGGCAAGCAGGCTCTGTGTCTGGGGGCAACAGTGCTGGTCGTGGACGCGGTGCATTGTCATCAGCACATGGCCATGGGACACGCTTGTCCTTCTTTTGAGGGTCAAACACAGCAAGACAGTCCGAGAACACAGCAGAGCTGAGTCTTAGCACAGAAGACAAGGTAAGCGGAGTCCGTTAGCCAGGCCGGGGTCAGGTATACGCTAGGAAGTCAACAGGAGCAGGTCAGGCAAGCCGGGTTTGGTACACAGGAGATCAGACAGGCAGGAGATGCAAGACACAGGAACACAGGAGAAGCTGACGATAATCCAGCAAATGCAGACACTAGCAGACTTCCTTATATAGGCCCATGTGACCTGCTTGTAGAGATACTGGGTCCTAGAGCCCTTCTCCTGCCAGAGATGCTGGGTCCTAAAGTCCTTCGCCTGCTGTTGGTTCCCTGACAGTGCCCCCCCCCCAAGGGGCAGCCTCCGGATGCCCACCCGGGCCCATCTTTCAGGGTATCTGGCACGGAATCTCTGGAGAAGTCTAGGAGCATGTATGTTGCCTGCAGGTTCCCAAGAATTCTCTTCTGCTGGATAACCCTTCCATTTAATAAGAAATTGAATAGTCCTACCTCTTTTGCGACAGTCCAGGATGGATTCTACCTCGAATTCGGCTTCATCTCCCACTGAGACTGGAGGCGGAGGGTCTTCTTCTCTTCCTGGAAAAGGACTAGAGACAACAGATTTAAGAAGAGAAACGTGAAACACAGGATGCACTTTATACGAACTTGGTAGTAACAGTTCAAAAGCTACTGGGTTAATTTTTCGTTTAATTTCGAATGGACCGATAAATCTTGGACCCAATTTCCGGGAGGGGCAAGGGAGCCTGAGATTTGCTGAAGAGAGCCAGACCTTATCTCCAACCTCAAAGCTAGGACTCTCTCCTCTCCTCTTGTCATATTGTTTCTTGTAGTCCTCTTGCGCTTTCTGCATGGTTAGCCGGAGGGTTTGATAATTAGCCTGAATGGAGCTTATCCTGTCTTGAACTGCTGGAACTGAGGCTTCCGGAATGACATTAGGTAGAAATGAAGGATGGAAACCGTAGTTGGCCCAAAACGGAGATTGATTGGTGGTTGAGTGTACTGCATTGTTGTAAGCAAACTCCGCACAAGGGAGTAGAGAGATCCAGTCGTCCTGGGAGAAGGAGCAGAAGCAACGCAAATATTGTTCTAAGGTCTGGTTGGTCCTTTCAGTTTGACCGTTGCTTTGGGGGTGATAGGCTGAGGACAGGCACACCTTGATTGATAGTGCTTTGCAGAGCTCTCTCCAGAACCGGGAGGTGAACTGTACCCCTCTATCAGACACAATGCTGTCAGGAAGGCCATGGAGCCTGACTATCTCCCTTATGAAAATTTTTGCTGTTTCTGCAGCAGAAGGAGTTCCTGCCATGGGCAAGAAGTGCGCCATTTTGGATAGACGGTCCACAACTACCAGGATTGTTGTAGATTCTTCGGATGGGGGCAACTCTACTATAAAGTCCATAGATATATTTCTCCATGGTAGTTCTGGCACTGGCAGAGGACGTAACAGACCCCACGACTTGACATTGGACCCTTTATTTCGCTGGCAGGTAGTGCAGGAGCTAACAAACTCCCTGCAATCAGATTTCAAGGTAGGCCACCAGAAGGATCGTTGGATAAGATCCGTAGTTTTCCGCACTCCGAAGTGGCCAGCGAGTTGGTGGTCATGCAAGGTCTTCAGTACCTGTATTCGGGTTTGTTGCGGAACGAAGATCTTGTCCTGATGCCAGAGGTACCCTTCCTGGTTTCTTAGAGAGGATGCTTCTGGTTCCTGGCATTGGAGGGAAGCCTGTTCAAGAGAAGATCTTAGATCGGGTTGGATCAGAAGAAAGTTCTGAGGTGACAGGATTGTACTAGATATTGTCTCCTCCGGAGTATCGGGAAACATTCGGGATAAAGCATCAGCCTTTCCGTTCTTGGAGCCGGGACGGTAGGTGATGTGGAAGTTGAACCTTGAAAAGAACAGAGCCCAGCGGGCTTGACGGGGTCTCAGACGTTTGGCAGTACGGAGGTATTCGAGGTTCCGATGATCTGTAAATATCATTATGGGGTGAGCAGACCCCTCAAGAAGGTATCTCCACTCCTCTAAGGCTGTTTTAATGGCCAAGAGCTCGCGGTCTCCTACATCATAGTTCCTCTCGGGCTGGCTCATTTTCCGCGAGGAGAAGGCCACGGGGTGAAGCAAGGACTTGGGTCCCTGGCGTTGTGAAAGGACTGCCCCTGTAGCTACTTCTGAGGCATCGACCTCCAAGATGTATGGCAGGGCAGGCTCAGGGTGTTGAAGGATTGGTGCAGAGGTAAACAATAACTTTAGTCTCTCGAAAGCAGTTTGGGCTTCGGAGGACCACTGGAAACGGGTATGTAAGCGGGTCAACTGGGTAATGGGTGAGATGATGGAGGAGAAGTTTCTTATAAACCTCCTATAGAAGTTCGCAAAGCCCACAAACCTTTGCACCCCTTTCTTATCTGATGGAGTTGGCCAATCCAGGATTGCCTGCACTTTCTGTGGATCCATAGCTACACCGCCCGTGGAGATGATCAGTCCTAGGAATTGTATTGATTTCTTCTCGAAGTCACACTTTTCCGCTTTCACATAAAGTCCATGTTTTCTTAGTGTGAGCAGCACTGTCTTTACATGGGTCCGGTGGAGCTCCAGAGTAGCCGAAAATATGAGAATGTCATCCAGATAGATGATGACGAAGTAGTCAAGATATTCCCGGAAAATATCGTTGACGAAGTGCTGAAACGTCGCCGGGGCATTACAGAGCCCAAAGGGCATTACAAGATACTCGAAGTGTCCGAACCTCGTTCTGAATGCTGTCTTCCATTCATCGCCCTCACGGATCCGAACAAGGTTATAGGCACCCCGGAGGTCGAGCTTGGTAAATACTTGGGCCGTACGGAATCTCTGGAAAAGTTCAGGAACTAATGGCAGTGGGTAGCGGTTCTTTATTGTGATTTTATTGAGCTCCCTATAATCCACGCATGGTCTTAAAGACTTGTCTTTCTTCTCGACAAAAAAGATTCCGGCACCGGCAGGAGAGGAGGAAGCTCGGATGAAGCCCTTAGCCAAATTTTCATCGATATATTGTCGCAGAGTTCCCAATTCCATTTCAGAGAGAGGGAATATTCGTCCAAATGGAATCTCGGCCCCTGGAAGTAATTCTATTGGACAGTCATATGGCCGATGTGGTGGTAGAACGTCAGCTTTTTTCTTATCAAAGACATCCAGGAATTCTTGGTATGCCTGGGGTATATTCTGGTTAGTGGTAGATACAGGGTGGACTGTCAAGCAACTGGTAATGTCTCTGGGTTCAGGAATAAAGCAATGCTGCTGGCAATAGGGAGAGGTGAACAGGACCTCCTTCTTGATCCAATTGATCTGAGGGTTGTGGGCTTGGAGCCATGGAATTCCTAGGATAACTGGAGACATAGGCGAGCTTAGAGCGTCAAAGCGTATGAATTCCTGATGGCCATCAGGAGTGGTGATAAGCAGAGGGACAGTCTCCTGGGTAACAGGGCCAGAACTAGGCAATGTGCCATCAGCCAGGCGGACTTCAAGTCCCTGTTTCTTTTGGAGGAGGGGCAGCTTCAGGTTTCTCACCAGGTTCAAGTCCACAAAGCAGCTGCAAGCTCCAGAATCAATAATGGCCTGCAGCCGGATCTCTTCTTTTCCAAATTGCAGCGTAATGGGTAGCACTAGGTGTGAAGGAGAAGCTCCGGAAACCTGGAAATACACCGGAGGGTAGGAAGGTGGCTTCTTGGGCCTTCTGGGGCAGTTATACAAGAAATGTCCGCTTCCTCCACAATAGAGGCAGAGCCTTGATTGCATACGATGACGCCTTTCATCAGGGGATAATGCGGAACGTAGCAGGCCGATTTGTCTAGGAACTGGGATAGAAGTACCAGTGGGAGCAGGCACTGATGAAGTGGAAACCTTAGGCGGCATCATGGCGGGCCTGGAGGACTGAGCTCGTTCGGACTGTCTCTCACGTAAACGTCGATCCAGCTGGATGGATGACTGGATGAGATCCTCAAGTGTAGTGGGGACCCCAATCCTGGCCAGCTCATCTTTGAGAGACTCAGAAAGTCCTAAGCGGAACTGGTGCTTGAGGGCAGCCTCGTTCCAGCCTGTGTCTGCAGACCACCGACGGAAGTCCACGGTATAGTCCTCCACTGGTCGACTACCCTGCTGTAGTGAATGCAGAGCGGCTTCGGCGGTGGCTGTACGCTGGGGGTCCTCGTAGAGTTGTGACATGGCTGCCAGGAATGTGTCCACTGTGTTAATGACTGGGCTTCTTTGTTCCCATAAACTGTGGGCCCAGGTCTGGGGTTCATTAGATAGCAGGGAGATGAGGAACCCGACCTTAACAGTTTCTAAAGCAAAAGTCCGGGGCTGCAAGGATAGGTACAATAGGCAGGCATTCCTGAAGGATCTAAACTTTCTTCGATCCCCGGAAAACCGTTCAGGGACAGGAACACGGGGTTCTGGAGGAGGGAACACCATCGTAGGAGCCACAGAGGAACGTACGTGGGTGGAACTGGGAGAAGCTGGGACCGGGTCCGCAGAAGCAGATGACTCTGACAGGTGTTGCAATCTCTCCTCTAGCTGGAGGTATCCTTCTTGCAGTGTCTGGATTGCTTGGGTCAGAGTAGCGGCCTGTTGACATAATGCCTCTAACGGGGACGCTCCTCTGCCGGCCTCAGACATGGCTGGATTATACTGTCAAGTTTCTGATGTGAGGTCGAGTAGCAGAGAGGGCGCCCCTTGCGGCCGAGTGCAGCACAGCCCTGAAAATGACACAGGGGATGTGGTGCCCACAGAAGCACGGGTTGCCTGGTAGGTAGTGCTGGTTGCCAGGAACTTGGTAGGACAGGCAGACTGCAGGACAGCAGGCGTGCTTAGGAGGTCCAAAGGGTAAGGACCAATGGAATGTTCCGATAACAGGGTCAAAGCCAGGCCAGAGGGTCAAACACAGCAAGACAGTCCGAGAACACAGCAGAGCTGAGTCTTAGCACAGAAGACAAGGTAAGCGGAGTCCGTTAGCCAGGCCGGGGTCAGGTATACGCTAGGAAGTCAACAGGAGCAGGTCAGGCAAGCCGGGTTTGGTACACAGGAGATCAGACAGGCAGGAGATGCAAGACACAGGAACACAGGAGAAGCTGACGATAATCCAGCAAATGCAGACACTAGCAGACTTCCTTATATAGGCCCATGTGACCTGCTTGTAGAGATACTGGGTCCTAGAGCCCTTCTCCTGCCAGAGATGCTGGGTCCTAAAGTCCTTCGCCTGCTGTTGGTTCCCTGACAACCATATTTAGAAATCCTTAAGTAAAGGGACAGAGAAGGACACCTGAAGGTAGCCCTTATTGCTTTTTTCCCATCTCCCTGCAGGCCATCTATTAGAATGTCTGGAAGGCAAACAAGGAGAGGCAGACAGTCAGGAGGCAATAAAAGAGGGCAAGCAGGCTCTGTGTCTGGGGGCAACAGTGCTGGTCGTGGACGCGGTGCATTGTCATCAGCACATGGCCATGGGACACGCTTGTCCTTCTTTTCGGCAGCTGGACATGTTGAGCCACATCATGCCGAAGACTTGGTAGAGTGGATGACCAAGCCCTCCTCCTCCTCCTCATCCTCTCTCACCCAGGCTCAGGGTACTGGCAAAGCAGCTGCCAAAGCGTCCTCTTCCCTGGTATCAATGTCAGACTCATCATCAGTCACTCCTTCCCTAGACCCACCATGTCCTCCTCCTGAGGAGTCCCCCGAACTGTTTGAGCACAGTGTTGGGTACATGCTCCAGGAGGATGCCCAGCGTTTCGAAGGGTCTGATGATGAAACCCAGCTACAGGAAGGCAGTAGCGTGAGAGCAGACAGAGGGGATGCTCAAGAAGGACACCAATCTGGCAGTCATGTTCCAGCAGCTGCAGCATACTGCCAGATTGGCTCCAGTGATGAGGAGGGAGGGGATGATGAGGTCACTGACTCCACGTGGGTGCCTAATAGGAGAGAGGAGGAGGAGGAGGATGAGGAGGAGGCACATCTCCAACGAGGCAGGATGCCCTTTGGTGGCCAGCGTAAGGGCAGTACACCGACGGAATCACACCGCAGAGCTCCGCCTGTGCAGGGCGCTGCCTCTGCCCGTCATTCAAAAAGTTCTTTGGTGTGGGCCTTTTTTGAGGCTAGTGCATCAGATCGCACAGCTGCTGTTTGCAACATATGTCTCAAGCGTATATCGCGTGGCCAAAACATCAGCCGCTTGGGTACCACATGCCTGACCAGACATATGTTGACCTGCCATGCAGCTCGTTGGCAAGCCTATCTCAAAGACCCACACCAAAGAACAAAGCGGACCTCTCCTTGCACCGCATCAGCTGGGATCTCCAACCCCACTATAACTTCAGTCCTCTCTGAAACATGCACTGAGAGGAATGAAGGTGTAGAATTAGGTGTGTCACAGCCAAGTACTTGCGGCCACTCTGCTAGCAGTACACCGACGTCCGATTCTAGCAGGCAAATTTCCCTGCCCCAGCTGCTGGACCGTCGAAAGAAGTTCACTCCCAGCCATTCACATGCCCAGCGGTTGAATGCTAGCTTGGCTAAATTGCTAGCGCTTCAACTGCTGCCTTTTCAGTTGGTAGACTCGGCCCCCTTCCGTGAGTTTGTGTAATGTGCGGTTCCTCAGTGGCAGGTTCCCAAACGCCACTTTTTCTCACGGAAGGCTATTCCGGCTCTCTACCGGCATGTGGAAGGCAATGTCTTGGCCTCGCTGGACAGGGCGGTCAGCGGTAAGGTGCATATTACCGCTGACTCATGGTCCAGCAGGCATGGACAGGGACGTTACCTTTCTTTCACGGCCCATTGGGTCACTCTTTTGGCAGCAGGGAAGGATGCAGGACAAGGTGCAGTAGTGTTGGAGGTTGTTCCACCGCCACGCCTCCAAAATGCTACTACTGGTTGTGACACACCTCTCTCCTCCACCCCCTCCTCTTCTTCTTCCTCCATGGCCTCTTCCTGTGGTTTGTCCTATGAACCAGCGGTGCTCCGTAGCCGTTCAAGGGGCTACGCAAGTACGCAGGCAAAAACATGCCATGCCGTGCTTGCGCTGGTGTGTTTGGGGGACAGAAGCCACACTGGGGCAGAGGTCCTGTCTGCTCTGCAGGGCCAGGCCGAGAGGTGGTTGACGCCACGCCAGCTTAAGCCAGGATTGGTGGTTTGCGACAATGGCACCAACCTCCTCTCCGCCCTCCGACAGGGAAAACTGACCCATGTGCCCTGTGTGGCTCACGTCCTTAACCTGGTGGTGCAGCGGTTCTTGGGCAGGTACCCGGGCTTACAGGATGTCCTGAGGCAGGCCAGGAAAGTCTGTGTGCATTTCCGCAGATCTTATAATGCCAGTGCTCACCTGGCTGAGCTGCAAAAGGAGTTGAACCTGCCCAAGAACCGCCTTATATGTGACATGCCCACCAGGTGGAACTCAACGTTGGCCATGCTGCAGCGGCTGCACACGCAGCAGAGGGCCATCAATGAGTACCTGTGCGACTACGGCACCAGGACAGGGTCAGGGGAGCTTGGTTTTTTTTCTCCACGCCAGTGGGGCATGATCAGGGATGCATGCACTGTCCTGGCACCATTTGAGGAGGCCACGAGGATGGTGAGCAGTGACAGTGCATGCATCAGTGACACTGTACCTCTTGTCCACCTGTTGGAGCACACACTGCGTGGAATAATGGACAGGGCACTTGAGGCAGAACAGAGGCAGGAAGAGGAGGACTTCCTTGCCTCTCAAGGCCCCCTTTACCCAGACAGTGTTCCTTCTGTCCCACCCATCGCACAGGAAGAGGAGGAGGAGGAGGAGGAGGAGGATTGTGTCAGCATGGAGGTGGAGGCTGGCACTCAGCATCATCAGCAGCAGTCTTTTAGGGATGATTTACAGTCCCAAGAAACCAGTGGACTTGTACGTGGCTGGGAGGAGGTGGCTGCGGATCATGTCGTCCTTAGTGACCCAGAGGACTCCGGAGCGAATGCCTCAGCAAACCTACGCTGCATGGCCTCCCTGATCCTGCAAAGTCTGCGGAAGGATCCTCGTATTCTTCGGATCAAGGAGAGGGACCATTACTGGCTGGCCACTCTCCTTGATCCACGGTACAAGGGTAAGGTTGCGGACCTTATGTTACCGTCGCAGAGGGAGCAGAGGATGAGACAACTCCGGGAGGCCTTGCAAAAAGGTCTGTGCAACGCGTTCCCAGAGACTGGGAGGTTACAAACTCCTGGTCCTGGACAACGAGTTGCTGAGGCTTCGGCCAGTCAAAGAAGGAGCGGTGGGGAAGGTGGCCGTCTGACCGATGCGTTCAGACAATTCTTTAGTCCGCAGCCCCAAAGTATGATCGGTTCCAGCAACCATCGCCAGCGTCTGATAAACATGGTGCAGGAATATCTAGGGGCAAGGTCAGACTTGGACACCTTCCCCACCGAAAATCCTCTGGCTTACTGGGTCTTGAGGATGGATCACTGGCCAGAGCTTGCACAGTATGCAATTGAGCTACTGGCCTGTCCTGCATCCAGCGTTCTTTCGGAACGCACATTCAGTGCTGCTGGAGGATTTGTCACGGATCACAGGGTGCGCCTGTCCACCGACTCGGTTGATCGACTGACTTTCATCAAGATGAACCAGTCTTGGATCACCACCAGCTACCACACACCTGATGCTGATATAACAGACTAATTGATTTTAACATGTCACATCCCTTCAAGACTGATGCTGATGCTGAGTGCCTGTGCTGTTATGTTGACTGGCTATCCTCCTCCTCCGAGTCCTCAATGATACGATTGATGATGATAGCTTGGAAGATCATTTTTGTTTATGGGTGCCGCCACCAGTGGCTAAGGCCCAATTTTTCAGCCCCTGTTTTACAGGGGCGTGTAATTACAATTTTTTTAGCAATAATTTGCCATAGGGCTCATTGCTGTGCTCCAAGTACAGTATCTGTGAGGGGTTGGAGTGTTGTGGCACCAGTGCCTAAGGCCCAATTTTTCAGCCCCTGTTTAACAGGGGCGTATCATTACAATTTTTGAAGCAATACTTTGCAACAGGGCTCATTGCTGTGCTCCAAGTACAGTATCTGTGAGGGGTTGTAGTGTTGTGCCACCAGTGCCTAAGGCCCAATTTTTCAGCCCCTGTTCAACAGGGGCATGCAATTACAATTCTTGATCTAATAATTCACAGCAGGGCCCATTGCTGCACCCACCAAGAGTAACTCTGAGGGCTTACAGTGTTGTGGCAACGCCACCACCACCACCACCACGAAAGGCCCAATTTTTCAGCCCCTGTTCAAAAGGGGCATGTAATTACAATTCTTGATCTAATAATTCACAGCAGGGCCCATTCCTGCACCCACCAAGAGTAACTCTGAGGGCTTACAGTGTTGTGGCAACGCCACCACCACCACCACCACGAAAGGCCCAATTTTTCAGCCCCTGTTCAAAAGGGGCATGTAATTACAATTCTTGATCTAATAATTCACAGCAGGGCCCATTGCTGCACCCACCAAGAGTAACTGTCAGGGCTTACAGTGTTGTGGCACCAGCACCACCATCAAAGGCCCAATTTTTACTACCACTGTTCAACAATTATATGTAATTAAAATTCCTGATATAATAGTTGACAGCAGGGCGTTCCAGCACCAACCAAGAGTAACTGTGAGTGCTTACAGTGTTGTGCCAACACCAACAACTAAGGGGCCTATTTCTGCAGAGTATATACGGCAGGTCCCTACTTTCAAACATCCAACTTACAAACGACTCCTACTTGCAAACGCAAGAAGACAACAGGAAGTGAGAGGAAATCTACCCCTAGGAAGGAAAATTCTCTCCTGTAAGAATTAATATGGGAGAAAGGTGTCTCCTCTGTACTGATGCTTTATCACCAATCCTTGTTTCAAGAAAAACACCACATTTCAAAAACAGTTGTCATTGGGACGGAAAGTGAGGTGAAATGTTCTGAACAGGGGCACAGACAGCAAAACAAATGTTACAGGGGTGATAACCCTTACCTATGTTTTCCAAAAAGTTTAAAAATAGGTTTTTGGGCTGGAGCTACACTTAAACAATGTACCTGTTCAAAATTACAAACAGATTCTACATAAGAACAAACCTACAGTCCCTGTCTTGTATGCACCGCCTGTATACGGCTGTTCAGAGTATTTAGGGCCTTTTTTATTTTATGTGCGGGGTTCCCCTTAATATCCATACAAGACCCAAAGGGGCTGGTAATGGGCTGGGGTAGGGGGGGGGGTCATGGGGTAGCTATGCCATTTTTCTTAAAGATTTTCATCCATATTACCGGGACCAGACATTACATTAAAGCCGCAAGCAGTTTTAAATGGCTTTTTTTTCCTTTAGAAGTGTCATTTTGTGCAGGGACAGTTCTAAACACGGGAAACACGTGGCACTTCACAGGCATACTTTAGACACCCCCCAGGTACGATATTTAAAGGAATATTTGACTTTTTTTTTTCACTTTATGCATCATTAAAATGACTGCTCCCGAAAAACGACCGTTTTTAAAACTTCTTTTTGCATTGATACATGTCCCCTGGTGCACAACCCGGGTTCCCAAACCCTTTTTAGGACAATAACATGCATAATAGTTGTTATAATTAGCACTTTAGAATTCGAACGTTCGCATCCATTGTATTTAATAGGGTTCTAATGTTCGTACGAACTTTCGGTCCGTTCGCGGGTTCTGGTGCGAACCGAACCCGGGGGTGTTCGGCTCATCACTAATTCCGACTTTACACTTTTTTGTTAAGATACTGTGAGCATTACAATGCAAGGTACTGCTCTAGGCACACATTAATGTGCTAGGGTATTATTCATTCTGAATGCCACCCCAACACACAAAAATAGTGGACATGCATTGCACCACAATGCACGGTGATGCACTGCTGTGGATTGTGGTGTGCTGCACTCCAAAAAAGGGTCAGGTCTGGTTTAGTTACGCTGAGGTTCATTGCAGAACAAATAGGCTGTATTCCTGTTCTGGTGATAACTCATATTTTTGGATTTTCTCTCACTTTCAGTCCCAGTAACAATGTTCACTAGGACAAATAAAGAGAATGTTTCTTTCCAGCAGGGACAAAGACAGCAATAGAAATCTCAAAAAGGTTCTAACAGTTCCCCACTCTAACCAAAAAAATAATTTAAAAAATTGCCCTCTTGCACTTTAAGTAGAAATGCCTAAGAATGGCAGAAGGACATTAGATGGGTCAGTACTATAAAGTATTTACTGCATCTTATGCCCCGTACACACGGTCGGAATTTCCAACGGGAAAAAGTCAGTCGGAAATTCAGACGAGAAAATTGAGAACCTGCTCTCAATCGATTTCTGTTGGACAGAAAAAGTCTGATGGAGAATACACACGGTCGGAATTCCCAACCAAAAGCTCCCGTCTGACTTTTTCTGTCGGGAATTCCGACCGTGTGTATAGGGCTTTAGGGTAAGCCAAGCCCAGTAGCTGTTGCTGTAGATAACCTTCCATTGTAGCCATACTATTGCCTTGTACACACGATCGGAATTTCCGATGGAAAAAGTCATACGGAATCTTTTCATCTGATATTCCGATGGTGTGTATGCCCCATCAGACCTTTTCCATCAGAAATTCAGAGGAATTCCGTTGGAGTTTAGATAGAGAACATGTTCTCTTTTACTCCGAAGGAATTCCATCGGAATTCCGATGTGATTTTGGCCGGTCAAAAGTTAGACCGTGTGTACGGGGCATATGACACATTAACTTGTCAATGAAAGCAAAGTAAAAATACACCACAGCGAGTGAAATATAGTATACAATGTGCTGGTAACATAACCTAAAATTTATTTTCTTTCACATGGTTACAAATCAATAAGCTCAGCGCTTTTTTGAGTCTATCACTGGAGATCCTTGATATGCAGGGCACAGATGAAGAAACCACAGTACTGTCAGCTGTAACTAGGATAAATGTTACCAGGAGCCCGAGTGTGGAGCGAATCAAACTTGACTGAATTACTGCAGACTAGGAATGGAATGTCTAAATTACTTCATATCTCAAGGACACTCGTTGTGAGCAGAGGTCAGGGCCCAAAACTGTCTGCTGCAACAATGGATGAAAAAGTAAGCCCAGTTGCTGTCAATAAGCATTCATTTACAGAAGCAATTCTTTTTACATTTCATATGGTGTTATGCCGGGCACACACGACCGTTTTTCATGACGAGAAAAATGACATTTTTTAATTTGGTCATTAAAAACTATCGTGTGTGGGCTCCAGAGCATTTTTCAAGACGTGAAAAATGGGCATTAAAAATTTGGAACATGCTCTAATTTTTCTTGTCGTTTTTCACGTCGTAGTTTTTCTCGTCATGAAAAACGGCAGTGTGTAGGCTTTAGAAGCAAGTGATGAGACGGGAACGCTCATTCTGGTAAAACTAGCGTTCGTAATGGAGATAGCACATTCGTCACACTGTAACGGACTGAAGAGCACGAGGCTGAAAAGCGCGAATCGTCTCTCACCAAACTTTACTAACACAAGGATTAGCAAAAGCAGCCCCTTTATAGTGCCATCGTACATTTCGCGCTCTGCTCGAGCATTTTTTTCATGATAGTGTGTAGGCAAGGCAGGCTTGAGAAGAATCACGTTGAGAAAAACGTAGTTTTTTTCAATGACATTAAAAACGGTCGTGTGTACGTGGCATAAGTCATTCCCTTGTTTTCTTGCCACTAAGTGATTGTTAAGTAGCCCATCCTGCTTCAAAGAAAAAAATAGGAAATAACCACCTGCTAGGCCACTAACTTCCATCAGAGTTTTGTTGCTTAGTTTTTTGGTAAAATAGAACATATTTTGGATTTTTTTTTTCATTTCAGAAAGTATTTATTTAGTGAAATCTAGTAGAAAACAATGAGCTGTTAAAAATGCATATGAAAATTTACAGTTATTTGAAAGACTGGTATGAAAGTCCCACTCCAGGTCCCCCTCCGCCCCACCCCTGGAGGACCTCCTCTTTCCCCTTGAGTTCCCACCCTGTATTTTTATGTTGTTTTTTTTTCATTTTATACTTACTTTTTCAGATACATTAAATGGTCTAAAGTATTGTGATGCCTGCTTTCACATGCATATAAATCCCAGTCTTCCCAGTCTTAATCCGTAGTGTTCAATATTGGGATGGCCCACCCTTTGCTGCTATAACAGCTTCAACTCTTCTGGGAAGGCTGTCCACAAGGTTTAGAAGTGTGTCTATGGAAATGTGTGACCATTCTTCCAGTAGCGCATATGTGAGGTCAGGCACTGATGTTGGATGAGAAGGCTTGGCTCTCAGTCTGTGCTCTAATTCATCTCAAAGGTGTTTTATCGGGTGCAGGCCAGTCAAGTTCCTCCATCCCAAACTTGCTCATCCATGTCTGTATGGACTTTGCTTTGTGCACTTGTTCAAATATTTCGGGGGAGGGGCATTATGGTGTGGGGTAATTTTTTAGGGGTTGGGCTTGGCCCCTTGGTTCCAGTGAAGGGAGCTCTTAAGGCATCAGAATACCAAGACATTTTGGACAGTTTCATGCTCCCAATTTTGTGGGAACAGTTTGGGGATGGCCCCTTTCTGTTCCAATATGACTGTGCACAAAGCAAGGTCCATAAAGAAATACATACAAATTTTTGGTGGAAGAACTTGACTGGCCTGCACAGAGTCCTGGCCTCAACACGAAAGAACACCTTTGGGATTAATTAGAGTGGAGACTTTGAGTCAGGGCTTTTTGACCTCATCAGTGCCTGACCTCACAAAAATGCGCTTCTGGAAGAATGGTCAAACATTCCCATAGACACACTCCTAAACCTTGTGGGCAGCCTTCCCAGAGGAGTCAAAGCTGTTATAGCTGCAAAGGGTGGGCCAACTTAATATTGAACCCTACGGACTAGCACTGGGATGCCTTTAAAGTTCGTGTGTGTGTAAAGGCAGGTGTCCCAATACTTTTGGCAATATAGTGTGTCTTCAGGCTGGTCACCTGATACCCAGAGTCCTCTTCCTAGGGCTTGTGCTATACCTGGAGGAACTGTCTTATTTTTGAGAGTTTAAATAAATTGTAATGAAGACTTTTATACAGTGAGCGGCTCCCTTTTCCTTTGGACGGCAAGAGTATTGAGTACTTAGAGCGACCAGCAACTGCTGGTCGACAGCTCCTTGAGCTGGGATTTCTGCATCCTGTTTTCCAAAATCAGTTTCTTGAAATTCATTTAGCTCTAATCTGGTACGCTTTGGCAAACTTCAAACAGTGTTGAAGCACAGTGTCTTTATGTGCTAGAGGGCAGTGAAGGTCAACAAGCATCATTTTGTTCTGTGTGTGTGTGTGTGTGTGTGTGTGTGTGGGTTCAGCAGCAGGTACTAAGTAAAAGTATTTTTAAATAAAACAAATTGTGCCAAATTCATAAAGACTTGAAAAAGGAAAAACTATGTGTTGCTTATAGTAATCACATCCTTAATTCTATTTTCTCAGATCCTATTAAAAATTTTAACTGATTTCAGTTTTGCCTTCTTTCAGCTTTTATGAACATTGCCCAGTAAGGTTGGCTATTGTCCAGTCTAAAGCCTGATACACCAAGTGGGCTAAATGAAAAAAAACTGACAGATTACTGTACTAACACACACTGTGTTAGTACAGCAGTCTCCCCCACTGTGCTATTGTGTTCTGACAGGGGGGCTGCCCTCCACCAGAACACACCGGTCAGTGCTCTCAGCCATTGGACTGCCTACTACAGGGTGGTGCACTGTAATGTGGAAGACATCACATGCACTGATTTTTTGTTAACCTAACATACCAGGCTAGAGAAGTGGTACTGTGCAGAGTCCATAAATACAGAAAATACCCCCCAACTTTTGAACTTGAGAATTAGGGACATGTCAGGGAGGCAGCGACCTGCGGCACGCATAGTGCGCAAAAAGTGGGTGTGACCAACATAGTGGGAGGGGCTTAAGGGCTGTGGTTAAACAAAACCTAGGCTTCCTTGTACCTATAAAATATGCTTTGATTGCCACAAGATGGGGTCACAAGGATACATAGAAACCTCAAAAGGATCACTAAGGCACATTGAAGGCAGGAAAGAAGGATTACTATGGCACATGGAAGGCAGGAAGGATCACTATGGCACATGGAAGGCAGGAAGAAAGGATATCTATGGCACATAGAAGGCAAGAAGGAAGGATCACTGTGGCACATGGAAGACAGGAAGGAGGGATAAATATGGCACATGTAAGGCAGGAAGGATCACTATGGCACATGAAAGGAAGAAAGAATCACTATGGCATATGGAAGGCAGGATGGAACACTATGGCACATGGAAGGAAAGAAGGATCACTATGGCACATGGAGCAAAGGACTAGATGGAAGTAAGAGAAAGAGGAGTGTTTACTCACCCGAGGCTGGCTGGCCTCCAGAATCTCAGGCAGAAACATCATGTGCACTGCTTTCAAATTCCTGGTGGGTGGGGGAACACTAAAAAGGAGTTTAGTAAGAAAGGAGCACAGGTGGGTGGAGGAGCCCTGAAAAGGGGATGGGGGAGAACAGCTCGGTGGTGGAACACCGAAAAGGAGTGCTTTAGGAAGAGCAAAGTGGTTGTGGGAACACCGAAATGGTGTTTGCAGGGTGAGTAGGGGTGCAAGCAGGTGGGTTGAACACCGAACAGGGCTTCAGAGAGAGGAAGTAGGGACACAGGTGAGTGAGGGAACACCGAAAAGGGGTGTGGGGGGGGAGCAAAGTGTTTGTGGGAACACTGAAAAGGGGTTTGGGGGGTGAGTAGGGGTGCAACACTGAAAAGGGATTCTGGAAGAGGAAGTAAGGACACAGGTGGGTCATTAGCTCGCACTTGCGTCATCTGGTGCTTAACTGCCTGCACCACCATCAGAGCTGCTTGTGCTCATGCCACGAATGCAGGGGCCTTAACATGCGCTTTTGAGGCAGCCTATCTAACTTTAACATCCTGCTACCCAGACCAAGTCTGACATTTCTTACATACTTGTAAAAATCAGCGTTTGTGAAAAAAAAGTCACTTAGAACCTCCAAACATTTTTTTTTTTTGTAATCAGAGGTCCTGGAGACTAAAATGGAGGTTTTTGATTTTTTTTTATGTCACAAGATAGTGACATAAATGAATTGTATTAATCAAACCCAATATAATACCAAATTTTGGGATAAAATATAAAAGATGATATTGTGCCAATTAAATAGATACCCACTATGTCATGCATTAAAGATGCGCTTGCCCATGCTTCTTTACAGGCTACCAGTTTAAAGTTACACAGAGGTCTGGTGCTACAATTATTGCTGAAATATTATTGCTATTGTTCTGATGTTTGCGACAATACCTCAGATGTGTGGTGCGATTACCATTTTCATATGCGTGCTGAACCTACGTATGCGTTCGTATTTGCACGTAACATTTTATTTAAATAAGTTCTACTGTTTCTTTGTTTTAATTTATTTATTTTTATTCAACTTTATTGCTATCACAAGGGATGAAAAACAACTCTTGCGAAAGCATGGGCCATGACAGGTCTTCTTTATGGTGAGGTATATGAAAACCAATGGACCGAATGCCGTGTGTACGGGACTTTAGGCACAGGGGGTTTTGGTTATAGTGTTACAGTTGTCTTTTACGCAGCATAACAGCAGCAACATTTTTTTTCTTTTCTTTTTCACTTTGAGCATTTGTTTTTTGTTTTTTATTGGTGTGAGGTACACGCAGACAGACATCCATTAGCGCAGGTTCATTTATTTTTTTATTAAAAGTGTAGTTTATAAATGTATAAATCAGGACAGTAAGCCAAAAAAAGTCATCTCTAATGTATGTAATGCAAAACAAAACATTTTGTTATTTACTGAATAATTGCTCTCACGTTTATTTGTCTGTATACATCGATAGACACATACATAGAAAAATGGAAACCGGACTAGTTGATGTATTTGCGCTGTTATAGTGCTTTTATGATGTGTGTTACCAGTTTCACCTGCAGTGGAAGATAACTCTGCACAGTACATGATAAAAAATTTCTGTACAGTGACCGCTAAATGCAGTATGACTTTTCATTTTTATCACAGTTCATCAACTACTCCTTTTCCTTTTCCTGTGTCCTTACAGCACTGACCGTTGGTCTAAAACGAAGACTTTTTTCGTTTCAGGGACTCCAAGCATTTTACATTAATATCCACTGGGAGAACCAAAAGCCCACAGGCCTAAAACATTAATATTTATTTTCATCATGTAATTGTCATTTTCATCTGTCAAACCTACTCTATGCCAGTGGGAACTTGGAAACTATCTGTAGCTATTTAGTATCATTGAGGGTTTGGAGAGCTGACAGTGAAAATTAGAAATGAATAGAGAACATTTAATCCTTTAACAGAGACTAATGCTGGCAGACTGTAAAATTTTATCAGATAGCACCTTCTCTGGATCTTTTCATTTAAACAGAAGAAGGCTTTAAGTGGACATTGTGTTGTATTGCTCACAGCTGCTACTATCTGCACAAAATTGTGGTGAGAATTATTAAACTATTCCATATTACCTGTTAATTGTTTAATATATTTAACCGCTTCAGCCCCCGGACCATTTTGGTGGTCAAGGACCAGGCCACTTTTTGCAATTCGGCACTGCGTTGCTTTAACTGACAATTGCGCGGTCGTGCGACGTGGCTTCCAAACAAAATTGACGTCCTTTTTTTCCCACAAATAGAGCTTTCTTTTGGTGGTATTTGATCACCGGTTTTTATTTTTTGCGCTATAAACAAAAATACAGCGTAAATTTTGAAAAAAAATTGAATTTTTTTACTTTTTGCTATAATAAATACCCCCCAAAAATATATAAAAAAACATTTTTTTCCACAGTTTAGACCGATACGTATTCTTCTACATATTTTTGGTTAAAAAAATCGCAATAAGCGTTTATTGATTGGTTCGCGCAAAAGTTATAGCTTCTACATATAGGGGACCGTTTTATGGAATTTTTATTAATATTTTTTTTTTTACTAGTTATGGTGGCGACATTATGGCGGACACATCGGACACTTTTGACACCATTTTGGGACCATTGTCATTTCTACAGCGATCAGTGCTATAAAAATGCACTGATTACTGTAAAAATTACACTGGCAGTGAAGGGGTTAACCACTAGCTGACACTGCAGGGGTTAAGTATTTCCTAGGGAGTGATTCTTACTGTGAAAGGGCATGGCTACACGTGACACGTCACTGATGAACGTTCCCGATCACAAGGAACGGTCATCAGTGACAGTGTCACTAGGCAGAATAGGGGAATGCTTTGTTTCCAAAGGCATTCCCCTGTTCTGCTCTTGCCAACCGCAATCGTGGGACTCCCGGAAACATTGAGTTTCCGGGACCCGCGGCCGCACTCGCGAGGCACGCAGCGAGCGCGTGCGCCCGCAGGGCGGAAGATTTAAAGGGACGTACCTGTACGCCAATCTGCCTGCCCGTGCCATTCTGCCAACATACATCGGGGTGCAGCGGTCGGCAAGTGGTTAATGAATGGTTACTTAAATTGCACCAGAGGGTTTTAAATTGCAGCAATATGAATAGTGTAATTGGAAGTGATATTAAATACTTAGTTTTTCCACAGCTGATTTAATCAATTACTGAGTATGTAGCTTCTTTAATTTTTTAATGCTTGCCTAAATTCCTGTTTAAGCTGGTGCCATAACTGCTGCCTCTGGTTTTCCTGTTTCAGGGTGTCTGCTTTTTCTTGAAGCATCCGATGGAGCCACCCTTGCAGGCAGGGACTAGAGTTGTGTCTCCCTACACTGTGTGCATCAATAGAAACACACAGCATCACTGAAAAGGATGGCAATACTCCCCTGCTCCTCCCTAATCCTTCCCCTCTCTTCTCCAAACTAACAAACTGACTGGAGAATGGAGAGAGGAAATTCAGGAAAGCAACAATGAAAGAGAAGGAGATAGCAACATTGAAAGTTGTAAACTACAAGTGTTGGGGTAAGAATTTTAACACAGTTTACTGGGGAATGCTTATTTTATTGTGCTCAATGAATTAAAGTATATGTAAACCCTCACCCTGTGCTGCATAAGGAGTTTAGGGAGCTTGGGGGGGCAGCAGCACACTGATCTTCCCAGTGGCTTTGCAGGGGGCAGGGGGTGTCAGCACAAGTCTGATCATTGGAGGAGAGCAGGCTGAATTCTCAGCACATCTATAGAACTGATCACGCTGTTTTTGTTTTTTTTTTAGAAATGCAGAGGGACTGGCAGGAACAGCAGTGATTTCATACAGAGGAAGCAATACAAAGAGAACAGGATAGTTTTTAATACAGGTACATGGTACAGCAGGCACATAGAAAGAATATTGTCAGGAAAGGCACATACCTGTGCACAGAAGATTGGTCTGTGGCCAAATCACAAGTGCGCATGTGAGAGCATAGGCAAGTATGCGAACGGGTGCAGTGCACACAAATGCCAGGTGGGCTGTTTAAGCTGTACTAAGGCCTTGGGTCCTTGCCGTTTGGTCTATTAGGCCTCTTGCACACTGCAACTTGAAAATGCTCAGTACAGCTTATTTTTTTACTGAGCTAAAATACAGCTCATTAATTGTAATGTGCCTATGCACACAGGTGTTCAAACAAGCGGCGTGTATTCTTCAGTAAAAAAAATAAAAAAAAAACATTTTTGGGCAGTAATTTAGGCCTCATGCGCGCAAATGTGCACAGATTTGTCCATTTACATTGTCAATCTGGAAACAAGCTTCCACGCATGTGCAAAAATTGCGTGAACACATATGCGCGAAAACATCTGGAAAAAAACGTCTGAAAAGGTAGATGCTCAAACAGGAGTATTGTGTGCAGGAGGCCTTTCATTTCCTGATTATCCGCTACCTGTTCCTGTGTTGACTCCGTGTTACCAACTTGATCTGCTCCTGACTCTGCCTGAACGCTACCTGTACTGACCCCTGGCTTGTCTTTGGATTGCGTTTATGCCTGCTTCAGCATACTTTTTTAACCCTGCTCTCTCCGTTTGCTAACATGGTCCCTGTCAGCACCTGTGGATGTAGTAGAAACTGATCCCAGTAGATAATGTGTTGCTGTGTAGAGGATTAAAGCACCCTGGTGTTGTGAAAGATTCAGGTAGAGATGGACCGAACACCCCGTTGTTCGGCTCGCAGAAGATTCTAACCCGAACCCCATTGAAGTCTATGGGAGCTGAACAGGAAAAAATAATTTTTTTTCAATACGATTGTTTTTTCAGGAGCAATGATTTTAATGATGCTTAAAGTACAACAATAAAAACAAAAAAGTCGTTTAACCACTTCCATACAGGGCACTTAAACACCTTCCCGCCCAGACCAATTTTCAGCTTTCAGTTCTCTCACGCTTTGATTGAGAATTACTCAGTCATGCTACACTGTATCCAAAAAAATAAATAGAGCTTTCTTTTGGTGGTGTTTAATCACCGCTCGGTTTTTTCATTTTTTGCGATATAAGCGGAAAAAGAGCGAAAATTTTGAAAAAAAAACACTTTTTTTTTGTTTCTATTGTAAAATTTTGCAAAGAAGTAATTTTTCTTCATAAATTTGGGACAAAATGTATACTGCTACATATCTTTGGTAAAAATAACCCAAATTAGTGGATATTATTTAGTCTGTGTGAAAGTTATAGAGTCTACAAGTTAGGGTGCAAATCACTGAAAATTGATCACATCTGATCACACCTGATGTACTGAAGGCCTATCTCATTTCTTGATACAATAACAATCCAGGAAAGTACAAATACCCCCAAATGTCCCCTTTTTGGAAAGTAGACAGTCCAAGGTATTTAGTAAGATGCATGGTGAGTTTTTTGAAGTTGTAATTTTTTCCCACAATTCTTGGGAAAATTAAGAATTTTTTTTTTTTTACACAAACTTATTGAATTGATAGGTTATTTCTTGAACACAGCATATGCATACTTGCAACTACACCCAAAAATACATTCTGCTACTCCTCCTGAGTATGGCGATACCACATGTGTGAGACTTTTACACAGCCTGGCCATATACAGAGGCCCAACATCCAAATAGCACCTCCAGGCATTTTAGGAGCAAAATTACACATATAATTTCATGATGACCTATCTCAATTTTGAAGGCCCTGGAGCACCAGGACAATGGAAACATCCACAAAATGATCCCATTTTGGAAAGCAAACACCCCAACGTATAATCTATGAGGCATAATGAGCCTTTTGAACGGTTCATTTTTTTCCAGAAGTTTTCGGAAAACGTGGGAAAAAAATGAACACGCATTTTTTTTACACAAAGTTGTCCATTTATAAAATATTTCCAACACATAGCATGTACATAGCAAAAATTACACCCCAAAATACATTCTGATACTCCTCCTGAGTAGAACAATACCACATGTGTGAGACTTTTACACAGCCTGGCCATATACAGAGGCCCAACATCCAAATAGCACCTCCAGGCATTCTAGCAGCATAAAATTACACATATAATTTTCTGAGTACCGTTCACATTTTTGAAGGCCCTTCACATTTCTAACACATAGCAGGTACATACCAAATAACAAAAGATTACCTGTGGTTTTAGTAGTGCAGTGGTCCACAGAGGAGAGCATCGGTCCAGGCAGCAGGCAGGAATAGACAGGCAGAGACACAACACAGCCAAAGCACAGGTCCAGGCAGCAGGCAGAGATGTCCAGGCAGAAATACTGTCCATAGTCAGTAGAGGCAGCAGGCAGAGAAATGGTCAACACAGCCAAAGTATTGGTCCAGGCAGCAGAAAGAAACATAGTCCATAAAGTCCTGGGTCATTACAGGCAGCGATATGGTCAGCACAACCAAAGTATTGGTCCAGGCAGCAGGAAGGACCGTCAAGCTAAGAGCCAGGGGGACAGGGGTAGAGGCTTCTCCCACCCAAATCTCTTTGAAGCCTCCGGGCAACCAGACCCTGTTCTGGGAACACAGAAAACCAAAAACTGATTTTCTGTACTCAGAATGCTATTCTGGAGCCCCTCACATATGTGAGACCCCTGTGTGCTAAAGTAGAAGGGCAAAGATCAGTCCAAGTGGCAGGCAAAAACATGGTCGATTAACAGGCCGAGGTCGGTACACGTGGAAGTCAGAAACGTGGTTAAAACGGCAGGCAGAGGCATCGTCGGTAAACAGGCTGAGGTTGGTGCACGTGGAAGTCAGAAAGGTGTTAAAACGGCAGGCAAAGACATTGTCGGTAAACAGGCCAGGGTCAGTAGCAGGCAGGCACAGGTATTAGAAAGGGGGAAATGGCAGTCTGTTACTAATAAGGGGAACTAGTATCTGATAGATCGGTGATAATTTTTGAAGCAATCACCGATACACAGGCCAGGTTGGGAGGGACAATCGGGACAATGATAACTTGTATCTCTTCTAACTCCTCCTCTTGAGCATACACGACATCTCTTTTGGCGTCTTCTTCTGGATTCTGTGGGGGGAATGCTATAGGGCAAATGTGGCTCATGCAGTCGACTCACACTATCGGAGCGAATGCTTCCTGGGGCGGGTCCTTGCTGGTAAATCAGGGCAGTGACAATGTCTTCCAAATATTTGAGGTAGGAGGTGGGTTGGTTTTCGGATTATTTTTGATAGCAGACAAATGAATTGAACAGGGCCATGTGAAAGAGATGAAATGCTACTTTTTTATACCAATAATTTGACTTTCGGGTTGATAAATAGGGTTGTAGCATCTGATCGTTTAAATCCACCGCCCCCCCCATGTACATATTGTAGTCATGAACACATTCAGGCTTTATTACGGGGCCACGTCTTCTCTGAACCTCCACCAAGTTGTCATTGTGGATTGTAGACATCATATGAACATCCTTCTTGTCCCGCCACTTCATGGCCAACACCTCCTCATTCCTCATGAATGCGGCTTCCCCCTTTTGTAGCTGTTTTGAAAGCAAATTCTGTGGGAACCCCTTCCTATTTTTTCGGAAGGTACCGCAGGCCAGGGTTTGTTCACGATACAGGTGACGGAAAAGGGGCAAGCTGCTGTAGTAATTATCTACATATATGTGGTATCCTTTTTTGAACAAGGGGTATACAAGGTCCCAGACAATTTTACCACTGGTTCCTATATATGTGGGGCAATCACGGGGCTGGAGGTGGGAATCTTTGCCTTCGTAAATACAAAATTTGTGCACAAATCAAGTGGCTCGATCGCACAATTTGTTCAATTTCACCCCGTGCCTGGCTCTTTTACTTGGGATGTACTGCTTGAACTGCAGCCGGCCAGTAAAGTGGATAAGGGATTCGTCTACACAAATATTTTTGTCGGGGATAAACACTTCAGAAAACCGTTGGGAAAAAGAATTTATTAGGGGGCGAAGCCTATATAATTTGTCATGGTTGGGGTGATCTTGGGGAGGGCACTGCGAATTGTCATTAAAATTAAGAAAGCGCATTATCATATCATACCGTGTCCTGGACATGACAGCAGAAAATATGGGCATGTGGTGGATGGGGCGGGTGGACCAGTAGGCATGCCATTCGCTTTTCTTTGTAAGCCCCATATTAAAACTAAGGCCCAAAAACAATTTGAATTCCTCTAGTGTGAGACGTCGCCAATTAAACATACGGCGTAGGACGAATTGGGATTGGCAGCAATAAATTGCTCTGCGTAAAGATTTGTTTGCTCCACCATGTACTGCAACAAATTTTCGGGGAAAAACAAATAAAAATAGTCCAATTGTGAAAAATTTGACGTGTTGGGCTGCACACCTGGCTGTGCGGTGAAAGGGGGGATTGTAGCGGATCCTGAGTTGGCAGGCAACCATAAGGGGTTTGCCAGGGCATCAGGAAGGTAGGACTGGGCCTGGATTCTTTGGGCTGGATGAGTAATTCCAGTACTGGTATTCGGCTCCTCTTCCTGGGGTCTGGCACTGCTGGTGGTAGGCAGGTCTTCTGATCCAGGTCCTGATCTCCTTACTCTTTTAGGAGGGGCGGTTTCCTCCGCTGACTCTGACCCTTCACTGGCTCGTATTCCGAACCAGAATCGGATAATGGGAGCTCCCCGTTGCTCTCATCATCCGACATGGCGAGGATGTTATATGCCTCCTCAGGTGTGTACATTCTTTGAGACATGGCGGTACTGGTGGTGCTACTGACAGCTCACTGATGGCGGGCCTGTGTGAGGGTATTGACAGGTTACCGATGACCTGTGTGATGGTACTTATGGCGGGACTGTGCGGCGGTAGTGATAGCGGTACCGATGGCGGTACTGATGGCTACCTTGTGACAGATGGGCTGTCAGATCCAGATGGTACCTATGGCGGTACCGATGGCGGTACTGATGGCGGTACCGTTGGTGGCCTGTGTGACAGATGGGCTGTGACAGATGGGCTGTGACAGATGGGCTGTCAGATCCCGATGGTACCGATGGCGGTACCGATGGCAGTACCGATGGTGGTACTGATGGCGGTACCGTTGGTGGCCTGTGTGACAGATGGGCTGTGACAGTTGGGCTGTGACAGATGGGCAGTCAGATCCAGATGGTACCGATGGCGGTACTGATGGCGGTACCGATGGAGGTACTGATGGCGGTACCATTGGTGGCCTGTGTGACAGATGGGCTGTGACAGATGGGCTGTCAGATCCAGATGGTACCGATGGTGGTACTGATGGCGGTACCGATGGCAGTACTGATGGCGGTACCGATGGCGGTACCGTTGGTGGCCTGTGTGACAGATGGGCTGTCAGATCCAGATGGCACTGATGACGGTACTGATGGTGGGCTGTGACAGGTCCAGATGGGCTGTGACAGGTCCAGATGGGCTGTGACAGATCCAGATGGGCTGTGACAGGTTCTCTTTATTGGGGGGGGCGTGTAGTGCAGACAGTATTTTTTATAGAAGAAAATCCAAAAACCGCCACATTGTTTATACTTGTGACCGGCTGTGATTGGACACAGCTGATCACGTGGGTAAACAACCAATTTCATTGGCAGTTTACCCTGATCGAGGATGGGCTATGTCCGAGGGACACGCGCCATCCCTGATCGGCGCGCATTAGGTGCGCCTCCGATTTGTTTGGACATGTGACCGGCTGTGATTTGACACAGCCGATCACATGGTAAACAGCCAATGAAATTGTCTGTTTACCCTGATCGGGTATGCGCTGTGTCCGGGGGACAAGCGACATTACCGATCGTGCAGTGCGCGCCCCCGGGGGCGCGCAATAACACCAAATCCTGGCGGACGCCATATGACGTCCAGTCAGGATTTTAAAACCACTTTGCCAACGTAAATCCAGGCGTTTTGGGGCAGCCCATTGACAGCTGATGACTTTGGCCGAACCATTCACCCAACTCTAGCTTCAGGTGTTTGCACTAGTTGTATTATAAATACAATGACAGATTTTATGGCTACATTCATTTCTTGTTCATACATCACGGGACACAGAGCAGCATAGTCATTACTATGTGGGTTATATAGAATTACCTTCAGGTGCTGGCACTGGCAACTTCCAAAACAGGAAGTACCCTCCCCTATATAAGCCCCTCCCATCCGGGAGTACCTCAGTTTTTTGCCAGTGTCTAAGGTGTTGGCCAAGGTTAACATGTATTCATCTGGGCTTGTGTACAGGTTCTCTGGGCCTTAGCAAGCTATTCCGGATCCGACCAAAAAAAGCTTCATAGCTAAACGGTCGGTACCCGGGCCTTGCAGAGAAGAGCAGGGTTTTGCCTGTAATGCCTCTCTTAGGAGGGCTGGACCCTGGGATCCAGAGCTCTGGTCATACCCAAAACCAAGAGGCTATCTGTGCAGGGTGCTATACAGGTCCAGGGGAGTGGAATCCTTGGGAACCCGGTCCCTGAAGGTCTAGTACAATGCCTGCCGTGAGAGGTGAAGTTTGGGCTTCTGTGGACCAAACAAAGTCCTGCGGCGGGGAAAAGGTAAGTGGGGGCCCCTCAGGAACTTGGTTCTATTGAGGGGACCCCCAAGCCTAATATGTCTTTCTGCCTGTTACCTAAAGGTATTCCCGCTAATAGCTGTATATGCCTAAGAAATCCTAGAAATGTCTTTTCATAAAGGAAGTTTTAAAAACTGTAAACCTGGAAATGTTTTTCATAAAGGAGGTTTTAAAAAAAAAAAGACAAAAGTGCGGTACCTGTGTTTGTCCACTAGAGGCCGCTGTGGAACGTCTTTTTTTCTTGGGACTATTCCTTCCATGGTGAAAGTCCAGGCAGATGAGTGAGCTCTCTATCAGGGAAGCTGCATTCCTCTGTCATGCTGCCAAGTAGTTTCCTTCCATCCCCGAGTCCTGGTGAAACAGGGACCCTGGCTCCTCTCCCTACAGGGCGCCAAGAGCGCACACGTGCACGCGCGCGCACACGTGCACGCGCGCGCACACACGCTTTCTTTTTATAGATTTAGCTTCAAAAAGGTGGGCGGAGCCTGGCGGATGACGCGCTCTGTGCGCCCAGCGCTTCTGCGCATGTGCGGGCATCCCAGCAAGATAAAAGGACTCAGTCCACGCTGCTTGCTATGGACACAGAGCATGAAAAGGAGCTGGTAGCATGGTATAGGGGCTTACAGCGGGCGGTTGATACAGGCATCCCCAGAAAGACGCATTAGTAGACACCCACTGATGTACATAGCAGCAAATTGCATTAGACTATTTCAGTAAAGGGGTGTATTGCGGCTGGAATACCTCAGCTTTGAACTAAGGAATATGCCGCCTAAAAAACTCTGAGATATACCTCTCAGGAAGTGTAGGGGGTCTCCATCGGGCTCTGAGGATCTGGAGAAGTCATCTGCACCCTCCTCCCCTGAGAAATCAGAGGTTAATACCCCTAAGGAACCCCCAGGAGTGCCAGGTACTGCGGCTGTCCTCAGTCCACCTGCTCCTGCATATATAACAGAGGAGGTTTTTGCCTCAACTCTGGAGGGATTGGACCATTGATCGCTTCTTCTCTACAGGAAAGAAAGCGCGCCAGATCTCCATCACCTCCATTAGAGTGCCTGTTGGCAGAGCAACAGTCCCAGGAAGGGACCGACCTACCTGAAGGGGATCAGGAGGAGGTTAACTCTGGTTTTGAGGAATCGACAGTAGATGAACCCTTTTCAGCATCACAGACTGAAAGATTGTGGGTCCAGACCCTAACTGACATGGTTCGATCTGCATTTAAAATGCCTCTTGTTGAACCATCAACTACTGCTGTCTCCTCATTGGGGTCGCTAAAAGCTCCCCAGGTTAATTGCTCCTTTCCAATACATCCATTATTGGAAGGACTTATATACCAGGACTGGGAACATCCTGATAAACTATTTGTTCCGCCTAAGAAATTTCCGGTGATCTATCCCATGGAGGAAAAGTTCACCCAGAGAGGGATTGTTCCTACGGTGGATGCAGCCATCTCTTCTGTGAACAAATCACTGACATGCCCAGTAGATAATGTTCAAATGTTCAAAGATCCAGTAGATAATAAATTGGAATCTTTATTAAAATCTGCTTTTTCCACAGCAGGGGCTGTTACACAGCCAGCAGTGGCAGCTATTGGGGTCTGCCAAGCTTTAAAGGATCAGATGAAAATGGTCCTGAGGGATTTGCCAGACCAGCAGGCCCAGGCTCTGGCTGATCTGCCTAGAGCATTATGCTTTGCGGTTGACGCCATCAAGGATTCTATCCATCAGGCCTCCCGCCTCACGCTGTCTTTGGTACATATGCGTAGGCTTCTGTGGCTCAAGAACTGGTCTGCTGAAGCTCCCTGTAAGAAGCTCTTAGTTAGCTTCCCATTTCATGGGGAACGCCTTTTTGGCGAAGACCTGGATAAGTATATCCAGAAGATTTCCAGTGGTAAAAGTACTCTCTTACCGAGTAAGAAGAGGTCTAGGGGTCCATCTTTTAAGAGGACTACCTCTCCTATCCCTGCGACGTCTGCTACTAAGCAGTTCCGACGGCCTCCTCGGTCAAACTCAGGGGGTAAAAATCAGGGACAGTCACAGGGTAATAAGAAACCCTGGATCCGAAGGGGTACTAAACCAGCCTCCAAGTCAAGCCTATGAAGGGCTGCCCCCACTCAAACGGGTGGGGGGAAGACTTCAGTTGTTCGCAGAGACCTGGCGGGAGAAGATCAAAGACAGATGGGTGCTCTCCGCAGTAACTCTGGGATACAAGTTGGAGTTAAAAGAGTCTCCTCCTTCCCATTTTATGTGGTCAGGCATGCCAAGAGACCCTCTGAAAAGAGGGTCTCTCCTATTGGCGTTAGAACAACTATTGCTCCAAGGAGTAATTATGGAGGTTCCTATGGAAGAGTGGGGGTTGGGTTTCTACTCAAACCTTTTCACAGTCCCGAAACCAAACGGGGACATAAGACCCATATTGGACCTAAAGAGTCTAAACAAATTTCTAAACGTCCGGTCTTTTCGGATGGAGTCGATCCGATCGGTCACCGCTGCCCTACAGGGGGAGGAATGGTTAGCCTCGATCGACATCAAAGATGCTTACTTGCATGTTCCCATCTTTCCAGGTCATCAAAAATTTCTACGCTTTGCAGTAGAAGGGCGCCATTTTCAGTTCAGAGCCTTACCATTCGGTCTGGCCACAGCACCACGAGTGTTCACAAAAATTCTGGCCCCACTGTTGGCCGATCTAAGAACACGAGGTGTAACGATAATGGCATACCTAGACGACCTGTTGTTGATGGACCACTCAGTTTCCAAGCTAGAAGTGGTAATTGTCGATACAATCAAGTATCTAGAATCTCACGGTTGGGTCATCAACCTGGACAAGTCAGCCCTACAGCCAGTGAAAAACCTGGTATATCTAGGGCTATGGCTGGATTCAGACCAGAGGAAGATTTTCTTACCTCTAGACAAGGTATCCTCTTTGAGGGGCTTGGTCCGTCTGCTTTGTGCAAAAAGACAGCCGTCCATACGCCTGTGCATGAGGCTGCTAGGAAAGATGGTAGCATCATTCGAAGCTGTGCCATACGCCCAATTCCACTCAAGGAATTTACAGAGGGCCATATTGTCAGCCTGGAACGGAAAAATTCAGGCTCTAGACTTCCCGATGGCTTTGTCCCCTTCCGTTCGGAAGAGTCTCTGCTGGTGGTTGATCCCCCAGAATCTCCAGAAGGGAAAACCCTTCAGTCCGATATCCTGGAAGGTGGTCACTACAGATGCCAGCCTTATAGGCTGGGGGGCAGTACTGGAGCAATGGTCTCTCCAGGGCAGATGGTCAAATGTAGTAAAAACCCTGCCCATCAATCTCTTAGAGATACGAGCAGCCCGGTATGCCCTAGTAGCCTGGACATCCAGACTCCAAAGGTCCCCTGTCAGAATTCAATCAGACAATGCCACAGCAGTGGCATATATCAATCATCAGGGAGGCACCAGGAGTCGTGCAGCCCAGAGGGAAGTAAGTCACATCCTGGAATGGGCAGAAAAGCATGTCCCATGTATATCAGCTGTCTTCATTCCAGGGGTGGAGAATTGGAAGGCGGACTTTCTGAGTCACCAACAGTTATGCCCAGGGGAATGGTCCCTTCATCCCGAGGTCTTCCGAGCAATATGTCAGCGGTGGGGAACACCGGATGTAGATCTGCTAGCATCCAGATTCAACGCAAAGGTGGACAGATTTGTCTCCCGGACAAGGGATCCCCTCGCTTGCGGCTCGGATGCTCTGGTGTTCCCTTGGGATCAGTTCAGACTGATATATGCATTCCCTCCGCTACAATTGTTGCCTCGACTCCTTCGCAGAGTCAGGTTGGAAAAGAAGCCGGTGATCCTGGTGGCTCCAGCGTGACCCCGAAGGGCCTGGTACGCGGAGATCATCAAAATGTCTGTGGGGAGTCCTTGAACCCTTCCACGTCGTCCGGACCTGCTTTCGCAAGGACCGATATACCACCCTTCCTTACTAACTCTAAGTTTAACGGCCTGGCTATTGAATCCCACATCCTAAAGAAGAGAGGTCTCTCTAACTCTGTGGTATCAACTATAATCAATGCCAGGAAGCCTGTATCCAGGCAGATCTACTATAGAGTTTGGAAGGCGTACATCACTTGGTGCGAGGCCAGAAAATGGCATCCACGTAAGTACGTTATAGGCAGAATTCTGGACTTCCTGCAGTGGGCTGTAGACAGGAAGTTTGCCTTAAGTACTATCAAGGGCCAGGTTTCGGCCTTATCAATACTATTTCAAAGGCCCCTGGCTATGCATTCACTTGTCAAATCCTTTATGCAAGGGGTGACTCGTATTATTCCACCGATTAAAGCTCCCATATGCCCATGGGATCTAAATTTGGTTCTGTCGGTTCTGCAGAAGCAGCCGTTTGAACCTTTGCGACACATTTCCTTGGTTCTACTCACCAGAAAATTGATATTTTTAGTAGCCATATGCTCGGCTAGAAGAGTGTCGGAATTAGCCGCCATGTCCTGTAAGGAGCCATATCTGGTTATTCATAAGGACAGAGTAGTATTACGCCCTCACCCAGCCTTTCTTCCTAAGGTGGTATCGAGGTTTCACTTGAACCAGGATGTGGTTCTTCCTTCTTTTTTCCCCAAACCAAGCTCGGTAGAGGAAAAGTTATTGCATTCTTTGGATGTAGTAAGAGCAGTTAAAACTTATCTAAAAGCCACTGCTCAGATTCGTAGAACGGATTCTTTGTTTGTTCTGCCGGAAGGCCCCAGAAAGGGTCAGGCAGCATCAAAATCTACTTTAGCCAAGTGGATTCGACAGGTCATAATACAAGCCTATGGCTTGAGAAATAGACCGCCTCCGTTCAAAGTTAGGGCGCACTCCACGAGAGCAGTTGGAACTTCATGGGCAGTGCATCACCAGGCCTCCCTGGCTCAAATTTGTAAGGCCGCAACATGGTCTTCAGTACACACGTTTACTAGGTTCTACCAGGTGGACGTTAGAAGTCAGGAGGATGTAGCCTTTGGGCGCAGTGTGTTGCAGGCCGCAAAAGATCCTCATGCCTGATGGCGCCCAGCTTATGTATGGTGTATCCCCCCCCTCATTTGGCATTGCTTTGGGACGTCCCACATAGTAATGACTATGCTGCTCTGTGTCCCGTGATGTATGAACAAGAAAATAGGATTTTTAAAACAGCTTACCTGTAAAATCCTTTTCTTGGAGTACATCACGGGACACAGAGCTCCCACCCCTCTTTTGGGGACACGTATTGCTTTGCTACAAAACTGAGGTACTCCCGGATGGGAGGGGCTTATATAGGGGAGGGTACTTCCTGTTTTGGAAGTTGCCAGTGCCAGCACCTGAAGGTAATTCTATATAACCCACATAGTAATGACTATGCTGCTCTGTGTCCCGTGATGTACTCCAAGAAAAGGATTTTACAGGTAAGCTGTTTTAAAAATCCTATTATTTTTGTGTTTCATGAACGCACGCAAAATTTCACAATTTATAGGCATGATTTTTGTGCAGTTTCAATGGGTTGCCCTGCATGCAACAAAAGCTGCAAAGTAGCTAATGCTCTTTTTTTGAGCATAGAGTCTCACGCGCTTTTAGGCAGCCTTACTGCATACATAACTACATTCATTGTTGTTTTTATATCTGTCTTAAACATCTTTAATGCTTTCTAAAATGATCAAAACTATATAACCAAATAGTATACATCAAAAGGTTCTAAAATTTTGCAGTTCTGGTCTGGATATACAGTAAGGCCTGTCCACTAGCAATTTTGTCCTTGCTAATAGGGATGGGCCCGGTGCTCGATTCGAACCCATGTTCGAATCGAGCATCGGGCGTTCGCTCGCTCGTCGAGCCCAGAACTATTTGGGCCGTTCGCATCACATTCGTGTGATGCGAGCGGCCCCGCAATGCATTGCGGCCGGCGCGGCCGGCGCAGTGCATTGCTGGCTGATGATTGGCCAAGCATGCACTGTGACCCCGCATGCTTGGCCAATCACAGCGCCCGAAACTCGGAGAGCAATAATTGGCTACAGGCAGGACGCCTGTAGCCAATTACAGCTCAGGGGCTTTAGTACACGCCCCACCATTTAAAAGGCCGCCACGCCATCGGCCCCGGTCACATGAGTTCCGGCTTTAGGAGAGATTAGTCTGCTGATTCTGTCTTTGCTTGATACTGAAAGATTTGCTCTTCTTTGCTAAACCATTGGCTATTTCTTTGCTAAACCATTGCTACCTAAGTCATTGATCGTTCATTGCTGCTGATTGCACAGTTAGTGTGTTATTAGCTGCTGCTGGGGATTAGTCTGGTGCGTGCTTACTGTTAGTACAGTATTGCAGTAGTACCAACCGCAGTGCTGTTAGCACAGCATTGCACCCCAACAGCACCCATAGGACTTCTAGTGTGTTAGTGGCAGCAAACAGAGCTCCTATATTTTCTTCTCAGCAGCACCCATAGGACTTCTAGTGTGTTAGTGGCAGCAAACAGAGCTCCTATATTTTCTTCTCAGCAGCACCCATAGGACTTCTAGTGTGTTAGTGGCAGCAAACAGAGCTCCTATATTTTCTTCTCAGCAGCACCCATAGGACTTCTAGTGTGTTAGTGGCAGCAAACAGAGCTCCTATATTTTCTTCTCAGCAGCACCCATAGGACTTCTAGTGTGTTAGTGGCATCACACAGAGCTCCTATATTTTCTTCTCAGCAGCACCCATAGGACTTCTAGTGTGTTAGTGGCAGCAAACAGAGCTCCTATATTTTCTTCTCAGCAGCACCCATAGGACTTCTAGTGTGTTAGTGGCAGCAAACAGAGCTCCTATATTTTCTTCTCAGCAGCACCCATAGGACTTCTAGTGTGTTAGTGGCAGCAAACAGAGCTCCTATATTTTCTTCTCAGCAGCACCCATAGGACTTCTAGTGTGTTAGTGGCAGCAAACAGAGCTCCTATATTTTCTTCTCAGCAGCACCCATAGGACTTCTAGTGTGTTAGTGGCAGCAAACAGAGCTCCTATATTTTCTTCTCAGCACCACCCATAGGACTTCTAGTGTGTTAGTGGCATCACACAGAGCTCCTATATTTTCTTCTCAGCAGCACCCATAGGACTTCTAGTGTGTTAGTGGCAGCAAACAGAGCTCCTATATTTTCTTCTCAGCAGCACCCATAGGACTTCTAGTGTGTTAGTGGCAGCAAACAGAGCTCCTATATTTTCTTCTCAGCAGCACCCATAGGACTTCTAGTGTGTTAGTGGCAGCAAACAGAGCTCCTATATTTTCATCTCAGAAGCACCCATAGGACTTCTAGTGTGTTAGTGGCATCACACAGAGCTCCTATATTTTCTTCTCAGCAGCACCCATAGGACTTCTAGTGTGTTAGTGGCATCACACAGAGCTCCTATATTTTCTTCTCAGCAGCACCCATAGGACTTCTAGTGTGTTAGTGGCAGCAAACAGAGCTCCTATCTTTTCTTCTCAGCAGCACCCATAGGACTTCTAGTGTGTTAGTGGCAGCAAACAGAGCTCCTATATTTTCTTCTCAGCAGCACCCATAGGACTTCTAGTGTGTTAGTGGCATCACACAGAGCTCCTATATTTTCTTCTCAGCAGCACCCATAGGACTTCTAGTGTGTTAGTGGCAGCAAACAGAGCTCCTATATTTTCTTCTCAGCAGCACCCATAGGACTTCTAGTGTGTTAGTGGCATCACACAGAGCTCCTATATTTTCTTCTCAGCAGCACCCATAGGACTTCTAGTGTGTTAGTGGCAGCAAACAGAGCTCCTATATTTTCTTCTCAGCAGCACCCATAGGACTTCTAGTGTGTTAGTGGCATCACACAGAGCTCCTATATTTTCTTCTCAGCAGCACCCATAGGACTTCTAGTGTGTTAGTGGCAGCAAACAGAGCTCCTATATTTTCTTCTCAGCAGCACCCATAGGACTTCTAATGTGTTAGTGGCATCACACAGAGTTCCTATATTTTCATCTCAGCAGCACCCATAGGACTTCTAGTGTGTTAGTGGCATCACACAGAGCTCCTATATTTTCTTCTCAGCAGCACCCATAGGACTTCTAGTGTGTTAGTGGCAGCAAACAGAGCTCCTATATTTTCTTCTCAGCAGCACCCATAGGACTTCTAGTGTGTTAGTGGCAGCAAACAGAGCTCCTATATTTTCTTCTCAGCAGCACCCATAGGACTTCTAGTGTGTTAGTGGCATCACACAGAGCTCCTATATTTTCTTCTCAGCAGCACCCATAGGACTTCTAGTGTGTTAGTGGCAGCAAACAGAGCTCCTATATTTTCTTCTCAGCAGCACCCATAGGACTTCTAGTGTGTTAGTGGCAGCAAACAGAGCTCCTATATTTTCTTCTCAGCAGCACCCATAGGACTTCTAGTGTGTTAGTGGCATCACACAGAGCTCCTATATTTTCTTCTCAGCAGCACCCATAGGACTTCTAGTGTGTTAGTGGCAGCAAACAGAGCTCCTATATTTTCTTCTCAGCAGCACCCATAGGACTTCTAGTGTGTTAGTGGCATCACACAGAGCTCCTATATTTTCTTCTCAGCAGCACCCATAGGACTTCTAGTGTGTTAGTGGCAGCAAACAGAGCTCCTATATTTTCTTCTCAGCAGCACCCATAGGACTTCTAGTGTGTTAGTGGCAGCAAACAGAGCTCCTATATTTTCTTCTCAGCAGCACCCATAGGACTTCTAATGTGTTAGTGGCATCACACAGAGTTCCTATATTTTCATCTCAGCAGCACCCATAGGACTTCTAGTGTGTTAGTGGCATCACACAGAGCTCCTATATTTTCTTCTCAGCAGCACCCATAGGACTTCTAGTGTGTTAGTGGCAGCAAACAGAGCTCCTATATTTTCTTCTCAGCAGCACCCATAGGACTTCTAGTGTGTTAGTGGCATCACACAGAGCTCCTATATTTTCTTCTCAGCAGCACCCATAGGACTTCTAGTGTGTTAGTGGCAGCAAACAGAGCTCCTATATTTTCTTCTCAGCAGCACCCATAGGACTTCTAGTGTGTTAGTGGCATCACACAGAGCTCCTATATTTTCTTCTCAGCAGCACCCATAGGACTTCTAGTGTGTTAGTGGCAGCAAACAGAGCTCCTATATTTTCTTCTCAGCAGCACCCATAGGACTTCTAGTGTGTTAGTGGCATCACACAGAGCTCCTATATTTTCTTCTCAGCAGCACCCATAGGACTTCTAGTGTGTTAGTGGCAGCAAACAGAGCTCCTATATTTTCTTCTCAGCAGCACCCATAGGACTTCTAGTGTGTTAGTGGCAGCAAACAGAGCTCCTATATTTTCTTCTCAGCAGCACCCATAGGACTTCTAGTGTGTTAGTGGCATCACACAGAGCTCCTATATTTTCTTCTCAGCAGCACCCATAGGACTTGTAGTGTGTTAGTGGCAGCAAACAGAGCTCCTATATTTTCTTGTCAGCAGCACACATAGTACCTATAGTGTGTTAGTGTCAGCACCCATAGGACCTACAGTGTGTTGTGAGCACACATAGGAGTTCTATTTTTTATACTATATACACTACCGACTTCAATGGCTGGAAGACCGCCAAGGAGAGGCAGAGCGTGCCGAGGCAAGAACACAGGGCAGGCAGGCTCTGTTTCTAGAGACAACAGTGCTGGCCGTGGACGTGGTCGTGCATCGTCATCAGCACGTGGCCATGGGACACGCTTGTCTTTGTTTTCGGCAGCTGGACATGTGGAGCCGCATCATGCCGAAGGCTTGGTAGAATGGATGACCAAGCCCTCCTCATCCTCCTCATCCTCTCTCACCCAGGCTCAGGGTACTGGCAGAGCAGCTGCCAACGCGTACTCAATGGCATCATCAGCCACCCCTTCCCTAGACCCACCATGTCCTCCTGAGGAGTCCCCCGAACTGTTTGAGCACAGTGTTGGGTACATGCTCCAGGAGGATGCCCAACAATTCGAAGGCTCGGATGATGATACCCAGCTTGAGGAAGTCAGTAGTGTGCGCGCAGAGAGAGGGGATGCTGAAGGACAGCAATCTGGCAGTAGTGTTCCACCAGCTGCAGCTTACTGCCAGGTTTGCTCTAGTGGTGAAGAGGGAGGGGATGATGAGGTCACTGACTCCACGTGGGTGCCTGAAGGGAGAGAGGAGGAGGAGGAGGAGGATGCAGCGTCACATGTCCAACGAGGCAGGATGCCCCCTGGAGGCCAGCTAGAGGCCAGCACAGCAACTGTACCACACCGCAGAGCTCCGCCTGTGCAGGGCGCTGCCTCTGCACGTTATCACAAAAGTTCTTTGGTGTGGGCCTTTTTTAAGACGAGTGCATCAGATCGCACCACTGCTATTTGCAATATTTGTCTCAAGCGTATCTCGCGTGGCCAAAACATCAGCCGCTTGGGCACCACAAGCATGAGCAGACATATGTCGACCTGCCATGCAGCTCGTTGGCAAGCACACATAAAAGACCCACACCAAAGAACAAAGCGGACCTCTCCTTGCTCCTCATCAGCTGGGATCTCCATCCCCACTATATCTTCAGTCCTCTCTGAAAGCTGCTCTGAGAGGACTGAAGGTGTAGAATTAGGTGTGTCACAACCAAGTACTTGCAGTACACCGACGTCCGATTGTAGCAGGCAAATTTCCCTGCCCCAGCTGCTGGACCGTCGAAAGAAGTATACTCCCAGCCATCCACATGCCCAGCGTTTGAATGCTAGCTTGGCTAAATTGCTAGCACTTCAACTGCTGCCTTTTCAGTTGATAGACTCGGCCCCCTTCCGTGAGTTTGTTCAATGTGCGGTTCCTCAGTGGCAGGTTCCCAAACGCCACTTTTTCTCACGGAAGGCGATTCCGTCTCTCTACTGGCATGTGGAAGGCAATGTCCATGCCTCGCTGGACAGGGCGGTCAGCGGTAAGGTGCATATTACCGCTGACTCATGGTCCAGCAGGCATGGACAGGGACGTTATCTTTCTTTCACGGCCCATTGGGTCACTCTATTGGCAGCTGGGAGGGATGCAGGACAAGGTGCAGTAGTGTTGGAGGTTGTTCCGCCACCACGCCTCCAAAATGCTACTACTGGTTGTGACACACCTCTCTCCTCCACCCCCTCCTCTTCTTCTTCCTCCATGTCCTCTTCGAGTGCTCTGTCCTCGGAACCAGCGGTGCTCCGTAGGCGTACAAGGGGCTACGCGAGTACGCAGGCAAAAAGATGCCATGCCGTGCTTGCGCTGGTGTGTTTGGGGGACAGGAGCCACACTGGGCCAGAGGTTCTGGCAGCTCTGCAGGGGCAGGCCGAGAGGTGGTTGACGCCACGCCAGCTTAAGCCAGGAATGGTCGTTTCTGATAATGGCACCAACCTCCTCTCCGCCCTGCGACAGGGGCAGCTCACCCATGTGCCCTGTATGGCTCACGTCCTCAACCTGGTGGTGCAGCGGTTCTTGGGCAGGTTCCCAGGCTTACAGGATGTCCTGAGGCAGGCCAGGAAAGTCTGTGTGCATTTCCGCCGATCTTATAATGCCAGTGCTCGGCTGACTGAGCTGCAAAAGGAGCTGAACCTGCCCAAGAACCGCCTAATATGTGACATGCCCACCAGGTGGAACTCAACGTTGGCCATGCTGCAGCGACTGCACACGCAGCAGAGGGCCATCAATGAGTACCTTTGCGACTACGGCACCAGGACAGGGTCAGGGGAGCTTGGCTTTTTTTCCCCACGCCAGTGGAGCATGATCAGGGATGCATGCACTGTCCTCTCACCATTTGAGGAGGCCACGAGGATGGTGAGCAGTGACAGTGCATGCATCAGTGACACTGTACCTCTTGTCCACCTGTTGGAGCATACGCTGCGTGGGATAATGGACAGGGCACTTGAGGCAGAACAGAGGCAGGAAGAGGAGGACTTCCTTGTCTCTCAAGGCCCCCTTTATCCAGACAATGTTCCTTCTGTCCCACCCATCACACAGGAAGAGGAGGAGGAGGAGGAGGAGGATTGTGTGAGCATGGAGGTGGAGCCTGGCACTCAGCATCAGCAGCAGCAGTCTTTTAGGGATGATGTACAGTCCCAACAAACCAGTGGACTTGTACGTGGCTGGGAGGAGGTGGCTGGCGATCATGTCATCCTCAGTGACCCAGAAGACTCCGGACCGAATGCCTCAGCTAACCTACGCTGCATGGCCTCCCTGATCCTGCAAAGCCTGCGGAAGGATCCTCGTGTTCTTCGGATCAAGGAGAGTGACCATTACTGGCTGGCCACTCTCCTTGATCCACGGTACAAGGGTAAGGTTGCGGACCTTATCTTGCCGTCGCAGAGGGAGCAGAGGATGAGACATCTCAGGGAGGCCTTGCAGAAAGGTCTGTGCAACGCGTTCCCAGAAACTGGGAGGTTACAAACTCCTGGTCCTGGACGACGAGTTGCTGAGGCTTCGGTCAGTAGCAGAAGGAGCGGTGGGGAAGGTGGACGTCTGACCGATGCGTTCAGACAATTTTTTAGTCCGCAGCCCCAAGGTATGATCGGTTCCAGCAACCATCGCCAGCGTCTGATATACATGGTGCAGGAATACCTAGGGGCAAGGTCAGACTTGGACACCTTTCCCACCGAAAATCCTCTGGCTTACTGGGTCCTGAGGATGGATCACTGGCCAGAGCTTGCACAGTATGCAATTGAGCTACTGGCCTGTCCTGCATCCAGCGTTCTTTCCGAACGCACATTCAGTGCTGCTGGAGGATTTGTCACCGATCATAGGGTGCGCCTGTCCACCGACTCGGTTGATCGACTGACCTTCATAAAAATGAATCAGTCTTGGATCACCACCAGCTACCAGACACCTGAAGCGGATATAACGGAATAATTTATAATGTCACATCCCTTCAAGACTGCCTATGCTGATGCTGAGTGACTGTCCTGTTATGTTCACTGACTATCCTCTTCCTCCTCCTCAATGATCCATGCCACCACACCAGTGCCTAAGGCACAATTTTTCAGCCCCTGTATAACAGGGGCGTGTAATTACAATTTTTTAAAAAGATGCTTCGCAACAGGTGTGACTGCTGTGCTCAGAGTACAGTATCTGTGAGGGGTTGCAGTGTTGTGGCACCAGCACCAGTGCCTAAGGCACAATTTTTCAGCCCCTGTTGGGGCGTGTAATTACAATTTTTAGGCAATGCTTTGCAACAGGTCTCATTGCTGTGCTCAGAGTACAGTATCTGTGAGGGGTTGCAGTGTTGTGGCACCAGCACCAGTGCCTAAGGCACAATTTTTCAGCCCCTGTATAACAGGGGCGTGTAATTACAATTTTTTAAAAAGATGCTTCGCAACAGGTGTGACTGCTGTGCTCCAAGTACAGTATCTGTGAGGGGTTGCAGTGTTGTGGCACCAGCACCAATGCCTAAGGCACAATTTTTCAGCCCCTGTTTAACAGGGGCGTGTAATTACAAATCTTGATCTAATAGTTCACAGCAGGGCCCATTCCTGCGCCCACCAAGAGTAACTATGAGGGCCTACAGTCTTGTGGCAACACCGTCCACCACCACCACCACCACCAAAGGCCCAATTTTTCTGCCCTGTTCAACAGGTGCATGCAATTACAAATCTTGATCTAATAACTCACAGCAGGGCCCATTCCTGCACCCACCAAGAGTAACTGTGAGGGCTTACAGTCTTGTGGCAACACCGTCCACCACCACCACCACCACCACCAAAGGCCCAATTTTTCTGCCCGGTTCAACAGGTGCATGCAAGTACAAATCTTGATCTATTAACTCACAGCAGGGCCCATTCCTGTGCCCACCAGTCTTGTGGCTACACCAACATCTAATAGGGCAAATTTCTGCAGAGTATATACGGCAGGCCCCTACTTTCAAACATCCAACTTACAAACGACTCCTACTTGCAAACGGCAAGAGAAAACAGGAAGTGAGAGGAAATCTACCCCTAGGAAGGAAAATTCTATCCTGTTAGATTTAATTTGGGAAAAAGGTATCTCCTCTCTACTGATGCTTTATCACCAATCCTTGTTTCAATTAAAACCCCACTTTTCCAAAAACATTTGTCATTGGGACGGAAAGTGAGGTGACATGTTCTGAACAGATGTGCAAAGACAGCAAATGTTACAGGGGTGATAACCCCTCCCTATGTTCTCCAAAAAGCTTAAAAATTGATTTTTTTGGGATGTAGCTACACTTCATAATGTACCTGTTCAGATTCTACTTAAGAACAAACCTACAGTCCATGTCTTGTTTGCACCACCTATATACTGCTGTTCAGAGTATATAGGGTTGTAGGTATAGGGTTTTATTTTGGGTGCGGGGTCCCCCTTAGTATCCATACAAGACCCAAAGGGGCTGGGGTGGGGGGGGGGGTGATGGGGTAGCCATGCCATTTTTCTCAAGGATTTTCAGCCATATGGCGGCCAGGACAAGACATGACATTAAAGCCGCAAGTGGTTTTAAATGGCTTCTTTTTTTCCTTTACAAATGTCATTTTGTGCAAGGACAGTTCTAAACACGGGAAACACATGCCACTTCACAGGCATACTTTAGACACCCCCCAGGTACCATATTTAAAGGAAAATTTCACTTTTTTTTTTTCACTTTATGCATCATTAAAATGACTGCTCCCGAAAAAACTTTAGTTTTTAAAATTTCTTTTTGCATTGATATATGTCCCCTGGGGCAGGACCCGGGTCCCCAAACCTGTTTTATGACATTAACATGCATATTGGCCGTTGTAATTAGCAATTTTGATTTCGAACGTTCGCGTCCATTATAACGAATAGGGTTCGAAAATTTGCGCGAACTTTCGGTCCGTTCGAAGGTTCTGGTGCGAACCGAACCCGGGGGTGTTCGGCTCATCCCTACTTGCTAACAGCTTGCCAGCGACAGAATTGCAAAGCGTCAATGGCATTGCTCCCCCACTACTACACTAGTGATAAAAACTATGCTGCACTTCAGACAACAGCTGATACATAGCAAAGGTGACAGATGCATTTTGGTTATAGGCAAAGCCCCAATTATAACTTTTATAATTATTTTTGTTTTAAAATACTGTAAATAAGTTTTTCTTTTAAAAATATATAGAAAGGTGTATCTCATTCCAGGAAGGAATGTCAGAAAAACAGCAACTTGCTTTAATGGGCATTGTTAAAGTCTTCTGATATTAAACATTTGAATATTATTATTATTATTCTACAGGATTTATATAGCGCCAACAGTTATACATATTATATTATTATATTAAAATCAGTGAACCAAGCCTCCAGGGAACAATAATTTCTCCTGAATGAGGAACTCATATTTATAAATACAGCAAAAAGAGAGCGGGGTTTTTTCACATAAACCTGTTACAAATAATGTATTTTTAAATGAGGCTGGCTTCATTCAAATACATCTCTGAAATTTTAAACACTATAAAATTAGATACCTAGCTTGAGGTCAAATCATAAACATACTGAGCATGTTAGTGGTTAGTGATGAGCCGAACACCCCCGGGTTCGGTTCGCACCAGAACCCGCGAACGGACCGGAAGTTCGAACGAACATTAGAACCCTATTAAATACAATGGATGCGAACGTTCGAATTCTAAAGTGCTAATTATAACAACTATTATGCATGTTATTGTCCTAAAAAGGGTTTGGGAACCCGGGTTCTGCACCAGGGGACATGTATCAATGCAAAAAGAAGTTTTAAAAACGGTCGTTTTTCGGGAGCAGTCATTTTAATGATGCATAAAGTGAAAAAAAAAAAGTCAAATATTCCTTTAAATATCGTACCTGGGGGGTGTCTAAAGTATGCCTGTGAAGTGCCACGTGTTTCCCGTGTTTAGAACTGTCCCTGCACAAAATGACACTTCTAAAGGAAAAAAAAGCCATTTAAAACTGCTTGCGGCTTTAATGTAATGTCTGGTCCCGGTAATATGGATGAAATTCTTTAAGAAAAATGGCATAGCTACCCCATGACCCCCCCCCCCCCTACCCCAGCCCATTACCAGCCCCTTTGGGTCTTGTATGGATATTAAGGGGAACCCCGCACATAAAATAAAAAAGGCCCTATATACTCTGAACAGCCGTATACAGGCGGTGCATACAAGACAGGGACTGTAGGTTTGTTCTTATGTAGAATCTGTTTGTAATTTTGAACAGGTACATTGTTGAAGTGTAGCTCCAGCCCAAAAATCTATTTTTAAACTTTTTGGAAAACATAGGTAAGGGTTATCACCCCTGTAACATTTGTTTTGCTGTCTGTGCCCCTGTTCAGAACATTTCACCTCACTTTCCGTCCCAATGACAACTGTTTTTGAAATGTGGTGTTTTTCTTGAAACAAGGATTGCTGATAAAGCATCAGTACAGAGGAGACACCTTTCTCCCATATTTATTCTTACAGGAGAGAATTTTCCTTCCTAGTGGTAGATTTCCTCTCACTTCCTGTTGTCTTCTTGCGTTTGCAAGTAGGAGTCGTTTGTAAGTTGGATGTTTGAAAGTAGGGACCTGCCGTATATACTCTGCAGAAATAGGCCCCTTAGTTGTTGGTGTTGGCACAACACTGTAAGCACTCACAGTTACTCTTGGTTGGTGCTGGAACGCCCTGCTGTCAACTATTATATCAGGAATTTTAATTACATATAATTGTTGAACAGTGGTAGTAAAAATTGGGCCTTTGATGGTGGTGCTGGTGCCACAACACTGTAAGCCCTGACAGTTACTCTTGGTGGGTGCAGCAATGGGCCCTGCTGTGAATTATTAGATCAAGAATTGTAATTACATGCCCCTGTTGAACAGGGGCTGAAAAATTGGGCCTTAGGCACTGGTGGCACAACACTGCAACCCCTCACAGATACTGTACTTGGAGCACAGCAATGAGCCCTGTTGCAAAGTATTGCTTCAAAAATTGTAATGACACGCCCCTGTTAAACAGGGGCTGAAAAATTGGGCCTTAGGCACTGGTGGCACAACACTGCAACTCCTCACAGATACTGTACTTGGAGCACAGCAATGAGCCCTGTTGCAAAGTATTGCTTCAAAAATTGTAATTACACGCCCCTGTTAAACAGGGGCTGAAAAATTGGGCGTTAGGCACTGGTGGCGGCACCCATAAACAAAAATGATCTTCCAAGCTATCATCATCAATCGTATCATTGAGGACTCGGAGGAGGAGGATAGCCAGTCAACATAACAGCACAGGCACTCAGCATCAGCATCAGTCTTGAAGGGATGTGACATTTTAAAATCAATTAGTCTGTTATATCAGCATCAGGTGTGTGGTAGCTGGTGGTGATCCAAGACTGGTTCATCTTGATGAAAGTCAGTCGATCAACCGAGTCGGTGGACAGGCGCACCCTGTGATCCGTGACAAATCCTCCAGCAGCACTGAATGTGCGTTCCGAAAGAACGCTGGATGCAGGACAGGCCAGTAGCTCAATTGCATACTGTGCAAGCTCTGGCCAGTGATCCATCCTCAAGACCCAGTAAGCCAGATGATTTTCGGTGGGGAAGGTGTCCAAGTCTGACCTTGCCCCTAGATATTCCTGCACCATGTTTATCAGACGCTGGCGATGGTTGCTGGAACCAATCATACTTTGGGGCTGCGGACTAAAGAATTGTCTGAACGCATCGGTCAGACGGCCACCTTCCCCACCGCTCCTTCTTTGACTGGCCGAAGCCTCAGCAACTCGTTGTCCAGGACCAGGAGTTTGCAACCTCCCAGTCTCTGGGAACGCGTTGCACAGACCTTTCTGCAAGGCCTCCCGGAGTTGTCTCATCCTCTGCTCCCTCTGCGACGGTAACATAAGGTCCGCAACCTTACCCTTGTACCGTGGATCAAGGAGAGTGGCCAGCCAGTAATGGTCCCTCTCCTTGATCCGAAGAATACGAGGATCCTTCCGCAGACTTTGCAGGATCAGGGAGGCCATGCAGCGTAGGTTTGCTGAGGCATTCGCTCCGGAGTCCTCTGGGTCACTAAGGACGACATGATCCGCAGCCACCTCCTCCCAGCCACGTACAAGTCCACTGGTTTCTTGGGACTGTAAATCATCCCTAAAAGACTGCTGCTGATGATGCTGAGTGCCAGCCTCCACCTCCATGCTGACACAATCCTCCTCCTCCTCCTCCTCCTCCTCCTCTTCCTGTGCGATGGGTGGGACAGAAGGAACACTGTCTGGGTAAAGGGGGCCTTGAGAGGCAAGGAAGTCCTCCTCTTCCTGCCTCTGTTCTGCCTCAAGTACCCTGTCCATTATTCCACGCAGCGTGTGCTCCAACAGGTGGACAAGAGGTACAGTGTCACTGATGCATGCACTGTCACTGCTCACCATCCTCGTGGCCTCCTCAAATGGTGCCAGGACAGTGCATGCATCCCTGATCATGCCCCACTGGCGTGGAGAAAAAAAACCAAGCTCCCCTGACCCTGTCCTGGTGCCGTAGTCGCACAGGTACTCATTGATGGCCCTCTGCTGCGTGTGCAGCCGCTGCAGCATGGCCAACGTTGAGTTCCACCTGGTGGGCATGTCACATATAAGGCGGTTCTTGGGCAGGTTCAACTCCTTTTGCAGCTCAGCCAGGCGAGCACTGGCATTATAAGATCTGCGGAAATGCACACAGACTTTTCTGGCCTGCCTCAGGACATCCTGTAAGCCCGGGTACCTGCCCAAGAACCGCTGCACCACCAGGTTAAGGACGTGAGCCACACAGGGCACATGGGTCAGTTGTCCCTGTCGGAGGGCGGAGAGGAGGTTGGTGCCATTGTCGCAAACCACCATTCCTGGCTTAAGCTGGCGTGGCGTCAACCACCTCTCGGCCTGGCCCTGCAGAGCAGACAGGACCTCTGCCCCAGTGTGGCTTCTGTCCCCCAAACACACCAGCGCAAGCACGGCATGGCATCTTTTTGCCTGCGTACTTGCGTAGCCCCGTGAACGGCTACGGAGCACCGCTGGTTCATAGGACAAACCACAGGAAGAGGCCATGGAGGAAGAAGAAGAGGAGGGGGTGGAGGAGAGAGGTGTGTCACAACCAGTAGTAGCATTTTGGAGGCGTGGCGGTGGGACAACCTCCAACACTACTGCACCTTGTCCTGAATCCTTCCCAGCTGCCAAAAGAGTGACCCAATGGGCCGTGAAAGAAAGGTAACGTCCCTGTCCATGCCTGCTGGACCATGAGTCAGCGGTAATATGCACCTTACCGCTGACCGCCCTGTCCAGCGAGGCCAAGACATTGCCTTCCACATGCCGGTAGAGAGCCGGAATAGCCTTCCGTGAGAAAAAGTGGCGTTTGGGAACCTGCCACTGAGGAACCGCACATTGCACAAACTCACGGAAGGGGGCCGAGTCTACCAACTGAAAAGGCAGCAGTTGAAGCGCTAGCAATTTAGCCAAGCTAGCATTCAACCGCTGGGCATGTGGATGGCTGGGAGTGAACTTCTTTCGACGGTCCAGCAGCTGGGGCAGGGAAATTTGCCTGCTAGAATCGGACGTCGGTGTACTGCTAGCAGAGTGGGCGCAAGTACTTGGCTGTGACACACCTAATTCTACACCTTCATTCCTCTCAGTGCATGTTTCAGAGAGGACTGAAGTTATAGTGGGGTTGGAGATCCCAGCTGATGCGGTGCAAGGAGAGGTCCGCTTTGTTCTTTGGTGTGGGTCTTTGAGGTAGGCTTGCCAACGAGCTGCATGGCAGGTCAACATATGTCTGGTCAGGCATGTGGTACCCAAGCGGCTGATGTTTTGGCCACGCGATATACGCTTGAGACATATGTTGCAAACAGCAGCTGTGCGATCTGATGCACTAGCCTCAAAAAAGGCCCACACCAAAGAACTTTTTGAATGACGGGCAGAGGCAGCGCCCTGCACAGGCGGAGCTCTGCGGTGTGATTCCGTCGGTGTACTGCCCTTACGCTGGCCACCAAAGGGCATCCTGCCTCGTTGGAGATGTGCCTCCTCCTCATCCTCCTCCTCCTCCTCTCTCCTATTAGGCACCCACGTGGAGTCATTGACCTCATCATCCCCTCCCTCCTCATCACTGGAGCCAATCTGGCAGTATGCTGCAGCTGCTGGAACATGACTGCCAGATTGGTGTCCTTCTTGAGCATCCCCTCTGTCTGCTCTCACGCTACTGCCTTCCTCTAGCTGGGTTTCATCATCAGACCCTTCGAAACGCTGGGCATCCTCCTGGAGCATGTACCCAACACTGTGCTGAAACAGTTCGGGGGACTCCTCAGGAGGAGGACATGGTGGGTCTAGGGAAGGAGTGACTGATGATTTGTCTGACATTGATACCAGGGAAGACGACGCTTTGGCAGCTGCTTTTCCAGTACCCTGAGCCTGGGTGAGAGAGGATGAGGAGGAGGAGGAGGGCTTGGTCATCCACTCTACCAAGTCTTCGGCATGATGTGGCTCAACATGTCCAGCTGCCGAAAAGAAGGACAAGCGTGTCCCATGGCCATGTGCTGATGACAATGCACCGCGTCCACGACCAGCACTGTTGCCCCCAGACACAGAGCCTGCTTGCCCTCTTTTATTGCCTCCTGACTGTCTGCCTCTCCTTGTTTGCCTTCCAGACATTCTAATAGATGGCCTGCAGGGAGATGGGAAAAAAGCAATAAGGGCTACCTTCAGGTGTCCTTCTCTGTCCCTGGAAACAAGGACTTGCAGAGTGAAAGAAAAAAAACACTCTCCCTACCTACAGTTTTCTGTCCCTAGAAAAAAGGTTTTTTTTAATCACAATATAGCACAAGGAAAATTAACTCACTGTCCTTACAGGTCCCTGGAAACAAGGACTTGCAGAGTGAAAGAAAAAAAACACTCTCCCTACCTACAGTTTTCTGTCCCTAGAAAAAAATGTTTTTTTTAATCACAATATAGCAAAAGGACAATTCACTCACTGTCCTTCCAGGTCCCTGGAAACAAGGACTTGCAGAGTGAAAGAAACTGACACTGTCCCTACCTAGAGTTTTCTGTCCCTGGAATAAATGTTTTTTTCAGCACAATATAGCACAAGGACAATTAACTCACTGTCCTTACAGGTCCCTGGAAACAAGGACTTGCAGAGTGAAAGAAAAAAAATACTCTCCCTACCTACAGTTTTCTGTCCCTAGAAAAAAATGTTTTTTTTAATCACAATATAGCAAAAGGACAATTCACTCACTGTCCTTCCAGGTCCCTGGAAACAAGGACTTGCAGAGTGAAAGAAACTGACACTGTCCCTACCTAGAGTTTTCTGTCCCTAGAATAAATGTTTTTTTTAATCACAATATAGCAAAAGGACAATTCACTCACTGTCCTTCCAGGTCCCTGGAAACAAGGACTTGCAGAGTGAAAGAAACTGACACTGTCCCTACCTAGAGTTTTCTGTCCCTAGAATAAATGTTTTTTTTAATCACAATATAGCAAAAGGACAATTCACTCACTGTCCTTCCAGGTCCCTGGAAACAAGGACTTGCAGAGTGAAAGAAACTGACACTGTCCCTACCTAGAGTTTTCTGTCCCTAGAATAAATGTTTTTTTTAATCACAATATAGCACAAGGAAAATTAACTCACTGTCCTTACAGGTCCCTGGAAACAAGGACTTGCAGAGTGAAAGAAAAAAAACACTCTCCCTACCTACAGTTTTCTGTCCCTAGAAAAAAATGTTTTTTTTAATCACAATATAGCAAAAGGACAATTCACTCACTGTCCTTCCAGGTCCCTGGAAACAAGGACTTGCAGAGTGAAAGAAACTGACACTGTCCCTACCTAGAGTTTTCTGTCCCTAGAATAAATGTTTTTTTTAATCACAATATAGCAAAAGGACAATTCACTCACTGTCCTTCCAGGTCCCTGGAAACAAGGACTTGCAGAGTGAAAGAAACTGACACTGTCCCTACCTAGAGTTTTCTGTCCCTAGAATAAATGTTTTTTTTAATCACAATATAGCAAAAGGACAATTCACTCACTGTCCTTCCAGGTCCCTGGAAACAAGGACTTGCAGAGTGAAAGAAACTGACACTGTCCCTACCTAGAGTTTTCTGTCCCTAGAATAAATGTTTTTTTTAATCACAATATAGCAAAAGGACAATTCACTCACTGTCCTTCCAGGTCCCTGGAAACAAGGACTTGCAGAGTGAAAGAAACTGACACTGTCCCTACCTAGAGTTTTCTGTCCCTAGAATAAATGTTTTTTTTAATCACAATATAGCACAAGGAAAATTAACTCACTGTCCTTACAGGTCCCTGGAAACAAGGACTTGCAGAGTGAAAGAAAAAAAACACTCTCCCTACCTACAGTTTTCTGTCCCTAGAAAAAAATGTTTTTTTTAATCACAATATAGCAAAAGGACAATTCACTCACTGTCCTTCCAGGTCCCTGGAAACAAGGACTTGCAGAGTGAAAGAAACTGACACTGTCCCTACCTAGAGTTTTCTGTCCCTAGAATAAATGTTTTTTTTAATCACAATATAGCAAAAGGACAATTCACTCACTGTCCTTCCAGGTCCCTGGAAACAAGGACTTGCAGAGTGAAAGAAACTGACACTGTCCCTACCTAGAGTTTTCTGTCCCTAGAATAAATGTTTTTTTTAATCACAATATAGCAAAAGGACAATTCACTCACTGTCCTTCCAGGTCCCTGGAAACAAGGACTTGCAGAGTGAAAGAAACTGACACTGTCCCTACCTAGAGTTTTCTGTCCCTAGAATAAATGTTTTTTTTAATCACAATATAGCAAAAGGACAATTCACTCACTGTCCTTCCAGGTCCCTGGAAACAAGGACTTGCAGAGTGAAAGAAACTGACACTGTCCCTACCTAGAGTTTTCTGTCCCTAGAATAAATGTTTTTTTTAATCACAATATAGCAAAAGGACAATTCACTCACTGTCCTTCCAGGTCCCTGGAAACAAGGACTTGCAGAGTGAAAGAAACTGACACTGTCCCTACCTAGAGTTTTCTGTCCCTAGAATAAATGTTTTTTTTAATCACAATATAGCAAAAGGACAATTCACTCACTGTCCTTCCAGGTCCCTGGAAACAAGGACTTGCAGAGTGAAAGAAACTGACACTGTCCCTACCTAGAGTTTTCTGTCCCTAGAATAAATGTTTTTTTTAATCACAATATAGCACAAGGAAAATTAACTCACTGTCCTTACAGGTCCCTGGAAACAAGGACTTGCAGAGTGAAAGAAAAAAAACACTCTCCCTACCTACAGTTTTCTGTCCCTAGAAAAAAATGTTTTTTTTAATCACAATATAGCAAAAGGACAATTCACTCACTGTCCTTCCAGGTCCCTGGAAACAAGGACTTGCAGAGTGAAAGAAACTGACACTGTCCCTACCTAGAGTTTTCTGTCCCTGGAATAAATGTTTTTTTCAGCACAATATAGCACAAGGACAATTAACTCACTGTCCTTACAGGTCCCTGGAAACAAGGACTTGCAGAGTGAAAGAAAAAAAATACTCTCCCTACCTACAGTTTTCTGTCCCTAGAAAAAAATGTTTTTTTTAATCACAATATAGCAAAAGGACAATTCACTCACTGTCCTTCCAGGTCCCTGGAAACAAGGACTTGCAGAGTGAAAGAAACTGACACTGTCCCTACCTAGAGTTTTCTGTCCCTAGAATAAATGTTTTTTTTAATCACAATATAGCAAAAGGACAATTCACTCACTGTCCTTCCAGGTCCCTGGAAACAAGGACTTGCAGAGTGAAAGAAACTGACACTGTCCCTACCTAGAGTTTTCTGTCCCTAGAATAAATGTTTTTTTTAATCACAATATAGCAAAAGGACAATTCACTCACTGTCCTTCCAGGTCCCTGGAAACAAGGACTTGCAGAGTGAAAGAAACTGACACTGTCCCTACCTAGAGTTTTCTGTCCCTAGAATAAATGTTTTTTTTAATCACAATATAGCAAAAGGACAATTCACTCACTGTCCTTCCAGGTCCCTGGAAACAAGGACTTGCAGAGTGAAAGAAACTGACACTGTCCCTACCTAGAGTTTTCTGTCCCTAGAATAAATGTTTTTTTTAATCACAATATAGCAAAAGGACAATTCACTCACTGTCCTTCCAGGTCCCTGGAAACAAGGACTTGCAGAGTGAAAGAAACTGACACTGTCCCTACCTAGAGTTTTCTGTCCCTAGAATAAATGTTTTTTTTAATCACAATATAGCACAAGGAAAATTAACTCACTGTCCTTACAGGTCCCTGGAAACAAGGACTTGCAGAGTGAAAGAAAAAAAACACTCTCCCTACCTACAGTTTTCTGTCCCTAGAAAAAAATGTTTTTTTTAATCACAATATAGCAAAAGGACAATTCACTCACTGTCCTTCCAGGTCCCTGGAAACAAGGACTTGCAGAGTGAAAGAAACTGACACTGTCCCTACCTAGAGTTTTCTGTCCCTGGAATAAATGTTTTTTTCAGCACAATATAGCACAAGGACAATTAACTCACTGTCCTTACAGGTCCCTGGAAACAAGGACTTGCAGAGTGAAAGAAAAAAAATACTCTCCCTACCTACAGTTTTCTGTCCCTAGAAAAAAATGTTTTTTTTAATCACAATATAGCAAAAGGACAATTCACTCACTGTCCTTCCAGGTCCCTGGAAACAAGGACTTGCAGAGTGAAAGAAACTGACACTGTCCCTACCTAGAGTTTTCTGTCCCTAGAATAAATGTTTTTTTTAATCACAATATAGCAAAAGGACAATTCACTCACTGTCCTTCCAGGTCCCTGGAAACAAGGACTTGCAGAGTGAAAGAAACTGACACTGTCCCTACCTAGAGTTTTCTGTCCCTAGAATAAATGTTTTTTTTAATCACAATATAGCAAAAGGACAATTCACTCACTGTCCTTCCAGGTCCCTGGAAACAAGGACTTGCAGAGTGAAAGAAACTGACACTGTCCCTACCTAGAGTTTTCTGTCCCTGGAATAAATGTTTTTTTCAGCACAATATAGCACAAGGACAATTAACTCACTGTCCTTACAGGTCCCTGGAAACAAGGACTTGCAGAGTGAAAGAAAAAAAATACTCTCCCTACCTACAGTTTTCTGTCCCTAGAAAAAAATGTTTTTTTTAATCACAATATAGCAAAAGGACAATTCACTCACTGTCCTTCCAGGTCCCTGGAAACAAGGACTTGCAGAGTGAAAGAAACTGACACTGTCCCTACCTAGAGTTTTCTGTCCCTAGAATAAATGTTTTTTTTAATCACAATATAGCAAAAGGACAATTCACTCACTGTCCTTCCAGGTCCCTGGAAACAAGGACTTGCAGAGTGAAAGAAACTGACACTGTCCCTACCTAGAGTTTTCTGTCCCTAGAATAAATGTTTTTTTTAATCACAATATAGCAAAAGGACAATTCACTCACTGTCCTTCCAGGTCCCTGGAAACAAGGACTTGCAGAGTGAAAGAAACTGACACTGTCCCTACCTAGAGTTTTCTGTCCCTAGAATAAATGTTTTTTTTAATCACAATATAGCAAAAGGACAATTCACTCACTGTCCTTCCAGGTCCCTGGAAACAAGGACTTGCAGAGTGAAAGAAACTGACACTGTCCCTACCTAGAGTTTTCTGTCCCTAGAATAAATGTTTTTTTTTAAGCACACTATAGCAGAAGCACAAAACACACTGACACTCTCCCTACCTATCCTTCTCTTTCCCTAAACTAAAGGAATCCAGGTTAAGCAAGAAAGAAATAACAGTCACTGTCCCTGCCTATGCTACTCTATCCCTGCTCCGGAACACACTACACTAGGCCGCCGTGCTGGCGGCCTTTTATAGTGTGGGGCGTGTACTAAACACCCTCAGCAATAATTGGCCACAGGCATCCTGCCTGTGGCCAATCATTGCTCTCCTCGCTGCCGGCGCTGTGATTGGCCAAGCATGCGGGGTCACAGTGCATGCTTGGCCAATCACAGCGCCTGGATGACACTGCGATGGCGTAGTGCATTGTGGGCCGTTCGCGTCACTCGAATTTGGCGCGAACGGCCCAAATCGTTCGATCTTCGTCGAACGATCGAACAGCCAATGTTCGAGTCGAACGTATGTTCGACTCGAACACGAAGCTCATCCCTATTAGTGGTTATATTGGTCATTTTAGTTTTATTAATATTAATCAATTCTGCATAATAAAATAATACATGCATTTTGAACACACATTTTTATAATTCTCACCATTTTATGAATTTAATGCTCTATTTACTAAAGATTTTGCTCTTCTTGTATATTTTGTATGCTAGTTTTATGGTTTTATAATGTGCTAGGGTAAAATGCACCAAACCCACAAACATTTTTTAAAGCTAAACACCAGGCAAACAGCACACAACATGTTTTAAATACATACAGTATAGTGAATTTCTTCTAAAAGGGTTATAATTATGTCAATACTGTCTTGTGATTTAGGAACCCCTAAATGCAAATTACATTGTAAATAACGGATACTACTTGATCAAGGGGCCACCCTGACAGTTAGGTGCAGTAGTACATTTATAAGGTAAGATATGAGTTTATCCACCTGTACCCATATTCATAGTGTTAGGCTGACCATAAACTTTTTTTTTTCCATTTAATCAGCAGGTTGAACAAAAAAATTTAGATGATTCTCCATCCCTACATTCAAGGTGAATAGAGGAATCACTTCCGCTGTGCTGGCAGCACTGATCATTCCAGAATAAAAAAAACTACAGGCTGGTTGTAGATCAACTTGTGTACAACTAGTCTGCCCATACATGGATCGAAATTAATCCGTTCCTTGCTGAACCAGCAGAATTTTGATCCATGTATGGCCACCCTTAGACTGACTTTACCATATAAAGCAGTAAAGCCTGGATTGACCTTTTTCAGTCTGATTGTCTAAAGGGGTTGTAAAGACAGAAGGTTTTTTATTTTAATGCATTCTATGCATTAAGATAAAAAGCCTTCTGTGTGCAGCAGCCCCCTCTCAGCCCCTCTAATACTTACCTGAGCCCCATCTCTATCCAGCGATGTCCACGAGTATCTTGGCCATCTGAGACTCGCCCTCCTGATTAGCTGAGACAGAGCAGCAGTGCCATTGGCTCTTGCTGCTGTCAATCAAAGTCAGCTAGCCAATCAGGGGAGAGAGGGGGTGGAGCCAGGTCGCAGCTCTGTGTCTGAATGGATACACAGAGCTGCAGCTTGGCTAGAGTACCTCCATAGCAAGCTGTATGCTGTGGGGGCACTCAAGAGGGAGGGGCCAAGAGCTCCAGCCAAGGACCCGAGAAGAGGAGGATCCAGGAGAAAGGGAGCCGCTCAGGTGTGGAAATCTTTCAAATCACCTCCTCCCAGCAGCCGAGGGTGCAAACAATGCTATTGACAGCAAACAGGAACAAACAAGTCTTCTGGACTGCAGCACTCCAAAAAATAAAAGCCTTTATTTTAAAATAAGGAATCCAAAATACATGCTATACATCACGGCACACAGGTCAAAAAAATCCGGCTAACATATTTCGCACTATGCTAGTGCTTATTCATAGCTATGAATAAGCACTAGCATAGTGCGAAACATGTTAGCCGGATTTTTTTGACCTGTGTGCCGTGATGTATAGCATGTATTTTGGATTCCTTATTTTAAAATAAAGGCTTTTATTTTTTGGAGTGCTGCAGTCAAGAAGAGGAGGATCCAGGCTGCTTTGTGAAAAAGTATAACATGTTTGTTATTTTAATAGAAAAAAAAACGAGACTTTACAATCACTTTAAGACAGTCTTGGTTACTCATGCTAGTAAAAAAAACTTATGATTTTTTATAATGAATTAAGGAAAAATGTGTTTTTGCAGTATCTGCCTGGAATTCGTCTTTTACATTTTCACTTTGATGACATGAGTATACACTTTATTATAGTGTTCATTGCAGATTAATGGTGACATTAATGGTGACTTATGAATTGTCTACTAAAGAATCTTCTGACCTTTAACTTTGCACAAATATTCCCATAGCCTGATTTTCATGCTTTTATCTCATGAGAATGATCATAAAGCATTTCATACCCTATTTCATATTACCTTAGGAAGCAAATATATGTGAGCAGTGAGCATGCATCCACACCATGAGATGGTGCTCAAGCTTTATTCCAGCTACACAGGCTGACATTTTCTTCCTAACAACTCCAGACCTGGAAGAAACATGAAAACCTGATATTGGCAACAATGGAGTGATCAGGGGGAGCTTGGACATCACATGGCTGGAGGAGTGCATTCCAATAGGTAAGGGTGCTATTATGTACACATTATGGCAAGAGCTCCGGGGGCCCATATTAACTATAGTTCCACTTTAAGACCCTAATTTATTACAGTTGTATGCTTTATTTCTGTTGTTTTTTTTACTGTTCAATCTTTTTATTGATTATCTTTAGATACTGTAACATACAGAGAGTTTTATTTGTTACATTTCAAGTTACAGAACATTGAAAGTAAAACCAGTACATGTTTTACAAGCATTAACTTATTTCTAGTAGTAGAGTAGAAACAGTGAATCAGCAAATAGGCTGCCCTCAGACAGTCAAGAGATCCTGATGGAATCCTGATGGTAAAAATCATGATGTCCATAGATATCAGGTAGAAAGAAATTTGTTTATTTTATTGTGAAGTTTAGCCTCTATTTCATAATGTAAAAGAACTGAATTAATCCTTGATTTAGTCTCTCCTAGGGACAGTGTGGCCATTTTGCAGGCCTTAGCAATTGTCTGTTTGGCCACCCACCGGTTAGACAAGTAGCATCATTTTAAAATGAGCCACGTTTGGAAATGCTTGGAATTTTTAGATTCTAAAGGACATGCTGGACCAAAGAAGGGGCAGGGGAGTTGATCAATTTGGATATCATTTGGAGGACATCTTTCAAGAATTTGTGTACTACCGGACAGGTCCACCATTTGAGAAGGAAAGTTCCTACCTGGCTACACACCTGGATACATTGCATGGAATAGCTGGGCTATTTTTATGAAGTTGCAGGAATGCTTTACCTGGATTTAGGTGATATACATGCATGGTGAAGTTCACAGTCCTAACTTCCTTGAACCTATGGGGTTGATTTACTTTAGGCAAATATGGCTGTCCAATTGCAAGGAAATTTGCCTTAAACCTTAGTGAATGAGGTGAAGCTCTGCTGACTTCCATTATCCAATCATGTGCAAGTAAAAATGCTGTTTTTTTTTATTATCCTTGAACTTGATTGGGTATTCTTGGCAAAGTGAAATTTCATATTCACTAAACTCTGGGACAGATTCCCTTGCTAAGTGCTACTTCCCTGCAAAGTGAACAGCCCCTTTTCCTTTAGTAAATCAGCACGTATATGTGCACACACAATCACACACACGCACACACTACATTCAGTTATACATATATATTTATATATATTCAGTTATATATATATATATACATATATATATTCAGTTATACATATATATATATACATTATATATTGTCCGAAATGCCTATTTCCAGGTGAAGATCTCCGGGCTTCCCTGAAATAGGCACGTTTGGTTTTAGCTCTAAATTTAATTATTTTTACAATGTCTCAGTTCTGTTGTAATGGAGGAGTTTTTTTAAACTAGGAGTAAATTATTTAGGCTTAGAAATGTATCATTCTAAGTAAATATTTGCATCTGATATTTATTTTTAATTAACATGTGTTAGCATTCCACATGTAAAGTAAATAAGTAAATTCATAATAAAAATATTTGCAGTATTTTATTATGTGCAAAATGTTTGTCACCATAAATATTTAAAAGCTGGCAAATCTGTTAGGAAATACATATACAGTTACTGAAAAAGTATTTGCCCCCTTCTTATTTTTTATTTATTTTTTATTAAAAAAGCTGTTCACACTTGCCTGGCCCTATGTGAAAAAGTAATTGCCCCCTCCAATGCTGAATCATGAATGAACTGTGATTAACCACAATTTTAAAAGAGTTCAATTTCACCTGCCACACCCAGGCCTGATTACTGCCAGACCTGTTGAATCAAGAAATCACATAAATAGAAGCTGTCTGACAAAGTAAAGTACGCTAACAGATCACAAAAAGCTACACATCATGCCAGAATCTAAAAAAAATCAAGAAAAGATTAGAAACAAAATAATGTACATGTATCTGTCTAGGAAGGATTTTAAAACCATTTCTAATGCCCCATACACACGATCGTTTTTCATGCCGTTAAAAATGCCATTTTTAAAAATGGGCATTAAAACCGATCGTGTGTATGCTCCAGAGCATTTTTAACGACGTGAAAAACGGCCATTAAAAATTTCGAACATGCTCTATTTTTTCACGTCGTTTTTCATGTCGTTTTTTTTAACGACGTGAAAAACGATAGTGTGTATGCTTTTACGAGGTGAAAAAAACGCGCATGCTCAGAATCAAGTATGAGACGGGAGCGCTCGTTCTGGTAAAACTAGCGTTCGTAATGGAGATAGCACATTCGTCACGCTGTAACGGACTGAAAAGCACGAGGATGAAAAGCGTGAATCGTCGCACAAACTTTACTAACATGAAGGGTGGCGCCATCCGTACGGAACTTCCCCTTTATAGTGCCGTCGTACGTGTTGTACGCCACTGCGCTTTGCTTGAACGTATTTTAAAATGATCGTGTGTATGCAAGACAGGCTTGAGAGGAAACATGAAAAAAAACGACGAGAAAAATGTCGGTTTAAAAAATGGCATGAAAAATGATCGTGTGTACGCTGCATAAGGCTTTGAAACTCCAGTGAACCATGGGGAGAGCCATTATCCACAAATGGAGATAACTTGGAACAGTGATGAACCTTCCCAGGAGTGGCCAGCTTCGCACCAGAAACTGCGAACAGACAGAATGTTCACGTGAACTTTAGAACCCTATTAAATACAATGGACTCGAACGTTCGAAATCTAAAGTGCTAATTATAAAGGCTAATATGCAAGTTATTGTCCTAAAAAGGGTTTGGGGACCCGGGTTCTACCACAGGGGACATGTATCAATGCAAAAAAAAGTTTTAAAAATTTATGTTTTTACGGGAGCAGTGATTTTAATAATGCTTAAAATGAAAAAATAAAAGTGAAATTTCCTTAAAATTTCGTACCTGGGGGGTGTGTATGATATGCATCAGTGGCGGCTGGTGCTCAAAATTTTTGGGGGGGGGCGCAAACAAACTGAAAAAAAAACATCAATTGCCCCCACTGTGCCCATTAAACGCAGCCACTGTGCCCAAACGCCACCAGTTTGTCCCCTCAAATGCAGCCAGTTTGTCCCCAAATGCAGCCAGTTTGCCCCCATATACAGCCAGTTTGTCCCCATATACAGGCAGTTTGTTCCCATATACAGGCAGTTTGTTCCCATATACAGGCAGTTTGTTCCCATATACAGCCAGTGTCCCCATATACAGCCAGTGTGTCCCCCATATACAGCCAGTGTGTCCCCCATATACAGCCAGTGTGTCCCCATATACAGCCAGTGTGTCCTCATATACAGCCAGTGTGTCCCCCATATACAGCCAGTGTGTCCCCCATATACAGCCAGTGTGTCCCCCATATACAGCCAGTGTGTCCCCATATACAGCCAGTGTGTCCTCATATACAGCCAGTGTGTCCCCCATATACAGCCAGTGTGTCCCCATATACAGCCAGTGTGTCCTCATATACAGCCAGTGTGTCCACCATATACAGCCAGTGTGTCCCCCATATACAGCCAGTTTGTTCCCATATACAGCCAGTGTGTCCCCGTATACAGCCAGTGTGTCCCCGTATACAGCCAGTGTGTCCTCATTGACAGCCAGTGTGTCCCCATATATAGCCAGTGTGTCCCCCATATACAGCCAGTGTGTCCCCGTATACAGCCAGTGTGTCCCCATATACAGCCAGTGTGTCCCCGTATACAGCCAGTGTGTCCTCATATACAGCCAGTGTGTCCCCATATACAGCCAGTTTGTCCCCATATATAGCCAGTGTGTCCCCCATATACAGCCAGTGTGTCCCCATATACAGCCAGTGTGTCCCCCATATACAGCCAGTGTGTCCCCATAATACTGCCAGTGTGTCCCCATATACAGCCAGTGTGTCCCCATATACAGCCAGTGTGTCCCCATATATATTCTGGAGCCGCTGGCTCTGATAGACACTTCCAGAACACACCCACCGCCGGCCACCGCTCTAATTCATATGGCCGGCGCTCACCAGGAGGCCGGCCATATGAATAGTGGGCAGCGCGACAGCAGTGACAATACATAGATTCATGCAATGCATGAATCTGTGTATTGTCTTTCAGTGGCGGTTTATGCATGTAAAGTCGCGCTTGTTTCCCGTGCTTAGAACTGTCCCTGCACAAAATGTCATTTCTGAAGGAAAAAAAGTCATTTAAAACTCACTCGCGGCTATTAATGAATTGTCGGCTCTCGGCAATACATAGAAAAGTCATTGATAAAAAATAAAAAAAAAGCGTGGGGGTCCCCCCAAATTCAATTACCAGGCCCTTCAGGTCTGGTATAGATATTAAGGGGAACCCCGCCGCAAATGTAAAAAATAAATGCGTGCGGTTCCCCCCAAATATCCATACCAGGCCCTTCAGATCTGGCATGGATTTTAAGGGGAACTCTACCCCAAATTAAAAAAAAAAATGGCGTGGAGTACCCCCAAAAATCCATACCAGACCCTTATGCGAGCATGCAACCTGGCTGGCCGCAGGAAAAGAGGGGGAGACGAGAGAGCGCCCTCCCTCCTGAACCGTACCAGGCCACATGCCCTCAACATGGGGAGGATGTACCCATGTTGATGGGGACAAGGGCCTCATCCCCACAACCCTTGCCCGGTGGTTGTGGGGGTCTGCGGGCAGGGGGCTTATCGGAATCTGGAAGACCCCTTTAACAAAGGGGTCCCCCAGATCCCGCCCCCCTATGTAAATTGGTAAGGGGTACATTGTACCCCTACCATTTCATGAAGAAAGTGTAATTTTTTTTTTTTAAAACACACAAACACCTTGGAAAAGTCCTTTATTAAAAAAAAAAACAAAAAAAACATTCCAGCGATGAAATCCAGTGTCCCGCGGCGATCCGATGTCCAGTGCTGTCCGTCATTGGCTGAGCCTGAGCGGACCTGATGGAGAACTTCCTCCGCAGTCTATTAAATGTATAGACCTGCCCCTTCTAAAGTTCCCCATCAGGTCCGCTCAGCCAATGAATAGGTGTAAGGCTAAGCGGACCAGATGCGGAACGTGAGAAGGGGTGGGTCTATTCATGTATTACACAGTGAAGGAAGTTCCCCATCAGGTCCGCTCAGGCCAATGACGTAGGCGGGGTCTGACATACCGAGGGGGCGGACCTGATGGGGAACTTCCTTCACTGTGTAATACATGAATAGACCCGCCCCTTCTCACGTTCCGCATCTGGTCCGCTTAGCCTTACACCTATTCACTGTCTGAGCGGACCCGATGGGGAACTTTAGAAGGGGCGGGTCTATACATTTAATAGACTGCGGAGGAAGTTCCCCATCAGGTCCGCTCAGGCTCAGCCAATGACGGACAGCGCTGGACATCGGATCGCCGCGGGACACTGGATTTCATCGCTGGAATGTTTTTTTTGTTTTTTTTAAATAAAGGACTTCTCCAAGGTGTTTGTGTGTTTTTTTTTACATTTTTTTACACTTTCTTTGTGAAATGGTAGGGGTACAATGTACCCCTTACCAATTTCCAATGGGGGGGCGGGATCTGGGGGTCCCCTTTGTTAAAGGGGTCTTCCAGATTCCGATAAGCCCCCTGCCCGCAGACCCCCACAACCACCGGGCAAGGGTTGTGGGGATGAGGCCCTTGTCCCCATCAACATGGGGACATCCTCCCCATGTTGAGGGCATGTGGCCTGGTACGGTTCAGGAGGGGGGGGCGCTCTTTCGTCCCCTCCTCTTTTCCTGGGGCCTGCCAGGTTGCGTGCTCGGATAAGGGTCTGGTATGGATTTTTGGGGGACTCCACGCCCTTTTTTTTTATTTGGTGTGGAGTTTCCCTTAAAATCCATGCCAGATCTAAAGGGCCTGGTATGGATATTTTGGGGGAACCGCACGCATTTTTTTTTAAATTTGTGGCGGGGTTCCCCATAATATCTATACCAAACCTGAAGGGCCTGGTAATTGAATTTGGGGGGACCCCCACGCTTTTTTTAAATTTTTTATCAATGACTTTTCTATGTATTTCCGGGAGCCGACAATTCATTAATAGCCGCGAGTGATTTTTAAATGACTTTTTTTCCTTCAGAAATTACACTTTGTGCAGGGACAGTTTTAAGCACGGGAAACAAGCGCGACTTTACATGCATATTATACACACACCCCATGTACGAAATTTAAAGGAATATTTAACTTTTATTGTTTCACTTTAAGCATTATTAAAATCACTGCTCCCAAAAAAACGGCAGTTTTTAAAACTTTTTTTTGCATTGATACATGTCCCCTGGGGCAGGACCCGGGTCCCCAAACACTTTTTATGACAATAACTTGCATATAAGCCATTATAATTAGCACTTTAGATTTCTCCCATAGACTTTTCGAATTTGCTGTGAACACCCCAATTTGTTCGCTGTTCGGCGAACGGGCGAACAGGCAATGTTCGAGTCGAACATGAGTTTGACTCGAAATCGAAGCAAATCCCTACTGCAGGCCTCACTTGAATCAGGAAAGATCAGTGTTCATGATTCAACAATAAGAAAGAGACTGGACAAAATGGCATCCATGGGAGAGTTCCAAGGCCAAAGTCACTGCTGACTACAAAGTTTAATCTCACATTTACCAAAAACATCTTGACTATCCTTAAGACCTTTAGGCAAATATTCTGGTGACAGATGAGACAAAAATGTAACTTTTTGGAAGGTGTGCGTCCCAATACATCAGGCATAAAACTAATACAGCATTTCATAACAAGAACATCATACCAACAGTCAGACAAGGTGGTGGTAGCGTGATGGTCTGGGGCTGCTTTGCTTTGCAGCTTCAGGACCTGGACGACTTACCATAATTGATGGAACCATGAATTCTAAGCTCTACCAAAAAATCCTAAAGGAGAATGTCCGGTCATCAGTTGCAGCAAGACAATGAGCCGAAACACAACAGCAAGTCCACCTCCAAATGGTTCAAACAAAGCAAAACTTAAGTTTTGGAGTAGCCTAGTCAAAGTCCGGACTTTATTCTAATTGCGATGCTGTATCATGACCTTACACAGGCCGTTCATGCTGGAAAACCCTCCAATGTGGCTGAATATAAAACAATTGTGCGAAGAAGAGTGGGCCAAAATTGCTCAACAGCAATGTGAAAGACTCATTGCCAGTTATCGCAAACGCTTGATTGCAGTTGTTGCCGCCAAGGGTGACACAACCAGTTATTAGGTTTAGGAGGCAATTACTTTTTCACATAAAGCTAGGCAGATTTGGACAGCTTTTTTGCCTTAATAAATGAAACCATCATTTGAAAACTGCATTTCGTATTTACTCGGGTCATCTTTGTGAAATAATAAAATTTGTTTAATGATCTGAGTCATTTAAGTGTGACAAATATGCAAAAAAAATCTGAAAGAGGGCAAATACTTTTTCACACAACATATTGCCAAAAGAATTGGGACACCCCTCCAAATCATTGGATTCATTTGTTCCAATCATCTCCATGGCCGCAGGTGTATAAAAGCAAGCACCTAGGCATACAGACTGCTTCTACAAACATTTGTGAAAGAATGGGTCCCTCTGAGGAGCTCAGTCAATTCAAGCGTGGTACCATGATTGGTTGCCCCCTGTGCAATAAATCCATCTGTGAAATTTCCTTGCTACTAAATATTCCACAGTCAACTGTTAGTGGTATTATAATAAAGTGGAAGCAATTGGGAAGAGAAGCAACTCAGCCATGAAGTGGTAGGCTACTTAAAATGACAGAGTGGGGTCAGCGCATGCTAAAGCGCAGTGTGCAGAAGTCGCCAACTGTCTGCAGAATCTATAACTACAGAACTCCAAACTTTGTGTGGCCTTCAGATTAGCACAACAGATTAGCACAACAACAGTGCATACAGAGCTTCATGGAATGGGTTTCCATGGCCGAGCAGCTGCATCCAAGCCTTACATCACCAAGTGCAATGCAAAGCATTGGTGCAGTGGTGTAAAGCATGCTGCCACTGGACTCTAGAGCAGTGGAGATGTGTTCTCACGCTTCTCTGTCTGGCAATCTGATGGGTGTATCTGGGTTTGACGGTTGCCAGGAGAATGGTACTTGCCTGACTGCATTGTGCCAAATGTAAGGTTTGGTGGAGGGGGGATTATGGTGTGGGATTGTTTTTCAGGGGTTGGGTTTGGCCCCTTAGTTCCAGTAAAGGGAACTCATAAGGCCTCAGCATACCAAGACATTTTGGACAATTTGATGCTTCCAACTTTGTGGGAATAGTTGGGGGATGGCAATTTCCTGTTCCAACATGACTGCGCACCAGTGCACAAAGCAAGGTTCATAAAGACATGGACGAGCGAGTTTGGGGTGGAGGAACTCGACTGGCCTGCACAGAGTCCTGACCTCAAGTCGATAGAACACCTTTGGGATGAATTAGAGTGGAGACTGCGAGCCAGGCCTTCTCATCCATCATCAGTGCCTGACCTCACAAATGGGCTTCTGGAAGAATGGTCAAACATGCCAACTCAATATTGAACCCTACGGGCCAAGACCGGGATGCCATTAAAGTTCATGTACGTCTAAAGGCAGGTGTCCCAATACTTTTGGCAATATAGTGTATATCATACTTGTGAGGTAAGTCAATTCCTAAGTCTCTGGGTGTACAAGGGAGTCTAAATCAATGGATGCAATATCATTTACTTCCAAAAAGAATGAAATTATTGAATTCTATTTGGAAGTAAACGATATTGCATCTGGAGATTGTATCCTTCTTGCTTGATATATATACAGTATATATATATATATATATATATATATATTTATTTTTTATAGCAGTTCTGTTATGCAGTTGGGGAACAGTATGCCTTTCTATGCATTTGCATCTTTGTACATTTATATTGCTATATTGATACTGATTCATGGTGTCACTCTCTAACTGCTTGTGTATCTTCAAAGAAATGTTTCTGATATTTTCTAAGTCCATCATCATTGCCATACCACATATAAGTGCCTAACTTTTATCTGTAAAGGCGCCCATGTATGTGTTTGATCCCAAAATGCTACATACTTTACTTACATTTTTATTAGTACACTTGATAAAGTATAGAAGGTTATGGTGAGGACAGTGGCGGCTGGTGCTCTATTTTTTGGGGGGGACAGCAAACAAATCAAAAACAAACCCCCCGTTCCAGCCCTCTCGCCAGCCCCGCGCGCAAGCTGGCCAGCCTTTGCACTTACTCGATCCCGGGCAGCTTTGCCGGCTTCCCCGACTTCTACTCCCGGCCAATCCAGTCGCTTTTCTTCCCGGCCAATCGGTCTCAGGACTCGCTTCCTGCCCTGATTAGCAGAGAGGAGAAGCAGGAAGACAATAGTGAATGCGCCCCAAGAACTATGCATCCGGCACCCTGCATGGAGATTAGGGGCCGGGCGCACAGAGATTAGGAGGCGGCGCCCCTGAGCCCCTTATGGATGGACCGCCGCTGGGTGAAAAGGGACCAAAAAAGTCCTTCACTAAAAAGCTTTCTTAGAACAGAAAGCATTCACATCTCATTCATTTCCCAGACGTAAGGGAAAATTTTCTCAGTACAGTTTAGTGAGAAGAACCCTACAAATAATTTTTTGTTCACCCCAATTGCTAGATGTACATCTAGAACCCCTGTATAGTACAGATGTAGCCTAATATTATCTTCAGTGTAGTGTAATAGGTGCTTCACAGAGAAAACCCACACAACTTTCCCCTGAATACTTTTTTTCCTAAATTAAAGCAGATTCACTTTTGGAAGTCATACACCCACTTATGGGAAAGGTTTCTTCACACTATCAACAGTCACCTGTGGTTTTTTGAACTGGATAAACACAAGTCTTCACTAGTGCACATAGAAAGCAATTGTTTCCTATTTGTCAGTTCACACCACAATACTGGTGTGGTGAGCTGCTGAAAAATACTGGATTGCCTCACATGTCTCAGCACAACAGGTGTGCTGCTGTGCAGTGACATGAATGCAGTATCACTACGTGACAAGTCAAATAAAGTTAGGAAAATCAAAAGAAAAAAAAAAAAGTAAGTATGCAGGTGCGATGTGCTGAAGAGCACTTTGCACTGCTCGATGCCAGAGCTGGCACTGCCACTAACTCCCACAGTAAAATGCTGCCTTTTACTATGAGGTTTGAGGAGTGAAGATCCACTGACTTTTTTTAACCGCTTAGAACGCACCCACCCGCAATGTACTCTGGACTGTAGGCAAAGCGACTTACCCATACGTCGCTGCCTACTTCCAGGTTTAGGGTGTATGCGCACCTCCCTGCTGGCATCCGATGTAATTGTACACAGCAGGAGCCTGTCAGCAAGTCTCGGCCAATGATTCACGGAATTCACATGCTAATCTGCTCTGTACAATCACAGCCCAAAGATCTGTGATGACATTCAACACAGAGCTCTGTACACAGGGATTGATCTCTGTGTTTGTTTCCCCTGCAAGGGATGAGAAACGTAGAGATCAGTTAGTAAAAGCAGCACATTTTACGCACATTACACATAGTTAGGCAAATATTGAATCCCTTGATTGCCCTAGATGTTTACTCTTCCCAGCCAGTGTCATTAGTACAGTGACAGGGTATAGTATTATCACTGATCACTGTATTAATGTCACTGGTGATAACAGTGGCAGTTAGTAAGTTCCCACAGCATCAGTTAGTGTCAGATCGCCCGCTGCACAATTGCAGTCTCATTATAAGTCGTTGATAGCCGCTCGTTGATATTAGTAATATAAAAAATAAATAAATTCCAGTATATATACCAAAGTTTGTAGACACTATAACTTTCACGCAAACCAATCAATATCAATGAAGCACACTTCCTAAGGAGCTGCAAGTACACTGGGATCCCCTACCTTGCACAGCCAGGCACACCAAATTTCCACAGACACTCAGAGTCAGAGAACAATCTGTGATTTTGTTTTTGTTGTTTTATTGAGGGATAAAACTTTGATAGGGATTGGAGATTATGGGATGCCCCACTTGACTTCAGAACATCTTCAGGGACAACTCTTCCTATATACATTCCTATATACAGCTCCTCTTCTTCCTCCAGCACAATCTTGCTTTCAGAACCCAGCTACGTCACCTTGGATTGGTGACACAGCTCACACTTTCCCAGCACTTCCTCTCTGTGGTCACTGGTCCTAGCACCACCTCTTCAGGCACTGCCAATCTGCCTGGCTGCAGCTGCCCCTTTCACAAGCCCTCCTGGCTAACTTCACCCCCCAGTCCTCCAGACTGACGCTCTCTCCAAAGTCCTACAACCTGACACTCACCAGCCCACCTGGCTGACTCTCAGGAGATCTCCCAGACCTGCTGACCTGGGGGAATCTTCCAACCCCCGAGCCCCAGACCCGAGGTCACCCCCTCAGAGACTAGGCGGTGCCCTGCAAGGGCCTCTGACAGCCTCCTCAGCACTCCATCTCCATTTTCCACCAGACTTCCCCTGCTGTCCCCTTCCAGACCCTTTTTGCGGGGGATTGGCCAGGGACCTCATGAATATGCATGTGTAGCGATACCCCCGAAAGAGCTGCTTAAGTTAGTTCAGTCCATTACTCTGCTTCTCAACCCTAATAACAGCCTCAGCCCCCTCTGGCACACCTGGCAATAGTGTAAGTGCAATGATCAATGAGAGACACACACGTTATGATAAAACACAAAAATTGTCTTTACTGCAATATATCTGTGTAAGACTAACAGACAGTCACATTATATAGTCAAGTAATCAACTAGAGATCAATAACTGAGATTTAAGAATAATATAGCCCTCAATCCTATATTCAAGCTACTTTCAGGGGATTCCAAACCTGAGAATGTCCCCAACAACAGAGGCACACTTTAATGGTAAATAAAGCACAATATTGCGCTTTAAATTTGATTGGTTACCTTTACAAAGATTGGCTCTATGAGTCCAGGCAGGAGGAGAGCAGAGGAATGACTCCCTTTGTGTCAGGCCTCTCTCTACTGTCCCCTAACACCACAGGCCCAACTTCACACACTTATTCAAGTCAACAAATAATGGCTTAACTTTATAAACTGTCCCACACACCCAATGCATATGCAGAGCCCTGAATATGTGTGTGCGGATCCGTATGGCACAAGTAGCTTCAGTCCTTCTGAAGAAAAGATAAGATTTGGAGTCTTCAGCTAGACACTTTTGTTGGTGCACTTAAACTCCTGTATAGCGGGCCCAAACAACACAACTGGCGCAGAGTATCAAGTGAAACTGGCAGGATCCTCCTCAGCAAGGGGAGAGGATAATGATGTCTGTATACAGTGTTCCAGAAATGGATAGCCTTATCCCTTATCCCTGTGGCACTACAATTGTCAGCAAGATGACCACCAGCAACAATGTCTGTATACAGTGTTCATACTCCTCCTATGGTGCAGTGTCTCTGTTGCCTGCAGATGGGCAAAATTCACTGTCACCAAATCTTGTGGTCAAGGCCCAAACGATCGTCCTGGAACAGCAGGCTTTCCTGTTGACCCGTCTAGTCACCTCACACTGGAACGCCTCACCATCGGTGCAGGTGCGCCTTGACATGCACCTGGATTCCCCCTCTCTCAGGCTGGTTGTCTCGACTGGTGGTGGAGGCCTGAACTGCGCAGGGAGATCATCTGAGAGACAGCATCTCTCCTTCAGGTCTGATCTCTCTCAAATGCCTCATAGTAACTGAGATCTCTTCAGGAATTAAAATTGAGTCTTTTGTTTCCTGCCTCCTAAAGCATGCTGGCTCTTGTATTTCTGTCCCCATAGAAAGCTATGGGGCCATTTTAGATTACACATTCCAGAATCCTTTGCATCAACTACTTGTTAAAGCCCCATCAATTGGTTCCTGTAACTGCTCCTTTAATTGGCTTTCTTCCTCCTGCCAATAGAAACACAGGGAGGAACAGAATAGCCTGTGTCAATCAGCTCACATTACATTAAACTCAGTCAGTGAAACATGAAGAAGGGGGGGGGTGAAAAAGCCCATGCAGACATGACAGGCAGCTCTCTTCCTCTTTCAGGCTGGAAGCCTGTGTACAATGCGGTGGCTTTCTGGGCGGGGTCGCGGGTGACAGAGTGAGACACTTGCTACACATCGCAGCCCCTCCTTACTCCCACCATCCAGTTCTGGAAGTTTCTACCAACTTCCAGACCAGGGGGAAGTGCCAGAGATAGTTGTCAGATGAGTCATCCATCCTCCCTGAGTCACTAATCCCTGATCCAGGATCAACCCAGGCCTGGCTCTCAGCCAAGCCAATTTACTTACGCTAACAACTAAATTATGTACACCTAGCACACTAGCTAAAGGGTGCTACATACACTTATTGGGATTATTTTTTTATCAAAAACATGTAGCAAAATACATTTTAGCCAAAATTTATAAAGAAATTTAATTTTGTTTTTAAAATTTATTGGACATGTTTTATAGAAAAAAGTAAAAAATATTTATTTTTTTTTCAAATTGTTCAGGATTTTTTTGTTTTGTTACATTGCAAAAAAATAAATAAAAAAAAACAGCGGTAACCAAATACCACCAAAATAAAGCTCTATTTGTGTGAAAAAAATATATAAATTTAGTCTTGGTACAGCGTTGCATGGCATCCCAATCATCAGTTAAATTAGCACGTGACTGAATAGCAAGAAAACGACCTGGTCATAAAGGGGGTAAAATCTTAAGGATGCTTTTTTCAACATATAGTGGAGATCCTGATCAGGAATCAAAAAGCACATATTCCACTTTAACAGGATGAGTAACTAACTGAATGATCTGACAAACAGTAACTGTAATTTGCAGTTTACTAAGGAGATGCAAAGTTAAAATTAATAATGCAAAACAGGGCCAAAATGGCAAAGAGCACTTCAGAATAATAAAAAACAGGTTGTAAAAGCTACACAAGCATACTGTGGACTTCTCACATCAATGTATCTGTGACTCAAGCAGAGTAAGAGGTGGCAGCATAGCAAAATCTCTGTAAGATGCAATAGCAACAAAGAATCTGACTTAGAATCACAACTTCAGAAAACTAGTTAGGAGTACAAACAGTTACTCGGTTACTTGTGCTTATCCTTATTAACAGTATACCTATCACTTAAGTCCAGGGTATCTCTGGTAGCACAGGCAAACAGCAGGAGGGGTCCAAGGCCTAAGGACATGGTGATGGGGGGTGCACTCCACTGGCACTGTGGTGCTCTGGTAGCAATTGGGAAGGTGCTCTCCACAGTACTTGGGTCTTCTGAAAAGCTGGTTGCCTGCATGCCAGTTCTGCTAGTGAAAGACCTCTCCCCAGGCTGCAGATCACTTGCCAAACTACCCTTGCCTTCTCTGGAGTGGCTGCTGAGGGAGGGAAGCAGAGACACTTATATTCCTTGGGTGTGTCCAGGAACCCAGGGAGTTGTAGAAAACAATGTTAAAGAAGCCTACCTGGTGATTAAATGGGCACTCTACTACACCATGAAAAGACAGCAGCTTTCATTGATGGCACAATGGAGAAAATGAGTACAGATAAAGTATCATGGTTTCGATAATCTCAAAGTGGGATTTATTAGATACGATAGTTATTAGATTATATTAGCGTTAGTGACCAGTTTGGGAATCTGAGAAAATATTGATAAGTAATAAAGATCTAAACAGCTTTACTTTACACTAAAGTGCCTATTTTCACATTTTTTCCATCCAACTTATTTGAGTAGGAACTTCTCTATATATCCCTTGTGACCAAGTAAGTCCTTAAATGTTTTTATCTTGCAAAGTTTTATGTGACAGTTTATATGTGTCTTTTCAGTCTATAAAAAAAAAATAAGTCTAAAGAAATTCAGGAATCTGCATTCTGCACAACTTGAAAATATGACTTTTTATAGAAATAATCAGCCTTTCAATGGACCGTTTTAACCTATTAGGACTGCTGAGCTCAGTGAACATTTGGATTTCCGTAGTTCTTCCCATCAAATTAGAAATTGATCTTGCAAATATCCAATCACCAGGTATAACTAAATACAGATAAAGATAATACAATAAACAATACCAATCACTTTTAAGCCTAGAGTCAGAATCAATTAATAAAGATCAATTCCAGGTATGGATATTTTATAAATAGTTCCATTGGTCCAGCCTGGTCCAGCTTGGTCCAGCTAGACCAGTAACTATGAATTAAACAGTAAATGTTTTTATTAATTAATTTTGCGATTTTTTTATGAATTAAACAGTAAAAGTCCATACCTGGAAATCTTCTTTAAAATCGAACATTAAGCCCCAAAATTAAAATCCGCAGACAGGCAGACAGGCAGCATTTTTAATGCAGAATAGACATGCTTTGTCTCTTCTGCATTAAAAATACTTACCTGCCTGTCTGCTCCTGTACAGTAAGCTGAGCAAGCGCAGCTCACTGCACAAATTGGGCAATGCCAAATCTGACAGAACTCCCGAGCATACTTGAGACTGACATCATCTCAGCCCGGCCAATGACAGCAGCTGGCGACCGAGACCTGGAAGCTGGCCACCCAAAGATGTCAACGGCTGGTGGTGAGTTTGAAAAATGGTGCATCACTGGATTAAAGGTGAGTATAGTTCTGCTTTATAGAGGAACTTCACCTTTATCATAAAAATTACAACAAAGCCAACTTTAGAAATCATTAGTATTAACAATCTACAACAGCTATTTATAGATAATTGCAGTTTTTTTTCTTTTCTTTTCCTCTCTATTTTTCTTACAATTTCACAAAAGACAGATGACTCCATCTCCCTTCCTGGAATGCTGACTAGCCACTTCAAAAGCGCAATAGGTATAAATACGTTGTGGTTTTAAAGTGGTTTACCAGGCTTAAGAGGAATGATCTGATGGTGCGGCTGGCTAGTGATCAAAGAGTAGATCATCTTTGATCGCCTCTATGGCCTTGAAGGACTGGAGTGACGTCATGATGTCACCTCTGGTCCAGGCTGGAAGTAAAGAATTATTATTTTTTTAAAGCAAAAATGTTTTTCTTTTTTATATATTTTTTTTATTTCTTTTTTATCTTTTGCTTTTAAAAGGAGAGATTTGGGTATTTTTGACCCCAAATTTCTCCATAAAGAGGACCTGTCGTCCTTATTTTTATTACAAGGGATGTTTATTCTGTTTATTCTGCAGGGTGCCCAAACTTTTGCAGACGCCATTTTTTTGTTTTCTGTAATTTTGAAAGTGTAAATGATGGAAATAAAATCTAACTTTTTTTGACATATTATAAGAATGTTTAATCTGTAATTTGATGCCATTTGGAGATTTTTCCATCTTTTCTTGGCTTTTTTATGCACATTAATACACATTTTTACCTGGGGTGCCCAAACTTTCGATCCCCACTGTAGATATAAGAAAACAGCATATGAAATTCATGGCTTGAGCATTCAGGGCACAGGTGTAGTCATTAAGCTTTACCCATTGTACTCAAAATGGCAAAAAATTATTATCAAATCATAAATAAAGTTTGTGAAATTACCATATTATGACATAACTTTTAACGCTCCTTCCTATTAATGTTGTTCTCCTTTCATAGGGCATGTAAGGCTCATAATCAAAACAGCTAAAACTAAATAGTAAAAATTTATGACCACGTCTGTTCTGTCCTAAATAGGTCTGTGTTAGTGTTTTAATGATACTAAGTAAAATGTCCTCTTTTTCATCATAGTACAGCTTGTTTTCTTTTCTCAGGGCAATAACAATCCACAGCGTTGATGCATTCCAAGGTGGAATAGGGTAACTTAGGGATTCAGATTTTGATTGGCTTATTCATTAATTATATTATTCAAGAGACATTTATTTTTCAAAATGCTTTTTGGTTGTGCAGCTTCTGTTTTCCTAATGTGTGCTTTGCCGCATTTCATTAATAAATGTCAACAGCTGTTTAATGGTATAGAGACCTGATGTTCCCCTCATGTATCACTGAATAGGCATGCTGATTCTCCTACCTAAATCTAAACACATTAACAGAAATCGTCCATCTAATGATGGGATGAAAGTTAAATAGAAATAAATGGTTCAGGAAGTGCTTCCGTTAATTGAAATATATTCACATAGATCAACCCATCCATTACAGTGTATGCCTGAACTACACAAGAATTTCGCTTACAGTGTGTGTGTGTAGCTAAATAGCTAGAAATTCAAACTTGTTTGTTGAATTGCCCTTTGCTTGGTTATTACATAACTTATGATTTTCTCACTATGAAGATTAATAATGTTTGTAATCCAAATTAAAAAATGAACTACTCTAAAACAGATCTTTCAAGAAGAACTGCCTAATAATAAAAAAATAATAATAACATGAACAGGATTGGAAAATCAGCATAAAAACAAATATTTGAAGCTTTTTTCTAACACCTTGGTCATACCTTGGGCAATTAGAGGAAAAATTCAGAACCTTCATTGGTTTTCATCACTGGGTGCCACATCAATTTAGGTCTATCCAGGGGTTAATCCGTGTTTATTTTGAGCTTGCAGGCCTCCATTTGGTAGCTATCCCCCAAGTCCCAGAATTACCATATTTTAAACATCAACTAAACATGTTAAACATTTTACATGCACATAAACGAATGGAATCAGTCTTAAGCCCTGTACACACGATCGGTTTTACAGATGAAAACAGTCCGATGGACTTTTTTCATCGGACAAACCAATAGTGTATGGGCCCCATCGGTCTTTTTTTCCATCGGTGTTAAAAAATAGAACATGTTTTAAATTTATCCGATGGAAAAAAAAAAACGATAGCAAATAATATCATCTGTGGGGAACTCAATCGGATAAAAAACCCACGCATGCTCAGAATAAAGTTGACGCATGCTCAGAAGCATAGAACTTAATTTTTCTTGGCTCGTCGGAGTGTTTTACATCAGGGCGTTTGGGACGATCGTTTTTTTGACTGATGGTGTGTAGGCAAGACTGATGGAAGTCAGCTTCATTGGATTTCCGATGGAAAAATCCATTGGTTTAAAATCCATAGGAAATCCGATCGTGTGTACAGGGCTTTAGTCCGTAGGGTTCAATATTGAGTTGGCCCACCCTTTACAGATATAACAGCTTCAACTCTTCTGGGAAGGCTGTCCACAAGGTATAGGAGTGTGTCTATGGGAATGTTTGACCATTCTTCCAGAAGTGCATTTGTGAGGTCAGGCACTGATGTGGATGAGAAGTCTAAAACAACAAGACTTTACAATCACTTTAATAAAAGGCAGCTTGTGTGACAAGCATGGCTTCTTCCATAGCTATAGTGGATAAATGCATGCGGCCAAAAAGGGACAGGAAGTGTGTTATTTGGTGAAGCTAAAAATACCAGTTGAAAAAAATAATTCAAAAAAGCGTAAAAAGGAAAAAACACAGGCAGCCATCTCATAAGTTCTGATGTATTACATGTTTGTTCTGGGGTTTAGATATGCTTGAGCCCTGGTTCACACTGACTGCGGGAATTAAATTGTTCAGCTGAACTCGCACGATTTAATTCTCACATGTCAGTCCCGATTTCGGGGGCGATTTCAGAGACATCTATTTCAGCACAGATATCAATGGAAATTGAACCCCAAAATCTCACCGATTCAGACGGTGCCATTTCCGGCAATTGCCTCCAATTTGGCATGCGATTTGACATGCCAAATCGCATGCCAAATCGCATCAATGTGAACCAGGGCTTAATGAGAGAATGCCCCAAAGAAAAACTGTCTAGGGGAGAGATTGCCTAAAGAGAGACTGCTCCAATGAGAGACTTGCGATTTACTTGGGATGTAAAAAGAATGCCCTCAAGAAAAGGCTAATCTAAAGACATACTGTGCTGGAAAGAGATCAGCATGTGCAGAGACTGCTCTGAAAAAAAGCTGTCATGTCCTGAGCAAAGACTACCCAGAATAGACCATCATAGAGAGGGGCCGCCATTGTGGACAGAGATTTTTTAAATAAAATGATATGACTTGTTTAACCTCAAGTATATTTACCTACTTCAAAATCAAGCACTTTCACCCCCTTCTTGCCCAGGCCAAATTTCAGCTTTCATTGCTGTCACTTTGAATGACAATTGCGCGGCCATGCAACACTTTTCACACAATTAGAGCTGCTTTTGGGTGTATTTAATTACCACTGTTTTTATAATTTTTTTTTTTTTTTGCTAAATTAATGAAAAAATATAGAAAATATGTTTCTGTTATAAAATTTTGCAAATAAATAATTGTTCTTCATAAGTTTAGGCCAAAATGTATACTGCTACATTTCTTTGGTGAAAATAAACCAAACCAGTGTTTATAATTTATTCTGTAGGAAAGTTAGTCCACAAACTATGGTATATACAGTATACCTGAAAATCAATCATTCCTGATGTACTGAAATCTCATTGGTCCAAAAACACTAGGTCAGTACAAATAGTTCCTAAATTACCCCTTTAAGAAAAGCAAACAATCCAAGGTATTTAGTAAGAGGCCTGGCAAGTTTTTTGAAGTTGTAATTTTTTGTTACAGTTTTTTTGAAAGTGAAGAAACAAAAGAAAAAAATTGTATTACATTTTTTTTTTAAATACTGTTCCTAGTGCAGTACAGTGTCATCATATAACTGGTGTGGCAGTGATCAGAGACACTGACTGGTCACAGTATGTAAAAATACAAATTGTAATAATTTTTTTTTTCATTTTTAAAATGTTTTTTATTACATTTTTTATTTTTTCCCATTTTTTTTTGCATACTGTGATCAGAGCAAGACAGTGTTACTATAACAACACTGTACTACTCTGGGGAGGTGATCAAGATTTTATTTGAATTTTTTTACACACTATGATTGCTTATAACAGTAATATATCACTGTTATAAACAACCATTTTTTCTTAATGAAATCCATTCATTCAGTGTTTACTATTGTGATTACCTGTGATTGGCTACAGCTAATCACATAGTACAGATAGGCTGTGATTGACCCTGTCTGTACCACGTGATCACTGTAAACAATCCCAGAGATCAATACAAAAGTACACAATGAATGGCATGAATGCAAACAATCCATTGTGTACAATTGTCATGTGGTCTGCTGTGATTGGTCACATGGTACCTGCAGGAGGCTGATACACTGACCAGTCATGGGACACAGTGGGTGACAGGTCGTGCCGCAGCACAGCCCATGGGGTGAGTGCAAGGCACGTTCTGGGGAGGACATCATGTGACGTCCAACCAGAATGGGAGAGCTCCCGTCCGGCTGTCATTTCAGTATAGCCCAGGCAGGAAGTGGCTCAACGCAACACCCCCCAACAGGAAATGAGAAGAAATCCTAAATAAGGTAAATATACTCTTAGACAATTGCGACCTAAATATATGTATTTCCCCTCTATTCCTGTCCTAGTGACAACTCAAAATATTCGGTTTTCTCACTTTCTCAGTAACAATGGTCAGCAAGAAAAATAGAGAGAACATATCTTCCTAGTGGTTACACACTTGACAGGGTTTATAATTCCTCACCACACACAATGTTTTTCGTTAAGTCATTTTAATACATCAATTATTTTCTTCTGACTTAACAGCATATGCTTAATTCTTGTTTTAATATAAATGTGTGTAATTTGTTTGTTTTCACTTCAAGTTTTGCTTTAATGTTGTTAAAATTGCACCTGAAAGACATGGAGAGGATTTTTTACATATGTATTTAGTCTAATGTGTATTTTATGCACAAATAAGAACAAGTTAGTTCACAACACATCACATGTTGACTTACTAAAACTAGAGCGTGCAAAACTTTGGTGCAGCTTGGCGTCCTGACTGGTCCCTGCTGTCTTCTGTGACCTGTGTGTCTCCCAGAAGGCAGCGGGAGAACCGAGCAGGGGTCGGACATGGCGTAGAACACTGCAGATTCTGTGGCGATCTATCGCCGGAAGTGGGAGAAAACACCTGTATTAGACAGGTATCTGCTTTCCCCACCCCCCTGAAAGGTGCCAAATGTGACACCGGAGGGGGGGAGGAACCGGATTAGCGGAAGTTCCATTTTTGGGTGGAACTCCGCTTTAACTGAACAAGCTGAAGTTAGAAGCTGATTGGCTACCATGCACAGCTGCACCAGATTTTGCACACTCCGGTTTTAGTAAATCAGCCCCATTAAGTCTTTATCTTGGCCTAATAGGAGACGGGATTTTATTTGGATTTCTGTTGGCTTTCTTCTGAATGCTCTGAACATAGATAGCCTTAACGACTGACTGCCATATAGACAGACTGCTAAAAAGAAAGAATGTCAAGAAAGACCTGGAAAGAGACTAGTGAAACAGTGAGAATGTAGGAGTAGAATGTATCCGTTACAGAGATCAGACAAAGTATTAAACCACTGCAGCCCCGGAAGGTTTGGCTGCTCAATGACCAGGCCATTTTTTTGTGATTCGGCACTGTGTCGCTTTAACTAACAATTGCACGGTCGTGCGACGCTGCACCCAAACAAAATTGATGTCCTTTTTTTCCCCACAAATAGAGCTTTCTTTTGGTGATATTTGATCATCTCTGCGATTTTTTTTTTTTGCGCTATAAACAAAAAAACAGTGACAATTTTGAAAAAAAACACAATATTTTGTACTTTTTTGCTATAATAAATATCCCCAATTTTTTTTTTTTTTTTAAAAAGCCAATTTTTTTCTCAGTTTAGGCCGATATGTATTTTTCTACATATTTTTGGTAATAAAATTGCAATAAGCGTATATTGATTGGTTTGCGCAAAAGTTATTGCGTCTACAAAATAGGGGATAGATTTATGGCAAATTTGAAAAGTCTATGTGAGAAATGTAAAGTGCTAATTTTAAAGGCTTATATGCAAGTTATTGTCATAAAAAGTGCTTGGGGACCAGGGTCCTGCCCCAGAGGACATGTATCAATGCAAAAAAAAGTTTTAAAAACGGCCGTTTTTTCGGGAGCAGTGATTTTAATAATGCTTAAAGTGAAACAATAAAAGTGAAATATTCCTTTAAATTTCGTACTTAGGGTGTGTGTATAGTATGCATGTAAAGTCACACTTTTTTCCCGTGCTTAGAACTGTCCCTGCACAAAGATCCCGCCCCCCCCCTATGTGAATTAGTAAGGGGTACATTGAACCCCTACCATTTCACAAATAAAGTGTAATTTAAAAAAAAAAAAAACACACAGACACCTTGGAAAAGTCCTTTATTTAAAATAAAAAAATAAAAAATAAAAAAAAAACATTCCAGTGATGAAATCCAGTGTCCCGCGGCAATCCGATGTCCAGCGCTGTCCACACGAAACGTCATTGGCTGAGCCTGAGTGGACCTGATGGGGAACTTCCTCCGCAGTGTATTAAATGAATAGACCCGCCCCATCAGGTCCGCTTAGCCAATGACATAGGTGTAAGGCTAAGCGGACCAGATGCGGAACGTGAGAAGGGGCGGGTCTATTAATTTATTACACTGCGGAGGCAGTTCCCCATCAGATCTGCTCAGCCAATGACGTAGGTGGGGTCTGACATACGAGGGAGCGGACCTGATGGGGAACTTCCTCCACAGTGTAATAAATGAATAGGCCCGCCCCTTCTCACGTTCCGCATCTGGTCCGCTTAGCCTTATACATGTTGACTTACTAAAACTAGAGCGTGCAAAACTTTGGTGCAGCTTGGCGTCCTGACTGGTCCCTGCTGTCTTCTGTGACCTGTGTGTCTCCCAGAAGGCAGCGGGAGAACCGAGCAGGGGTCGGACATGGCGTAGAACACTGCAGATTCTGTGGCGATCTATCGCCGGAAGTGGGAGAAAACACCTGTATTAGACAGGTATCTGCTTTCCCCACCCCCCTGAAAGGTGCCAAATGTGACACCGGAGGGGGGGAGGAACCGGATTAGCGGAAGTTCCATTTTTGGGTGGAACTCCGCTTTAACTGAACAAGCTGAAGTTAGAAGCTGATTGGCTACCATGCACAGCTGCACCAGATTTTGCACACTCCGGTTTTAGTAAATCAGCCCCATTAAGTCTTTATCTTGGCCTAATAGGAGACGGGATTTTATTTGGATTTCTGTTGGCTTTCTTCTGAATGCTCTGAACATAGATAGCCTTAACGACTGACTGCCATATAGACAGACTGCTAAAAAGAAAGAATGTCAAGAAAGACCTGGAAAGAGACTAGTGAAACAGTGAGAATGTAGGAGTAGAATGTATCCGTTACAGAGATCAGACAAAGTATTAAACCACTGCAGCCCCGGAAGGTTTGGCTGCTCAATGACCAGGCCATTTTTTTGTGATTCGGCACTGTGTCGCTTTAACTAACAATTGCACGGTCGTGCGACGCTGCACCCAAACAAAATTGATGTCCTTTTTTTCCCCACAAATAGAGCTTTCTTTTGGTGATATTTGATCATCTCTGCGATTTTTTTTTTTTGCGCTATAAACAAAAAAACAGTGACAATTTTGAAAAAAAACACAATATTTTGTACTTTTTTGCTATAATAAATATCCCCAATTTTTTTTTTTTTTTTAAAAAGCCAATTTTTTTCTCAGTTTAGGCCGATATGTATTTTTCTACATATTTTTGGTAATAAAATTGCAATAAGCGTATATTGATTGGTTTGCGCAAAAGTTATTGCGTCTACAAAATAGGGGATAGATTTATGGCAAATTTGAAAAGTCTATGTGAGAAATGTAAAGTGCTAATTTTAAAGGCTTATATGCAAGTTATTGTCATAAAAAGTGCTTGGGGACCAGGGTCCTGCCCCAGAGGACATGTATCAATGCAAAAAAAAGTTTTAAAAACGGCCGTTTTTTCGGGAGCAGTGATTTTAATAATGCTTAAAGTGAAACAATAAAAGTGAAATATTCCTTTAAATTTCGTACTTAGGGTGTGTGTATAGTATGCATGTAAAGTCACACTTTTTTCCCGTGCTTAGAACTGTCCCTGCACAAAGATCCCGCCCCCCCCCTATGTGAATTAGTAAGGGGTACATTGAACCCCTACCATTTCACAAATAAAGTGTAATTTAAAAAAAAAAAAAAACACACAGACACCTTGGAAAAGTCCTTTATTTAAAATAAAAAAAAATAAAATAAAAAAAAAACATTCCAGTGATGAAATCCAGTGTCCCGCGGCAATCCGATGTCCAGCGCTGTCCACACGAAACGTCATTGGCTGAGCCTGAGTGGACCTGAAGGGGAACTTCCTCCGCAGTGTATTAAATGAATAGACCCGCCCCATCAGGTCCGCTTAGCCAATGACATAGGTGTAAGGCTAAGCGGACCAGATGCGGAACGTGAGAAGGGGCGGGTCTATTAATTTATTACACTGCGGAGGCAGTTCCCCATCAGATCTGCTCAGCCAATGACGTAGGTGGGGTCTGACATACGAGGGAGCGGACCTGATGGGGAACTTCCTCCACAGTGTAATAAATGAATAGGCCCGCCCCTTCTCACGTTCCGCATCTGGTCCGCTTAGCCTTATACATGTTGACTTACTAAAACTAGAGCGTGCAAAACTTTGGTGCAGCTTGGCGTCCTGACTGGTCCCTGCTGTCTTCTGTGACCTGTGTGTCTCCCAGAAGGCAGCGGGAGAACCGAGCAGGGGTCGGACATGGCGTAGAACACTGCAGATTCTGTGGCGATCTATCGCCGGAAGTGGGAGAAAACACCTGTATTAGACAGGTATCTGCTTTCCCCACCCCCCTGAAAGGTGCCAAATGTGACACCGGAGGGGGGGAGGAACCGGATTAGCGGAAGTTCCATTTTTGGGTGGAACTCCGCTTTAACTGAACAAGCTGAAGTTAGAAGCTGATTGGCTACCATGCACAGCTGCACCAGATTTTGCACACTCCGGTTTTAGTAAATCAGCCCCATTAAGTCTTTATCTTGGCCTAATAGGAGACGGGATTTTATTTGGATTTCTGTTGGCTTTCTTCTGAATGCTCTGAACATAGATAGCCTTAACGACTGACTGCCATATAGACAGACTGCTAAAAAGAAAGAATGTCAAGAAAGACCTGGAAAGAGACTAGTGAAACAGTGAGAATGTAGGAGTAGAATGTATCCGTTACAGAGATCAGACAAAGTATTAAACCACTGCAGCCCCGGAAGGTTTGGCTGCTCAATGACCAGGCCATTTTTTTGTGATTCGGCACTGTGTCGCTTTAACTAACAATTGCACGGTCGTGCGACGCTGCACCCAAACAAAATTGATGTCCTTTTTTTCCCCACAAATAGAGCTTTCTTTTGGTGATATTTGATCATCTCTGCGATTTTTTTTTTTTGCGCTATAAACAAAAAAACAGTGACAATTTTGAAAAAAAACACAATATTTTGTACTTTTTTGCTATAATAAATATCCCCAATTTTTTTTTTTTTTTTAAAAAGCCAATTTTTTTCTCAGTTTAGGCCGATATGTATTTTTCTACATATTTTTGGTAATAAAATTGCAATAAGCGTATATTGATTGGTTTGCGCAAAAGTTATTGCGTCTACAAAATAGGGGATAGATTTATGGCAAATTTGAAAAGTCTATGTGAGAAATGTAAAGCGCTAATTTTAAAGGCTTATATGCAAGTTATTGTCATAAAAAGTGCTTGGGGACCAGGGTCCTGCCCCAGAGGACATGTATCAATGCAAAAAAAAGTTTTAAAAACGGCCGTTTTTTCGGGAGCAGTGATTTTAATAATGCTTAAAGTGAAACAATAAAAGTGAAATATTCCTTTAAATTTCGTACTTAGGGTGTGTGTATAGTATGCATGTAAAGTCACACTTTTTTCCCGTGCTTAGAACTGTCCCTGCACAAAGATCCCGCCCCCCCCTATGTGAATTAGTAAGGGGTACATTGAACCCCTACCATTTCACAAATAAAGTGTAATTTAAAAAAAAAAAAAACACACAGACACCTTGGAAAAGTCCTTTATTTAAAATAAAAAAAAATAAAATAAAAAAAAAACATTCCAGTGATGAAATCCAGTGTCCCGCGGCAATCCGATGTCCAGCGCTGTCCACACGAAACGTCATTGGCTGAGCCTGAGTGGACCTGATGGGGAACTTCCTCCGCAGTGTATTAAATGAATAGACCCGCCCCATCAGGTCCGCTTAGCCAATGACATAGGTGTAAGGCTAAGCGGACCAGATGCGGAACGTGAGAAGGGGCGGGTCTATTAATTTATTACACTGCGGAGGCAGTTCCCCATCAGATCTGCTCAGCCAATGACGTAGGTGGGGTCTGACATACGAGGGAGCGGACCTGATGGGGAACTTCCTCCACAGTGTAATAAATGAATAGGCCCGCCCCTTCTCACGTTCCGCATCTGGTCCGCTTAGCCTTATACATGTTGACTTACTAAAACTAGAGCGTGCAAAACTTTGGTGCAGCTTGGCGTCCTGACTGGTCCCTGCTGTCTTCTGTGACCTGTGTGTCTCCCAGAAGGCAGCGGGAGAACCGAGCAGGGGTCGGACATGGCGTAGAACACTGCAGATTCTGTGGCGATCTATCGCCGGAAGTGGGAGAAAACACCTGTATTAGACAGGTATCTGCTTTCCCCACCCCCCTGAAAGGTGCCAAATGTGACACCGGAGGGGGGGAGGAACCGGATTAGCGGAAGTTCCATTTTTGGGTGGAACTCCGCTTTAACTGAACAAGCTGAAGTTAGAAGCTGATTGGCTACCATGCACAGCTGCACCAGATTTTGCACACTCCGGTTTTAGTAAATCAGCCCCATTAAGTCTTTATCTTGGCCTAATAGGAGACGGGATTTTATTTGGATTTCTGTTGGCTTTCTTCTGAATGCTCTGAACATAGATAGCCTTAACGACTGACTGCCATATAGACAGACTGCTAAAAAGAAAGAATGTCAAGAAAGACCTGGAAAGAGACTAGTGAAACAGTGAGAATGTAGGAGTAGAATGTATCCGTTACAGAGATCAGACAAAGTATTAAACCACTGCAGCCCCGGAAGGTTTGGCTGCTCAATGACCAGGCCATTTTTTTGTGATTTGGCACTGTGTCGCTTTAACTAACAATTGCACGGTCGTGCGACACTGCACCCAAACAAAATTGATGTCCTTTTTTTCCCCACAAATAGAGCTTTCTTTTGGTGATATTTGATCATCTCTGCGATTTTTTTTTTTTTGCGCTATAAACAAAAAAACAGTGACAATTTTGAAAAAAACCACAATATTTTGTACTTTTTTGCTATAATAAATATCCCCAATTTTTTTTTTTTTTTTAAAAAGCCAATTTTTTTCTCAGTTTAGGCCGATATGTATTTTTCTACATATTTTTGGTAATAAAATTGCAATAAGCGTATATTGATTGGTTTGCGCAAAAGTTATTGCGTCTACAAAATAGGGGATAGATTTATGGCAAATTTGAAAAGTCTATGTGAGAAATGTAAAGCGCTAATTTTAAAGGCTTATATGCAAGTTATTGTCATAAAAAGTGCTTGGGGACCAGGGTCCTGCCCCAGAGGACATGTATCAATGCAAAAAAAAGTTTTAAAAACGGCCGTTTTTTCGGGAGCAGTGATTTTAATAATGCTTAAAGTGAAACAATAAAAGTGAAATATTCCTTTAAATTTCGTACTTAGGGTGTGTGTATAGTATGCATGTAAAGTCACACTTTTTTCCCGTGCTTAGAACTGTCCCTGCACAAAGATCCCGCCCCCCCCTATGTGAATTAGTAAGGGGTACATTGAACCCCTACCATTTCACAAATAAAGTGTAATTTAAAAAAAAAAAAACACACAGACACCTTGGAAAAGTCCTTTATTTAAAATAAAAAAAAATAAAATAAAAAAAAAAACATTCCAGTGATGAAATCCAGTGTCCCGCGGCAATCCGATGTCCAGCGCTGTCCACACGAAACGTCATTGGCTGAGCCTGAGTGGACCTGATGGGGAACTTCCTCCGCAGTGTATTAAATGAATAGACCCGCCCCATCAGGTCCGCTTAGCCAATGACATAGGTGTAAGGCTAAGCGGACCAGATGCGGAACGTGAGAAGGGGCGGGTCTATTAATTTATTACACTGCGGAGGCAGTTCCCCATCAGATCTGCTCAGCCAATGACGTAGGTGGGGTCTGACATACGAGGGAGCGGACCTGATGGGGAACTTCCTCCACAGTGTAATAAATGAATAGGCCCGCCCCTTCTCACGTTCCGCATCTGGTCCGCTTAGCCTTATACCTACGTCATTGGCTGAGCGGACCTGATGGGGAACATTAGAAGGGGCGGGTCTATTCATTTAATACACTACGGAGGAAGTTCCCCATCAGGTCCGCTCAGGCTCAGCCAATGACGTCTCGTGTGGACAGTGCTGGACATCGGATCGCCGCGGGACACTGGATTTTATCGCTGGAATGTTTTTTTTATTTTTTTATTTTTAATAAAGGACTTTTCCAAGGTGTCTGCGTGTTTTTTTTTACATTTTTTTTACACTTTCTTCGTGAAATGGTAGGGGTACAATGTACCCCTTACCAATTCACATAGGGGGGGCGGGATCTGGGGGTCCCCTTTGTTAAAGGGGTCTTTCAGATTTCGATAAGCCCCCTGCCCGCAGACCCCCACAACCACCGGGCAAGGGTTGTGGGGATGAGGCCCTTGTCCCTATCAACATGGGGACATCCTCCCCATGTAGAGGGCATGTGGCCTGGTACAGTTCAGGAGGGGAGGGGCGCTCTCTCGTCCTCCCCTCTTTTCCTGTGGCCTGCCAGGTTGCGTGCTCGGATAAAGGGTCTGGTATGGATTTGTGGGGGAACTCCACACCATTTTTTTTTTATTTGGGGTGGAGTTCCTTTTAAAATAAATCAATACCAGACCTGAAGGGCCTGGTATGGATATTTGGGGGAACTCCACGCATTTTTTTTTTTAATTTGCGGCAGGGTTCCCCTTAATATCCATACCAGACCTGAAGGGCCTGGTAATTGAATTTGGGGGGACCCCCACGCTTTTTTTTATTTTTTATCAATGACTTTTCTATGTATTGCCGGGAGCCGACAATTTATTATAGCTGCGAGTGAGTTTTAAATGACTTTTTTTCCTTCAGAAATGACACTTTGTGCAGGGACAGTTCTAAGCACGGGAAACAAGCGAGACTTTACATGCATACTATACACACCACTAGGTACGAAATTTAAAGGAATATTTCACTTTTATTGTTTAATTTTAAGCATTATTAAAATCACTGCTCTTGAAAAAACAGCCGTTTTTAAAACTTTTTTTGCATTGATACATGTCCCCTGGGGCAGGACCCGGGTCCCCAAACACTTTTTAGGACAATAACTTGCATATTAGCTCTTATAATAAGAACTTTTGATTTCGAACGTTCGAGCATTGTATTTAATAGGGTTCTAAAGTTCACGCAAACATTCTGGCTGTTCACAGGTTCTGGTGCGAACCAAACAGGGGGGTGTTCGGATCATCCCTAGTCACTGGCAGTGAAGGGGTTAACACCAGGGGGCGATCAAGGGGTTAACTGTGTTCCCTGACCGTGTGTTCTAACTGTGGGGGGAGGGGACTGACTAGAGGAAATGACAGATCATGATCCCTAGCTATTAGGAACTCACGATCTGTTTCTCCTCACAGAACAGGGATGTGTGTGTTCCCTGTTCTGACTCTTGTGCCCGCGATCGTTCATAGCCGGTGGTAATCGCGACCGCCGGTCACGAGCATCGGCACCCCTGCGATACAGCGGGCGCGCGCGCCTGCTATCCCGCTTAAAGGCACCGACGTACAGCTATGACGGTTTGCGGGATCTTGCCGACCTGCCGCAGCATAATGAAGGCGGCTGTCGGCAAGTGGTTAAAGGCCCGCACACACAATCAGAAAATCTGAAGTTACATTTTGTTCGATGAACGATCTGGCGATTTTCTGATCGTTAGTATGCTGCTTTTGACGGCCAATTACGAATTTTCATCAGAAAAAAACTGGATGTGCAGGCTCCAAAATTTTTGTCTGATGTGACCACAACGTCCGATTTTGTTTTCATTAGTACAGTTTTTGGACAAAAAAAAAATCTGAAGAGCAAGACTAGGCATGCTCAGAAATGAAAGAACACATACAAAACAATTCAACACATTACGTCACTTCTGACATTGATTTCTGATGGTGAGTAACCTCTTCACTTTCGATTTGAGAATAGCATTTAACAAAAAACTGACGAAAATGTGTCCAATAATCTGATTGTGTGTACAAGGCTTAACACTGGCAGTGTTGCTTACAATGATCAGCTTTTATTTATTGATGTAAAGAATTTATCCCAAATGAAAAACTGTTTGCTGTAATTGCTTATAAAGTGTGAGCTGGAGTTTGGCTTCAATTTGTTAGTGTATTTAAATCTGCTAGTACATCTAACACTCCCCTCTGCTGCTGCTGACAATGCTGCTGTCCAAATGTGCCCCCTGTGCTCCTTCATCCAAAAAGAAAGCTAGTAGAGAAAACAAATGCAGTCACCATATCTAATGATTGGTAAGCTGCAATAATTAATATTATATATTTACACTAACATCTCCCCGCTCCATCCCTCCGTGAGACGATCGCGGAGATACCCGCGGTGATCGAGTCCTCGGGACCCACGGTCCGACTCACGGGGAAGGTAGCGGGGTCGCAAGCGCACCACCAGCACCGCGCGTGACCCCAGAGGCGTTGCTAGGGGGTGCGGGGGGTGCGGTCCGCCCCCGGGTGACACCCGCTAGAGGGGTGACACCCTCCCTTTTTTTTTTTTTTTTTTTTTTAATTTTTTTTTTTTTTTTTTTTTTTAATTTTTTTTTTTTTTTTTTTTTTTTTACAGCTGACCCATTCATTGATTAATTTCACCCCGCTGGGCTGGAAGCCTGGAACAACACCTCCAGCGCCGCGGCCGCGCCTGGTGTGTGTCCTCCGGCTCCTTATTCTTCCTATTCCTAAATTCCAATCCTCCTCCCTACCCTACAGAGCCAGCGAGCGACTCAGCCTGTCACATCATCACACTGCACTGTGATGATGTGACGACACGTCACTGCAGCACACACACAACTTTCTCCGCCCGGGCGGCACGGCTGCTGTGTGTGACGGTCGCTGCCCACAGTGCCCAGCCCTCCTCCTCTCCACTCTCCAGGAGTACAGACTGTCTGAGACTCCAGCTGGCGGCGGCGCGGCGCACAGAATAAGAACAGGTGGGGGGGGGGGGGTTCTCCACCGTCGGCCCGCCGGAGCACAAGATGAGGTGTGTGTATGGGGGGGGGGTTGCCTTTGTAAGAGAGCTAGTGTGGGACAGTGGGAGGACTCAGTTTCAGTGTCTGGCGCCCTGCCCCTGACGGCCTGTATATGATATGATAAGGAAGGGGGGGGATGCAAGGTGGTCTGCTGCTAGACACAGCTATAGATTTTATATATACCGGTATATATATATATATATATATATATATATATATATATATATATATATACTATGTAATATAGCTGGTCCAGCCGCCCCTCCCCCCACCAGACCAGCTAACTCCTGTGCTACTGTGCCTATTATATGTAATATAATATATCTGTGTCCAGCAGCCCCCCCCCCCCCCCATTATCAGACAGCCAACACTCACAATATAATTTATATTAGCTGACTGAATAAATACAGTTCTTTAACAGTTTAAGCTTTGATTTCTATTATTTTCATATGATTTTGTTATTCAAATTTGCTAGTTGATTGATAGTTATTAACGGCACTACTGTTGCCAATATATGCAGTGTTATTAGGGTGAAAAAAATTATTGGGGGGGGGGGTGACACCATGTTATACTGCACCAGGTGACACCAACCCTAGTGACGCCACTGCGTGACCCCCACGTCGGGCAGTTAACCACTTAACGACCGCCCACTGTAATTATACATCAGCAGAATGGCACCGACAGGCAGAATCACGTATATGTACGTGATCGCTTTTGTATAGTTGGGGGGTCCGATCGGACCCCCCTTCTGTACAGTGAGCAGTGGTTAAGTGTTCGGGAGCGATCCGGCATGAGGGGACGGCCGTTCGATTCCGGCCACCCCCTCTCGATCGCTCCCGGCGAATGAGAGAGCTTCCCCTGCCTGTAATGTAAACACAGGCAGGAGGAAGTGATGTCATCTCTCCTCGTGTCGGTCTTTTTGATCCGGCGCGAGGAGAGAAGACATCACATAGTAAGTGCACCAACAGCCCACTGACACCAGTACACGTAGGCACACAAATCACCCCCCCCAGTCACCCCCAGATCACCCCCCAGATCACCCCCAGTACCCCCAGTCACAGTGCACCGTTTGCAGTGATCATTTTTTTTACTGATCACTGCAATCAGTGTCATTTGTGACTGTAAAAAGTTGCAGGGCAGTTAGGATTAGGCCCCTTTAGGTCCAAGGTAGCCCCCTAACCCCCCCCTAATAAAGGTTTAACCCCTTGATCGCCCCCCAGGTAACCCTTTCACCCCCTAACGCCAGCGTCACTAAGCGATCGTTTTTCCGATCGCTTTTTTCTTGTCGCTGGTGTCCTAGATAGCCAGTTAATTATTTTTAGGTTCGCCGCAGGTTTTTATTAGCGTCAGGTACCCCCATATATTATTTTAACCCCCTGATTGCCCCTAGAGTTAACCCTTTCACCAGTGATCACCGTATAAGCGTCACTGGTGACACTGGTTACCCAGTTAATTATTTAGTTATTTAGGTAACCCGTTAGGTTTTTATATAGCGTCGGGTACCCCCATATTTAACCTAATAAAGGTTTTAACCCCCAGATTGCCCCTAGTTAACCCTTTCACCAGTGATCACCATATAAAGGTTACGGGTGACACTGGTTGGTTAGTTTGCTTTTTATAGCATCAGGGCACCCGCCGTATATAACCCAATAAAGGTTTAACCCCCTGATCGCCCGGTGGGTGATATCAATTAGGTTTTAGCGCCAGAGAGGGTCTGCGTCGCCCCAGGCAGCTTTAGGTTAGTGCCAGTAACGCTAACACCCACGCGCAAAGCATACACCTCCCTTAGTGGTATAGTATCTGATCAGATCTATACTAGCGTCCCCAGCGGTTTAGGGTTCCCAAAAACGCAGTGTTAGCGGGATCAGCCCAGATACCTGCTAGTACCTGCGTTTAGCCCCTCCGCCCAGCCCAGCCCACCCAAGTGCAGTATCGATCGATCACTGTCACTTACCAAACACAACACACATAACTGCAGCGTTCGCAGAGACAGTCCTGATCCCTGCGATCGCTAACAGTTTTTTTGGTAGCGTTTGATACATTTGGTGACAGTCAGGTGCTTTTTTTACCTGTGAATCTTACTAGTGTACCCCTAAATTTAGAGCCCAAAATGGCAAGTCGAAGGTACACTAGTAAAGAGGCCTACGAGATTCTGAGCATGACAGATAGTGAAGAGGAGGTCACGTATCTGTCAGATTCAGGCTCAGAATATCTTCCCGTAGAAGACAGTGACGTCAGCGGCCCCACGTCAGATAGCTCTGACGACGAAGTTGAGGTCCCTGCTAAGGTCAGGTGTACCCGATCCCGATCTTCTGAGGTTGTTGAGGAGCAGGAACCGCAGGGCTCTCGTATCATGGAGCAGAGTAGTACAAGCGCCGCTATTCCTTCTGGTGAATTGGCAAGCACCAGCGGCCTAGTACAGCCTGGGCGTACATCCAGCACTGCAGTATCACGTGGTGACGTGGCGAGTCCCATAAGTGCAGTTCAAGCTGGCGAGGTGGCAAGCACAAGTAGTGTCCCGCTGCCACCAAGAAGACAAAGGCAGGCCCGTCGTGCCCATAGTGCCCTTCCTGCAGAATTCGCCTATCCTGATTGGGTCCCCACCACTTCTGCAGAACCCGTACTTCCCCCATTCACTGCCCAACCCGGTATTCAGGTGGAAACAGCTGATTTTATGCCAATCGATTATTATTCGCTGTTTTTCACGGAAGATCTCTATAGATCTATTGTGGACCAGAGTAATTTGTATGCTGGTCAATTCATCGCCGCTAACCCCCAGTTGCCTAAAATTGCCAAAGATTGGAAACCAATTACGGTTTCCAAATTTAAGACCTTTCTGGGCCTTTCCCTCAACATGGGCACACATAAATTCCCGTCATTGCGTGCTTATTGGTCCACGCACCCAATTGACCACATGCCCGTGTTCTCTGCCTCCATGCCCAGGACACGATACGAGCAGATTTTGCGGTTCATGCACTTCAACGACAATGAACTTTGTCGTCCACGTGGGGACCCTGAGTACGACCGGCTCTATAAAATTCGGCCCCTCATAAACCACTTCAACGAACGTTTTGCAGCCTTGTTTATACCCGATCAAGCTGTCTGCGTTGATGAGTCCCTGATTAAATTTTCTGGCCGCTTGGCTTTCAAGCAGTACCTTCCCAGCAAGCGTGCCAGATACGGGGTCAAGCTCTATAAGTGCTGTGACAGGGCAACAGGCTATGTATGGAGCTTTATGGTTTATGAGGGAAAAGATAGTCAGGTTGAGCCGGTCAACTGCCCGGATTACATAGGGAGCGCTGGCAAGATAGTGTGGAACTTGGTGTCACCCTTATTCGGAAAGGGGTACCACTTGTATGTGGACAATTATTACACGAGCGTGCCACTGTTTAGTCACTTGTTTGATCATCAGATTGGAGCATGTGGCACCGTGCGACCTAATCGCCGGGGCTTTCCCCAGCAGCTTGTAGATGCCCGTCTTAGGCTGGGGGAGAGAGCCTGCGTGAAGTGTAATAACTTGCTCGCTATGAAGTGGAGGGACAATAAGAATGTTTTCCTTCTTACCTCCCTTCATGCAGACACGACAGTCCAAATTCGTACGGCGACTGGTGTTGTGGAGAAACCCCTCTGTGTCCACGAATATAACAAAAATATGGGAGGGGTGGACCTCAACGACCAGTTGATGGCGCCGTATCTAATTGACCGTAAGGCGAGACACTGGTACAAAAAAGTGTCTCTATCCTTATTCCAATTGGCTTTGCTGAATGCTCATGTGCTATACAGAGCTTCAGGCGGGACGTTATCTCTTCTAAAATTCCAGAATGAGATAGTCACAGAACTCCTGTATCCAGGCGGTTCTGCACCTCACCATCCCCTACCAAATGCAGTAAGCCGGCTGCATGAGAGGCATTATCCGTATGCCCTCCCGAGTACCCCTACCCAACGAACCCCCCAAAAAAGATGTCGTGTCTGTAGCAAGCGCGGATTTAGGCGTGACACCCGTGTTTTTTGTCCACTCTGTCCTGACAAACCTGGTCTTTGCCTTGGTGAATGTTTTGATCGCTACCACTCAAAAGTGAAGTTTTAGCGTAGGGTACAGCATTTCACAGACTAGGACACACTTACACAGGGTCTCCCAAGATGCCATCACATTTTGAGAGACCCGAACCATTACAGTTGTTAAAGTTACAAAAAAAAGTGTAAAAAAGAAGAAAAAAAAACGTAAAAAACAAAACACAAAAAAAATATAAAATAAAAAAACCAAAAATAGTTGTCGTTTTATTGTTCTCTCTCTCTCTCTATTTTCTCTTTATTGTTCTGCTCTTTTTTACTGTATTCTATTCTGCAATGTTTTATCATGCTTGCTTTTCAGGTATGTAATTTTTTGTTTTCAGGTACGCCATTCAGTTGCAGCGCGGATCTATTTATCTTGACAGCAACAGCGTTTGCTCCCACGATACATAAAGCCGTGACTCCAACGCTGTAGGAGGTGATTTCACCACCACAGTTTAAAAAAAGAGCATATATGCCGAAGCATGGGGGCAGCAGGGGCGGAGGAGCGATTTTGCTCCTAATGCCGCGTATATACGGTCGAAATTCCGACGGAGGCTTGCCCGTGGAAAAGTCCGACCGTGTGTACGCGGCATAACTTTTTTGCGGGAGGATGCCCCCATGCTTCGGCATATATATATTTTAGGCACAGGTTGCGTTAAAAAAAATGTTTTATTTTTTACTAAGTTTTGTTTTGGTATTTGCTTTGCAGGTATGGTATGGTCTTACTGTTGTACTGTAATGTTACTTTGTTTTAATGTTAACCATCATTTGCTTAGCAGGTACGCCATTCAGTTGCATCGCGAATTTATTTATCTTGACAGCAACAGCGTTTGCTCCCACGATACATAAAGCCGTGACTCCAATGCTGTAGGAGGTGATTTCACCACCACAGTTAAAAAAAGAGCATATATGCCGAAGCATGGGGGCAGCAGGGGCGGAGGAGCGATTTTGCTCCTAATGCCACGTATATACGGTCGAAATTCCGACGGAGGCTTGCCCGTGGAAAAGTCCGACTGTGTGTATGCGGCATAACCTTTTATGCCGCGTACATACGGTCGAAATTTCGACAAAGGCTTGCCCGTGGAAAAGACCGACCGTGTGTATGCGGCATAACTTTTTTGCGGGAGGATGCCCCCATGCTTCGGCATATATATATTTTAGGCACAGGTTGCGTTAAAAAAATGTTTTATTTTTTACTAGGTTTTGTTTTGGTATTTGCTTTGCAGGTATGGTATGGTAAGGTCTTACTGTTGTACTGTAATGTTACTTTGTTTTAATGTTAACCATCATTTGCTTAGCAGGTACGCCATTCAGTTGCATCGCGGATTTATTTATCTTGACAGCAACAGCGTTTGCTCCCACGATACATAAAGCCGTGACTCCAACGCTGTAGGACGTGATTTCACCACCACAGTTAAAAAAAGAGCATATATGCCGAAGCATGGGGGCAGCAGGGGCGGAGGAGCGATTTTGCTCCTAATGCCGCGTATATACGGTCGAAATTCCGACGGAGGCTTGCCCGTGGAAAAGTTCGACCGTGTGTACGCGGGATAACCTTTTATGCCGCGTACATACGGTCGAAATTCCGACGAAGGCTTGCCCGTGGAAAAGTCCGACCGTGTGTACGCGGCATAACTTTTTTGCGGGAGGATGCCCCCATGCTTCGGCATATATGCCAATCATTAGAAGTGGGTGGATGAAGGGAGGTATTCTAATGGTGGGCATACCCACCGATCAATCTCTTTTTTTCGTTCAGCCAACAGGCTGCATGAAAAAAAAAGATTACAATACATGTCCAACAAGGACCAGCAACGTACTGGTATGTTGCTGGACTTTGAATGGTTATACCAGATTGATGCCTGCGGGTATCATTCTTTTCAGCCAGCGGCCGGCTTTCATGTAAAAGCAATCCTAGTGGCTAATTAGCCTCTGGACTGCTTTTACAAGCAGTGGGAGGGAATGCCCCCCCCCCGGATATAAACAGCACCATTGGGAAATTGGGAAAGCATTTTATCACACCGATCTTGGTGTGGTCAGATGCTTTGAGGGCAGAGGAAAGATCTAGGGTCTAACCCCCCATTTTTTTTCAAAAAAAGAGTACCTGTCACTACTTATTGCTATCATAGGGGATATTTACATTCCCTGAGATAACAATAAAAATGATAAAAAAAAAAAATATGGAAGGAACAATTTAAAAATAAAATAAAAAAGCAAAATAAATAATAAAAAAAAAAAAAAAAAAGCACCGCTGTCCCCCCCTGCTCTTGCGCAAAGGCGAACGCAAGCGTCGGTCTAGCGTCATATGTAAATAGCAATTGCATCATGCATGTGAGGTATCACCGCGAAGGTCAGATTGAGGGCAGTAATTTTAGCAGTAGACCTCCTCTGTAAATCTAACGTGGTAACCTGTAAAGGCTTTTAAATGCTTTTAAAAATGAATGTAGTTTCTCGCCGCTGCGCGTTTGTGCGCAATTTTAAAGCATGTCGTGTTTGGTATCCATGTACTCGGCCTAAGATCATCTTTTTTGTTTCATCAAACATTTGGGCAATATAGTGTTTTTTAGTGCATTAAAAATAAAAAAAGTGTGTTTTTCCCCCAAAAAATGCGTTTGAAAAATCGCTGCGCAAATACTGTGTGGAAAAAAAAATGCAACACCCACTATTTTAATCTGTAGGGCCTTTGCTTTAAAAATATATATAATGTTTGGGGGTTCAACATAATTTTCTTTCAAAAAAAATTTTTTTCATGTAAACAAAAAGTGTCAGAAAGGGCTTTGTCTTCAAGTGGTTAGAAGAGTGGATGATGTGTGACATAAGCTTCCTAATGTTGTGCATAAAATGCCAGGACAGTTCAAAACCCCCCCAAATGACCCCATTTTGGAAAGTAGACACCTCAAGCTATTTGCTGAGAGGCATGTTGAGCCCATTGAATATTTTTTTTTTGTCCCAAGTGATTGAATAATGACAAAAAGAAAAAAAAATTACAAAAAGTTGTCACTAAATTATATATTGCTCAAACATGCCATGGTTATATATGGAATTGCACCCCAAAATACATTCTGTTGCTTCTCCTGAGTATGGGGATACCACATGTGTGAGACATTTTGGGAGCCTAGCCCCGTACAGGACCCCGAAAACCAAGCACCGCCTTCAGGATTTCTATGGGTGTAAATTTTTGATTTCACTCCTCACTGCCTATCACAGTTTCGGAGGCCATGGAATGCCCAGATGGCACAAAAACCCCCCAAATGACCCCATTTTGGAAAGTAGACACCCCAAGCTATTTGCTGAGAGGTATTTTGAGTATTTTGCAGATCTCGCTTTTTGTCACAAAGTTTTAAAAATTGAAAAAAGAAAAAAAAATGTCTTTCTTCATTTTCAAAAACAAATGAGAGCTGTAAAATACTCACCATGCCTCTCGGCAAATAGCTTGTGGTGTCTACTTTCCAAAATGGGGTCATTTGTGGGGGTTTTGTGCTATTTTGGCATTTTATGGCCTTCAAAACTGTGATAGGTAGTGAGGAGTGAAATCAAAAATTTGTGCCCTTAGAAATCCTGAAGGCGGTGCTTGGTTTTCGGGGGCCCGTACGCGGCTAGGCTCTCAAAAAGTCCCACACATGTGGTATCCACGTACTCAGGAGAAGCAACCAAATGTATTTTGGGGTGCAATTCCGCATATAACCATGGCATGTTTGAGCAATATATAATTTAGTGACAACTTTTTGTACATTTTTTTTTCTTTTTGTCATTATTCAATCACTTGGGACAAAAAAAAAATATTCAATGAGCTCAACATGCCTCTCAGCAATTTCCTTGGGGTGTCTACTTTCCAAAATGGGGTCATTTTGGGGGGTTTTGTGCTATCTTGGCATTTTATGGCCTTCAAAACTGTGATAGGTAGTGAGGAGTGAAATCAAAAATTTATGCCCTTAGAAACCTTGAAGGCTGTGCTTGGTTTTTGGGGTCCCGTACGCGGCTAGGCTCCCAAAAAGTCCCACACATGTGGTATCCTCGTACTCAGGAGAAGCAGCAGAATGTATTTTAGGGTGTAATTTCACATATGCCCATGGCATGTGTGAGCAATATATCATTTAGTGACAACTTTGTGCAAAAAAAAACAAAGTTTGTCATATTCCCGCAACTTGTGGCAAAATATAAAATATTCCATGGACTGAACATGCCTCTCAGTAAATAGCTTGGGGTGTCTACTTTCCAAAATGGGGTCATTTGGGGGGATTTTGTGCTATTTTGGCATTTTATAGCCTTCGAAACTGTGATAGGTAGTGAGGAGTGAAATCAAAAATTTACGCCCTTAGAAAGCCTGAAGGCGGTGCTTGGTTTTTGGGGCCCCGTACCCGGCTAGGCTCCCAAAAAGTCCCACACATGTGGTATCCCCGTACTCAGGAGAAGCAGCAGAATGTATTTTGGGGTGCAATTCCACATATAACCATGGCATGTGTGAGCAATATATCATTTAGTGACAACTTTTTGTACATTTTTTCTTTTTTTTTTCTTTTTGTCATTATTCAATCATTTGGGACAAAAAAAAAATATTCAATGGGCTCAACATGCCTCTCAGCAAATAGCTTGGGGTGTCTACTTTCCAAAATGGGGTCATTTGGGGGGGTTTTGTGCCATCTTGGCATTTTATGGCCTTCAAAACTGTGATAGGTAGTGATAGGTAGTGAGGAGTGAAATCAAAAATGTATGCCCTTAGAAACCTTGAAGGCGGTGCTTGGTTTTTGGGGTCCCGTACGCGGCTAGGCTCCCAAAAAGTCCCACACATGTGGTATCCCCATACTCAGGAGAAGCAGCAGAATGTATTTTGGGGTGTAATTTCACATATGCCCATGGCATGTGTGAGCAATATATCATTTAGTGACAACTTTGTGCAAAAAAAAATAAAGTTTGTCATATTCCCGCAACTTGTGGCAAAATATAAAATATTCCATGGACTAATCATGCCTCTCAGTAAATAGCTTGGGGTGTCTACTTTCCAAAATGGGGTCATTTGGGGGGGTCTTGTGCTATTTTGGCATTTTATGGCCTTCGAAACTGTGATAGGTAGTGAGGAGTGAAATCAAAAATTTGCGCCCTTAGAAATCCTGAAGGCGGTGCTTGGTTTCCGGGGTCCCGTACGTGGCTAGGCTCCTACAAAGTCCCACACATGTGGTATCCCCATACTCAGGAGAAGCAGCAGAATGTATTTTGGGGTGCAATTCCACATATAACCATGGCATGTGTGAGCAATATATCATTTAGTGACAACTTTTTGTAATTTTATTTTTTTCATTATTCAATCACTTGGGACAAAAAAAAAATATTCAATGGGCTCAACATGCCTCTCAGCAATTTTCCTGGGGTGTCTACTTTCCAAAATGGGGTCATTTGGGGGGGGGTTTGTACTGCCCTGCCATTTTAGCACCTCAAGAAATGAGATAGGCAGTCATAAATTAAAAGCTGTGTAAATTCCAGAAAATGTACCCTAGTTTGTAGACGCTATAACTTTTGCGCAAACCAATAAATATACGCTTATTGACATTTTTTTTACTAAAGACATGTGGCTGAATACATTTTGGCCTGAATGTATGACTACAATTGAGTTTATTCGATTTTTCTTATAACAAAATGTAGAAAATATCATATTCAAAATTTTCGGTCTTTTTCCATTTATATCGCAAAAAATAAAAATTGCAGAGGCAATCAAATACCATTAAAAGAAAGCTCTATTTGTGGGAAGAAAAGGACGCAAATTTTGTTTCAGTACAACATTGCATGTCCGCACAATTTACAGTTAAAGCAGCGCAGTGCAAAATTCTGAATTCACCTCTGGTCCTTTAGCTACCAAATGGTCCGGGGCTTAAGTGGTTAAAGGGGACATACAGGTACGTTGATGTGCCTGTCCATGCCATTCTGCCGATGTATATCTACTGGAGGCGATCGTTAAGTGGTTAATAAGGTTTACAACCACTTTAAAGGCCATTCTTTAAATACCCAGTGGGTAAAGAATTCAGATCTGCAATATAAATATGCAATTACCTGTAAGTTTTACTCCTTTTAGAAGAGGCTTTATTGTATACTAAACCTAAGAAAGTAGGATTGATGACTGCATTATTCTGTTCTGTATCTTCTGAACGCACTAAATTTCTTTACTCCTCCATAGTTGTTGTTTTTCAATTTGCTCATTCTTCCTAACATCAGCACCTAGACACCTTGGAAAAAACATCTTCATCTTGCTTCCTGCCTCCCAGTAGATTACCTCCGTAAAAGGATCGACAGTGCTTTTATTATAATGTGAAATGCACTAAGCTCCCTCTACATTGAAGAAGCACTACCATAGAAATCTGCAGTACTTTTGAAGATTAAAGTAACAAAAAGCCCTGCACTGAAGAAGAAAGGGATTTGTGCTGTCATTTTAAATCAGAATTTTACAGGCGAATGAACTATGTTTATCCCATTAGGATAAGATCCCTGCAGTGTCCTATAGGTTATTTCAACATTGCTCTAACATTATAACACTGCTTCTGTTTAAGTAGCCCCACAGACTGTTTCCTACACACAACACTAAAAACTATGCAACATTTTGTCAGGTTCTTAAAACTCAAAGGAAATGGACCAGGAATGATGGATGAAGGTGTGAAATATATTTGTCACTCCATTGGGAAAGGAATTAATCAAGTGTCAAAACTGCTAAAGACTGCAGGGAAGCCTTGAGAGGGGAACAAGCCAATATGCTGAAAACATCTCGGACATTTCCTGATTGTGGTATGGGACTGGAGTGTTGAAGGCAAGGACACCGCTCTGCTCTATCCATGAAGGAGTACATACAGATACAAGACACACAAGCTGATTATTGTTAAAATGCACCTCATATAATGTGGTTTGGATACACTAGTATGCATAAGTTTTAGTGATATAACTGTACAAGATTATTAAAAGCGTTGGTTTGCTGCTGTGCAGCGTTGGATAACACCAATTGTTTTAGGATTTCCTCCATGTTTAGTCATTCTAGGTACTGGCCTTTTAAGTAGTAACTTACTACAGCTGCCCGCATTCTCCACCATATGTAACCTGGGAGACGGGTAGCAGGTACAAAAACTTCCTGGGATAAGCAGGCTTTCAGGCACAGATACCAGAAAAAGTGACGTAGTGACAAACAGTGAAGTGTTTAATGGTGATATTTACAAGTCTATAGAGCTGCTGTACAGAATAAAAAAAAACCAAAAAAAACCAAACAGAACAAAATAGCCAAACAAAATCCTAGCCATGTCTTGGCTCTAACTTTACACTATGCAAGCCCTAACTACCGCTTGTCAGTTTCCACATAAACTGCTTAACAGCTTTTTGCTCTGACAGACCAGCGTTGTCTGTGTTTCCCAGGCAGAGAGCAAAGGCTGTCTGCTCAGGTGAGCTTAAATTAGCCTGGGGAAGAGGACCAAGACCCGAACAGGATACTGGATCAGAGATCGCTGAACGTATATGAGAGGAGCCTGGGAGATGTATAAACCCCGAACAGGACTTTTCCCAAGTCTCTCTGGGACGCTCTGCTACAGTAGTTTTGAGTAGAAGCAAGTGATAGTCTGCTAAAAAAAAAGGAAAAAAAAAACCTCAAGCATTATGGAGGCAGCATGATCGCCTCCTAAACACCTGGAAGCTGCTGCTTAGCTGGCCTCTGAAAAGCCATCCATCACAGACTGTCCCAGTGTGAAACTGCTAGTCTACCAGTACAGGAATCCAAGTGAAGGAACCTCACAAATTTTATACACGAGGATAGTGTCTGGTATATTAATTTAATGCTTAACTACAAGCAGATTATTTTTACAGACACATTATTGTAGTTCTGTACCCATCAATAGATCCTTAAATTTATTTTTATGTTTTTAAATTCAAGCAGTTTAAGTACCTTAAAGTAATATTAAACCTTCAATTATTATAAGCATTTTTTATGTACAGAACTGTACTAGACCGCAGTAAAACACATCAAAAACGCACCGAAACGTACCAAAAACGCACAGGAACGCACTGGAACGCACCTAAATGCACCAAAGACACACTGCTACACACTTGTCCTTATTAGGGCCAGTTCACACCAGACGCAGTTCAGTTCAGTTCCGTGTGCTTTTTTTCTGCACAAAATGCGTGCACAGTATTTTCCATGTATTCCAATGGCTCTAGTTGGCTCTAGTTTACAGAGTGAACGAAACTGCGTCTGGTGTGAACTGGCCCTTAAGATTAAGTGAAAAGAGGGGGAAAAAAGCACTGAACTGCATCAAAAACGCACTAAAAACGCATCAAAAATGCACTGGAACGCGTCAAAAACGTGCATGCAGAAAAGCACCTGGAACGCATCCAAACTGCGTTTCTATGGTGTGAACTGGCCCTTGCATGTGCGTTTTTGATGCGTTCCAGTGCATTTTTGGTACGTTTTTGATGCAGTCCAGTGCTTTTTTTTCACCCCTCTTTTTTATTAACCATAGATAGGGACAAGTGTGTTCCAGTGCGTTTTTGGTGCATTTAGGTGTGTTCCGGTGCGTTCCTGTGCATTTTTGATGTGTTTTGCAGCGTTCCAGTACAGTCCAGTGCAGGTAAAATGCAGCATGTTCTACTTTTTTTGTGGAACTGGAACGCACTGGAACAAACATTGCCATTTAGAACCATATAACCAACTTTCCATGCATTTTTGATGCCTACAAAATGCAATGGACTGCATGTGGTGTGAAATGGCCCTTAAGCAATTTGGCATATTTAAAGGCACTTCTCCTTGTTTTGTTTTTGGTGTTGTCCAAATTGGTGACATTGATATATGTCCCTTAGGGTGGGACCTGGGCCCCCATTTTAAGGCCAATAACTAGAAGATTAGCCAGCCAAGTGGGGACTAGCAAAATTAACAAGTCAGTTCCCATAGACTGCAATGGTATTTGTTGTATAACTTTTGCCCATGTTAGGCTCTTTGTTTGCCCCCCGGACCGGGGGGTGTTTGTCCCATCTCTAATTTTGTAGCATGCTGGATGATGTGCTTCATTTTGGAGAGGGGGGGGGCTTATTTTCTGCTAGCTGCATTTGTGTTGGTCTGAGCATGCTGAGGGACTTAGGTTTTTTTTTGGTGCTTTTTGTGTGTGAACAGCACCTGGATATTTCTGGGCATGCTCAGAGAGAGTGTGTTTTTTGGGTTAGTAATTGAAGGACATCCTTAACAGGTGTACCCACTTTGAAGTTCAGTCTCTACATTGGGTGAACTTGCATTTTGGGTGTTTCATGGACTGTGCATGTGTTTTCAATTGCCTCATTAGCACACAAACCTATGTTATATAAAGCTTGCAGATAGCATTCTCTCCCTTGCCCTGAAAAGAGGCAAGATTGTGTGTGTGGCGCCGGCCGTCAAAATTTAAATTTTGGTGTCCTTATCGAGTTTGTAACACATGCATTTTATTTGTTATGTCTTTGCAAACAGATGTTTGTTTTACTTTTGTTGATTGTTTTTTTTGTGTGGGGGATATGTTCCCCTGAGATATTTTTGATGTTGTTAATGTGTGTCGTTTGTTCACTTTGATTTAATTGTCTGTGCTGCATTATTTTGCTAAATCTTTCTCAAGATGTGACTAATGTTTCAATTTTACCTTCATGTCTTTTTTTTACTCTTTCGTCCATGGACCGACACAGCTTCTCTATTGACAAAGTGGGTATTATCCGTTAATTAGGAGTGACTAGGCAGAAAAACTTGTAAAAAGTGTTGCATCACACCTTCTACAGTACCGCCCAGGGGGCGGACCCTCTGGGTATACCCTCTCAGTCTGCACATCGCAGATCAGTTTTTTTCTGTCTAGCAAGGAGTAGGACATGGCTCCCTTCGGGCCCATTGGTCCGGGGAAAAAAGATATATATATATATATTTATTTTATTTTTTTGCTACATTTGTTGTTTCCTGCGATCTTCGATCAACTGCCGACTGGGTGACAGGCTGGATCCTCGATCCTTGTAGTCTCCCCAGTTTCGGCCATCGAGCGTGTGCCGACCCTAGCTACGCGCTGGGTTTTCCACGACATGCCCGTCGCTCCACGGGTGGCCGGTGAGCCTACGCTCCAGGGCCTGCATCGGACCGCTCAGCTTCGGCTGACCTTACGGCCGAGTCGCAGCAGCCTGGCCGGTGAGCTTACGCTCCAAGGCTTGCATCGGACCGCTCAGCTTCGGCTGACCTTACGGCCGAGTCGCAGCAGCCTGTCCGGTGAGCGTCATGCTCCAGGGCATACATATGATCGTCCCTTCTGGGTGCAATCACAGCATGCCTGGCCAACAGTCACCTTCCGTGCGCGGACGATGATCTGTTTGGAATGTCTTCCAGCAGAATACATGCAGGATAGGTAAGTAAAACTCCCCTGCCTCGGCTGGGTGATTTAGCTGGACATTCCTGGAGAGATCAAGTAAGTGGTTGTGGCCCCTTTCTTCCCTCTCTCCCTGCCTTTCCGTCCTCCCTGGGCTTCTAGCTAAAGGTTGCTGGGTGCTGGGGGTCACCTAGGGGGTCCCACTGGAGCGGGGCTGGCTGTAACTAACATTTAAAAGAAATGTCATTTTTGCTTACCTGTGTTTCTGTGTCTCCATGCTGTCGGCGGCCATTTTGAGGTGGTCCATGCCAAGTTTGGCCTCTTGTAACTGCCTGGCGGCCATCTTCCTGTAGTTCGGCCACACCCACTGGCCCCTATCAGGTGATCGGCGGCCATGTTGGTCCACCCTGTATGCAGATATTGCCGTTCGGCGGCCATCTTTTTGGGGGCTATGGCTGCCTGACCTCTATCTTCTGTCGGCGGCCATTTTCTTAGAGCCCACATTATCTTCCATACAGACGTTTTTGGCAACCATTTTGCGAGAGCCTCCGGCCTCTAGGGTGCATTACACTGGCGTGAAAATTCACACAGGAAGTGCTGATAAAAGAAGCAGACTGACACAGCAGCAAGGGGACAGCATCACAGGCGCAGCATAGCAGTACCTATCCAGGGTGGTGAGTCCTCTGGGTAACCCAGCATCTCTGCAGCGCAGGAGGGTGGCCTATTGATATCTTGCCTGGAGCCCTGTGAGTGTCAGCGTGTGGTCAGCATGGCATCTGAGCCAGATGTCTTCTCCCCTGAAACACCAGATTTAGCAGCTGGTGCCCCTGAGGTGTCTATGAACGCTATGACTGCAATCCTAGAGGCGTTTGCTGCCAGGGTGGAAGCAGCACACGGGAATACAGGGGGTAGTAAACGCCCCGTCCCCTGCAAGCTTCTGGGGATATTTCTGATGCAGAACCAGGTCCAGCTACGGCTCATGGCCCAGATTCTGATGCATCAGAGACTGCAGACCGTGACCGATCGGACAGTGAGGAGGACTCCAAGTCCAGGTCAGTACGCGAGACGGCTTTGGTATCTGACCTTATTACTGCAGTGCGGGATACGCTAAAGTTGGAAAATACTGCAGAAGCAGCAGAGACTCCGGTCCACTTGGGTTTCATAGACCTGCCCGCACTGCTAAGGTGTTCCCTTGTGTGTCTTTTGATAAACTCTTATACAAGGAATGGGAGAACCCACTGAGGGTCTTTACAGCCCCAAAGAGGTTTGCGGTACGGTACCCCTTTTTGAGGAGAGTTTTCTGAAGAAATGGACCTCTCCCCCCTATAGTGGACCCTCCGGTGTCCAGACTTAATAGAGCCACCACAATTCCTGTAGAAGGGGCTCCTGTTTTCTAGGACCCTGTGGATAAGAAGGCTGAAGCACTCGCTTGCTACCTATACTCAGTGGTAGGCTCGGCAGTACGCCCGGCATTGGCGGGGGCCCTAGTGTCTCACACACTTACTAAATGGGCAAGATTGCTACTCCAGGGGTTAAGGAGCGAGATGCTCCTCCTGATGAGATAACATTGGCCGACCTGTTGGTCCAGGGCCTTAGGTTTGTCTGCGAGTCAGACATGAATACTATTCCCCTGCTGTCTAAAACTTCGGTTTATGCAGTAGCAATACGCCGCCTGATCTGGCTAAAAGGCTGGTCTGCGGACCAGACTTCCAAGAAAGCCCTGTTGGATCTGCCTTTTAAGGGCGACAGACTTTTTGGGGCTTCTCTGGATGACATCATCAAGGATGCCACAGGAAGTAAAAGCACTTTGCTTCCCCAAATTAGCAAGGGTAAGGGGCCACGCCAAGGGCAAGGGCCCTCCTTTACTGCACACAAGTGTTTTTTTCGTCCCCCTAGGGCGACAGGGAAAAGACCCCAGGCCGATAAAGCGCCTGCCCAAGGACAAAAGCGTCCTTGGTCCCGCAGACCCAACAAGCCTGCGGACAAATCTGCGTCCACATGAAGGTCCGCCCCCACCCAGCTCTCGGGTGGGGGGACGTCTTCACGAATTCGCGACTCAGTGGACTGCTCTAGTCTCCGACAGGTGGGTTTGCGAAGTAATCTCCTCAGGCTACAAGATAGAATTTCTCTCTTGTCCACCAGACAGATTCATCACCTCCAATCTCCAGCTACTACCGACCCGTCGGGAGGCCCTGTATGGGGCGGTCCAGGGTCTACTGGAACACGGGGTAGTTATTCCAGTTCCAGAACAGGAACGGGGTCAGGGTTTTTACTCAAATCTGTTCATTGTGCCAAAGAAGGAGGGGGTTCGTCCAATCTTGGATCTCAGAGCCCTCAATTGCTTTGTGAAGGTACAAAGATTTCGGATGGAGTCGGTTCGATCCGTAGTCACGGCTCTCCATCCGGGGGACTTTCTGGCCTCCTTGGACATCAAGGACGCATACCTGCATGTCCCCATATACTCCAGACACCAGAGGTTTCTGCGATTTGCTATCGGGAAGAACCACTACCAGTTTGTGGCCCTCCCGTTTGGCCTTGCCTCAGCACCCAGGACGTTCACCAAGGTGCTCGCTCCGATTCTGGCACTTCTAAGACAGCGGGGTATCGCTATCACAGGTTACTTGGACGACCTTCTGCTGAAGACCCCTTCAAGCTCAGAATTAGAGGTAAGCGTGTCCATTACCTGTCAGACTCTTCGAGACTGTGGTTGGATACTAAACACGCAAAAGTCAGTATTGGTGCCCACTCAACGCCTAGTGTACCTGGGGTTGATTCTGGATTCCTCAGAGGCAAAGGTATTCCTCCCTGTGGAGAAGTTGCAGACCCTCCGGGCTGCAGTACGGCAGCTGACTTCCAGGAATTGGTCGTCACTCCGTTTTTGCATGCGAGTGTTGGGCCTCATGGTAGCCTCCTTCGAGGCGGTCCCATATGCTCAATACCACACTCGAGTGTTACAGAAGGAAGTTCTGTCCAGATGGAACAGATGCCCTTCATCTCTGGATTATCAAATCCGAGTGAGCCACCTAGTCAGGAGATCCCTGGTATGGTGGCTGACAGCACCGGCTCTAATGGCCGGGAAGTCATTTCTTCCGGTTTACTGGATAGTGATCACGACGGACGCCAGCCTTACAGGTTGGGGGGGAGTCTGGGGTGTCCAGTCGGCGCAAGGTCGCTGGACCCCAGAGGAAGCCCTCCTGACGATCAATGTCCTGGAGATCCGGGCGATCAAGCTGTGCCTCTTCAAATGGTCTCAGAGACTGCAAGGGCGTCCAGTCAGGATCCAGTCAGACAACGCCACAGCAGTGGCATATGTCAATCATCAAGGAGGAACAAGAAGCTCAGCTGCAGCATCGGAGATCGCTCGCATCCTGAAGTGGGCAGAGAGGAGCGTACCGGCACTGTCGGCCGTGTACATTCCGGGTGTGGAAAACTGGCAGGCGGACTACCTGAGCCGCCAGATGCTGGACCAGGGAGAATGGTCCTTACACCCGGAGGTGTTCCAACTCCTCTGCCAAAGATGGGGCACACCAGACGTAGATCTTCTGGCTTCCCGACTCAATCGGAAGGTATTGAGGTTTGTGGCCCGGTCAAGAGACCCATGGGCAGACGCAACGGACGTGTTGGTAGCATTGTGGGGTCAGTATCGGCTAATCTATGCCTTCCCTCCCTTAAGGCTTCTTCCTCTTCTGCTCCGCAGAGTGGAGGCAGAGGGAATTCCAATGATCCTAATCGCTCCAGATTGGCCTCAGCGTCCTTGGTACGCCGATCTAGTACGTCTGGTAGCAGACGTCCCCTGGCGCCTACCACTACGGAAGGACCTGCTATCGCAAGGTCCCATATTCCATCCTGCTTTACAGTCATTGGCTTTAACGGCATGGCTGTTGAGAACCAGGTACTGAGAGATCGGGGCCTGTCAGACTCAGTAATCTCTACTATGAGAAGTGCTCGGAAACCGTCCTCTAGGAAGGTCTATCACCGCACTTGGAGGGCCTACATCTCCATATGTGAGGAAATGAAATGGCATCCGCGTACCTATTTGGTTTCCAGAATCCTGCTGTTTTTACAGCATGGGGTAGACCAAAGGCTTGCCCTAAGTACGATTAAGGGACAGATATCTGCCCTGGCTGTCTTTTTTCAGCGACCCCTGGCGACTCACTCTCTCGTGAGTACATTTGGGCAGGGGGTTCGACATGTGGCCCCTCCGGTCCGCCCCCCATTACCTCCGTGGGACTTGAACCTGGTCCTCTCGGTGCTTCAGACGGCACAGTTTGAGAATATTAGAGATATTCCCCTGTTGACACTTTCTCAGAAAGTGGTCTTTTTGGTGGCTGTTACGTCAGTTAGACGAGTCTCTGAGCTGGCAGCCTTGCCCTGCAAGGCTCCCTATTTTGATTTTCCACAAGGAGAAGGTGGTGCTGCGGCCGCAGCCTTCCTTTCTTCCGAAAGTCGTTTCGGCTTTTCATCTCAACGAAGACATTGTACTTCCATCCTTGTGTCCTCAGCCGTCGAATCCTAAGGAGTCGGCGTTGCATTCCTTGGACGTTGTCCGAGCTTTGAGAGTATACATATCTGCTACTTCCCTGTTCCGGAAGTCAGACTCACTGTTTGTTTCGGTGGCTGGTCCCAAGAAGGGCCAAGCAGTCTCATCGGCCACCATCTCTAGGTGGATCCGACAGATAGTAATCCAGGCTTACGCCTTAAAGGGTCAGGCGCCCCCCTTTCCTGTCACGGCGCATTCGACCAGGGCAATAGGTGCCTCTGGGGCTTTCCGACACCAAGCGTCTGTTTCCCAACTATGTAAAGCGGCGACTTGGTCGTCCGCTCACACTTTCACAAAATTCTACAAAATTGATGTAGGTGCATCTTCGGATGCCTCTTTCGGCCGCAAGGTTTTGCAGGCGGCTGTTTAGAGTTGCAGCTCCTCCGTTGGAGGAGTGCTGTTTTGTGTTTTGGGGTGAAGTTTGTTTTTATGCTGTTACCACCCCTCGTTTTTTTCTCTGACACTGCTTTGGGACGTCCCACTTTGTCAATAGAGAAGCTGTGTCGGTCCATGGACGAAAGAGTAAATAGGATTTTTTACTCACCGTAAAATCCTTTTCTCTGAGTCCATGGACCGACACAGCACCCACCCCTCCTTTTAAGTTTGTACTGCTTTTTGACGAACTGATCTGCGATGTGCAGACTGAGAGGGTATACCCAGAGGGTCCGCCCCCTGGGCGGTACTGTAGAAGGTGTGATGCAACACTTTTTACAAGTTTTTCTGCCTAGTCACTCCTAATTAACGGATAATACCCACTTTGTCAATAGAGAAGCTGTGTCGGTCCATGGACTCAGAGAAAAGGATTTTACGGTGAGTAAAAAATCCTATTTTTTGCTTCCCTTTGTTTTTTCCAAGTCCTGTTTTGTTGACCAATAAAATTTAATGCAAATTTTGATATTTGTTTTTTGTTTTCTATGCAACAAATGTGACAGCTGCAGCTTAACTATGCTTATTGGCATGTCAAAACAAAACAGGTGTGATTTGTCTAACCTGGTGCTTTCATGGTAGCATATTCATGTATTGTGTGCTGCCATGGATAGTCACCAGGAAATGAAAAATACAGAGCGGTAAGTATTCAATTTTCCTTTTTACTGCAGTAGTTCTCAGCCTCAGTCCTCAAGTATAGAGAATTGCTGTTCAAAATACCAAACCATTGACTGTGATTTAAAGCACATGTGCATGATGAAGGAAAACCTGCAAACATGGCCTGTTGGGGGTACTTGAGAAGCACTGATTTAGAGCACTGCACTTAAAAATAGCTCAAGGCAATACTATTCTAATTGTGGGCATTTTGAGGGAAACCAAGTAAGTGTTAGAACCCCTGCTTGTTTTTTTTTAGGTTGGGCTTTGTGTCCCTTTTAGTAAAATTGGCTTCACTTCCTGTAACACAGCTAAACAGGAAGTGAAGGTAAAACCCTACCAATGTCTTTTCTTGGGGACACACAGATCAATCTAACTAGTGTCCCCATTAAGCAAATTGCACTCTAGCACTTTGTTGTGAACACCCCAAATCATTAGGTAGTTTGGGGTTTAGTAAAGGCAAATCCACTCTGCAGTACAAGTGTAGTTGCTGAAAATCTGAGGGGAAGCACTGGTGATTTTAACATCCAATCATGTAGAAGCAAAGATGGTGTTTTTTTATTTTCCTTTCATGTCCCCCTCGGGTATCCAGAAAGTGCACTTGTAGTGCAAAGTGGATTTGCCTTTAGTAAATAAACCCCAAAGTCCAAAATACCTAATAATTTGGGGTGTACACAGCAAAATGCTGGAGTGCAATGTACATAATGGGGAAAGTATTTAGATTGACCTGTGTGTCCCCAAAGAAATACATTGGTAGGGATTTACCCTCACTTCCTGTGTGGCTATGTGACAGGAAGTGAATTATTTGGAAGGATAAAGTGGCCAAATTTGGGAGTTGTCTTCACCCTATCAGGGGTGCAGACATCCCCAAAAACTGTCTAGACTTCTAATCCCTCTGCACTCTATCCCCAAGCAAAAATAAGAAAGGCTTTTATTTAGTTTAACTTTGCAAAGACACATTCCTAAGTTGAATTTTGATGCATGTCAATGGCACATTTAGACCCTCTTTAATCACTTGAAATCAGTGCTATAGCTGATCGACGGCCACAGCACGGTCCTTAATTGCTGGGAGTCCATCAATAGACGTCCTCCCCTTCGCGGGTGTGCTGTGGTCACCGAGTCACTGAGACTCGGGTGATGACAGATCCGAGTAAGGGGCCGATCCCTGCCCCTTACCACGTGATCAGCTGTCAGCCAATGACAGCTGATCACGTGATGTAAACAAAAGCTCGGTAATGGTTTTTGTTTTCTCCTTGTGCTGACAGCGTGAGCATAAAACAAGGCAATCACCGTCTTATGTGCAAGGGACATCGGGCCCGAAGAGGCAATTCTGCGTCATCTGTGACAATCAGTAGCCCCTGCCAGTGCCACCTATCAATGCCCACCACTGGTGCCAATCAGTGCCACCTAGCAGTGCTGCCTATCATTGCCACCTAGCAGTGCCACTTCTCAATGCCCACCAGTGCCAACAAGCAATGCCACCTCTCAGTGCCCACCCTTGCCACCTTATCGGTGCCCATCAGTGCAGCCCATCAGTGCAGTCTCATCAGTGTACATCAATGAAGGAGAAAAATTATGTTTTTTCTAAATTTTCGAACTAAATATTAACCACTTCCCTACCGCCCACCGTCAAATGACGTCCTTGACTTTGTGCGGTGACATCTGAATGATTCTGTGCAAGATAAAAACAATCATAGCGGCAGTTCAGCCGCATGATCTTTCTTATAGGCGGTGGGCGGGGACGTCCCCCCCTCCCGCCGCCATCCGGTGCTTCTCCGGGCTCTCCCGTGCCATCGGGGGCCTGGAGAACGAATTGGCCGGCGCCGGATGGGAAGCATAGAGATGACTGGTGACCAGATGGTCACCAGTCATCTCTATGACCGTCGGAGGCTCAGGCGCGATGTCACGCCGGGTTCCCGTATGTAAACAAAGCCGTGATCTCGTGTCAGCATGAGACCGGTGAATTTTTTTTTACCGATCTCATGCTTTCCAGCCTGGAGGAGAGATGTGGGGTCTTATTGACCCCGCATCTCTCCATAAAGAGGACCTGTCACAATAGATTCCTATTACAAAGAATGTTTACCTTCCTTGTAATAGGAATAAAAGTGATCCACAAAACAAAAAAGTAAAAAAAAGTGTATTTAAAAAAAAAAAAAATTAAAAACTAAAAAAGATAATAATAAAAAAATATTAAAACGCCCCTGTCCCCGGTAGCTCGCACTCAGAAGAGAACACACACGTAAGTCCCGCCCGCATATGTAAACGCCATTCAAACCACACATGTGAGGTATTGCTGCGTGCGTTAGAATGAGTGCAACAATTATAGCACTAGACCTCCTCTGTAATGCGAAAATAGTAACGTGTAAAAAAATTTAAAGCATCGCCTATGGAGATTTTTAAGTACTGAAGTTTGGCGTCATTCCATGAGTGTGCGCAATTTTAAAGCGCGACATGTTAGGTATCTATTTACTCAGCATAACAACATCTTTCACAATATACAAAAAAATTGGGCTAACTTTACTGTTTTGTTATTTTTTAATTCATGAAACCGTATTTTTCCCCAAAAAAGGCGTTTTAAAATTTATTGCGCAAATACCGTGCGAGATAAAAATTTGCAATGACCGCCATTTTATTCCCTAGGGTGTCTGCTAAAAAAACATGTATAATGTTTGGGGGTTCTAAGTAATTTTATAGCAAAAAAAATATGATTTTTTACATGAAGTGCCAGAATAGGCCCGGTGCTGAAGTGGTTAAAATATCCAAATTTTTATTTTTTAGTCGGTCTTTTGTATTTATAGAAAAAAAACAAACACAGAGGTGATCAAATAGCACTAAAAGAAAGCTCTATTTGTGTGCAAAAAATTATTACATTTTCATTGGGTTACAGTGTTGTATGACTGCGCAATTGTCATTCAAAGTGCATCAGCACTGAAAGTTGAAAATTGGTCTGGGCAGGAAGGGGTTTAAGTGCCCAGTAAGAAAGTGGTTAATATAAGGCTACATGCACACGGACGTTTTTCCAGCTGCTTGTGTGAGCGTTTTTTGCAGCTTAAAAACGCCTCTCCATGTTAGCCTATGGCCTCATGCCCACCATGGCGTTTTTTGAGCTGTAAATGGCATAGCCGTTTTTGGGCCCCATGTACACAGGACACTGGTGCAAAGTCTTCAGAACTAAGGTTGAAACCGGCATTTAGAAAGGCGCGTTTTGTTGCGTTTCCATGCCGCGTTTTACCGCATTTACGTCTATAAGCGTTTAGTTAGGAAACATCATAAAGGCCCGCCCTATGCTCAAAAAACAGTATTATTACCCATTTCAGCAATTTTGTGAGACCAGAGTGAGTAGCAGCAGCTGAGAGAGCAGCAGTGTACTTGTATTTAGCGTGTCACTTGCCACAAGTTGTGGATTGTCCACTTGCCATGTCACCTGGCCATGTCACCTGGCACAAGTTGTGGATTTTCCACTTGCCACGTCACCTGGCCACGTCACCTGCCACAAGTTATGGATTGTCCACAATGCAATGCAAGCAATTAAATTTTTTATATATATATTTTTAATGGCTTTTCATCATTTGCTATAATTTTTGAGTTTTTCACTGTAAAAAAATAGGTCACCTTTAAAAACGTTTATAAACGAAAACGCGGCTAAACGCCAGTACTGCGTCTGAAATTTGAAAATCTTTGGCTTCTGAACGCATTTTTTGGCTTTCTGAAAAACGAGGATAAACACAACTGCCCAAGGGCCAGTTCACACCTTGGAAACGCAGTCCGGATGCATTCCAGGTGCTTTTCTGCATGCGCGTTTTTGATGCAGTCCAGTGCTTTTTTTCCCCCTCTTTTTTCTTAGGCCTCATGCCCACAGACGGACGTTTTAAAAAACGGGCTGTAAGGCTCGATTCACACTAATGCGTTTTTTGGTGCATTTTGCATTTTGCAGAAATGCAGGGAAATTTATAAACATGGGTTCCTATGGAACATGTTCACATCAATACATTTTTGTGCCTCTGCGTTTTTGGAAAGGGTCGGGGGACTTTTTTTCCCAGCAAAAAACAGTGTTTTCCATGTAATAGATTTCAATGGAATCCAAAACGCAAGTACCGCGATTTTGCCGCGATTTGCAGTTTGTTTTAAACCTGTTTATAGCTGGTTGTTAAAGGAAATGTAAAAAAATAAACATTGCCGGCTATAAAAAAAATCGAGAAAAAAACAGCGTGGGGTCCCCCCCCAGGTCCATATCAGGCCCTTGGGTCTAGTATGGATTCAGAGGAGACCCTCCCCCCACACCAAAATTTTAAAAAAATGGCGTCGGGGTCCCCCCAAAATCCATACCAGACCCTTATCCGAGCACGCAGCAGGTCAGGAAATGGAGAGGACGAGCGAGCAACCCCCCCTCCTGAACCATACCAGGCCGCATGACCTCAACATGGGGGGATGGGTGCTTTGGGGCAGGGGGGCTCTGCGCCCCCTACCCCAAAGCACCCTGCCCCCATGTTGATGGGGACAAGGGCCTTGCCCGGTGGTTGTCGGGGTCTGCGGGCGGGGGGGCTTATCAGAATCTGGCCCCCCTATGTGAATGAGTATGGGGTACATTGTACCCCTACCCATTCACTTAAAAAAGAGTAGTGTAGTCTTAAAAATGACAATAGACAGTTTTTGACAAGTCTTTTATTAATAATATTCTTCTTCTTCTTCTTCTTCTCCGCTTCTTTCTCTGGTCTTCCTCCATCTTCTCCCGCATCTTCATTCTCCGGTCTTCTCCTTCTCCCCCTGCTCCTTCTTCCGCTCTTCTGTCTTCTTTGTCCGGTGTTCTGCCGCTGCTCCCGCCGACGACCCTTCTCCGAAGCTGTGTCCCGCTGATCTGTCGGCGCCGATGTCCTGCATTACTTAAATAACGGCGGGGGCGTGGCAACCAGAATACGTCCTACGGAGGCCACGCCCCCTTGTGACGTCACGGCCCGAGGCATGATGGGGGAATGATGGGACTGTGACGTCTTACTGGGGCGGGCTCACCGGGTGGCATCACCCCGGTGACCACGCCCCATGCCAATATAAGTCGTTGCGCTCCACGCACACGGCATTGTAGCAGCAGACAGCAATGAGGCAACATCGGGCGGAGAGAAGAGGGAAGAAGACAACGATGAAGACTGGGCCCCCGCTAGCAAAAGAGCTTGAAGAAGATAGCGGGGCGCCCGGCAGAAGGCAGAAAGAACCGGAGATAGTGGAGAAGGCACCGGAGAGTGGGAGAAGAACCAGGGAGCATGGAGACAACACCGGAGACCAGAAGAAGAGACCCCCGAAGTCGGAAGAAGACCCCCGAATTCGGAAGAAGACCCCCGAAGTTGGAAGAAGAAGACCCCCGAAGTCGGAAGAAGACCCCTGGAGCTGCCTAATAAATTACTTTAAAGACCTGTGTTGAGGGCATGCGGCCTGGTACGGTTCAGGAGGGGGGGGCTCGCTCTCCCCCTTTCCTGACCTGCCGGGCTGCGTGCTCGGATAAGGGTCTGGTATGGACTTTGGGGGGACCCCCACGCCGTTTTTTCGGCGTAGGGGGTTTCCCTTAAAATCTATACCAGACCTAAGGGCCTGGTATGCTCCTGGAGGGGAACTAATGCCGGTTTTTTATTAAAAATTTGGCGTGGAGTTCCCCTTCATGATTCATAGCAAACACAGGGGACAGCGAGCGCGAGGCTTGCAGTACCCTGTCACCGAGAACAAGCGCGGTGGCATCGTGCTGGAAACATTCTCGTGGGCAGGTACTGGCAAAGGAGCCTGTACTGGAGGCGACTTCAAGTTGCCTCCAGGACACGACTTGAGCGTCTGCTTCACGCTCAAGTCGTGTCCAAGTTGCCTCGCAAAGTCGCGCTGCCCCTGTGTCAACTGTCACACAAGTCGCCCCGCAAGTCGTATTGTCTTGATCCGACTTCTGGTGCGACCTCTATTCAAATCAATGGGCTCCCATAGGGAACCATTCATTTTGAATAGAGACAGAAGCACCGCTGACATTTTTATTTTCTATCACAGTGCGCCGCCGGTTCACGCGCCAATTAAGGATTTATCCGGCATACCACTTAAGGTATGAACCGGCGCAGCGCACTGTTGTTAGTAAATCACCCCCTGTGAGTTCTATCTCATACTGTAGTTACATCAGATGGCGACTTGCCGTCTGCTGTTGCAATAAAATGATTTCGGCCTGAATGCTTTACAGCCTTTGTATTTTTAGCATTGAATACAAGGCTTTTTCTGATGGCTAAGGTGGATATTGTGATGTCAACCAGCAGTAGTTGGGAAGTTGCCTGCAATGCTGTGGAACACAGTGCTGCTATACTGTATATATCTGATGCTACGATAGTAAGATACAGCATACACAACACTTGAATCTCTTGGAATGATGGAAATAATTTGTTTGGGCCAGGTTGGCCCAAATGATCTATTTAAAGAGAAAGGAAACCTGGACTTTAGCTTTTAAAGCCTTGCTCTAGTCAAAGATTTTGAAATTTTGAAAAGCATGGGGACAGTGGAATTCCAGGCTAAACCTAATGTTCTCCCTCTCTTCCTAACACGTATGCTGACTAACCTGTGTAAGATGTGTGTGCTCTCAGCCCACCTTGTGACCCCTTGTGTCATCCAGTGGTGGCTGCAGGGGAGAGGAGAGAATGCTCAACAAAGGCTGGAAAAGCCTGTAGCCTGAGTAGTCATCACCCATAGGTTTCAAAGACCCAGCCATTGTCTGTGCTCCCTCCTTTCCCCTGCAGCCACTGCTAACTGACACAGGGGAGCCAAATTTGGTTAAAAAAGTATATACACTTTCTTACACAGGATAGTCAGCATAGGTGTTGAGAGGGAGTATTTTTAAGATTAGTTGGGTTTAACCTGGAATTCTACTTTAATATTTATATCAGATTTTGGAGATTTGCACTCACTGCGACACTCATACAAGAAATATGGGAAATCAAAAACATTTTTAAGGGATCTAACTCTTCCTTACTTTATTAAAATAGGTTTTTGCCAGTGTCTCTGTTCTGTGCTGTGCTGACAGAAAATCTCTCCATAAATGACACTGAGGCCTCGTACACACGACCGATTTTCTCGGGCAAGAACCAGCAAGAAACTTGCTGGCAGAGAGGTCTTGCTGAGTAAATCAGTCGTGTGTACGCTGCTATCGGGTTTCTCGTCGAGAAAACCGACAAGAAACCTCGACGAGAAAATAGAGAACCTGCTCTCTATTTTCTCGTCGAGATTCTCCTCGGCATGTTTCTCGACGAGAAAAGTGAGTGTGTGTACACTTACCTGTCCTCCCCGAAGCCCGCGCATGTTCGAAATGAATTTGACGCATGCGTGGTAGCTTCCTAGGCATACGTAGGGTATACCAAGATGGCGGCGACGGCATCGAATGTGACGAGCGCATGCTCGACGTAGTCGATGACGTCACCGCGTACGCTCCTTTCAAAGAACCGCGGGTTCTTTGAAACGAGCGTGTGTACACTCGGCCGGGACAAGTTTCTTGTCCAAGAATCTCGTCGAAAAAAACGACATGTTTTTTTCAACGAGAATCTCGGCCGTGTGTACGAGGCCTGACAGTAATAAAATCTTGAAAGAGATTCTAATGCTTTCTTCAAATGAATTACAATGTAATTGTTACTAAAGGACACCAGTGCAGTCAACAAAAGTGAAACATGTTGCATTTTTTTCTGTATGGAATGCATATGAAGCACAGCAAAACATATCAAAAACGCATCAGAACATACATGTCCTCAATTGCGACAAAGAAAATGAAGAGGGAAAAAAAAACACACTGAAACACATCAAAAACACACCAGAACACATAAAATAAAAATGGAACACATCAAAAACGCACATGCAGTAATGCATCTGGAACACAGAAATTTTAGTATGAACTGGTCCTCATCGTTACATATGTAAGCAGTGTAGAAGATATAAACAATGTAGGCAATTTATAAAGGTATCATTTCTGAAAATTTTAAGTTTTTAATTAATCATGGAATTCATATACCGTATATACAGGCATACCCCACTTTTAAGTACACAATGGGGTTTATTTACTAAAGCTGGAAAGTGAAAAAGCAGGCTCACTTCTGCATAGAAACCAATGAGATTCTAAGCCCGGTTTGTTCAATTAAGTCTGGTAATAAAACCTGGAAGCTTGTTGGTTTATATGCAGAAGTGAGCCTGATTTTGCGCTTTCCAACTTTAGTAAATAAACCCCATTGTGTACTTAAAAGTGGGGTATGCATGTACTCGAGTATAAGCCGAGTTTTTCAGCACATTTTTTTGTGCTTAAAATGCCCCCCTCGGCTTATACTCGAGTCACCTTTTTGCGCCTGATCTCCCGGACTTTGGGGAACCGGTACTGGCCGGCCGTAGGTCCCCTGGACCCTAAACATTGCACACATATATCTTCCTCTATAAGTGTGCAAAGTTTGTTGTCCAGGGGACCAACAGCCGGGGAGCACCGATTTTTCAAACTCAGGCACCCCTTCCATAAACTCCCATGTTAAATGGTCATTTCTCCGGTGACTTTGGGGACCCGGTACCGGCCGGTCGTAGGTCAACTGGACCAAAAACTTAGCACACATGTAGCCCAATTTCTCCTCTATAAGTGTGCAAAGTCTTTTGTCTGGGGGACCTACGGCCGGGGAGCACCGATTTTTCAAAGCCGGGCACTCCTTCCATAGACTCCCATGTTAAACGTCAGTCTAGTCATGGGCACAGTGAGGCAAAGTGAGGCACAGTGAGGCATGCAGATAGACACCCTAGGCTTATACTCGAGTCAATAAGTTTTCCCATTTTTTTGTGATAAAATTAGGTGCCTCGGCTTATATTTGGGTCGGCTTATACTCGAGTATATACGGTATATCTTTTGTACAGTGTGCTTGATATATTTTCAGAAAGGAGTATTACAACTATAATCATCTTTGACCAGTCCGTGACTACTGCAAAGATAAAACAGCCAACTTGAGGAAGTTGTTAAATGTTCTCTCTGAGGATGATTGGAAAGAGTATTTCAGGCTTAGATATACTGAGTATCATGTATTGAAAAGACTAATGACATCATTCACTATTGCTAATTATGTTCATAATCTTATTGGTGATTAAAGCACACTCATAAATTAAGATAAATTTATAACAGATAAACTAGGAGTTGGCACCCATCTCTTGAGCTTGTGGTAAATAAATTGAAGAAGAGCCTCTTCTGTCACCTTGAAAGTGACGGCTCACTGCTTGTAATCAATCAAATGATTTATACATTGTAAAGTTTCCCTCTCTTTGCTCGCTGACAGTAACAGAGTTCATTTCTTCTTGCTTTGGCAGGACACATCCAAACTATAGCCGGTACTGCAGCTGCTACACTGTGATTACATAGAAACACAAGAGTGCAATTATACACTCATAATCACTTTGTCATTTATTTACCTAAATGTGGTGGTGTGTTGAAATAGCTTTTGTTCAATTGTTAACATGTTTAAATAATAAAATAATTTACATCTTTTACAAATGCTTGTGTTTTAAAAGCTGAGAACTAAAATAAAAATTGTATACATTTTCAAAATGGTGGTTTTAAAATATATCTTCTTATTGCTAGTCTCAGATGACCTTAATCTCTGTCACATTGCTTAGCTGTATAATGGGATCATTTGTCAGGTAATAAATTAGAGGCATTGCAGTATAATAGGTGGTAGACCCATTAAAATATGGATAGGCACACTTAACATGTATAGAAAAAAATTACTAACCCTCTACATATTTTAGTGTATCTTTCAAGGGCAATCGACAAGTGGATTAAAAAATAAAACACACATATACACCTAACTTTGGTTGCATCTTTACTTAATTTTCTTGTTGCCAATGTTGACAATCTAATCTATGCTGGTATGTCCCATTTGAAAACAGGTGGCTTAATTTCTTACCTTTTTATCTTGGTACGTCCCTTCCTGCATTCTTCTATGAGATCATTGTCTGCTTACGATTGTATCATGTTACTGTAGGATGCCCAGTTTACACAAAATTAATCTCAAAGTGCAAGTGGGTGCACAAGAACAGATAATTTCAGAAGGCAATGCGTATACCATGGGTGCTCGACCTGTGACCATCTAGCTGTTGTGGAACTACATTTGTCACCTTTTTGGCTGAAATGGTAGGGGTAAAATGTACCCCGTTACCAATTCACCTAGGGGGGGCAGCATCTGGGAGTCCCCTTTGTTAAAAGGGGGCTTCCAGATTCCGATAAGCCCCCTGCCCGCAGACCCCCACAACCACCGGGCAAGGGTTGTGGGGATGAGGCCCTTGTCCCCATGTTGAGGGCATGTGGCCTGGTACGGTTCAGGAGGGGGGTGCTCTCTCGCCCCCCCCCTCTTATCCTGCGGCCTGCCAGGTTGCGTGCTCAGATAAGGGTCTGATATGGATTTTTGGGGGGAACCCCACGCCATTTTTTTTAATTGTGGCGCAGGGTTCCACTTAAAATCTATAGCCGTGAGTAGTTTTAAATGACTTTGTTTCCTTTAGAAATGTCATTTTGTGCAGGGACTTTTCTAAGCACGGGAAACATGCGCTACTTTACAGGCATACTATAGACACCCCCAGGTACGAAATTTAAAGGAATATTTCACTTTTATTGTTTCACTTTAAGCATTATTAAAATCACTGCTCCAGAAAAAACGGCCGTTTTTAAAACTTTTTTTTGCTTTGCTAGCAGGACCCAGGTCCCCAAACACTTTTTATGACAATAACTTGCATATTAACCTTTAAAATTAGCACTTTTGATTTCTCCCATAGACTTCTAAAGGCTGTTCCGCGGCTTTCGAATTTCGAAACACCCCAAATTGTTCGCTATTCGGCGAATGGGCGAACAGCCAATGTTCGAGTCGAACTCATCTTCGACCCGAACATAAAGCTCATCCCTATTTAAAATTATACTAAACATCATAGGCCTGCGAGCAATGTCCATAAAGACATGGATTAGCGAGTTTAGGGTGGAGGAACTAGACTGGCCTGCAGTCCTAACCTCAACCCGATAGAACACGTTTAGGATGAATTAGAGTGGAGACTGCTAGCCAGGCCTTCTCGTCTACATCAGTGCCTGACCTCACAAATGTGCTTCTGGAATAATGGTCAACATTCCCATAGACACTCCTAAACCTTGTAGACAGCCTTTCCAGAAGAGTTGAAGCTGTTATAGCTGCAAAGGGTGGACCAACTCAATATTGAACCCTACGGACTAAGACTGGAATGGCATTAAAATTCATGTGCATGTAAAGGCAGTTGTCCCAATATTTTGGTGATATAGGGGGTTATTTACGAAAGGCAAATCCACTTTGCACTACAAGTGCAAACTACAAGTGCAAATTGCACTGAAAGTGCACTTGGAAGTGCAGTCACTGTAAATCTGAGGGGTAGATCTGAAATGAGGGGAAGCTCTGCTGATTTTATCATCCAATCATGTGCAAGCAAAAATGCTGTTTTTTATTTTCCTTGCATGTCCCCCTCGGATCTACAGCGACTGCATTTCCAAGTGCACTTTCAGTGCAATTTCAAGTACATTTTGCACTTGTAGTTTGCACTTGTAGTGCAAAGTGGATTTGCCTTTAGTAAATAACCCCCATAGCGTGTATCTGTAGTGTTTACTTACCTCTCTCCAAAGCTCTAAGTGTCATTTCTCTCTGGTGCTTCGTCCCTCTGTTATCAGTCAATTCTGGGAAATTTTCCTGACACATGAGATAAAATTTGTGACAGGGAGGGAGTTCCTTTAGAGGTGTCTATATTTGGGTCCATTGGGGCATTAAAATCCATGCAGATAACAAGGTTACTTTTTTGCATTCTTCTTATCTTCTTAATAATTTTCTTAAGAAATTGTGTAGGTCGTTTGTTAGGAGCATATAAATAAGTGATTTATTATTATTGTGTTGTTAACCACTTCAATACAGGGCTTTTTGTACCACTTCAATACCGGGCCTATTCTAGCACTTCTCTCCTACATGTACAAATCATCATTCTTTTGCTAGAAAATTACTCAGAACCCCCAAACATTATATATATTTTTTAGCAGACACCCTAGGGAATAAAATGACAGTCATTGCAACTTTTTTTTCTTGCACAATATTTGCGCAATAATTTTTCAAACGCCTTTTTAAAAAAAAAAAAATGGTTTCATGAATTTAAAAATAACAAAACAGTAAAGTTAGCCCAATTTTTGGGGAAAATATGAAAGATGATGTTACGTCAAGTAAATAGATACCTAACATGTCACGCTTTAAAATTGCGCACAGTCATGGAATGGCGCCAAACTTCGGTACTTAAAAATCTCCATAGGCGACGCTTTAATTTTTTTTACAGGTTACCAGGTTAGAATTACAGAGGAGGTCTAGTGCTAGAATTGTTGCACGTGCTCTAACGCACGCGGCGATACCTCACATGTGTGGTTTGACCGGCGTTTACATATGTGGGCGACTTACGTGTGCATTCGCTTCTGATCGCGTGCTACCGGGGACAGGGGCGTTTTAATTTTTTTTTTTTTTTTTACTTTTTTTTTTTTTTTTTACTTTTTTTTTGATCACTTTTATTTATATTACAAGGAATGTAAACATCCCTTGTAATAGGAATGTGTGTAACAGGTCCTCTTTATTGAGAGATGCGGGGTCAATAAGACCCTACATCCCTCCTCCAGGCTGGAAAGCATGAGATCAATGAAAATTTTTTCACTGATCTCATACTTACAGCCGCAATGGCGGCTTTGTTTACACTTGAGGACCCGGGCGTGACGTCATCACATCGCGCCCGGGCCTCCGGCGATCATAGAGATGACTGGTGACCATCTGGTCACCAGTCATCTCTATGCTCATCACGTGACCCACCAACGGCGCCGGAAGATTCGCTCCGGGTCCCCGATAGCACGGGAGAGCCCGGAGAAACACCAGATGGTGACGGGAGGGGGGATGTCCCCTCCCACCGCCTATAAGAACGATCAAGTGGCGGAACCACCGCTATGATCATTCTTATGGCGCACAGAATCGCCGGCACTTTAAAAGGATATCTGAATGATGCCTCTAGCTGCAGGCATCATTCAGATATCCCCCTACAAAGCCAGGACGTCATATGACGTCCACCCAGGATGGGAGATCCCATCTGTGGACGTCATTTGACTATGGCTTGGTAGGGAAGTGGTTAATATTGGCAACAATTATTACAAATCTTTATTGGGGGTCTGTCTTTGAGTCCAGCAGCAGGAAAGTGACTGAGTCTTTGATAATTGTAATAACCCCTCTTTTTTTCTTAGAGTAGTTAGAGAAGAATATATGTGGAAAATTGTAATGGGAGATTTTAGGAGGGTTGTCACTAGTGAAATGGGACTCCTGAATACATAGAATGCAGGGCCTCACCTGCCATGAACATTAAAAACAAAACAAAAAAAACTCGAGGGTCGTAGCTCGGCGACCTGGGATCATAGAGACCCCAAATTTGGGGGGTATGTAGCCTAAAGCCCCGTACACACGATCGGATAACCTATGGATTTTCGTCCGATGGATTTGTCCATCGGAAATCCGATGAAACTGTTTTTAATCAGTCTTGGCCACACACCATTAGTCAAAAAACCGACCGTTCCAAACGCGGTGAAGTAAAACACTCCGATGAGCCGAGAAAAATGAAGTTTAATGCTTCTGAGCATGCGTCGACTTGATTCTGAGCATGCGTGGGTTTTTTAACCGATGGACTTGCCCATAGACGATCGGAAATTCCCATCGGTTTTTTATCCATCGGAAAATTTTAAAACAAGTTCTATTTTTTACAACCGATGGAAAAAAGACCGATGGGTACCATACACGATCGGTTGGTCTGATGAAAACCATCCATCGGACGGTTTTCATCAGTCAAACCGATCGTGTTTACGGGGCTTAAGTCCTACCCCACCACTTGGGCTCCTACTTACGCAGCCTGTCAGAAACTAAATACACAGCAGCCACTTTAAATACAAGCTGAAACACTGTTTGCAGAAGACTGAGAGGAAGAGCTTACAGTGCCTCTCACTTCTTGTCAGAGCTGTCCAATAAAAATGCTGCAGTGGAGGCACGCCTCTCACTGCAGTGTCATAGAAGGGGAATGTGTCTAAAAGACAAATGCTCCCTTCCAGCCCAGCCTTCTTAACTACAAGGAAAAAACATGGGTTTATGGGTATAAGATTTACCCACAATCTCATGTTTTTCTAACACTGTTAAGAGGGAGAATAAGAATCTGCTGCCTGCTGAAAAGGTACTGTTATATTTAAGCTAAATCATATATTTATAAGCTTTATGTTATAAGATAATCATTAATTTATTTTTTATCTATTTACTGTAAAATTACTGGTTGAAAGTTAGACGTTCAAACTTCAGTAATTTGTTTGTTAAGCCACCTGCTTGAGTACGGATTTTGAAAATATAGTAAATTACCTTCAAAACAATATCTAATAATTATTTGTTTATTACTTATGGTAATTAACCCCTTGCAAACAAGGCCAATTCTGAAACTTCTCTCCTACATGTAAAAATCACCATTATTTTGCCTGAAAATTACTCAGAACCCCCAAACATTATATATATATATATATATATAATGTTTTAGCAGACACCTTATGGAATAAAATGGTGGTCGTTTTTTTTTTTTTTTATGTTACACGGTATTTGTGCAGCAATTTTTTGAAAAAAAAATGCTTCATGAATAAAAAAAAAAACAACACTAACGTTAGCCAATTTTTTTGTATAATGTGAAAGATGATGTTACGCCGAGTAAGTAGATACCTAACATGTTCCTCTTTAAAATTGTGTACACTTGTGGAATGGCACCAAACTTCAGTACTTATAATTCTTCATAGGTGATGCTTTCAGTTTTTTTACAGGTTACATGTTTAGAGTTACAGAGGAGGTCTAGTGCTAGAATTATTGCTCTCGCTCTAATGATTGCAGCGTATGTAACCTGTGTGTATCTGACTCTGATACTAGCCAGTGCCTCACCAGCTACTGACTTCACGTCTCTGATAGAATGTTGCTGTTGAATTTCAGTGCGTCGTTCCAGCGGTTTTTCCTTTAATAATGGCTGTTGAGTCCCTTCACATTAAGCGATAACATCTTAAGTTGTGCCATGTTGGTAAAAGGTTATGAACAAATAAAACTTTTTGTTAAAGTAACCAATATATCTTTTGTCAATATGGATTTTGGTATTCCTGCAGCTTCCAAAAAAAAAGAAGAAAAAAAAGGGGGTTAGGTGAAAACTGATAACAGATAAAATGAGAAGAGTTGTCATACAACTCTTGGGTACAGTAACTTCTTGTCAGGGCTGGGCTCAGCCCTTCCTTCTCTGTCCTGGCAGCTCAGCTGTTAGCTAATTGCCAGCTTCCATCTCTCCACAGTGATCCACCTGTTGATGATCCGCTCGTCAGTTCTGCCTACTTAAGGACTTCCAGTTAATTTGCTCTTCGCCTTTGCCTGTGTTAACATCACAAGAGACTTTCTCCTGCGTTCCAGTTGAAGACCTGCTTGACTGACGTCCCCTCTGGCTACAGATCCTGTTTGCTGTACTACTACCTTTATCGCTGGCTCTTGGACTTTGGCTTGGCCGACTACCCGATCCGGTTACTGAACTCTGGCTATGTTTTGACTATGCTTACTCTGTTTACCTTTTTATTATTATTATCAAACAAGTGTGATTTAACTGTACTTCTGTCTCGGTCTGATTCATGGTTTCTGACACTTCTGCACAGTTAGTAAAGGGGTATGTAAAACGAAATGAGTCGGCAACATACAAAAGCTTCAGAGGCTTAAGTGACCCAAAGGATTCATTCTTTTTTAACTGGTATCAGGGAACAGGAGTTACCCTTTAGTCAACCAAAAGTATTGTGCCATTGCTGGGTGATCTTTCCTGATGGATATTTATCCATGACATTAGCTTCATATTCAGGCAGAAGACCCCAGTATTTAAGAAACTTCAGGCCTTTATCGATTGAATATATTGTGTAAGAAGTTTTATTTCTGTCAATCCTTAGTAGGAAATCCCCATTTATATATGATCTTGTGATTACGTAAAATCTTGGCGATGGAGTTTAGGTTCCTGCGTGCCATTATGGTAGCTTGAGAGAGGTCTGAGAAAAGTACAATAGTCGCATATGGGTCTGGAAGTGGAGAATTTTGACGAGCAAATTGCATTAATTGTTCTTTTATGTGATAATAGGGAATTCTTGCAATCACGTCACGAGGCAGACTCTCTGATATATGAGAGGCTCTGGGAGCCTGTGCGCTCTATCAATTATTAATTCCTGTTGCGATGTGAATGGCAATAGGTCTAAGGTCATTCGGTATAAGAATTGCTTTAAATCCGCATTTTTTACATGTCTGGGATGCCACGAAATGTAATATTATTACGGCTAGCCCTGTCTTCTTGGTCTGCAACCTTTAACTTTAGTTGTTTGAGTTCCTCTTCTAGTTCAATAAGTGCCTCAGAAAAGTCTCCCATATTATTTTCAACACATTCCACTCTCTCTCCTAATGATTCTAACTCCATTTTAGATTTCTGCATGAATTCTCTCACATCATGTTGTATTGCCCCTTTAAGTGACAATGGCATTTCTCTTAAGTCAGTGTCAATGACTGGCTGGCCTGAGGCAGAAAAAGCATGCAGTTTATCCTCATAGGGATTTCCTACAGTCATTTCGTTCAGTGTCATTGTAAGTTTCACTTACAGTGGGGCAAAAAAGTGTTTAGTCAGCCACCAATTGTGCAAGTTCTCCCACTTAAAAAGATGAGAGAGGCCTGTAATTGTCATCATAGGTATACCTAAACTATGAGAGACAAAATGTGGAAACAAATCCAGACAATCACATTGTCTGATTTGGAAATAATTTATTTGCAAATTATAGTGGAAAATAAGTATTTGGTCACCTACAAACAAGCAAGATTTCTGGCTCTCACAGACCTGTATCTTCTTCTTTAAGAGGCTCTTCTGTCCTCCACTCATTACCTGTATTAATGGCACCTGTTTGAACTTGTTATCAGTATAAAAGACACCTGTCCACAACCTCAAACAGTCACACTCCAAACTCCACTATGGTGAATACCAAAGAGCTGTCGAAAGACACCAGAAACAAAATTGTAGACCTGCACCAGGCTGGGAAGACTGAATCTGCAATAGGCAAGCAGCTTGGTGTGAAGAAATCAACCATGGGAGAAATAATTAGAAAATGTAAGACATACAAGACCACTGATAATCCCCCTCAATCTGGGGCTCCACGCAAGATCTCACCTCGTGGGGTCAAAATGATCACAAGAACGGTGAGCAAAAATCCCAGAACCACATGGGGGACATAGTGAATGACCTGCAACCAATGTAACAAAGGCTACACTCAGTAACACACTACGCCGCCCGGGACTCAGATCCTGCAGTGCCAGACGTGTCCCCCTGCTTAAGCCAGTACATGTCCGGGCCCATCTGAGGTTTGCTAGAGAGCATTTGGATGATCCAGAAGAGGATTGGGAGAATGTCATATGGTCAGATGAAACCAAAGTAGAACTGTTTGGTAGAAGCACAACTCGTGTTTGGAGGAGAGAGAATGCTGAGTTACAACCAAAGAACACCACACCTACTGTGAAGCATGCGGGTGACAACATCATGCTTTGGGGCTGTTTCTCTGCAAAGGGAACAGGACGACTGATCCGTGTACATGAAAGAATGAATGGGGCCATGTATCGTGAGATTTTGAGTACAAACCTCCTCCCATCAGCAAGGGCATTGAAGATGAAACGTGGCTGGGTCTTTCAGCATGACAATGATCCCAAACACACCGCCCGGGCAATGAAGGAGTGGCTTCGTAAGAAGCATTTCAGGGTCCTGGAGTGGCCTAGCCAGTCTCCAGATCTCAACCCCATAAAAAACCTTTCGAGGGAGTTGAAAGTCTGTGTTGCCCAGCGATAGCCCCAAAACATCACTGCTCTAGAGGAGATCTGCATGGAGGAATGGGCCAACATACCAGCAACAGTGTGTGACAACCTTGTGAAGACTTACAGAAAACGTTTGACCTCTGTCATTGCCAACAAAGGATATATAACAAAGTTTTGAGATGAACTTTTGATATTGACCACATACTTATTTTCCACCATAATTTGCAAATAAATTCTTTCCAAATCAGACAATGTGATTGTCTGGATTTGTTTCCACATTTTGTCTCTCATAGTTGAGGTATACCTATGATGACAATTACAGGCCTCTCTCATCTTTTTAAGTGGGAAAACTTGCACAGATGGTGGCTGACTAAATACTTTTTTGCCCCACTTTACATGTTCCTCTGTAGAAGAATTTCTTATTTTTTGTCTGAGAGAGCTGTTAGACCCTTATTTCTTAATTTTTATTGTATTGTACCTCATGTTCTTTCCTCTCATCTCTTGTACAGGCAGCCTGCCTGTCGTTGCACTTGTGTGAGGAGGAGCTGGCGCAATCTTGTTTTTTCTGATTCCCGGCCGGAACGTTTAGTTTAGTCAGTTTTTGGGGCCCCTCCTGAGATTTTCGTTTCCCCAATTCCTCCTTATGTTCCTCGGTTCCCCTGGAGGCTGTGGGTACTTTTGGGTCTGATTTCAATAGCTTCTAGCCACTATTAGAAGCCTCTGAACACAGAGCTCACTTAGAATGCAGCCATTGAGTTCTGCTGCCGGCCACACCCCCTCATTTTAACCATTTCTTAACATTTCTTACCCCCCCCCCCTTTTTTCCTCTTTCCTTATATTTTTTATTCTGTACTATCTATAACCATCCATTAATAAATTCATTTTATAAAATTTTTCACTAAAATATTGCACTGTTTTTTTTCTGCTGTCATTTTCAGATTGATTTTTTTTTTTATTTTTTCTTGTATTCTGCTGGTAATTTAGTTTTATGTATAAAACGTTAAAGTGATTGTAAAGCAGGGGTGCCCAACCTTTTGAAGCGCGAGGGACACTTAAGCAAATTGGTAACCGGTCGCGGGCCACAATAAACGGAGCGGGCGGATGGCAGATCCGTGTCTGCTCTGCATATGCATATTTTTTTTTTTTTTTGCGGATCGGATTGGAGGTAGGACACAAGTCGGTTTACATCTGCCACTCCTTAGAGGTGAATGGAGGGTCCTATTGGGTCAGACTGACCGTGTGAAAGGGGCCCAAGGCTGCTTTCACACTGATGCGCTGCAGTTTACCAACCTTTGGCTTTCCTGCACTTTGCAATAGACTTCTATTATATTCTGCAGGTTTGATGCACTTTCAGAAAGCTCACCAAACTCGCAGGTAATAACAGAAGTCTATGGCTCAGTGAAGGGAACCCACAGATATGCCCATATATACACTGTGATTTTAGCAATAAACTGACCTTTAATAACAGTATTCTATTCTATTATTCCAGAGCAGGAGGTCGCGGGCCACATCAGAAGGCTCCGCGGGCCACGTCAGAGAGTTCCACGGGCCACATGTGACTCCCGGGCCACTGGTTGGGCCCCCCTGTTGTAAAGTCTTGTTTTTTTAAAGTAACAAACATGTTATACTTACCTGCTCTGTGAAGTGGATTTGCACAGAACAGCTCAGATTCTCCTCTTCTCGGGTCCCTCTTAGCTGCTCCTGGCCCCTCCCTCCTGTCGAGTGCCCCCTGCAGCTCGGTCTATCCATTCAGATACAGAGATGCAGTTTGGCCCCTTTTCTCTCCTGATTGGCTAACTGACTTTGAGTGACAGCAGCGGGAGCCAATGGTGCCACTGCTTTGTCTTAGCCAATCAGGAGGGAGAGTCCCGGACGGCTGAGGGACTCGTGGATATCGCTGGCTAGAAGTGGGATCAGGTAGGTATTAGGGGGCTGAGGGGGGGGAGCCGCACACAGAAGGCTTTTTATCCTAATGCATAGAATGCATTAAAATAAAAAAACTTCTACCTTTACAACTCCTCAAAAGTTTATGCAAACTCCAACAATGAAAGTCTCTTTTTTGTTCTCAGTCCACAACAAAGGTGTGTTTTTGGCACATCACAGGTATTTGTTATAGTATAAACATGGGGATATGTGCATATATTTCAGAGGTATACTATATATATATATATATATATATATATATATATATATATATATATATATATATATATTGTGAAGGACTAGCATCAAATGTAGAGCTTGAAGGACACCGCCACTCGCTGGTTCTTCTTTTTAAGGGCTTTGTTTGCCCATTTTTATTAAAAGAAGTCAAAACAAAATGAAAGGTTTCCCTCACAGGGGTTTCAGTACTCCTTTTCAACAACAAAATGACATTCAGCCTCCTGGCTTATACATATAGCAGTGCTGCTCAGGCCTTCCACTTCAGGCTCTTGTCTGTCTCCTATAGACTATTCCATCTGCAACACCATCCATTTGGATAGCAGCCCCTTGCTGCTCTGACCCTCAGACCTGGGTCTCTGGCTTCCACTGTGCACACAAGCACTCTCTGACTTCTCCAGTGCACACTTGCACTCTATGGCTTCCCCAGTGCACACCTGCACTCGTCGGGAGGGTGGGGCCCAGAATGCTGGTCCTGATTCTACTATCAGGCCCACACACACCTGAACAATCAGTGTGCAGTTGAGTCTCAAAACCCGGATCCAGGACTGGGGATTTCATCCCACCTGGATCTCTAAGAAATCCCCAAGCTCCGGGTCCCAAAGTGGATTTTAGTAAATCATGAGGAAACTGAAAAGCCAGTTTCCTCCCAAACAAGCAAATACCCTGGAGCCCCTCAACCTGCCTGGTTGAGAATCCTGTATTCATACACTGGTGGGGTACCACACTACCACATACCCTCCCCCCTTGTTTCGATCCGGAGGGAGGAACACCAGCACCCATCATTATGGTTGGGACACCTCTGTGCTGGCTGTCAGCCACGTAGGCCCAACCTTTTTTCCGGGTGCGCTTCCAGGTATGTCCCACCCTGGATCTTAACAAGGTCCTATAATTCCCTATACTCAGCCTTCTCCCTCTTCTTTTGGGGTTCCATAAGCACTGCCTCTCCTGAAATTTTAACAGGGCACCCCTGGTCTTTCTACCAACCCTTCTGCCTCCACGCTTCAGGTTCCCAGGTTTCCCAATACCTTTGGACACCCTGTCATGTACCTTTAACAAACTATTTGGTTCATCATTGACAGACATATTCAAACCAACATTACACCTCTCAACGTTGCACAGATCACCAATGCCTTTTTTTTCAGCATTTGCTAGGGCAGCGTCTGCAGAGGGCACACATAATGGAGGGCCACCATTACCCACGGGAACCTCACAGGACGTCACCTCCCCTGGGTTCACCCACTCTGCAGGCAGCTGTCCTACCACTTGACCTGTTCTGATGCCATCTGTATTTTTATCCACCTGAAAAGACAAGCTCTTGTCTGATCCACATACCATTTTTACCGCACTTCTTATCCGTTTCCCTGTCTCGGGGACCTTATTAGGTTTGTTGAATACTTTTGTTAGAAACCATACCCTTGGCTCCAGACCTGAGGAGGGACCACACATAGGCGAGAGATTAAATTCCGCAGGACTAAAGCCAAGTTCTACCTCACCTGTTGTCCAACACTCCATGGGTAACTGATCTAACAGATGACACTGATCTAGGCACAAACTACTTCTTTCTGATGTACACATTACATTGTTGCAGCAACCAACATTAGCACTTTTTCTCACAATGTCTCCGGGTACTTTAAGTTGTACCCCTTTCTGAGTGATAGAAAGCATCTCTGCTAGTGCTGCTTCTATTCTGGGTCCTTCCTTCTCATGAGATTTAGTGGCTGAGACAGTATCTGCGCCCTCTACTGACCACTGCTCAGCTGCACCTTGGAGCACACCAGCAGAGATGTTTCCAGTCACTACACCAGCCGGAGAGACCTTTGATGACTCCAACAGTTCTGAGCGCCTTCCAGGCCACTCAGTAACTGGGAGCACCCCCTTAGAGAACCTCAGAACTATTTGCCACACTGTTAACAAGCTTCCCAGTACAGCCTGTACCACCTGGCTCCACCTATTGGTACCACGCAGCACCACCTGGTCCGACTGCGGTGGAGACACCCAAGTGTACAGTGAGGGCACTTTTACCAACTCCAGCATTTCTAATAAAGTTTTTGTCAACTCTATGCAACCAATGTCTAAATGCGTGACCTTTTTGGGAACCTTTCCCCTGTCCGAGACTTGGAGGGGCTCATCCATTGCAGCTTGTGAGGTTGAGACATTTGAAGAGACCACCATCTCCTTGAAGGTACCCCTCATCCCAGCCTGTTGCTCCCCTGGAGCCCTGTCAGACACATGTCTCCTCTTCACCTCTAACGCTACACCAATGAGCCTCTGCGAGTCAACATTAGTCACATTGTCAACTTGCCACTTGCCACCATTTAGTTGCTGGGCCGTGGACAACCCATCTGCCATGCCTGCGCCCAGAACCGTTCCTTCAGACTGGAGGGTATCAGCCTTTGCAGGGGCTGGCGTGCCCTTGAGCACTGGCCATTCTGCGATCCCTCCACTGGGCACAGCAGGTGTTCTGTCCACAACTCTGTCACACATCATTGCTTCGTAATTCCTTGTCACTTGGCCTAGTGCCGCAACTGCTTTCTTGCACCAATCATCCCAGTTTCCTGTGGTTCCATCACTGGTGCTCCACAGCACTGCATCACCTGCTCTAGAAGGCCCAACAGGAACCTGGGATTCACTAGCCAAAACAACACACTTGTCACTTCTATCTACCTCACATTGTGATAATATTTTTTTCTCACATCACACTGGGAGATTGCATCCTCAACCAAGGCAAGGTGCAATACCTTATTTTGAACACCTTGCTTTGGTGGCGCTACAGACACATACAGCTCTTCATTTTCAGCTTTTGCAGGCTGATCTAACCCCTTGACAACTGGGTTACACTTAGGGTTGTGGGGCTGCGCCCACACACACTCACTATGTAATACAGTCTTCCCTTGTTTCACCAGAGTAGCACCACAACCATCCTGGAAAACCTCTGGCTCCAACACATGGAGGCCCCATGAGAGTTCCCTGGACAATCCTGCGCTTCTGGTTGTCATGGGAGATATCCTACTCCCATCATTGGTAGTAAACACATTTCCAACATTTTCAGACATGACACTAAAGGAAACACATTTTTCAATGTCATGATCACCAATACCATCACATTTGCCAACAGTAACACTTTTGTCAGCATAACCATCAGAATTTTCACTACGTGTAGACATAACTGCTACTTTTGTGGATTGTATATTACCCACCAAAGCCTCTGAGTGACTCCTCACAGCGCCCTCCATTTTTAAAGGGGCACCCTTTCCTACATGGGCAGCTCCAAAGTTGACCTGGGAAACGCTCGGCTCCGTCACTGCGGGCTTTTTGGAAGTCTCCCTGGGCAACCCTGCAGTACTTGTCACTAGGGAACATGGCACAAGCACTGTTTTGGTCACCCCTAACTCTATTTTCCCAGCCACCTGCTGGACTATAGCAGGCACATGCAGAGTCCCCATGTCCTTTCCAGTCTCTTCAGCGGTGTTCCAGAACCTTGGGCAAGTAAAGATCCCATGCCCCACTTGACCACATTCCAAGCACGGTACTGGACGCTGAAATTTAATTTCTTGGCATCTCCTCAATGCCTGGCTCTCTCCAACATGCTGTATTGGCTCCTCCGGAAGCCACTTGTCACGACCCATGGGAGGCACACCCCTTGGTCCACAGACAGCCCGACTGGCCTCCTCTGTGTTGCTATGGGCAACCACTCTCTGTCCTGGCCTTTGATCAGCCTCTCTTCTGGCATATAACACAGGCTTCTCAGACCTTTGTTTTGCTAGGTAGCTTTGCACTGGAGCCAAGGACAAAAGGCACTTGGAGACTGTATGCCCCCACACACTGCACCGCAAACAGCGCACTTGGTTCCATGTCTTGTCAGGGTTTCCCACCCTGCATCTGCTGGACCCTGTCTCAAGCTGTGTCACTTTCACACTTTTCGCAACAGCTGCTGGTTTAACTGCAGCAGCGTTGCCCGGGGCAACAACACCCCTCTCCCAGGCATGGACATTCGGCAGCTCTCTTTTTGTATGGAAGGTTGGCTTGCCTTCCACTTTAGCTTGGTCCAATCCTGCCAGGTGTCGCTTGCACCAATCCACTGCAGATTCAAACGCTGGTGGACTCTCCACACTAGCAGTTATCTGTGCATTCATTGCACCAGGGTTGCTATGGACAACAGCAGCCCTCTTTTCCCTTGGAAAACTCTGTTTAGGCCTGTATGGGGTTCGATCAGGCGGTAACAACCCCTCCAGCCACAGAGCTCTTTCTCTTGCTTCAGCAAGGATCGCCTCCTTTTTCTGCTTTGACCGCCCCATCCTTGCGGTGTTGCACACAGCAACCAGTAACACAGTTCACAGCAGAGGGAAGAAAATGTGATTCTCCTTTCACAGGTACACAACCTGCATGCAACACAGTCCATCAAACTTCTGTGCAATGCAGTTTGCCTGGCTGCCACACACAGCTAGCAGCAGTTCACTGCAGAGAAAAAAAAATTGACTTTTTGTTCACAGGTACACCACCTGCAACAAATTGGAGCACTGTCTCTTTAAGGCTGGTTTACCTTTCGCTTGCAGGTTCTCTTCACCTGCACACACACAGATTATGCAGTCTCATGCACCAAAAACACAGTTCATATAACAGATGAACTTACTTGATTGTAGGGATCTCAGATTGTGCCAAAATTCTCCGCCACTTGTGAAGGACTAGCATCAAATGTAGAGCTTGAAGGACACCGCCACTCGCTGGTTCTTCTTTTTAAGGGCTTTGTTTGCCCATTTTTATTAAAAGAAGTCAAAACAAAATGAAAGGTTTCCCTCACAGGGGTTTCAGCACTCCTTTTCAACAACAAAATGACATTCAGCCTCCTGGCTTATACATATAGCAGTGCTGCTCAGGCCTTCCACTTCAGGCTCTTGTCTGTCTCCTATAGACTATTCCATCTGCAACACCATCCATTTGGATAGCAGCCCCTTGCTGCTCTGACCCTCAGACCTGGGTCTCTGGCTTCCACTGTGCACACAAGCACTCTCTGACTTCTCCAGTGCACACTTGCACTCTATGGCTTCCCCAGTGCACACCTGCACTCGTCGGGAGGGTGGGGCCCAGAATGCTGGTCCTGATTCTACTATCAGGCCCACACACACCTGAACAATCAGTGTGCAGTTGAGTCTCAAAACCCGGATCCAGGACTGGGGATTTCATCCCACCTGGATCTCTAAGAAATCCCCAAGCTCCGGGTCCCAAAGTGGATTTTAGTAAATCATGAGGAAACTGAAAAGCCAGTTTCCTCCCAAACAAGCAAATACCCTGGAGCCCCTCAACCTGCCTGGTTGAGAATCCTGTATTCATACACTGGTGGGGTACCACACTACCACAATATATATGTGTAGCGCCCTTCACCTCTCCCCCTACCTGCCCTTTTTGTATGTGTTTTTGGCTCCTCGCAGGGAGGGGAGAGGCACATCGCACCACAAGCTTGTACCCTCCTGAGTAAGGAGGTTGAGCAGTGTTACTTTTCGGGCCTGCCTGCGGCTGAAGTTGAATCCTCCCGAGGATGATTCTCACCTCTACCTTAGATAGATGCAAGTCCTTATGTTTCCCCAGGAATATAACTGTCCACACCAACTGAAAGTCCAACTTCTATATTTATTTCACTTGGATAATAAATATGCCTCTTTGCAAGCAGACAGGTTGGGACAAGACACAGGACAGCTTAGGTGGGAGGAGGTCCAGGCACAAACTTGAATCATGTACTTTTACTGTTTAGATTTCACAAACAGCTTTGGCGCACAATCTCTGCCACAGACCGTGAGGTTGGTCTCTGCCACAGACCTGGTGAATAGAAAGTCACTGCCACTGACTTGGAGAACGGGTCACTGCCACTGACCTGGTGAATAGGGCCTTGCCCTATGAAGTCACTGCCACTGACTTGGAGCGAGTAGGGTCACTGCCACTGACCTGGTGAACTTCCTTCTCAAGTATTGGCCCATGTCAAGGAGAAAACCATCCCTCGGGAGAGTTATCAGAGGCCCTCATCGTCACCAGGACTCTGCGCTGGGTCTTTGGAAAGGGTTACCTCCCTGGCCTCCTAATCTCAGATACGGATCCCCTCGCAAGGCGGCACCCTGGGAGTCCTCGATCCCTAGCGGACCCCAGCCGAAGGTTGCTGGGCCCCGGGCCTTCAAATAGTACCTCACCCCAGACTGAAGGTGTCTGGGATGGAACAGGAACCAGGCCTCCGGGCCTAGGGCACCCAGAGAAACGAACCCACACACCCAGGCCGAAGGTGCCTGGGCATGGAGGAACCACAAACAGCCAGGCCGAAGATGCCTGGGCGTGGACGAACCACCATGGAAGATGGCCGCCCCTTTTTATACCCTCTCCCGACCAGCACAGCAGGTTCCCCGCCGTACTGCTGCCGAAAGGGGGCAAGAAAAGGCACAACCCTGTATTGCGGTTCAACCCGGACCCAGGGCGACAGCGCCACCTGTAGGTCCCAGGGAACTACACACCAATACCAACTCCCATGGTACACAAATGGTCCCTTAACCCTAACAATAGTGTGTCTGAGCCCAACTACCACTCAGACACTCCCCTAAATTGTACACCCCGCTACATATATATATATATATATATATATATATATATATATATACACAGTGGGTATGGAAAGTATTCAGACCCCCTCAAATTTTTCACTCTTTGTTATATTGCAGCCATTTGCTAAAATCATTTAAGTTAATTTTTTTTCCTCATTAATGTACGCACAGCACCCCATATTGACAGAAAAACACATTTAGTGTCGGTGATGCCGATAGGTAGGCAGTTAATATTTTTAGGTTCGCCGCAGGTTTTTATAGCGTCAGGTACCCCCATATATTATCTAATAAAGGTTTTAACCCCCTAATTGCCCCTAGTTAACCCTTTCACCAGTGATCACAGTATAAGTGTTACTGGTGACACTGATTAGCCAGTTAGTTATTTTGTTATTTAGGTTATTTATTTAGGTTATTTAGGTTCCCTGTCAGGTTTTTATATAGCGTCAGGTACCCCCATATATTACCTAATAAAGGTTTAACCCTTTCACCCCATTTTGCCAGTGTCACTAAGCAATCGTTTTTCTGATCGCTGTCTTAGTGTCGGTGATGCCGATAGGTAACCAGTTATTTTTTTTAGGTTCACCGCAGGTTTTTATAGCGTCAGGTACCCCCATATATTACTTAATAAAGGTTTAACCCCTTGATCGCCCCCCCAGGTAACCCTTTCACCCCCTTTTGCCAGTGTCACTAAGCGATCGTTTTTCTGATCGCTGTCTTAGTGTCGGTGATGCCGATAGGTAGCCAGTTATTTTTTTTAGGTTCGCCGCAGGTTTTTTACAGCGTCAGGTACCCCCATATATTACCTAATAAAGGTTTAACCCCTTGATCGCCCCCCAGCTAACCCTTTCACCCCCTTTTGCCAGTGTCACCAAGCGATCGTTTTTCTGATCGCTGTCTTAGTGTCAGTGATGCCGATAGGTAGCCAGTTATTTTTTTTAGGTTCGGCGCAGGTTTTTATAGAGTCAGGTACCCCCATATATTATCTAATAAAGGTTTTAACCCCCTAATTGCCCCTAGTTAACCCTTTCACCAGTGATCACCATATAAGTGTTACGGGTGACGCTGGTTGGTTAGTTTGCTTTTTATAGTGTCAGGGCACCCACCGTATATAACCCAATAAAGGTTTAACCCCCTGATCGCCCGGTGGGTGATATCAATTAGGTTTTAGTGTCATAGAGGGTCTGCGTCGCCCCAGGCAGTGTCAGGTTAGTGCCAGGAACGCTAACACCCACGCGTGAAGCATACACCTCCCTCAGTGGTATAGTATCTGAACAGATCAATATCTGATCTGATCAGATCTATACTAGCGTCCCCAGCAGTTTAGGGTTCCCAAAAACGCAGTGTTAGCGGGATCAGCCCAGATACCTGCTAGCACCTGCGTTTTGCCCCTCCGTCCAGCCCAGGCCACCCAAGTGCAGTATTGATCGGTCACTGTCACTTACAAAACACAACACACATAACTGCAGCGTTCGCAGAGACAGGCCTGATCCCTGCGACTCCAGTGCTGTAGGAGGTGATTTCACCACCACAGTTAAAAAAAAAAAGAGCATATATGCCGAAGCATGGGGGCAGCAGGGGCGGAGGAGCGATTTTGCTCCTAATGCCGCGTACATACCCACCGATCAATCTCTTTTTTTCGTTCAGCCAACAGGCTGCATGAAAAAAAAGATTACAATACATGTCCAACAAGGACCAGCAACGTACTGGTATGTTGCTGGACTTTGGTTATACCAGATTGATGCCTGCGGGTTTAGGTATCATCTTGGTATCATTCTTTTCAGCCAGCGGCCGACTTTCATGTAAAAGCAATCCTAGCGGCTAATTAGCCTCTGGACTGCTTTTACAAGCAGTGGGAGGGAATGCCCCCCCCGGATATAAAAAGCGCCATTGGGAAATTGGGAAAGCATTTTATCACACCGATCTTGGTGTGGTCAGATGCTTTGAGGGCAGAGGAATGATCTAGGGTCCAATAGACCCCAGTTTTTTTAAAAAAAGAGTACCTGTCACTACCTATTGCTATCATAGGGGATATTTACATTCCCTGAGATAACAATAAAAATTATAAAAAAAATAAATATGGAAAGAACAGTTTAAAAATAAAATAAAAAAGCAAAATTAATAATAATAAAAAAAAAGCACCCCTGTCCTGCCCTGCTCTTGCGCAATGGCGAATGCAAGCGTCGGTCTGGCGTCATATGTAAACAGCAATTGCATCATGCATGTGAGGTATCACCGCAAAGGTCAGATCGAGGGCAGTCATTTTAGCAGTAGAACTCCTCTGTAAATCTAACGTGGTACCCTGTAAAGGCTTTTAAAGGCTTTTAAAAATGTATGTAGTTTGTCGCCACTGCGCGTTTGTGCGAAATTTTAAAACATGTCGTGTTTGGTATCTATGTACTCGGCCAAAGATCATCTTTTTTATTTCATCAAACATTTGGGCAATATAGTGTGTTTTAGTGCATTAAAATTAAAAAAGTGTATTTTTTCCCCAAAAAATGAGTTTGAAAAATCGCTGCGCAAATACTGTGTGGAAAAAAAAATGCAACACCCACCATTTTAATCTGTAGGGCCTTTGCTTTAAAAAATATATATAATGTTTGGGGGTTCAACATAATTTTCTTGCAAAAAAAAAAATGTTTTCATGTAAACAAAAAGTATCAGAAAGGGCTTTGTCTTCAAGTGGTTAGAAGAGTGGATGTAAGCTTCCTAATGTTGTGTATAAAATGCCAGGACAGTTCAAAACCCCCCCAAATGACCCCATTTTGGAAAGCAGACACCCCAAGCTATATACTGAGAGGCATGTCGAGTCCATGGAATATTTTATATGTTGACACAAGTTACGGAAAAAAGACAATTTATTTATTTATTTATTTATTTTTGCACAAAGTTGTCACTAAATGATATCTTGCTCAAACATGCCATGGGCATATGTGGAATTACACCCTAAAATACATTCTGTTGCTTCTCCTGAGTACGGGGATACCACATGTGTGAGACTTTTTGGGAGCCTAGCCGCGTACGGGACCCCAAAAACCAAGCACCACCTTCAGGCTTTCTAAGGGTATAAATTTTTGATTTCACTTCTCACTGCCTATCACAGTTTCGGAGGCCATGGAATGCCCAGATGGCACAAAACCCCACCAAATGACCCCATTTTGGAAAGTAGACACCCCAAGCTATTTGCTGAGAGGTATTGTGAGTATTTTGCAGATCTCGCTTTTTGTCACAAAGTTTTGAAAATGAAAAAAAAAAAAAAATCTTTTATTTCTTCATTTTCAAAAACAAATTAGAGCTGTAATGCCTCTCAGCAAATGCCTCTCAGCAAATAGCTTGGGGTGTCTACTTTCCAAAATGGGGTCATTTGGGGGGGTTTTGTGCTATTTTGGCATTTTATGGCCTTCAAAACTGTGATAGGTAGTGAGGAGTGAAATCAAAAATTTGCGCCCTTAGAAATCCTGAAGGCGGTGCTTGGTTTTCGGGGTCCCGTACGCGGCTAGGCTCCTAAAAAGTCCCACACATGTGGTATCCCCGTACTCAGGAGAAGCAGCAAAATGTATTTTGGGGTGCAATTCCACATATAACCATGGCATGTGTGAGCAATATATCATTTAGTGACAACTTTTTGTAATTTTTTTTTTTTATTTGTCATTATTCAATCACTTGGGACAAAAAAAAAATATTCAATGGGCTCAACATGCCTCTCAGCAATTTCCTTGGGGTGTCTACTTTACAAAATGGGGTCATTTGGGTGGGTTTTGTACTGCCCTGCCATTTTAGCACCTCAAGAAATTAGATAGGCAGTCATAAATTAAAAGCTGTGTAAATTCCAGAAAATGTACCCTAGTTTGTAGACGCTATAACTTTTGCGCAAACCAATAAATATAAGCTTATTGACATTTTTTTTTACTAAAGACATGTGGCTGAATACATTTTGGCCTAAATGTATGACTAAAATTTAGTTTATTCAATTTTTCTTATAACAAAAAGTAGAAAATATCATTTTTTTTCAAAATTTTCAGCCTTTTTCAGTTTATATCGCAAAAAAAAAATCGCAGAGGCAATCAAATACCATTAAAAGAAAGCTCTATTTGTGGGAAGAAAGGGCGCAGATTTCTTTGGGTACAACATTGCATGTCCGCACAATTTCCAGTTAAAGCAGCGCAGTGCCAAATTGTGAAATCACCTCTGGTCATTAAGCTGCGTAATGGTCCGGGGCTTATTTATTTATTTATTTGCAGCCATTTCTACTGTAGACTGTTCCAAAAACAGATCAAAGGATTTGTTCTCAGCTCAGCAGCAGGGGGCAGGGATCTGAAGTCCCATATGTTGACAGAACTGACACATTTAGGGATTCTCTAGACTAAATAAAATGTTTCCAAATAAGGGAATTGATCCACTTCCCTACCTCTAGAGTTATTTACATGCTATCCTGCCCATGTGTCAGGGAAATGGTTGAAGAAGAACTGGCAATACTGCCAATATTCATCATGGCCGCATCTGGTAAACTTCTGTGCGCAATGGCGTATGCAGAGTGAACGGGTGCATGCAGATGCACAGTGGCGCAAACTGGCGAGTGCGCTTGCGCAATGGTGCACGCACTGCGTGACAGACGATGGCGCCCACTGGCCAATATAAACCTGCTGCTGTGATCACTAAATTGCTGAATTATCGTCAGCTTCCCATGTTTCCTGTGCTTCTGTGTATCCTGATCCTTGGACCTCCCGTTACCGAGCTGGCTTGCCTTGACCTGCTTATCCTGATGTCCTAGTTTGACCTCAGACTTGTACTCTGACTCTGCTCCTGCTTACTTCATTGTGTTTGACCCCAGCTTGGCTCACCGACTCTGCTACTGTCTGTCTCACCATGTATCACCCTGGCTTGTTCCAGTTCTGCTACCTGAATCTGCTACTGACTGATCCACTGTGTATGACCCCTGGCCAGGCTCCCGGTTCTGCTCCTGGTGTGCCCTACTGCCAAGTATGTCTGGTGCTACCAAAGCACACCTGCCCTACAGTGCATCTTGCTTGTTTCCAGCTACCTTTCGGTGATCAGCTCTGCAGAGCACAGTAAATAGCAAACCATGCTTATTTGGGCACTGCATTCCCCGTATCACCTCGAGGGGTGCTCTGCACTTAGCCACAAGGGGAGCCCTCTCAGAACCTCGGCCTCCAACCTGGTAGGTGACACCATGTAATAAGCTTTACATATGCAACGCAAAATGTTCCCTTAAAGGGGTTGTAAAGGTACATGTTTTTTCACCTTAATGCATCCTATGCATTAAGGTGAAAAAACATTTGACAATACCGCCCCCCCCCTGAGCCCCCGTTTTACTTATCTGGCCCCTCGAAAGTCCCGCGCTCGCTCCCGTCATCCTCCGAGTTCCTGAGCCTGGCCGTTGATTGGCTACACTGGATGGATTGAAAGCAGTGCAGCCATTGGCTGGCGCTGCTGTCAATCACATCCAATGACGTGGCGCACCGGGGGGCGGGGCCGAGTGATACAGTCGGCGGCTATGGTGTGGAGTCCTTGTGGGGAGGAGCTGAAACAGCCACCGAGGGACCCCAGAAGACCAGGATCGGGGCCACTGTGTGCAAAACGAGCTGCACAGTGGAGGTAAGTATAAAATGTTTGTTATTTTTTTTTTTTTTAAACGGGAACCTTTAGTGTTCCTTTAAATTCCGTATAGGGGAACACATGCAAAAAACAGTAAATAATTTTGACAATGGGGGAAACTGGATGGCATGAAAGTAAAGGGGTCTATGTACTTAAACTGCCCCTAAGAAGAGGTGACTTCAACCTTGTTTTCTACAGATAGAAAAGTAGTGGATACAGTATACAGATTGAAGTCCAGCTGGTTTGAATGCTGAGCTGAATCTACAGGTATTCTTGAAATCATAAGAAAAATATGTCACCCAGTAGAGACCATGGCCTTTATTTTTACGATGGAATGGATTTAGGGTATTCCTTCTTCCATCTTCATCTCTGCTTATGAGGTGGAGTCCCCTTTGTCGGCACTACACATATACCTGAATTTTGTCCTGTCCTTGTTACGTTTAAGGTGTATTTTTGTTCCTCTCTGTCTGCCTTTTGTCTTTTGTCCTTTGTCTTGAGATATCCAATATTTTGTCTCATTCTATTATCTTTTCTATCTCTTCCAGACCAGTCTCAATTTTTTTCCGCTTTGGATTATATTGCTAAATTATGATCTATTTTGCCCATGTACAGTATCGCACAAAAGTGGGTACACCCTTCACATATTTGTAAATATTTCATTATATATTTTTTCATGTGACAACACTGATTGGTTACTAGAGGTTACTGCACATTATTACTGCTCACTGATTGTTTGCTAGAGGTTACAGCACATCATTACCTCTCACTGGGTGGCAGGGCAATATTGTGGTGTGTGATTAAACTGTTTGGGTACAGTTGGTTGGATGACAGGATGCCATTTGGGGTGATGGGGCAGCATTGGGGTGAGTGGCTGAGATCATATCTCCCCTATAAGGATAAGGGGTAGGGTGATAGGGTGCCAGAGGTGGGGTATAGGAGGGAAGTGGATGATAATAACAGGAGGCAGGGTGGTAGGATGCCAGAGGTGGGGTAGGGAGAACCATATCTAGTATTATGTCTGTACAGTCTCTGACCATCTCTAGTATTATGTCTGTACAGTCTCTAACCATCTCTTGCATCATGTCTGCACAGTCTCTGACCATCTCTTGTATCATGTCTGCAGTCTCTGACCATCTCTTGTATCGTGTCTGCACAGTCTCTGACCATCTCTTGTATCGTGTCCGCACAGTCACTGACCATCTCTTGTATCATGTCTGCACAGTCTCTGACCATCTCTTGTATCATGTCTGCACAGTCTCTGACCATCTCTTGTATCATGTCTGCACAGTCTCTGACCATCTCTTGTGTTATGTCTTCAGTCTCTGACCATCTCTTGTATCGTGTCTGCACAGTCTCTGACCAGCTCTTGTATCATGTCTGCACAGTCTGACCATCTCTTGTATCATGTCTGTCCAGTCTCTGACCATCTCTTGTATCATGGCCACACAGTCTCTAACCATCTCTTGTATCATGTCTGCAGTCTCTGACCATTTCTTGTATCATGTCTGCACAGTCTCTGACCATCTCTTGTATCATGTCTGCACAGTCTCTGACCATCCCTTGTATTATGGCCGCACAGTCTCTGACCATCTCCTGTATCATGTCCTCACAGTCACTGACCATCTCTTGTATCATATCCTCACAGTCTCTGACCATCTCCTGTATCATGTCCACACAATCTCTAACCATCTCTTGTTTAATGTCCGTACAGTCTCTAACCATCTCCCGTATCATGTCTGCATAGTCTCTGACCATCTCTTGTTTTATGGCTGCACAGTCTCTGACCATCTCCTGTATCATGTCTGCCATCTCTGGGCCCTTGGGCAGTGCTCACTAGTTGCGGGCACCGCAGGCTTTTATCACGTTCTAAAGATGGCTCTGAGGACACCGACCTGGGGACATTTCCTCCCACTCCCAACACACGTTAGGAAAATTAGGCAGCAGCGAGGCCCCTGGGAGCGTGAGGCCTTAGGCAACCACCTAATTTGCCTAATTAGAGAGCCGCCTCTGAACATTACCAGCAGCAATGAATAAGGAGGGAAGAAGGGGAGCAGGGTGTGCAAAATGTAAGATTGTGTATGAACAGAAGTTGTTTCCAATTACCATCTAAGCTATAGGTTGCTTATCTCTGCAACATATTTGCCTGTTATGTTTATGCCCATACTGCCTATCTTCCTTGTATGCCTACATGGACCATATATGTGCTTAACTACTACCAGTAGTTGGAAAACTCCAGCAAGAAAATGTGTGGGGTTAAAATGATACTGCAATATCAAATACTGCACGTTAGTTACCCATACCTGATTGACATTTTTTTTTTAAAATAACAAACATGTTATACTTACCTCCACTGTGCAGCTCGTTTTGCACAGAGTGGCCCCAAACCTGGTCTTCTGGTGTCCCTCGGCGGCTGTCTCGGCTCCCCCCCCCCCCGCAAGAACTCATCACCTTCATGTGAGCGAGCTCGCATGGTGATGCATTCTTGCGCGCGCGCTCCCGTGATACAGTCGGTGGCCATAGCCGCTCACTGTATCACTCGGCCCCGCTCCCCGGCGCGCCACGTCATTGGAGGTGATTGACAGCAGTGCGAGCCAATGGCTGTGCTGCATTCAATCAACCAATGAAAGAGCCGAGAAGCAAGCGCGTTCACGGCGCGGGACTTTCGAGGGGTCAGGTAAGTAAACGGGGGGGCTGGGGGGGGGGCGCTAATCCACAGATATTTTTTCACCTTAATGTACAGAATGCATTAAGGTGAAAAACTTTTACCTTTACAACCCCTTTAATGTGCTTATTGAATGCTGTTCTTACTTACTGAAGTACCGCTCCATCCCTAAGTAATATCTTTTTTGTCTATACCAACAATACTTACTGTAAATACTGATCAGTATTTGGATGCATGAAATAAAGAAATACATGAAAATGGGATGTGAATTAACAGTCATTGGACATGTTTAATTACCATGAAAATATCCAATTATCTCCTTAATCGGTCCACAAGCACTATAGAGATTGATAGGATCCAATATTGAAATAGACTTTGAGGAACCAATAACATTATCTAGGCCTATCCCAGCTCAAGCACCAAGGGGCTCCACACACCTGGGTAACTACCATATATAATCTTTATTGGCTAATTAATTTAAACGCTGATTTGCCGGGGTATAGCCCAGTGTTGAAATGACTTGGCGTCTGGACGATTGTTGTCATTTGTGTTAATTGTTTTGTGTTTGCTTGATGGGAATGCACGAATGTATGCACCTTACCTGTTTTTTATGTGTATTCTTTAAGGCTTTGGGTTCTTAAACCCTATTTTTAATCTGGAGTATTTTTGATTAAAGTATACAGTAAATTAAAACAAAATTATTCTATTATAGCCAAACCACAGTACTCTTTGTCTTTAGAATAACTACTGTTATGGCCCTTGGTTCCTGTCACAAGGGTTAATTATCTTTTTGTGTTGTGATGAGATGGCTATAATGACAACACCATACTGACATGAGGTATATTGGGTTAAAGTGGAGTTCCACCCTGAATTTTTTTTTTTTACCAAAAATCAAAAAAAAAATAGAAAAACATTTTTTACTTACCAGAAATAGCGGTTGCTATGTGAAAGTTCCTAATCTGCCTCTTTAACCTCTGTGGCTGGTCTACTTCCTCGTCCTACTCACGGTGTCTTCTGGTGAATGGGGCGCGCTGCCTTCTGGGAACTGTGTGTATCCCAGAGAGCAGCCGGCCCATTCACAAAGCGCCGCGCAACTTGCGCACGCGCAGTAGGAAACGGGCAGTGAAGCCGCAAGGCTTCACGGCCTGTTTCCCTTAGTGAGGATGGTGGCACGGGGACCTGCCACGATCGAGCATTCGGCTTCGGGGGGGGGGGGGCGACTTCGGGGGCGCCTAGGACAGGTAAGTGTCCTTATTAAAAGTCAGCAGCTACAGTGTTTGTAGCTGCTGACTTTTTTAAAAAGAAAAATCGCGGGTGGAACCCCACTTTAACTAAGTTAGGGACTTTTTTAATCCTTTACCCTTTGGTGTTTTTTTGAGTCTGGCCTATTGCAAAATGACGGCCGGGCAGGACTTTTGTTGTTTCGGGTGGACATCATATAACGTCCTCCCGAAATGTGCCTTGCATGCGGCCGCGCTGCGGGCATGATCTGTCACCCACTGTGTTCCCAGGATATGGCCGATGACAGATCACTGTACCGGCCCGCTGCTTTTTACCAATGGATCGCTGTGACCAATCACAGCAGATCACATGACAGTAAACAGTGAATGGCTTCCTTTCATGCCATCCATTTTGTACAATTGTGTTGCTAGCTGTGATTTCAAGGTACAGACAGGGTCAATCACAGCCCATCTGTACAATCTCAATACTCACTGAATGATCACTTACCTCAGAATAGTACAGTGTTAGTATGGTAATACTGTATTGCTCTGGTCACAGTGTGTTAAAAAAAATTGTGAAAAAAAAGGAAAAATAAATAATAAAAAAGAAACAATTGAATCGATTGAAAAAAAAAGTATAACTTTTTTTTATACTGTCACCAGTTAGTGTCCCTGATCACTGTCACACCAGTTATATGATGATTCTGTACCGCACTGATGACAGTATGTAAAAATAACAATTGTGAAAAAAAAAAAAAAAATTTAATGTCTTTATTTTCCAAAAGATTGTGACAAAAAAGTACAACTTCAAAAAACTCTCCAAGCCTCTTACTAAATACCTTAAACTGTCTATTTTCCAAAAAGGGGTCATTTGGGGGATTTGTACTGTCCTGGCATTTTTGGGCCTCAAGAAATGAGATAGGCCATCAGTACATCAGGATTGATCAATTTTCATAAATAAAGTGCATAAAGAAAAGAATCACCCCCTTTAAAATAATCACATTTTTGTTTTTGTTTTGCAGCCTGAAATGAAGACAGACACGGTTTTTGTTTTATCCAGCTGTATTTACTCAGTGCACTTATAATATAATATATATAATATAATATTATAACACCAGCATGTCAGAAAACCCCCAGAAAAAAAAACAGAATCATTGAGTTGGAAAAAGGATCACCCCCCTCCTAAAAACAACTTGTAAACTCAATCAGGTGTAGCTAACCACCTTTTCAGTGGCACACAAGGCCATTTGACTTTCAACTTTGTGATCAGCTGTTGTCATTTTGATTTAGCTCAGCATGAAAAGAGCTTTCCTGGAGCAATTAAGTTCCTGGTAGTGCAACAAAAGCAAAAGATCATCAATGGGTGGCAAATCACTGTCACCGGGATCTCCAGGATAAAGTTGTGGATAGATCAGGAGATGGTTACAAAAAAAATTGTGGAAAGTATTTGGTACAACACAGACCCTCCTTGGATCAAGACGTTGCTCCAAACTAGATAAAAAGGGCCAGGAGGAAACTGGTCAGAGGGGCTACCAAGAGACCTACAGCAACTCTGAAGCAGTTACAGGAATTTCACAAATTCTCCACAAATGTGGCTTATATGGGAGGATTGCAAGACAAAAGCCACTCCTCAAGAAAGGCCACATGCAGTTACGACTGAGCTTTGCCAAAACACACCTTGAAGATTCTGAGGCCACGTGGAAAAGGGTGTTATTGTCAGACAAGACTAAAATTTAATTATTTGGCCTCAACACCAAAACAATATGTCTGGGGGAAATTCAATACAGCTCACCATCCAAATAACATCATTCCTACAGTAAAGCATGGAGATTGTAATATCCTGTTATGGGGGTGTGTCTCTGCAGCAGGGACTGGAGCATTTGTCAGGACAGAAGGAAAAATGGATGGAGCAAAATACCATAAAATTCTTGAGGAAAGCCTGAAAATCTTATAACAGAAACAAATAAAAACGCCTTTAAAAAAAAAAAAAAAACAGTCTTTTCTCATTTATTTAGCAAAAAATTAAAAAAACCCAGTAGTGATTAAATACCACCAAAAGAAAGCTCTCTTTGTGTGAAAAAAATATTAAAATTTCATGGATACAACGTTGCATGACCGCGCATTTGTCTTTCAAATTGCTGAAAGCTGAAAATTGGCCTGGGCAGGAAGGGAGTAAAAATGCCCGGTATTGAAATGGTTAATCCTTTTGATCCATTTGATCAACAGAAAATATATATTTTTATGCATTTTTCAACACATTTACCATAGTATAGAACTAATATGGTATTGTATTAATCTACATCAATGGGATATTTTTTGAAGAATTCTGTGTCTGAATCTGGATTTGAGAAATCCAGCAACAGCTGAGTCAGAATAATTTTCTGTTCTGAGTTCACACATTTGTAAAGAATCAATTTATATTAATGAAATAACAGTGAAATGAAACTGTGAACAATGCAAGGAAGATGTTGATGCAATTCAAAGGAATATAACATTTCTTTATATCTTTAAAACAGTATTATTTTTACTCTGCAGTCAATATTTATACCCAGAAAACAATGCATAGCTGGGTTGAACATAAAAATGTTAAAAAAGACCCCTTGCATAAAAATTACATTCTGAAAGTATACACTGTTGCCAACTCAGCTCTGTGTTATGTGAAATGTGTAAAAAAAAGTTATCTTCAATATAATATGTTGTAAAGTGCATGACTTTGTGCTATTGCATTAACACCCAACTCTGATCTCAGCCCCCATTGCCAATGGTCCCCCTCTAGAGGCCCCCCTTATATGTATGTTCTGCTTCTTTTTATTTTATACATATCTTTTTCAGGAGCCTTCAGACTGTCCAAGTGACATGATGGAACCTCTTCCTCTACATCTTGTCTCCAGCCCGGGGCAGTCGTCTGCAGATGCAGAGAGTGGTGTTGACATAATGACGAATCCAGTGCTAAAATCTCTGCAGTGCTATCTCAAACAATATTATTAGACTACAAAACACCTCCTTTCTATGCTATGGGACAGGGTGTGTGTTTCTGGCAGAATCACAAGGTAAAACTAAAAAACAAAAAGAGAATGAAAAAAGAAAATGAATGCAACCATCACATGGATAGAAAAATGTCTTAATTTTCCCAAAAATTGTGAGAAAAAAAAATACAACTTCAAAAAACTCACCATGCCTCTTAATAAATACCTTGGGCTGTCTATTTCCCAAAAAGGGGTCATTTGGGATATTTTTGTACTGTCCTGCCATTTTTGGGCCTCAATAAATGAGAGGCCGTCAGTACATCAGGACTGATCAATTTTCAGATATACAGTGGATATAGAAAATAATCACCCCCCTAATCAAATGTTTTTGCTTTGCAGCCTGAAATTAAGACACACACAATTTTTTGTTTTATCTAGCTATATTTAATCAGTGCACTTATAATCATTAAGTGAAAGATATAACACCAACATGTCAGAAAAAAATAAAAATAATTCAAAAACAGAATCATTGAGTTAGAAGAAGAATCACCCCCTCCTAAAAATGACTTGTAAACTCAAAAATATGTAGTTATTCACCTTCTCAATGGCAAACAAAGCCATTTGACTTTCAACTTTGTGATCCACTGTGGTCATTTTTATTGGCTCAGCATGAAAAGAGCTTTCCTGGAGCATTTAAGTCCCTGGTAGTGCAACTAAAGCAAACAATCAACTATGGGTGGCAAAGCACTGTCACCGGAATCTCTGGGATGAAGTTGTGGACAGGCACAAATCAGGAGATGGATACAAAAAAATTCAAAGGCTTTTTTTCTTTTTGGATTACCCCATCTGAGGAAGGCAGCATCCACCTAGTTTTAGGATAGCATATATACCTTTCACACCACCATTTTATCTGACATCTGTAACTCCTCACCTTGGGAGACCTATTAGCGCTTCAAGTAACTGTGTTTTTTGTATCTCTACTGTTTGGGGGCATCTAGCAGCTCGCGGTTTCCTGGACTGGTAAACAACTTGACAGCTAGAAACCGGCGTCTAAAAACATCAGTTTAGCCGCGTTTACATGCCACGTTTAAACGCGTTTGCGTCTAGAAGCACTTAGATGTCTAGAAGCGTTTTTTTTTTGTTGAAATTAAAAACGTCTGTAAACGAAATGCTGCTAAATGCGAGTTACCGTGTTTAGCAGCGTTTACAAGCTGTTACCAGGGATGAGCCGAACACCCCCCTGTTCGGTTCGCACCAGAACCTGCGAACAGACAAAATGTTTGTGTAAACTTTAGAACCCTATTAAATACAATGGACTCGAACGTTCGAAATCTAAAGTGTTAATTATAAAGGCTAATATGCAAGTTATTGTCCTAAAAAGTGTTTGGGGACCTGGGTCCTGCCCCAGGGGACATGTATCAATGCAAAAAGAAGTTTAAAAACGGCCGTTTTTTCGGGAGCAGTGATTTTAATAATGCTTAAAATGAAAAAATAAAAGTGAAATATTCCTTTAAATTTCATACCTGGGGGGTGTGTATGATATGCATGTAAAGTGGCGCATGTTTCCCGTGCTTAGAACTGTCCCTGCAAAAAATGTCATTTTTGAAAGAAAAAAATGCATTTAAAACTGACTCGCGGCTATTAATGAATTGTCGGCTCCCGGCAATACATACAAAAGTCATTGATAAAAAAAAAAAAGCGTGGGGGTTCCCCAGAATTCAATTACCAGGCCCTTCAGGTCTGGAATGGATATTAAGGGGAACCCGCCGCAAATTTAAAAAAAAATTGACGTGGGGTTCCCCCAAATATCCATTCCAGGCCCTTCAGATCTGGCATGGATTTTAAGGGGAACTCCACCCCAAATTTTAAAAAAAATGGCGTGGAGTCCCCCTAAAAATCCATACCAGACCCCTTATCCGAGCACGCAACCTGGCCGGCCGCAGGGGAAAAGGGGGGGACGAGAGAGTGAAGGAAGTTCCCCGCTCAAGCCAATGACGTAGGCGGGTCCGACATACCGAGGGGGCGGACCTGATGGGGAACTGCTCTCACTTTGGTTATACATGTATAGACCCGCCCCTTCTCATGTTCCGCATCTGGTCCGCTGAGCGGACCTGATGGGGAACTTTAGAAGGGGCGGGTCTATACATTTAAAATACTGAGAGGGAGTTCCCCATCAGGTCCGCTCAGGCACAACCAATGAAGGACAGCGCTGGACATCGGGATCGCCGCGGGACACTGGATTTCACCGCTGGAATGTTTTTTTGTTTTTTTTTTAAATAAAGGACTTTTTCAAGGTGTTTGTGTGTTTTTTTAAACATTTTTTTACGCTTTCTTCGTGAAATGGTAGGGGTACAATGTACCCCTTACCAATTCACATAGGGGGGGCCGGGATCTGGGGGTCCCCTTTGTTAAAGGGGTCTTCCAGATTCTGATAAGCCCCCCGCCCGCAGACCCCCACAACCACCGGGCAAGGGTTGTGGGGATGAGGCCCTTGTCCCCATCAACATGGGGACATCCTCCCCATGTTGAGGGCATGTGGCTTGGTACGGTTCAGGAGGGAGGGGGGCCGCTCTCTCGTCCCCCCCTTTTCCCCTGCGGCCGGCCAGGTTGCGTGCTCGGATAAGGGGTCTGGTATGGATTTTTAGGGGGACTCCACGCCATTTTTTTTTTAATTTGGGGTGGAGTTCCCCTTAAAATCCATGCCAGATCTGAAGGGCCTGGAATGGATATTTGGGGGAACCCCACGACAATTTTTTTTTTAATTTGGGGTGGAGTTCCCCTTAATATCCATTCCAGACATGAAGGGCCTGGTAATTGAATTCTGGGGAACCCCCACGCTTTTTTTTTTTTTTTATCAATGACTTTTGTATGTATTGCCGGGAGCCGACAATTCATTAATAGCCGCGAGTCAGTTTTAAATGCATTTTTTTCTTTCAAAAATTACATTTTTTGCAGGGACAGTTCTAAGCACGGGAAACATGCGCCACTTTACATGCATATCATACACACCCCCCTGGTATGAAATTTAAAGGAATATTTCACTTTTATTTTTTCACTTTAAGCATTATTAAAATCACTGCTCCCGAAAAAACGGCCGTTTTTAAAACTTCTTTTTGCATTGATACATGTCCCCTGGGGCAGGACCCCGGTCCCCAAACACTTTTTAGGACAATAACTTGCATATAAGCCTTTATAATTAGCACTTTAGATTTCTCCCATAGATTTTTCGAATTTGCCGCGAACACCCCAATTTGTTCGCTGTTCGGCGAACGGGCGAACAGGCAATGTTCGAGTCGAACATGAGTTCGACTCGAACTCGAAGCTCATCCCTAGCTGTTACAGACTTTTGGCATTTAAAATGCCTCTGAACATCTGTCTGAACCCATTTTTTTGCGTTCCAAAAAATGCTCTAAACTCAACTGCCTAGAAATGACTATAAACTACCCTGTGTGCATGTACTGATAAAATAACATAGAGGAGAGTTCAGGGGCAGCTAAAAAAAAAATGCCCAACTGCTCCTAAACGTCTTTTTACCAGCAGCAGTGTACATGAGGCTTTAATTAAAAAGAAGAGTTTATTTTATTTATTTAAACCTATGAGCTGAATTAGATTTAAATAGCCCTTAAATCTGTTCTCTTGTTTACCTCCTGTAGTCGTGGAGAACCATCAAAATCAGGGCATGATGCATGTGTAGCGGGTATGTACTTTCCCGGGTGTAAATTTGAACTTGACAGAGACATTAGTGATGTGTAATTCCCTGCAGCCCAGCGGGTGGCGCTGTCGCTCTGGGCTGGGGTTGAATCATTGCTGTGTGTCGTGCTTAATTTTTGTCCTCTCCCGGCAGCGGTATGGTGGGGCGGGGAACCCGCCGTGCTTGCTGGGAGAGGGTATAAAGGGGCCGGCCATCTTTGTCACGGGGTCGGAGTCCAGGGCACCTTCAGCCTGTGGACGGTGGTTCGTGTCGGTTCTCTAGGCGGGCCTAGGCCTAGAGGACAGCCGGAGGTCGTGTTCCATCCCAGGCACCTTTAGCCTGGGGTGAGGTACTCGGATGGAGGTCTGGAGCTCGGTGCCCAACACTGAGTTCCACGAGGGAAGGAGATCCTAGGGAACCCCGGGAGTGGGTACCCGAATCCGGAAGGCGTAATGGACCAGGGGGAGCTCCTCATTCGAAGACCTGGTGCAGCAGATTGCCAGTGACGGGTAAGTCTCTCACCGGAGACCGCTTGGAAGGAAATCCCCCCTCGTTCGGAGACTGCAACCCACTTTCAGGAAGGAAAGTGGAGAACACATTGTGTCTGGGCCTACTCGCATCCACACCTCCTTTTCTGTTCTGTTTCTACCAAGGGAGTTCAACTGATTGTGTTCATTCAAGAAGAATAAAGGAGTGTTGAACTTTAATGGTGTGGGGCTTATTTCCTGACAGACATTGTTCAAGGTAACTCTCGGTGGAGGCTCCAGGTGCACAACACTGACCCGAAGGTAAAAGAACTTTGCTTGTATTACACTGACACCTGTGACAAAGGCCTGGCGTGGTGTCCTCGCTCCCTTCCCCTTTAAAAGATACCCCTAGACAAGAGAGAGACGAGCTGACGAGAAAGAGGGGAGTGAGGAGGGTGCTACACATGAAAATATCTTACATTTGTATTTCAGTCACAGTTAAAGAAAAAAAAATCCCCTGCAAGGCAATGTCATAATGTGCTAATATGCATTGCATACTAGCACAATATGAGAGACATACCTTAAAGTGGATGTAAACCCACAACTTGCACCTACAGGTAAGCCTAGATTAAAGGGGTTGTAAAGGTAAATGTTTTTTCACCTTAATGCATCCTATGCATTAAGGTGAAAAAACATCCGACAGTTCCGGCCCCCCCCAAGCCTCCATTTTGCTTACCTTACCCCTCGAATGTCCCGCACTCGTCCCCGTCATCCTCCCCGGTTCTCAGCCTGGCCGTCGATTGGCTGCACTGGATGGATTGAAAGCAGCGCAGCCATTGGCTGGCGCTGCTGTCAATCACATCCAATGACGCGCCGCGCCGGGGGCGGGGCCGAGTGATACAGTCGGCGGCCATGGCTAAGCACGGGAAACATGCGCCACTTTACATGCATATCATACACACCCCCCAGGTATGAAATTTAAAGGAATATTTCACTTTTATTTTTTCATTTTAAGCATTATTAAAATCACTGCTCCCGAAAAAACGGCCGTTTTTAAAACTTCTTTTTGCATTGATACATGTCCCCTGGGGCAGGACCCCGGTCCCCAAACACTTTTTAGGACAATAACTTGCATATAAGCCTTTATAATTAGCACTTTAGATTTCTCCCATAGATTTTTCGAATTTGCCGCGAACACCCCAATTTGTTCGCTGTTCGGCGAACGGGCGAACAGGCAATGTTCGAGTCGAACATGAGTTCGACTCGAACTCGAAGCTCATCCCTAGCTGTTACAGACTTTTGGCATTTAAAATGCCTCTGAACATCTGTCTGAACCCATTTTTTTGCGTTCCAAAAAATGCTCTAAACTCAACTGCCTAGAAATGACTATAAACTACCCTGTGTACATGTACTGATAAAATAACATAGAGGAGAGTTCAGGGGCAGCTAAAAAAAAAATGCCCAACTGCTCCTAAATGTCTTTTTACCAGCAGCAGTGTACATGAGGCCTTAATTAAAAAGAAGAGTTTATTTTATTTATTTAAACCTATGAGCTGAATTAGATTTAAATAGCCCTTAAATCTGTTCTCTTGTTTACCTCCTGTAGTCGTGGAGAACCATCAAAATCAGGGCATGATGCATGTGTAGCGGGTATGTACTTTCCCGGGTGTAAATTTGAACTTGACAGAGACATTAGTGATGTGTAATTCCCTGCAGCCCAGCGGGTGGCGCTGTCGCTCTGGGCTGGGGTTGAATCATTGCTGTGTGTCGTGCTTAATTTTTGTCCTCTCCCGGCAGCGGTATGGTGGGGCGGGGAACCCGCCGTGCTTGCTGGGAGAGGGTATAAAGGGGCCGGCCATCTTTGTCACGGGGTCGGAGTCCAGGGCACCTTCAGCCTGTGGACGGTGGTTCGTGTCGGTTCTCTAGACGGGCCTAGGTGTAGAGGACAGCCGGAGGTCGTGTTCCATCTCAGGCACCTTTGGCCTGGGGTGAGGTACTCGGATGGAGGTCTGGAGCTCGGTGCCCAACACTGAGTTCCACGAGGGAAGGAGATCCTAGGGAACCCCGGGAGTGGGTACCCGAATCCGGAAGGCGTAATGGACCAGGGGGAGCTCCTCATTCGAAGACCTGGTGCAGCAGATTGCCAGTGACGGGTAAGTCTCTCACCGGAGACCGCTTGGAAGGAAATCCCCCCTCGTTCGGAGACTGCAACCCACTTTCAGGAAGGAAAGTGGAGAACACATTGTGTCTGGGCCTATTCGCATCCACACCTCCTTTTCTGTTCTGTTTCTACCAAGGGAGTTCAACTGATTGTGTTCATTCAAGAAGAATAAAGGAGTGTTGAACTTTAATGGTGTGGGGCTTATTTCCTGACAGACATTGTTCAAGGTAACTCTCGGTGGAGGCTCCAGGTGCACAACAGTGACCCGAAGGTAAAAGAACTTTGCTTGTATTACACTGACACCTGTGACAAAGGCCTGGCGTGGTGTCCTCGCTCCCTTCCCCTTTAAAAGATACCCCTAGACAAGAGAGAGACGAGCTGACGAGAAAGAGGGGAGTGAGGAGGGTGCTACACATGAAAATATCTTACATTTGTATTTCAGTCACAGTTAAAGAAAAAAAAATCCCCTGCAAGGCAATGTCATAATGTGCTAATATGCATTGCATACTAGCACAATATGAGAGACATACCTTAAAGTGGATGTAAACCCACAACTTGCACCTACAGGTAAGCCTAGATTAAAGGGGTTGTAAAGGTAAATGTTTTTTCACCTTAATGCATCCTATGCATTAAGGTGAAAAAACATCCGACAGTTCCGGCCCCCCCCCAAGCCTCCATTTTGCTTACCTTACCCCTCGAATGTCCCGCACTCGTCCCCGTCATCCTCCCCGGTTCTCAGCCTGGCCGTCGATTGGCTGCACTGGATGGATTGAAAGCAGCGCAGCCATTGGCTGGCGCTGCTGTCAATCACATCCAATGACGCGCCGCGCCGGGGGCGGGGCCGAGTGATACAGTTGGCGGCCATGGCCGCCGCTGTATCACGGGAGCGCGCGCGCAATAACTCCACACCATGCAAGCTCGTTCGCATTAAAGTGGTTGTAAACCCTTTTAAGCATTTTTTTTTTTAAACAACCTGCAAGAGAAAGGCATAATGAGCTATTATGACTAGCATAATAGCTCATTATGCATAGTGATGAGCCGAACACCCCCGGGTTCGGTTCGCACCAGAACCCGCGAACGGACCGAAAGTTCGAACGAACATTAGAACCCTATTAAATACAATGGATGCGAACGTTCGAATTCTAAAGTGCTAATTATAACAACTATTATGCATGTTATTGTCCTAAAAAGGGTTTGGGAACCCGGGTTCTGCACCAGGGGACATGTATCAATGCAAAAAGAAGTTTTAAAAACGGTCGTTTTTCGGGAGCAGTCATTTTAATGATGCATAAAGTGAAAAAAAAAAAGTCAAATATTCCTTTAAATATCGTACCTGGGGGGTGTCTAAAGTATGCCTGTGAAGTGCCACGTGTTTCCCGTGTTTAGAACTGTCCCTGCACAAAATGACACTTCTAAAGGAAAAAAAAGCCATTTAAAACTGCTTGCGGCTTTAATGTAATGTCTGGTCCCGGTAATATGGATGAAATTCTTTAAGAAAAATGGCATAGCTACCCCATGACCCCCCCCCTACCCCAGCCCATTACCAGCCCCTTTGGGTCTTGTATGGATATTAAGGGGAACCCCGCACATAAAATAAAAAAGGCCCTATATACTCTGAACAGCCCTATACAGGCGGTGCATACAAGACAGGGACTGTAGGTTTGTTCTTATGTAGAGTCTGTTTGTAATTTTGAACAGGTACATTGTTGAAGTGTAGCTCCAGCCCAAAAATCTATTTTTAAACTTTTTGGAAAACATAGGTAAGGGTTATCACCCCTGTAACATTTGTTTTGCTGTCTGTGCCCCTGTTCAGAACATTTCACCTCACTTTCCGTCCCAATGACAACTGTTTTTGAAATGTGGTGTTTTTCTTGAAACAAGGATTGCTGATAAAGCATCAGTACAGAGGAGACACCTTTCTCCCATATTTATTCTTACAGGAGAGAATTTTCCTTCCTAGTGGTAGATTTCCTCTCACTTCCTGTTGTCTTCTTGCGTTTGCAAGTAGGAGTCGTTTGTAAGTTGGATGTTTGAAAGTAGGGACCTGCCGTATATACTCTGCAGAAATAGGCCCCTTAGTTGTTGGTGTTGGCACAACACTGTAAGCACTCACAGTTACTCTTGGTTGGTGCTGGAACGCCCTGCTGTCAACTATTATATCAGGAATTTTAATTACATATAATTGTTGAACAGTGGTAGTAAAAATTGGGCCTTTGATGGTGGTGCTGGTGCCACAACACTGTAAGCCCTGACAGTTACTCTTGGTGGGTGCAGCAATGGGCCCTGCTGTGAATTATTAGATCAAGAATTGTAATTACATGCCCCTGTTGAACAGGGGCTGAAAAATTGGGCCTTAGGCACTGGTGGCACAACACTGCAACCCCTCACAGCAACTGTACTTGGAGCACAGCAATGAGCCCTGTTGCAAAGTATTGCTTCAAAAATTGTAATGACACGCCCCTGTTAAACAGGGGCTGAAAAATTGGGCCTTAGGCACTGGTGGCACAACACTGCAACTCCTCACAGATACTGTACTTGGAGCACACCAATGAGCCCTGTTGCAAAGTATTGCTTCAAAAATTGTAATGACACGCCCCTGTTAAACAGGGGCTGAAAAATTGGGCCTTAGGCACTGGTGGCACAACACTGCAACTCCTCACAGATACTGTACTTGGAGCACAGCAATGAGCCCTGTTGCAAAGTATTGCTTCAAAAATTGTAATTACACGCCCCTGTTAAACAGGGGCTGAAAAATTGGGCGTTAGGCACTGGTGGCACAACACTGCAACTCCTCACAGATACTGTACTTGGAGCACAGCAATGAGCCCTGTTGCAAAGTATTGCTTCAAAAATTGTAATTACACGCCCCTGTTAAACAGGGGCTGAAAAATTGGGCGTTAGGCACTGGTGGCGGCACCCATAAACAAAAATGATCTTACAAGCTATCATCATCAATCGTATCATTGAGGACTCGGAGGAGGAGGATAGCCAGTCAACATAACAGCACAGGCACTCAGCATCAGCATCAGTCTTGAAGGGATGTGACATGTTAAAATCAATTAGTCTGTTATATCAGCATCAGGTGTGTGGTAGCTGGTGGTGATCCAAGACTGGTTCATCTTGATGAAAGTCAGTCGATCAACCGAGTCGGTGGACAGGCGCACCCTGTGATCCGTGACAAATCCTCCAGCAGCACTGAATGTGCGTTCCGAAAGAACGCTGGATGCAGGACAGGCCAGTAGCTCAATTGCATACTGTGCAAGCTCTGGCCAGTGATCCATCCTCAAGACCCAGTAAGCCAGAGGATTTTCGGTGGGGAAGGTGTCCAAGTCTGACCTTGCCCCTAGATATTCCTGCACCATGTTTATCAGACGCTGGCGATGGTTGCTGGAACCGATCATACTTTGGGGCTGCGGACTAAAGAATTGTCTGAACGCATCGGTCAGACGGCCACCTTCCCCACCGCTCCTTCTTTGACTGGCCGAAGCCTCAGCAACTCGTTGTCCAGGACCAGGAGTTTGCAACCTCCCAGTCTCTGGGAACGCGTTGCACAGACCTTTCTGCAAGGCCTCCCGGAGTTGTCTCATCCTCTGCTCCCTCTGCGACGGTAACATAAGGTCCGCAACCTTACCCTTGTACCGTGGATCAAGGAGAGTGGCCAGCCAGTAATGGTCCCTCTCCTTGATCCGAAGAATACGAGGATCCTTCCGCAGACTTTGCAGGATCAGGGAGGCCATGCAGCGTAGGTTTGCTGAGGCATTCGCTCCGGAGTCCTCTGGGTCACTAAGGACGACATGATCCGCAGCCACCTCCTCCCAGCCACGTACAAGTCCACTGGTTTCTTGGGACTGTAAATCATCCCTAAAAGACTGCTGCTGATGATGCTGAGTGCCAGCCTCCACCTCCATGCTGACACAATCCTCCTCCTCCTCCTCCTCCTCCTCCTCTTCCTGTGCGATGGGTGGGACAGAAGGAACACTGTCTGGGTAAAGGGGGCCTTGAGAGGCAAGGAAGTCCTCCTCTTCCTGCCTCTGTTCTGCCTCAAGTGCCCTGTCCATTATTCCACGCAGCGTGTGCTCCAACAGGTGGACAAGAGGTACAGTGTCACTGATGCATGCACTGTCACTGCTCACCATCCTCGTGGCCTCCTCAAATGGTGCCAGGACAGTGCATGCATCCCTGATCATGCCCCACTGGCGTGGAGAAAAAAAACCAAGCTCCCCTGACCCTGTCCTGGTGCCGTAGTCGCACAGGTACTCATTGATGGCCCTCTGCTGCGTGTGCAGCCGCTGCAGCATGGCCAACGTTGAGTTCCACCTGGTGGGCATGTCACATATAAGGCGGTTCTTGGGCAGGTTCAACTCCTTTTGCAGCTCAGCCAGGCGAGCACTGGCATTATAAGATCTGCGGAAATGCACACAGACTTTCCTGGCCTGCCTCAGGACATCCTGTAAGCCCGGGTACCTGCCCAAGAAGCGCTGCACCACCAGGTTAAGGACGTGAGCCACACAGGGCACATGGGTCAGTTGTCCCTGTCGGAGGGCGGAGAGGAGGTTGGTGCCATTGTCGCAAACCACCATTCCTGGCTTAAGCTGGCGTGGCGTCAACCACCTCTCGGCCTGGCCCTGCAGAGCAGACAGGACCTCTGCCCCAGTGTGGCTTCTGTCCCCCAAACACACCAGCGCAAGCACGGCATGGCATCTTTTTGCCTGCGTACTTGCGTAGCCCCGTGAACGGCTACGGAGCACCGCTGGTTCATAGGACAAACCACAGGAAGAGGCCATGGAGGAAGAAGAAGAGGAGGGGGTGGAGGAGAGAGGTGTGTCACAACCAGTAGTAGCATTTTGGAGGCGTGGCGGTGGGACAACCTCCAACACTACTGCACCTTGTCCTGAATCCTTCCCAGCTGCCAAAAGAGTGACCCAATGGGCCGTGAAAGAAAGGTAACGTCCCTGTCCATGCCTGCTGGACCATGAGTCAGCGGTAATATGCACCTTACCGCTGACCGCCCTGTCCAGCGAGGCCAAGACATTGCCTTCCACATGCCGGTAGAGAGCCGGAATAGCCTTCCGTGAGAAAAAGTGGCGTTTGGGAACCTGCCACTGAGGAACTGCACATTGCACAAACTCACGGAAGGGGGCCGAGTCTACCAACTGAAAAGGCAGCAGTTGAAGCGCTAGCAATTTAGCCAAGCTAGCATTCAACCGCTGGGCATGTGGATGGCTGGGAGTGAACTTCTTTCGACGGTCCAGCAGCTGGGGCAGGGAAATTTGCCTGCTAGAATCGGACGTCGGTGTACTGCTAGCAGAGTGGGCGCAAGTACTTGGCTGTGACACACCTAATTCTACACCTTCATTCCTCTCAGTGCATGTTTCAGAGAGGACTGAAGTTATAGTGGGGTTGGAGATCCCAGCTGATGCGGTGCAAGGAGAGGTCCGCTTTGTTCTTTGGTGTGGGTCTTTGAGGTAGGCTTGCCAACGAGCTGCATGGCAGGTCAACATATGTCTGGTCAGGCATGTGGTACCCAAGCGGCTGATGTTTTGGCCACGCGATATACGCTTGAGACATATGTTGCAAACAGCAGCTGTGCGATCTGATGCACTAGCCTCAAAAAAGGCCCACACCAAAGAACTTTTTGAATGACAGGCAGAGGCAGCGCCCTGCACAGGCGGAGCTCTGCGGTGTGATTCCGTCGGTGTACTGCCCTTACGCTGGCCACCAAAGGGCATCCTGCCTCGTTGGAGATGTGCCTCCTCCTCATCCTCCTCCTCCTCCTCTCTCCTATTAGGCACCCACGTGGAGTCAGTGACCTCATCATCCCCTCCCTCCTCATCACTGGAGCCAATCTGGCAGTATGCTGCAGCTGCTGGAACATGACTGCCAGATTGGTGTCCTTCTTGAGCATCCCCTCTGTCTGCTCTCACGCTACTGCCTTCCTCTAGCTGGGTTTCATCATCAGACCCTTCGAAACGCTGGGCATCCTCCTGGAGCATGTACCCAACACTGTGCTGAAACAGTTCGGGGGACTCCTCAGGAGGAGGACATGGTGGGTCTAGGGAAGGAGTGACTGATGATTTGTCTGACATTGATACCAGGGAAGACGACGCTTTGGCAGCTGCTTTTCCAGTACCCTGAGCCTGGGTGAGAGAGGATGAGGAGGAGGAGGAGGGCTTGGTCATCCACTCTACCAAGTCTTCGGCATGATGTGGCTCAACATGTCCAGCTGCCGAAAAGAAGGACAAGCGTGTCCCATGGCCATGTGCTGATGACAATGCACCGCGTCCACGACCAGCACTGTTGCCCCCAGACACAGAGCCTGCTTGCCCTCTTTTATTGCCTCCTGACTGTCTGCCTCTCCTTGTTTGCCTTCCAGACATTCTAATAGATGGCCTGCAGGGAGATGGGAAAAAAGCAATAAGGGCTACCTTCAGGTGTCCTTCTCTGTCCCTTGAAACAAGGACTTGCAGAGTGAAATAAACTGACACTCTCCCTACCTACAGTTTTCTGTCCCTAGAATAAATGTTTTTTTTAATCACAATATAGCACAAGGACAATTCAGTCACTGTCCTTCCAGGTCCCTGGAAACAAGGACTTGCAGAGTGAAATAAACTGACACTCTCCCTACCTACAGTTTTCTGTCCCTAGAATAAATGTTTTTTTTAAGCACAATATAGCACAAGGACAATTCACTCACTGTCCTTACAGGTCCCTGGAAACAAGGACTTGCAGAGTGAAAGAAAAAAAACACTCTCCCTACCTACAGTTTTCTGTCCCTAGAAAAAATGTTTTTTTTAATCACAATATAACACAAGGACAATTCACTCACTGTCCTTCCAGGTCCCTGGGAACAAGGACTTGCAGAGTGAAATAAACTGACACTCTCCCTACCTACAGTTTTCTGTCCCTAGAATAAATGTTTTTTTTTAAGCACAATATAGCACAAGGACAATTCACTCACTGTCCTTACAGGTCCCTGGAAACAAGGACTTGCAGAGTGAAAGAAAAAAAACACTCTCCCTACCTACAGTTTTCTGTCCCTAGAAAAAATGTTTTTTTTAATCACAATATAACACAAGGACAATTCACTCACTGTCCTTCCAGGTCCCTGGAAACAAGGACTTGCAGAGTGAAATAAACTGACACTCTCCCTACCTACAGTTTTCTGTCCCTAGAATAAATGTTTTTTTTAATCACAATATAGCACAAGGACAATTCAGTCACTGTCCTTCCAGGTCCCTGGAAACAAGGACTTGCAGAGTGAAATAAACTGACACTCTCCCTACCTACAGTTTTCTGTCCCTAGAATAAATGTTTTTTTTAATCACAATATAGCACAAGGACAATTCAGTCACTGTCCTTCCAGGTCCCTGGAAACAAGGACTTGCAGAGTGAAATAAACTGACACTCTCCCTACCTACAGTTTTCTGTCCCTAGAATAAATGTTTTTTTTAATCACAATATAGCACAAGGACAATTCAGTCACTGTCCTTCCAGGTCCCTGGAAACAAGGACTTGCAGAGTGAAATAAACTGACACTCTCCCTACCTACAGTTTTCTGTCCCTAGAATAAATGTTTTTTTTAATCACAATATAGCACAAGGACAATTCAGTCACTGTCCTTCCAGGTCCCTGGAAACAAGGACTTGCAGAGTGAAATAAACTGACACTCTCCCTACCTACAGTTTTCTGTCCCTAGAATAAATGTTTTTTTTAAGCACAATATAGCACAAGGACAATTCACTCACTGTCCTTACAGGTCCCTGGAAACAAGGACTTGCAGAGTGAAAGAAAAAAAACACTCTCCCTACCTACAGTTTTCTGTCCCTAGAAAAAATGTTTTTTTTAATCACAATATAACACAAGGACAATTCACTCACTGTCCTTCCAGGTCCCTGGAAACAAGGACTTGCAGAGTGAAATAAACTGACACTCTCCCTACCTACAGTTTTCTGTCCCTAGAATAAATGTTTTTTTTAAGCACAATATAGCACAAGGACAATTCACTCACTGTCCTTACAGGTCCCTGGAAACAAGGACTTGCAGAGTGAAAGAAAAAAAACACTCTCCCTACCTACAGTTTTCTGTCCCTAGAAAAAATGTTTTTTTTAATCACAATATAACACAAGGACAATTCACTCACTGTCCTTCCAGGTCCCTGGAAACAAGGACTTGCAGAGTGAAATAAACTGACACTCTCCCTACCTACAGTTTTCTGTCCCTAGAATAAATGTTTTTTTTAAGCACAATATAGCACAAGGACAATTCACTCACTGTCCTTACAGGTCCCTGGAAACAAGGACTTGCAGAGTGAAAGAAAAAAAACACTCTCCCTACCTACAGTTTTCTGTCCCTAGAAAATTTTTTTTTTTTAATCACAATATAACACAAGGACAATTCACTCACTGTCCTTCCAGGTCCCTGGAAACAAGGACTTGCAGAGTGAAATAAACTGACACTCTCCCTACCTACAGTTTTCTGTCCCTAGAATAAATGTTTTTTTTAATCACAATATAGCACAAGGACAATTCAGTCACTGTCCTTCCAGGTCCCTGGAAACAAGGACTTGCAGAGTGAAATAAACTGACACTCTCCCTACCTACAGTTTTCTGTCCCTAGAATAAATGTTTTTTTTAATCACAATATAGCACAAGGACAATTCAGTCACTGTCCTTCCAGGTCCCTGGAAACAAGGACTTGCAGAGTGAAATAAACTGACACTCTCCCTACCTACAGTTTTCTGTCCCTAGAATAAATGTTTTTTTTAATCACAATATAGCACAAGGACAATTCAGTCACTGTCCTTCCAGGTCCCTGGAAACAAGGACTTGCAGAGTGAAATAAACTGACACTCTCCCTACCTACAGTTTTCTGTCCCTAGAATAAATGTTTTTTTTAATCACAATATAGCACAAGGACAATTCAGTCACTGTCCTTCCAGGTCCCTGGAAACAAGGACTTGCAGAGTGAAATAAACTGACACTCTCCCTACCTACAGTTTTCTGTCCCTAGAATAAATGTTTTTTTTAATCACAATATAGCACAAGGACAATTCAGTCACTGTCCTTCCAGGTCCCTGGAAACAAGGACTTGCAGAGTGAAATAAACTGACAATCTCCCTACCTACAGTTTTCTGTCCCTAGAATAAATGTTTTTTTTAATCACAATATAGCACAAGGACAATTCAGTCACTGTCCTTCCAGGTCCCTGGAAACAAGGACTTGCAGAGTGAAATAAACTGACACTCTCCCTACCTACAGTTTTCTGTCCCTAGAATAAATGTTTTTTTTAATCACAATATAGCACAAGGACAATTCAGTCACTGTCCTTCCAGGTCCCTGGAAACAAGGACTTGCAGAGTGAAATAAACTGACACTCTCCCTACCTACAGTTTTCTGTCCCTAGAATAAATGTTTTTTTTAATCACAATATAGCACAAGGACAATTCAGTCACTGTCCTTCCAGGTCCCTGGAAACAAGGACTTGCAGAGTGAAATAAACTGACACTCTCCCTACCTACAGTTTTCTGTCCCTAGAATAAATGTTTTTTTTAAGCACAATATAGCACAAGGACAATTCACTCACTGTCCTTCCAGGTCCCTGGAAACAAGGACTTGCAGAGTGAAAGAAACTGACACTCTCCCTACCTACAGTTTTCTGTCCCTAGAATAAATGTTTTTTTAAGCACAATATAGCACAAGGACAATTCACTCACTGTCCTTCCAGGTCCCTGGAAACAAGGACTTGCAGAGTGAAAGAAACTGACACTGTCCCTACCTACAGTTTTCTGTCCCTAGAATAAATGTTTTTTTTAAGCACACTATAGCACAAGCACAAAACACACTGACACTCTCCCTACCTATCCTTCTCTTTCCCTAAACTAAAGGAATCCAGGTTAAGCAAGAAAGAAATAACAGTCACTGTCCCTGCCTATGCTGCTCTATCCCTGCTCCGGAACACACTACACTAGGCCGCCGTGCTGGCGGCCTTTTATAGTGTGGGGCGTGTACTAAACACCCTCAGCAATAATTGGCCACAGGCATCCTGCCTGTGGCCAATCATTGCTCTCCTCGCTGCCGGCGCTGTGATTGGCCAAGCATGCGGGGTCACAGTGCATGCTTGGCCAATCACAGCGCCTGGATGACACTGCGATGGCGTAGTGCATTGTGGGCCGTTCGCGTCACTCGAATTTGGCGCGAACGGCCCAAATCGTTCGATCTTCGTCGAACGATCGAACAGCCGATGTTCGAGTCGAACGTATGTTCGACTCGAACACGAAGCTCATCCCTAATTATGCATCACTTACCTTAGATCGGGGCCCCTGAAGCCATCCTCGTCTCCCTCTTCAGCTGCATCCATCTCTGCGGCGATAGCCGGAAGGTTACTTCCGGGTATCGCCGCTCCAGCCAATCACAGCGCCGCTCTGGCGCTGTGATTGGCCGGAGCGGCGGAGACGTCACTCTGCGCATGCGCGCGCGAGCCGTTACAATCGGCTACGCCCAGCTATTGCCCAGCTATTGCTGGGAAGTAGCCGATTTTGTGAATGGGATTAACCCCATGAATGCGCCGTTGTCTAATCTAGGCTTACCTGTAGGTGCTTACCTGTAGGTGCAAGTTGAAAAAGTGGGTTTACAACCACTTTAAGGTGTGGAGTCCTTGCGGGGAGGAGCCGAGACAGCCGCCGAGGGACCCCAGAAGACCAGGATCGGGGCCACTGTGTGCAAAACGAGCTGCACAGTGGAGGTAAGTATGACATGTTTGTTATTTAAAAAAAAAAAAAAAAAATTCCTTTACTGATCACTAAAGATAAAAAAAAAATTTTTTCCAAAAATAACAAACATGTTATACCTAGTTGCCCCGAACCTGGTCTTCTGTGGTCCCTCGGCGGCTGTCTCGGCTCCTTCCTGCAATAACTAACCACCTTCATGCGAGCTCTCTCTCTGGTGGTTAGTTCTTGCGGGCGCGCTCCCGTGATACAGCCGGCGGCTATAGCCGCTCACTGCATCACTCGGCCCCGCCCCCCAGCATGCCGCGTCATTGGTTGTGATTGACAGCAGCACAAGCCAATGGCTGCGCTGGTTTCAATCAACCAATGAATGTGCCGAGAAGCCGGCCGAGATGCCTGCGCGTCCACGGCGCGGGACTTTCCGAGGGGTCAGGTAAGTAAACGGGGGGCACGGGGGGCCGCTAATCCAGAGATGTTTTTTGCCTTTACAACCCCTTTAAGGCTTACCTGTAGGTGCAAGAAATATCTCCTTAACCTACACGGTTAAGGAGATATTTGCAGAAAACACTGCACCGATGTCTACGGCGCATGCACGCTGTAGACAACGGCGCAGGCGCACTGAGCGTCCCGGTTTTATGAATGGGATCATGCCGGGATTATGTCAGTCCCGCGCGCATGCGTGGGAGTGACGTCATCGCCACTCCGGCCAGTCATAGCGCCGGAGCGGTGATACCCGGAAGGTGCTCGGAGAGGACATGTCGGCAGCGGAGGAGGGGAACGAGAAGCGATTCGGGGGCTGTGATTTCAGGTAAGTCATTCATAATGAGCTAGTATGCTATGCATACTAGCTCATTATGCCTTTCTCTTGCAGGGGTTTTTTTTCAGGAAAAAAAAGAGGGTTTACTTTTCCTCTTTAAATCAAATCCCTCCAGCATTGTGCTGTCATCGCTGAGAAGGCTTCCATCTTTACCCGGTCTTCCTTTCGTGTTTGCGACCTCCGGCTACAAGCATGCATGCAGGAGTTGCCATTTACTGAGCTGTGCTGTAAAGGTATTGCAAGAGTCTTAAATCAAGGCAAGTTAGGTGCTTACACTGTTTGCAATTTACATTTTGGGACTCTTGCACACGGCAGTACATTATGGCATATGGTAATGCAGAGTAAAATATTGCGTTGCAGTGTAATTGAGCCAATTGACATATAGAATATACTGTGCATGGATATACTCACATAACCGTCAGCACTTCCATTTACATGTACACAAGTGTGGGCGCATTTTTTCCAGTGGTGGATTTTGGTTTTGTGCTGTCCTAGGCAAGACTAAAATTGGGCACCCAGCATCTAAATTTGTCCCACCCCAGCCACGGTATACCGTTTCTATCTCAGTGTCTGATGAGGAAGCTGCAGCCATTCACAGTGAACAGCTGTTGCTTCCTCATGAGACCCTGAGACATGATTCATCCAAGTGCCACATATGTGGTCAATGAGGTAGAGGATGAGGTCAGCGGGACATAGGATGGGATCAGTAGGGCAGAGAATGAGGCGGCACTGGTGGGCACTGATGAGAAGGCACTGATGTAGCTGCACTGATGGACACTAACAGGCAGCACTGATAGGCTGCACTAAATGGTGGCACTGATGAGGAGGCACCAATTGGCAGCACTAATTGGTAGCACTGATGGGCACTGATAGGTAGAACTGATGGACACTGATTGGCAGCACTGATTGGCATTTATTGGCAGCACTATTGGGCACTGATTGGCAGAATTGATAGACACTGATAAGCAGCACTGGTTGGCACTGATTGCAAGCACTGATTGGCACACATTGGCAGTACTGATGGGCACTGATTAGCAGCACTGATGGGCACTGATTGGCACTGATTTGCAGCACTGATAGATAGCACATATGGGCACTGTTGGGGTTGCATTGATAATCAGGACACTGATGATTAGTGCCCTGATTATCAGTGTAGATGTCCCCTTTTACCCATGCTGGTTACCGGCTCTATCCTTTCCTCATGCTGTCACATATCCGGCATGTGTGTTTAGATCGGGATCAGCTGCGGTTGGACACAGCTGATCATGTGGTAAAGAGTCACTGTGATTGGCTCTTTACCCAAATCTGTGATCAGCTGTGTTTGAAGGACACAGCGATCACAGATTGCGCAGGGCGCACCGTTCTGGTAGGTCGTCATTAGACGCCCTCCCAGAACTGGACAACTGTGCTGTCTCCATCATTTGGCTATAGCATGTTCGCTTGGGGGGAAGTGCCCCCGCCCCCTGAAAAATGCTGCCTCGCAGCAGATACGCCCCTGTTTTTTTCCAAATTTAATATTTAGCTTTGGGAAAAATACACCCATTCACATGCAAGCCTGAGTACTGGAGGTTACGCTCATACCCATGCACAGCATAATCTTTAATGTCAATGGGCACAGTTACGCTACAGCTCTGGCTCCCAGACGCCACAACAACAGGCATATTTTACTCTAAACTATTTTATGCTCTAATCTACAGTCTTGTACAAGAGCCCTAGGGATGTAATAATGATTACAGGCCTGCATTAATTTGTGTCTTTTATATCTCCCTGGAGTACGGCAAGGAACATGGCATTCTGTTGTTTTTAGATTTTAAAATGGGATTTTCTCAGGACTAACTACCTTTTATCAGTCATATATAAGTGATACAGTCCCAGGTTTAAAACCTTCTTTTCCAGGGGACACACAGCATTTAAGAAATACCTTTTGGTGTTGACACAGAGCATGGTTGGATATTATTAAACTTAATGAGATTTCTGAGCATGGCTGCTTTCCATTCAAATTGAGACGGGGACTACAGCTACTGTGGAGCACACACGGCCATCAAGCACACACTTGGCAAAGTCTCCAGCAGGAAAATAAAATAGATATTAATCTTACAGCTGGCTTAGATTAAAATGTTATTTTTAAAATATTAATTTCATCCTTTCCATGGCCCATTTACAAAACTTTGCAACCTTTAATAAAAGCAATCTTTCATTTAAACCTGAGAGATCATAAAACCAACACCTTCTGAAAATGGCATTCAGATTCTGCTGGGGCTGATAAATATCAGTCAGAAGAAATAATTTGCTCACTCACTAAACCGACTGGGTACACAGCTCTTTGGGTCAGCCTTTTTTCACCATGACCTGGATATGTCCATAAATTAAATTTTACTAATAGATTATATATATAGTGTATTGGGATCTGTGGAATTGGTATGTATAGGCCCCATAGCAACATTTGCCAATTTAAAAGGATATCTTCAACCATATATTCAAAATACTGGTAAAAAAAAAAAAGTCACGTTTGTGTCCAGTTCAGCTCGTATAATTTCCATATATTGTGGATATAATGGTTACCCTATGTAAGGAAGGCAGTATAAGTGAAAAAGATGGAAATTGCCAGTCCAGTGATGCAAATTATGCCAAAGAGAAGACAATACAGGTAGAAAGGATGGTATGATAGAGAATGCAATTTTGTAGGCCTGGAAAGTGTTGTCACCCTCATATTCTGTGGCAATAGAGCACAGCGGGGTAAGTTTCTTTGAAATCTTTCACAAGGAAGAATATTTTCATGTTTTCTATATATGTGCTCAAACACACTTTTCAGCTGGAGTTGCCCTTTAAAATGTAATTCCACCTTTCTTAAGTTGTGTGGCCAACTTTATATTGCAAGATATTGTAATGAGACTTTTGTAAATTCAGTATTTAGTGCTTTTTGGTTCAGTTATTTCTATACAAGCTTTAGGCCTCGTACACACGGCCGAGATTCTCGTCGAAAAAAACATGTTGTTTTTTTCGACGAGATTCTTGGACAAGAAAATTGTCCCGGCCGAGTGTACACACGCTCGATTCAAATAACCCGCGGTTCTTTGAATGGAGCGTACGCGGTGACGTCATCAACTACGACGAGCATGCGCTCGTCACATTCGATGCCGTCGCCGCCATCTTGTGTGACAGCAGGAAGGTAAAGTCACCTGGTTGCATCCAGGGGGGTAGATATATTTCGCCCAGATTCAGGCTTTACGCCGACTTATACAACTAGGTGGAGAGTTGTATAAGGCTAGTGGGCTCATGGATGACTCATACCTCTAGGGAGAGTGTGGGGCGTCGTGCAGACAGAGATGAGGAGACCAGCTGAACCTTGTCAGCTCATTTAGGCCTCTATAAGAACTCCCAGCTTCATTAGATGTTAGCTCATGCCTGGAACCAGACCTGTGTGGACTGTCTAGGGAGAGTGAACCCCTGTGCGGTGAGGCAAAGCCTGTGTGGCTATTTGTTTGGACTTTTACTAAACCAGGGACTTAGGGACTAGGACAGCACTAGGCTGATCCCAGTTGTTAGTTAGGAAACCTGTATGTTTAGTCAGAGGTCAACTTGACCAGGATTTATTTTGGTTATGTTTCTTTTGCTTTGCTGTGTTTTGTCACTGTAAATAGAAAATAAACCGCACCTTTTTTGATTTTGAAAACCACAACCTCCGTTTGCTGGGCCTGTTTTGTGTGGGGAGCCCATCCCGGGGGTCACACACACCCGCTGCCGAGCTAACCCCCTCACAGTTGGTGGAGAACCAGTGGCAGTTTTTTTTAAGCCAGCATGGAGGAGATACTGAAGCAGCTGGCTCTAGCAAATGCCAATCAACAGCAGACAAATGCAGGTTTGCAAAGGAGCCTTGCAGCCCAGCAGCAGACAAACGCAACTTTGCAACAGAGTCTGGAGGCTCAGCAACGAGCCCAGCAGCAATCTGAGGCCCGCTTCATAGACCTGTTGCAGAAGCAAGAGCAGAGACTACAACAACAGATGGAAGCAGTAATGCAGCAACGTCCGCAGACCAGTGAGGAAAGCCGTCCCACTAATACCGCGTCCTTTGGGGTGAGTCGTTTATTGACAAAAATGACTGGAGAGGATGATCCAGAGGTATTTTTGACCACATTTGAAAGGACCGCTGAAAAAGAAAAGTGGCCTGAGGAGCAGTGGGCTGGACTGGTGGCTCCTCTGTTAACTGGTGAATCGCAGAAAGCTTACTATGACCTAGAGCCTAACCAAGCAAAAGACTATGTGATGCTAAAAGCTGAAATATTGGCAAGGCTGGGTGTCACCCAGGCTGTCCGGGTTCAGCGTGTGCATAACTGGACTTTCCAGCTTGGAAAACCCCCCTGTCTCAAATGTATGATCTCATTCACCTGAGCAGAAAGTGGCTACAGCCAGAGACTTTGTCCGCACCAAAGATTGTGGAACGTGTTGTAATGGATCGGTTTTTGAGAGCTCTTCCTACTGCCATCCAAAAGTGGGTAAGCCATGGAGACCCAGAGACGGCCGATGGTCTTGTGGATCGTGTGGAGAAATACTTGGCTACAGAGAACCTGACGGCCTCTTCCAGAGACACTCGCACTTTCCACCCTAAGACCAGACCATCCCCAGGGGCGGATAAGAGGATTCCAAGGGGTGAGGGTGGAGAGAGTGAGAGGGTGGGAGCTCTACCCCAAGTTTGGCGAGAACAGCCTGGGAAATCAGCGGCTCAAGAGGCGGCAAGAAGGATCGTGTGCTACCGCTGCCGGCAAGCGGGACATATTGCAGCCAATTGCCCGGTTGTGGAGGAACCCATGCAGTGTGACTTTCTGACGGGCAGACGTCAGTCGCTGTGTGCGACAGTCGCATGCACTGCCATTCGAGGAACTGAGAAACATTTATGCAAAATGTGTGTTAATGGTAGAAATGTTGTGGTATTGCTGGATTCAGGTAGCCTTGTGACCCTGATAAAGGCTGAGTTAGTTAAAACAGAGGTCTCTGGGAATAGCAAGGTAGCTGTTATTTGTGTGCATGGGGACACCCGAGAGTATCCAGTGACTACAGTGTGTTTCGAGACCCCCAAAGGTACCCTCTCTCATCCAGTGGGCTTAGTATCTCAGTTACCGCATGACGCCATTGTGGGAAGGGATTTTCCGAAGTTCTGGGAACTGTGGGATGATCCTGAGCCCCTCACTGGTGCCCCTATGTACCAGGAATGTGATAGCCCACCTCCTCAGACGAAAACCTACCGTCTGTGGAGTTTTCTGATCTTGAGGTTCACAGGGAAAACTTTGCCACAGAACAGTTGAAAGACCCCGCCCTAATAAAGGCACGGGAAAACGTAGTGAAAATAGATGGTGAGTTAGTGAACCCAGATAATACCTGCACTTACCCATACTTCAGCGTAGAGAAGGACCTACTGTATCGGGTGGCAAAAAGGGCAGAAGAAACCGTTGAGCAGCTTGTGGTGCCCAAACCTTACAGGAAGTTGGTGTTGGAGTTGGCCCATGGGCACATTCTTGGAGGTCATCTGGGGACAGAGAAAACCCGAGAGAGGGTATTACAGAGATTCTATTGGCCGGGGGTGATGAAGGACGTAGAAAATTATTGTTCCTCCTGCCCTGTGTGTCAGAGGTTGGCCCCGATGCCACATTTCCGTAGCCCGCTGGTCCCTCTACCCATCATTGAGGTCCCGTTTGAGAGGATCGCCATGGATTTGGTAGGTCCTATAATCAAGTCCGCTAGGGGACACCAGTACATATTAGTTATAATGGACTATGCCACCCGTTATCCAGAAGCGATCCCTCTCCGAAATACCTCGGCCAAAACCATAGCCAAAGAGCTATCTCTTGTTTTTAGCCGGGTGGGTATTTGTAAAGAACTGCTTACGGACCAAGGTACACCCTTTATGTCCCGGGTTATGAAAGAGCTGTGTAAATTGTTCAAAGTGACGCAATTGCGTACGTCTGTGTATCACCCCCAAACCGATGGGCTGGTTGAAAGATTCAACAAAACCCTAAAACAAATGTTGAAGAAAGTGGTGGATAGAGATGGAAAGGATTGGGACTGTTTACTTCCTTATTTGATGTTTGCTATTAGGGAGGTGCCCCAATCCTCTACGGGATTCTCCCCCTTTGAGTTACTGTATGGGAGACACCCAAGAGGGCTGTTGGATATTGCCAAGGAAACTTGGGAAAGTGAGAGTTCTCCCCACAGGAGTGTGATTGAGCATGTCGCCCTGATGCAAGATCGAATTGCACAGGTAATGCCCATCGTGAAGGAACATTTGGCCCAAGCGCAGGTGGCACAGCAGAGAGTGTACAACCGTGGAGCCAAGACCCGTACCTTTTCCCCGGGGGATAGGATATTGGTACTTGTCCCTACGGTTGAAAGTAAATTCCTTGCCAAATGGCAAGGCCCCTACGAGATAATGGAAAAAGTGAGCGAAGTGAATTACAAGGTCAGACAACCAGGAAGGCGAAAGCCCGAACAGATCTATCACGTTAATCTGTTGAAAGCCTGGAGGGATAGAGAGTCCCTAGTCGCAGACACTTGGTCACCAGCTCAAACTGGTTGCGTGATTCCTGAGGTTGGAATAGCAGCCACCTTGACACCTACCCCATGCCACGTATAGATGAGTTGATCGACCGGCTGGGAACAGCCCGATACATGACGACTCTTGACCTCACAAAAGGGTATTGGCAAATCCCCCTGGCCAATTCGGCCAAAGAGAAAACCGCATTTGTAACCCCAGACGGGGCG